>OZ025293.1:276187391-277435850 GCA_964019185.1 Maratus speculifer
TAGACATGTCGTTTTTGTATCATCGATTTACACATTTTTGTGTGTAAATTTACACATTTTTTTTTTAGAGTGTAATAATAAATCTATACTGATAAAATAACAAATCGCTTTGTCTGTGTGTGTATGTGTGTGCAATGGCTTGCAAAATCTACCGCACATAGTAGTCTGAAAATTTAGGTGAATATAGTCTAAAATAGATTCTGATGCACCTGTGGCCCAATTTTTCATATTTTAAGATCCAAGGACCCTGGACTCCTTAAAATCTTTATACTCTAAATTGTTAATAACTCGACTCCTTTTTATCTAATCTTCTTTGTTTTCAGAGACCTTCTTCCACTTAGCTATTCTTACCTTTTTACTTTTCAGTTATGATCCTGGACTCTTGGTGCCCGTTTCAGGGCCCCTTTAAATTTTTGTGATAATAAATTGTTAATAAATTGCTTCCATTTAATTCTGTCTTCATTTTTGGGATTCCTGTTCCATTTAGATATTTTCAAGTTTTTACATTCAATATAAGACACTGGGGCCCCTTAGAGAATCATAGAGCCCGACCCAGGGCCCCTTGAACATTTTATGCGCCAAACATTTTTCACTCCCTAAATTTCTCACCTTCTCAGTCCAAAATTTTAAAGTTTAGTGCTGTACTTTTCTTCCAGGATCAACACCCTGATATTTTTATTCGGGCCCTAGGGTCCTTTTAAAACATTTACCCAATCAATTGGTGCATTTAAAAAATATTTTATTCCAACGAATAATTCATACTCTATGCTTAATTTTGACTAATTAAAGCTCTAAAGCGCTATGTACTAAAACATTTTAACATGTTTTCATGCTATGACCCTAGTTTTAACTGTTAGTTGTACCTTCCGGGGCCCTCTATTATAGCTCCTTTAAAAATGGTCCTATTCACTAGCTTTTTTTCTATCAACTTCTTAGGTCCTCCAGCTACTACATGAACGACAAAAAAAAATTATCAGACATCAGCTACCACTAATTTTGCATACTAATCGCTTTCTCGGGACCCTTGATGCAGCTACTTTATTAGCGTCCTCCCATTATTTTAATAACTACAAAAGATATTTTTATGTCCAACTACATGCAAAATAAATTCCTGACCCCTTGGGTTTTTGTAATAATAAGTTGTTAATAAATTGCTTCTTTTTAATCTGATCTTCATTTTTAGCATTATTCAATTTTATATTCTTTAATTTCATAATTCGAAATCTTTATCCATTTAGATATTTCAGTTTTGACATACCATATAAGACTATGTGGCACCCTATGGAATCATACGGCCCAGCCCAGGGCCCCTGAACATTTTATGAGACAAACATATTTTACTTCCTAAATTTCTCATCTTTTCAGTGCAAAATTTAAAAGTTGAGTCTTGGACTCTTCTTCTAGTATATCTCCGATATTTTTATTTGGGCCCTAGGGTCTTTTTTTTTAAATATTTACCAAAAAATTTTTTGGTAAATATTAAAAAAAAGTTTAAAAATATTAAACATATTAAAAATATTAAAATTAATTAATTTTTTATTTAAAAAATTAATTAATTTCAATTTTTTTTAATATTTACCATTTTTCAAAAAATATTAGTCCAACAAATAGTTCATACTCTATGCTTAATTTTGACTAATTAAAGATCTAAACAGCTATTTACTAAAACATTTTAACATGTTTTGATGTTAGGGCCCTGGTTTTAACTGTCAGTTGTCCCCTCCGGAGCCTCCCACGATAGCTCCCTTAAAATTCCGATTAACTAGCTTTTTTTTTCTTTTGTTCTCCAAGCTAGTACATGAACGACAAAAAAATTTCTCAGACTTCAGCTACCACAAATTTTGAATATTAATGCTTTCTTCGGGCCTTAGGTGCTGCTTAATTAAAAATGATCCAAATTGCTTTCAATTTTATTTAACATAGTTTTAGCGTCCTCCCTTTATTTTAAGAGCTACGCATTTTTTTATAGCCAATTACATGCAAAATAAATTTCTGGCCCCTTGGGACACGGTACAGGGACCCTTGAAGTTTTTATAATAATAAATTGTTAATAAATTGCATCCTTTTAATCCGATCTTCATTTTTAGGATTATTTATTCATATTCATTTATATATGTTAATGGTTTGACATTCCATATAAGATACTGTGCCTCCCTAGGAAATAATAGGGCCCAGTCCAGTGCCCCTTAACATTTTGTAAGACAAACATATTTCACTCCCTATATTTTTCACCTTTTCAGTGCAAAATTTTTAAAGTTGAGTCTTGGACTCTTCTTCCAGGACCAACATCCTCATATTTTTATTTGGGCCCCAGGGCCCTTTTTTAACATTTACCCAAACAATTTTTGCATGTCTTTAAAAATTTATTCAAACGAATAATTCATGCTCTATGCTTATTTTGACTATTTGGGGATCTAAAGAGCTAAGTACTAAGATATTTTAACTTGTTTTCCTGTTAGGGGTCTCTTTTTAACTGTCAGTTGGCCTCTTTGGGGCCCTTATTATAAATCCTTTAGAAATGGTCCAATTCACTCGCTTTTTTAAAACAATTTCTTAGGTCTTTCAGCTATCACCAAAAGAAAGAATCTCAGAATCTAGCTACCAGCAATTTTGAATATTAATCGTGTTCTTGGGGCCGTTGCAATTTCTTTAAAAATGATCCGAATTGCTTGCAATTTTCTTTAACATAGTTTTAGCGTCCACCCATTACTTTAATAACTACAAAAATATTTTTTATCCAACTACATGCGAAATAAGTTCCAAGACCCTTGGGGTCTAGTACAGGGCGCCTTTAAGTTTTTGTACCACAAATTGTTATTAAACCGCCCCCTCTTAATCCAATCTTTATTTAAAAAACACTTTTTCCATTGAGTTATTTCCACGTACTTACATTTCATTTAGGAGCTTCGGGCTCAATATAGTCCCGTAGGACCCGTTTGAGGACTTTTGAAATTTTTGTTCGCCATGCATATTTCACCCCCTCATTTTCCCACCATCTCAGTATATAATTTTAAAGTTGAGTTTTGGACTCTTCTTGCAGGACTTTCATCCTGATATTTATATTGGGGTCCTGGGGCCTTTTTAAAAGCATTTACTAAATCTTTTATGCATTACTTTAAACTGTTATTCTAATGAATAATTCATAACCTATGATTAATTTTGACTAATTATAGATATAGAGTGTTAAGTATTAAGGATTTTTAACTTTTTCCATATTAGTGCCCCGTTTTTAACTATCAGTTATTTTCTTTTGGGTCTCTTATTATAGCTCCCTAAAAAATGATTTAATTAACTAGATTTTTTTTTTCAAAAAAGTTCTTAAGTCCTCCAACTACAACATAAAGGATTAAAAAAAAAAAAAAAAAACTATATTTTAGTTATTATGTCATTTTGAATAATAATCACTTTCTTGAGGTCCTTGGTGCAGCATTTAAAAAAAAATGATTCGAATTACATGGAATTTCCTTTAACATCGTTCCAGCGTCAGCCGATTATTTAAAAAACTACTATAAAATATCTTTATATTCAACTACATGTCAGTTAAGTCTCTAGCACCTTGGGGATACCTGGTTAAGTTTTTGCACCATAAAAGGTTAATAATTTGCCTTCTCTTAATTCGATCTTCATTTTTGGAAATCTTTTTCCATTTAGTTATTTTAATTTTTCTATATTTCAGTTAAAAGTCTGGAGTACTCTAAAATCTTATAGGGCCCGATTCGGGGTCTCTTCATCTTTTCGGACGGCATGAAGTTTTCATCTCCTAATTTTCTGGCATTCTGAATGAAAAGTTTCAAAGTTGAGTTTTGGATCCTTTTCCGCAGCCCAATAAATTTACATTTTTACGGGGACACTAGGGCCTTGTACATTTCACTCTATTCTTTGTGCATTTCTTTAAAATTTCATTCTAATGATTAATTCAGATTTATGCTTAACTTTGACTAATTGAAGGTCTAAATTGTTAAGAACTAAAATCATTTAACATGTTTTCATGTTAAGGCCCTATTGTTAACTATCAGCTCCCCCCCTCTCCCTTTGAGTCCTTTGTCACAATTCCCTTAAAACTCTGATTCACTAGCTTATTTCGTAACAGTTCTTAAGTCTTCCAGCTGATACATTAATGACAGAAATATCTCTCATGCTTCAGCTACCACCGATTTTGAAAATGAATCTTCTTTTTTTTGGGCCGCTTTTGCAGCTTTTTGAAGAATGATCCGATTATATTACAATTTTTTGTAACATAGTTTTAGCTTGCTCTAGATACTTTAAAGCTACCAGTTATTTTCCAGTTAAGATCCTGTCTCCAAGGACTTGGTCCTTTTTCTTACCGCAGCTATCACCTGTTTCGAACATTAATCTGCTTTTTGGCGAAATACTGACATTTACTCACTACAGCTGTAAATTAAAAATTGCGTTACTTTAAAAGTAAATAAAATTGAAAGTTTTCATTCATTTATTAAACGTCGTGTTAATGTTAAAATTAATTTGCGAAAATTACAGGAGTGAGCATCTTCAACCACTTGAGGAAGCTTTCTTTAATTAGGTTCTATAAAGGCATCATATCAATGGGATTCGGATCAACTTAGATGACAATTCGGCTCCTTTTGGTATAATGAAATTTTCTCTTAGACTTCAGCAACTCACATTTTCGAACATAATTGGTGTATTCTTTTTTCGGATATTATAGGTTTGATTATTGCTTCCAGCGCATGTTACTTTGGTTGTGGGGACCCAGATAACAGGTTCGTTCTGAAAGAGGATTTTTGAGAACTCTGCGGATATCAATAAGGTCTCCGAAACTAGGTTCATTTAAAAGATTTTCAAAAGATATAAAATCATACAAAGTTGAGTGTTCTTTAAGATTATTATAACGGCTCCCCGGGCAACGCCGGGTGGGTCAGCTAGTTTAATAATAAGATAATATTTGTGATTAGCCTCGAAATGGACTGTAACTAAATTAAATGGCTATATGGTTCTAGTTCAAAGTTTGCGTGCATTTGTGTAAGCATAACCATAAATTGATATTTGTGTTACACTGTTCGTCAGGGTTGATACGGGCCAGGGAATTTTCAGACTAAAAAATTCTTCAGTACCAGTATTTTATTATAGAAAATCTCTCCTTGAATGCGGCGAAATTTCATGCTTCTTTACTAGATTTATTTTCTCATAAAAAAATATTGATATTTGACCTGGAAATTTCCTTGAAGCGTAGCAACCCTGGTTCGTACGCATAAAAGAATTCAAGAGATTTTAGGTGTTTTAGTACCAGAAATTTCGTAAAGTATTGGTTGTTATATCGGAAGGCAGATTTTTTCTTCCTTAATTAAGGTAAATATTTCTTTACGAAAATTCTGGTAAAAAATCCTTGAAATTCCTTGAAGCATACGAACCCTGTTTTAGTTCAGTCAAAACAAAAAAAATCATTTCAGTTCGGGATTTCTTTCCTTTAAAAATGATAGTTTTTGGTTCAGTTCCGATATTTTTTCGATAAGATTAACGATTTTTTCCCAGTTGTCCGTTCAAATTCAAGACTCGATTTCAATAAAATATTGAAAGTTGTACAATCGGAAAAAATAGACCGTGCAATGATATCATAATTTATTCAATATGTATTTATTTAATAATTATATATATATATATATATATATATATATATATATAATCATTGATTGTAAAACAATATATAAACCATTAAATTTAATACAAAATTACCACATTGAAACATAGAAAAATAAATTTATGCATATAGTTTTATCTGACAGTATGAAAATTATGGGTGCAAAACAGCAAAAATAATGAACTCAAAGGTTGAACAAGAACAATAACAACAACATAACTCCTTGCTCCTCGGAAAGTTGGAAGGGGGTGGGGAGGGAGAAACATTCATAAAAAGTTTTAAAAATATGTAATCTCACAGATTATCCCAGGCGTGGCCAGCCTACATACTCCATTAGTGTAAAAAGAAACTCAAAATGGAAATTTAGAACTATATAACTTTAAACAAAATACCATGTTCTAAATTTAAAAAACAAAACGAAATACAGGGTTGCTACGCTTCAAGGAAATTTCCAGGTCAAATATCAATATTTTTTTTATGAGAAAATAAATCTAGTAAAGAAGCATGAAATTTCGCCGTATTCAAGGAGAGATTTTCTATAATAAAATACTGGTGCTGAAGAATTTTTTAGTCTGAAAATTCCCTGACCCGTATCAACCCTGGAAATAACACAATATTAAGTAAAAATAATCATGCAAGAAGGCCATGCCCCACCTTGACCTGTGAAGAAAAAAGATACCTGTTAAAATTTCACACAGGAAGAGCTGCAAGGCCTAAGATTTGAACATGGTCAGCATCTAAAGATCAACTTGTCTTTCCGTCATTTTATACTCATAGACACAATTCCAGTCTACCATAGTAATATATATAAATAATATCACTCTGCGAACTTTCTATACTGAATTTAATCAACAAATCTTTATAAAACCAACACACCTATTCGACTTCCATCACAGTGTTTGGTCACTCGGTTGTTTCCATTTTAAGAAACATTTTTGAAGCTGATTTATATAATAAAAATAAAATAATATAGATATAAATTATTATAAAAATGATTAGCAGTAAATTTAAAAATCTGCGAACTCAAAAATTCTTTACTGCCACATATTTTATAAAATCTGTTAACTTGCCCCAGAATAATGTTGACAAAAACACTTTTACTTAAACTCGAAAACCAATTAGGCATAGACTGAATATTAAAATTTAAAAAAAAAATCTCTTTTATCAAAATGTTTAATATGAGTATCATTGTCAGCAATTGTTAAATCGAGATCTAAAAAATTAACATGAAAACAATCATTAGAAGCTTTATTTAACTTTAAAAATGGATAATAGATATCATTAATCGATATTAATAGCTTATCATCGAATATTATCAAATCATCGATATATCTTTAAAACTCTGAATCTGTTATTAGCATTTAAAACAAAATTAAATTCATAATGAAAACGAAACAGATTAGCAGCAGAACCCGAAAAATTAGTACCCATCCCAATGCCACAAATTTGATTAAAAAAAAATGAACTATTAAATGTAATAAAATTGCTATAAAATCAAAAATTACATAAACTCAAGAAAAAATCTCTTTTCATTCCCGATTCCTCTTCAATATGAAATGTATCAAAAATGTTTTTTAAGAAATTATATAGCATGTCAATTGGAATATTAGAATTTTTTTTCAAAATCAAATGTATATAAATTAGAGGGAATCATGGGCGTTTTTAATTTATTTAAAACTTCATTGCTATTGTCAGTACGCCAAAAATAACTTTGATTTTGGAGTTGTAAAGACCCCCTTCCATATTTTGCTTTATCCTTGTTTATCTATTAACTATATTCTATAATCGTACAATTTACGATAACGGCGACATTTTGTACGATTATGTACAAAGTGTCGCCGGCTTGTCTCCTACTTTGGGTACTCTCCTTGTTAGTTGATAAATATTTCATTTTTGGAAGCTTAATTAGTTTTACTAGACATGATATTTGGTCCAATTTTTGTTATATTTTATATTTAAAAAACAAAAGTTACAGAACAAAAATAAATTATTTAAAGGGATTGCATTTTAATTTATTTTTAAACATTAGAAATTTATAAATTGGATTTTTAAAAACAAGTTTATTTTCGAGGGCCATTTCGTGCGCAGAAAAATAATTTCGGTTCATTCGGCTCTATGCTCAGATCTAAAACTGCATAGACGATAACTGAAATGAAAATTTGAAATGTATTTTGACCACTTATAAGAATTATTACCTGCTATATTAAGCTGATTTATACGAGCATACTATATCTTAAAAGTAAAAAACATATCTGTATATTTTCTCATCTCAAATTGTTTACTTCTTAACATTTCTTGGTTTATATGGACATACTATATTTTAAAATCGAAAAAGATTATCTGCAAAACAATCTATCTGTAAAACATCTAAAAACATTTACTTATACACACATTAACTAACGTTCAATGAATAAATTGATTTCGTTTCGTAATACACGAGCGGCATATTTATCGAACGAAAAGTACTAAACAGCTGCAACATTCTACTGCACTGCTTACTCTCTCCGTTATATAATCAAACTGTAGCGTTAAATTTCTTCGAGAAGTTTAAGTTTAGATTATGCGTGTTTGATCGAATATGAATTAGAGAAGGTATTGTTTACTACAGATTATATTTCTCTTCAAATTTACGGGTCTGATTTTAATTTTTATTCATTTTGCGAAATCATTACTCTTTGGTGCAAAAATTAAAAGTAGATATTATTAAGATAAACGCTAAATTTTGCTGAAATTTAATATGCCAGTCGTTATTTTGGGTAATATTATACTAGCTCTATTACATTCATATTGTCAACAAACTGTTGAGAATTTTTGATGGCGTTTGGAAAATGTATTATTTACTATAACAGAATTAAATAGATATAAAAATTTTCCAGTAATTTTTTTTTCATAAATTATTTATTTAGACAAGTATTCCTTATTTCTAACCACGCAATTCCTAATTTCAGTCCAAGAGATTCCTATTTCCTATATTCCACGATAGGTGAACAATTAACATGACTTACGGGTTCAATTTAAAAAAAATGAGAGATTTTCTTGAAATAAAAGTCTCAGCAACGGTATATAGATCTTTATGCGAATGTTATCTTATACTATAATACGAGAAAAAATTATGTGTGTGTGTGTGTAAATTTTATCTTAAAAATGGCTCTAACGATTTTGACAAAATTTTGTATTTTACCATTTTCGGGCACGAGAAGACCATTGGGCTTGGTCACATATTCGAGAAAATTCGATTAGTGGGTCATTTTGGTTCATAATGGGTCAGGGTCAAGCTATTTATATCTAGAGAACGGCTGGATCGATTTTAACGAAATTTTGTATACAACAGATTTTTGGCTCGAGAAAACTATTGAGCTATGCCACATATTCGAGAAATTTAGATTAGTGGGTCACTTTTGGGTCATTATGGATCAAATCAATCTTATCTAAAAAACGGTTCTAACGATTTCGACCAAATTTCGTATTTTACTGTTTTGGATTACAAGAACATTATACTGGGTTAAGTCACGTGTTAGAGAAAATTTGATTAGTGGGTCATTTTGGGTAATTGTGGGTCTCGCTAATTGATCTAGAAAATGGCTCAAACGATTTTGACTAAATTTTGTATTCTATCATTTTCGGGATGAGAAAATCATTGGGCTAGATCACATGTTCGAGGAAATTTTATTAATGGGTCATTTTGGGTCAAATTAATTATATCTAAAAAACGGCTCAATCGATTTAAACTAAATTTTGTATCCAAACGCTTTTCGGCACGCGAAAAATATTGGGCTAGATCACATGTTCGAGAGATTTCGATTAGCGGGTAATTTTTGAGTCACAATGGGTCACGCTAATTTTATCTAAAAAACGGATATAACGATTTAGACTAAATTTTATATTTTTCTGTTTTGGAATGCGAAAAAACCGTTGAATTAAGTCGCATTTTAGAGAAAATTCAATTAGTTGGTCATTTTGGGGTCACTGTTGGTCACATTATTTTTATCTAGAGTATAGCTCTGATGATTTTGACTAAACTTTTTATTTTATCCTTTTTGGAACACGAGAGAATCATTGAAGTGGGTCACATGTTCCAGAAAATTCGATTAGTGGGTCATTTTGAGTCACAACAATACAGGATCAAGCTAGATCATATTTTCGGGAAATTTTGATTAATGGGTAATTTTGGAGTCAATGCGGGTCAAACAAATTTTATCTAAAAAAATGGCTCTAACGATTTTGACTAAATTTTGTATTTTTTGATTTTCTGACGCAAAAAGATCAATGGGCTAGGTTGCATGTTTAATAGCATTCGATTAGAGCTTCATTTTGAGTCACAATAGGTCAGAATCAAGTTTAATGTTTCTGAAAAACGTCTGAAAGGATTTTGACAAAATTTTGTATTAAGCCGATATAAAGCAAGAGAAGATCATTGGGCTAGGTTACCAAGATCGAGTAATTCGATTGGTGGGTCATTTTTGGTCACTATGGGTCCGAGTCAAACTAAATGTATCTAACAAACGGCTCAAGTGGGGCCTCGTGATACTTTTTAGTAAAAAAAAAATGATAAAATTTATAAGAAAAACAATGTCCATCATCACATTTTTTCCCTAAGAGAAAATGAAACATCCCACTTCTCTTTCGGAAGAGGCGACAAAAAAGGGATATTTCATTTACTCATAGGGAAAAATCATAGAAAGACGAAAGAGAATTTGGATGTTTAATTTTTTCTAAGGGGAAAAATGTGATCGTGGACATTGCTTTTCTTGTAAATTTTGTCATTTTTTGTCTAAAATTATCACGAGACCCCACTTCTATTTCTTTTCCATGTTTTTGTACATATGTCCAACTATTGCGTGACATATTTTTTTTTCATTCAACTGTGGCGCTTTTTTGAAAAAAAAAACGATTTTAAATGATGCAGATTTTGATAATTTTGAATATTTAACAGGTTATAGCTACTAACAGCAACAATATCTCCGTGCAGTACTATATTATTTAGCTTGTCCTAGTAGTGCACTTTCAAATTCTATAAGAAAAACTTTGGGGTATTATAACTTAAATAAGATATTAAGAACGGAAAATGGACAAAAACATCATTTTGACTGTACTTTGTGGCAACATAATAATATAAAATAACAATGCCCCATGGAAACAAATAAATTTTAATAAGCAGGTAGTGTTATACTATAAGTTTATGCTAAAGGAATTTTGGGATGTTGTTGCTTACCAGAGATATACCGCTCCAAACATATTGGGATTTCATTTTTCATAAAAATGGCATTCACAAACGTGAACTTTGATATTTTCCCTAGAAAAGAGAAAATTTATTCAGGGCTTCAAAATTGCACACTATTCATTTAATAAGATCTACTTCAACATATAAAAAAATCAAGCAAATCAAAAAATCCAACTACCACTCTTTGTCTGATTTTCAAAATAAGGGCTCTTATATCCCAAAAATTTTGATTGATTTTTTTAAACCTTTCATGTTAGAAATGTTAAATATAATCTTCTTTAGCTAATGCATAGCTGAAATCAAAGTGAAAATATTAATTAATGTTTGAATTTTCTTCTTTTTACTCTGGGACAGCATATGTAAGCGAAATTTGAAAATGGCCCGAGCAACTTTTTCAAATTTGTTGTTTGTACTAATTTGTTTGTTGTTTTGTTGCTTGTTCAAATTTGCTGTTGTATATTTAAATGTTCCCTTTATTTACGTTTTTGATGGTAATTTCAGACTTTTACTTTCGGAACAGATCCGGAAAATATCTGTTCAGCTATAAAAAATAAATAAATAAATAAATAAATAATAACTAACCAAAATTGAAGAAGTACAAGCATACAACATTAGACAATAACCTCAGATATCCTGAATATATATATATATATATAATATATATATTTAAAAAACGCGAGAAATTTGAAGTCTATGCTAATCAGTCAAATTTACTCTCACGGTAATGTTAAGCATATGGGAGAGTTCTTTTAAAAATTTTCATTTGCATTTAAATATTTTTAAAGGATTTTTTTCTTGCTTAGAATACTTCAGGTTAATGTTTTACCGGATATTTTTCGGACTTTTCTTCGATTTTAGCTGCAGTTTTTTTTTTCTTTGCTTGAGAAAATGTTTATTTTCGGAATCAGTTCCGAAATTCACTTGACTAGCATAGGTTCTTAAGAATAATGTTTATTTTACATTCTATCATTTTTTTTTTATGTTCGTCACAGCGTCACAAATTTAATACATGGTTCGTACTGGTACCGTAATTTTCCAGGTAAATTATCAGTATTTTTTCCAGAAGAATAAATCTAGATCAAGTATTTGAAATTTCACTTTCCTTAAGGAGAGATTTTCTATTAGGAAAAACTGGTAGCGAATAATTTCCTGGTCTGACAATTCCTGGACCCGTGCGAACACGGCAATATTATTAATAACGTCTATTCGTTCCTTTTAACTTCCACCTTTTTTCTTCGTATCTGCTTTCCCCTCTCTCGTTAAGAATTATTTTTCTCCTGTGTACTTTTTTCTACTTTTTCTATAGCGCACCAACCAATAGTGTTGATTACCGTCTGTTGTCCTTCTGACTAAATTTATACCAGCCAAACAGAAATTATAGACTTATGTCGAAACAATTTGTGAAGTATTTTCTGGATATTTTTCTGGGAAGTCAGCATACAAAATTTCTTTAGAAACGCCCTTCAGCTTAAAGAAAAACATTTCATTCATACGCCTGTGTAATCACCATCATTGACTTAAAATAGATATTCTCAAAAGTTTGAAAGGATCGTTATTAGGCATTGAAAGCCATACGACACTTGAGACTTTTTTAAGGGGAATTTCGGGGAACTCGAATTTGCGTCATAAAGAGATTCCTGAAGAAAACATTTACAAATAAATTGCATTTTATTACTTTGTGCGTTCACGTTTGTTTGATTCGTCGAACTTTCGTTTCGAAATTTCTAAAATTAGAACATTGAATTCATTATCGGGAAATTCTTGGAAATAAATTTTAAATGATCTCCCTTCACAATTTTAATTCTTATTATTGCCATCAATATTTGCAATCTGTACAATTGAAAGATGAATTCAGTGAATTTAGATTCAGAACATCTCTCGGGTTTTTAATTAATTTCATATTGTCTTAAATATTATATTTCAATTTCAATGAGCAAATAATTAAAGTTAATATGTATAACTAATCAATATAGAACAAAGAAATTGTCAAAGAGCTTCAAAAAATTTTTACCACATGTCTACAGACGCTGCCATCATTGGTATTTTTTTCCAATCGAAAAGCATATAATAACTAATGAAAATTGCGATGTTCACATCTGCCTCAAGTTCACATGTGCCTCAGAATCCCAATCTCTAAGTCTCCAAGCCCCAGCTCCAGTATGAAGTTTGTTATATTTGGTTTGACAAATCTTTGCCTGTTTTTAGATGTATTTATATTAGTGACGTCCCGTGCTTGTATCAGGGTTCGTATAGGTCAAGGAATGTCTTTGGTGCCGGTATTTTCTTATAGAACATTTCCTTTTAAATAAGGAAAAACTTCACGCGTTTGAAGTAGATTTTTTTAAATAAAAAAATACTGGTATTTAATCAGGGAAAACTAGAAAGCTAACTGCACCTGTACGAACCCTGTTGTAATAAGTTGTAGAGGATTTACAGAGACTCACAGAATGTAGAAACCACTAAGCTGGGTCAATCTGACTTGAGAGGGTTCTAGACAATTCATGCCCATGAAGGCCTTCAGAACAAAGATACTTCTTTGCATGTAAATATCAGTACATAATGCTTATGAAGAAAATGCAAATACAAATAAGATTAATGTGAAATTAATAAGAATTTATGTATAAACGTCATTATTTTTCTCAAAGTGTAAAGAGAAAAGGGTAAAACTAGAAAAATTTAAGTATAAAATATAAAAGCCATTTGATTTGTCACAATTGAAGCTTGGTGTTATGTGTTAAGAGGGGGGGATGTTTTATAAAAGAGTGCAATAGTTTGGATGATATTTTAAAGCTTATATTGTGAAATTTATGAAGAATTAAATAGCAAATTCAACTCGTAGTAAATTTGGACCCCTAAAATTACGGGCCCACTGGGCATATGTTTAGATCCCACTCCTTGGAATTTCCAAGAATTCTGGCACCACTATTAAAAATAAGAAAATTTACATTTAATTTTTAAATCTTAACATTCGTAATCCCCACCTTCATTCACAGATTTTACGATAGTTTTCTGCAGTGAAACACTTCGAAAATATTCTTTAAATTTAGTGATAGAACTGGGGGAACATTGGTACCAAATGATAAGCCATTTTTCGCATATAAATGAATAACAAATTAGAAAAATGATTAGAAAGTGTCAAATGAAAATATTGTTAAATAACTACTGAAACTTTTTTGTGAATCGAAATTAAGAATCTGAAGTTTGTCGAAGACGAAAGTGCTAAAACTTTCGTCTTTGATTTTCGACAAACTTTCCACTCACTATGAAATGTGCTGTTGTCCTATATATATATATATATTTTTTTTTTCTCATTCTCAAATCATTAATTATTTTTACAATGATTACAAGCAATTCCATCTGGTATTTCCCGAGATTATCTTAAAACTTTTATATTTTTCAATAAAAAATATTATACTGGGTGTCCACTCTCAACTAATAGTATAAAAGTAGAAAACTAATACCCAGGATCTTTGGGATCTATCTTCTGGAAGGGAGTTTATAAACCTTTATGTGCGGTTGCTAGATTTTCTTGGCCGTTGCAAACACGTCAGACAGATAGACATTCAGATACTTTATATCTGTGGCTTCTGGTAATAACCAGATAATCCACATTTTTGAAAAATTGAGATAATTTGGGAAAATGTAGCTTTAAAAGAGTACTTTCATCTGCCATAGTACTGAAAAATGAAAATCGAATATTTCCCGTCGTCACGGTGACTATACATTTTCATTTAAAAATAAAAAAAAAAACAGTGATAATTGGGTAAGTGCATAAAGTAACGGTAATAACCAGATAAGATTTCTATTTATTTCTTTAAATCGTCTGCAATTTTGTGGTTTCCGGTAATTACCAGGAAAGGTACATTTTTAATTTTTTGAGTCATTAACGTTTAAAGTTTTCAAAAATGTTTTTTTTATCATTGCTTTTATAAAATGGATTAAAACTTAATAATTTTCACTACATTCAATTATAATAATTAATAAAAACTAATAATAATTATTAATAATTTGTAATTATGATAATTAGAAATTAATAAAAATCATTTTTATATAACTATTTTCGCAAAAAAAAAAGAGATTCTTATATCCTAATTGAATACCGTGAAAATTATTAAGTTCTAATCTATTTTATAAAAGTAATGGTAAAAAGACATTTTTGAAAACTTTAAATATTAATTAATCAAAATATTAAAAATGTGCCTTACCTGGCTATTACCAGAAGCCACAGATATATAAAATAAAAATAAAAAAGAATACGAACCAGTGAAACATAAAAAATTGTTTAAGGTTTCGCTTGTTCTCAAAAGAGTTTTTTGTGCAGAATACACGATTTTTCTGAAAGGCATTGATTATGGTTTAAATAATGCACATTGAAGTCAGAATTTTTCATTAAATTTCATGAACTTTTCAATAGAATTTTTATTTATCTTTATGCGAGTTTTAGCATTTTGCAATGATTTTTTGATATTTGTAAAAGAAATTCGTTTTCATTCGTTCAAGATGCCATTCGACTCAAAACAATCTGATAAAGGTATTTCGGCTACTCACAAAGGAATCCTATTTAAATTTACTCAGATATAAATTAAAAACTATCATCAAATGATAATTAATTATCCCCAATAACCTCGGTAGATAGCTTCCACCCACGTTAGTCCAGCAAAAAATATGAAACTTCAAACACAGAGCAAAAAAACTTTTTTCTGGTAGCGATCACATAGGGCCTATTGGCCATAAAAATATAAGAATACCTGCAGGAAGGCAATATTCACACAAAACGAAGGTAATCTGTGGAAAGTTTTGTCTCTTGGGAGGGAGACGCTCTGTGTATTTAACAGAGTTAGCGATTTTTAACCCTGTTTACCTATTAAAAAAATACACATTGTTGGGTGTATATGTTAAAGTTTAAGAACACATTGTGTGTGCATTAGAGTTGTATAGTTGGGATATATTTTTATATCTACTACTATTGTTAAATTATAACATAATTTTGGAGGTAATTGAAGTAAAAGAGAGTGCTTTTTTTCTTCTTTTTTAAAATAAAGTTTCAAAATTTTTTAATGTAAATTAAGGAATTAAAAATAATAAAAGTGCATGATAATTTTTTTATTATATTTTTTGAAATTTTGCCTTTTGACAGAAAAAAAATATTGTTTGATTAAATTCATCGACGGATGGAGAACGATGTTATGAATATAACTATTTCCAATTAAAAAAAACTTCCGATTGTTTAACTGGTAGAATTAGGGAGATAAAATAAGACAAAAATTAATATTGAAAAATAGTGGTATTCATTCTCCCTCCTCTGCTGGGAGACCAATTAATATATTTAATAACAGAGATTTTGTGATTAAAGAAAGCGAAGATTGCTAGTCGAAAATGTTGGAGCTATTTTGAATAAAAAAAATCTCCTAATCTGGACGCATTGGTGCGTCTCTTACATTATTCGATTATTGGTGAGAATAGGTTACACCACCACCAATAACAGCTACAAAATCAAAGACTGTCTTATGTAGAAACTGAAATGAGTGTGGAAAGTAGAGATTTGCACTGGCCGGACTCCGGCCTATTTTCATTTTCGAAACTCGGGTCGGGCCTGACCTTCGAGCCGGATTCGGACCTTACTTTTTTTCTGAAGAATTGGGCCGGATCGGACAAAATTTATTTTTTCTGTACAAAGTTGGGACTCGTTTCATTCCTAGACTTCAAAATCCAAAGTTTTTAGTCCTAGTTTTCACCCAGCCCGTATGAAAATCATCACCAGGCGTGGCCTAGTCCGTTCAAAGGTTAATAAAATTACTCCTGGCCCAAAACTTTTTCAAAGAATGCATACATTTTCAAATCGCATTATTTTCCAATTATAAATTATAATTTATTATTTTTAAAGAAAAGTAGATTTCTACGCTTATTAAAATATAGCTAAATTGAAATACAGTAAAACGTATGAAAAAGAACTGCCTATGTCGGAATCCTGTTTTAAACTGAAAACGTGCTGATTCATGCAAAATTAATATATTAATGGGTAAGAAATGAATATATAATACATTTACACTTGCTAAGAAGGGAACATGTTTATTACGCATTTTTTTCCTCTTCTATGCAATTACGCCGTAGAAGATTTTACTGTATAACGTATCTCCGATTTTAACACTTGAATGTATGGAATATGGATTACCGATAATAACGATAACTGAAACAATTACAAGCAAGAAATGGAGATACCTTAAAAAATAAATATCGCAGCCTCCGGTATAGAATATATGATGAATATAAACATGACGAAGAATATAAACATGAAATAAAAAAGTTAAGGTAAATATTTTTCTTCAAAACTCCTCGTGCGAGACATATTTTTAACCAAATCGACATCTTGTAGAAATTTACTCGGGCCGGGCCGGGCTCCGATCCAGATTTTAACATTTTTTCCAGTCCGGACCGAACGTTTGACTTTTACCAGGCCCGGGCCTGAAAATTTCGGACCATTGATAACTCTAGCACAAAGCAGTAAGGAGCATTATGCTCGACATAATTTTTTTTTTATTTCCACACTCATTGGTTACGTGGTAGTGCTGAAATAAAAAATGTAATAGAATTGACGTGTTTTGGCAGTAGTTTCTGATGTATCTTACCATCATCACAGGTAAACTATATGGCCATTAATGACCAGACACTTTCAGTTTTAGACATTTTGGCGAATATTTGAATATATATTTTTCCAATTTTTCTCGAGTTTGAAAAATATGAAGATAACTAGCCGCCTTTGGCGACCAGTTTATCCTCCCTTAAATGCATGCTATGCATTGTATTCTATTACTTTTATTCATAATTTAATTACTTGTTCAATTCTTTGCTAAATCAGAAGATTCTGCTGGAGAAATCAAGAAGCCTGTATTTTTTTGCTAGCCGGGAGCAGGGGATAAATTGCCAAACATTGTTACCTTGATTTTTACCGCATTTCATTAATTTCATTTAAAATTTAATCCTTTCCCTCATTTCATTTATAAACATAACCTTAATTTTAAACTTCAGTATTAATTTTAAACTGCAGTAAGTTTACTGCAGCAGAAGTTCCAGGCAATGTCCATAAGAAAAGACTTAGTTCCTAGCTTAACGGACTTTGGCTTTTAGAAAAACGGATTTTGCCCGAAAATCATAAAATTTCTGGAATTTGACCGTTTATCTGGAAAAACAGACACTTTCCGTAAATTTATTGGAATAATTCAAGGTAAAATACAGTGAATTTATATTCTTTTTTTCAGTGTACATATATCTGGTTTAAATAAACTTTTTTCAATGATTGAAAAACAGTGTGAATATACAAAATTCAAAATTGTTATATATATTCATTTTTTATTGATTCATTATCATTAATGCATGAATGCATGTATAAATATATATATAGCTATATGTATGTACATATATACATACACGTGTGTAATAGAACCCGAATATAACGTCATCGGTTAAATAGAAGTATCGGATAAGTTAAACATTTTAAATTTTCCTACAAATCACAATATTTTCTTTCTCTTTTAATCCACCTCTAAGGATTATTGCAAATTATGTTAAATTTTACAATAGTCAAAGAAAATGAGTCCGTTATTGATATAAAGGTTACTATAAGGATGGATGCAACATTAAGTACTTTTCTTATACCGATCTCTAAAAGCGGTGCATATCACAATGAAACAGCAATAATGGTTTCTGACACACAAAAAATAGAATATTTTTAAAGTGAAAGAAAATGCTTCTTTTCTCCTTTTTTAAATAAAAGTGGATGATAACATTTTTATTGGAATTTTTGAAAATTTTATTGCTTTTCATCTGATTATTATTATTATTATTATTTTTTATATATTCATCGGACGCATCCGGAAGGGGAGGATGTTATGGATACTACAACTATTTCTAATAAAAAATCATTGGATTATTTAATTATAAAATAGTGTGATTGACTAAGACGCTATTCAGGAATAGCAGTATTCACCCCCCCCCCCCCCCCAAAAAAAAAAAAGAACTGATCTCTTCTATGAGCTTCAATTAATAAAATTGAAAACAAGAAAAAAATATCATTAGGAATATAATATTTTTCATGATGTGTATGAAGATTTTCATTTGGGAAGTATTTAAAATTAATCGCTCATTCTTGTAATAATATTCATCCTATGTATACAATACCTTCCTTTCAATATCCAGTCTTTACGCTTCTGAATGACGCGATATTAATTCCGTAAGGTAATACAGAATATTTTCATATTTGTTATTAAAGTCACGAAAGTCAGATATATGCAATGGTTCTTGTAATATCCATTTCTTCGTTGCTTAGCAACGAAGAGTAGAATTGTATGTTAACATTATTTTACGTTGAAATCGTGAATAAAATTTTAACGGGGAACGGGATATGTGAGAGATCAGTTTACATTTAATATATCAGCTAGGTGAAATATAAATTGTTTGATGAGTACCGTAATTTCGGGTGTATAAGCCGCAGATCAAACAATTCTATTTCGACCCAGAATTTTTTAAGAAACAAATATAACTAGTTAGATCGCCGTAAATATTTGTCTTCAATCACTAAATAAGATTTCTGGGTCCAAAAAGAATTGTTTGATCCGCGGCTTATACACCCGAAATTACGGTAAGTCGGTATGTGATCTTGAAAAATATCTGTTAAATAAAAGGAAATTAATTGTAAATTAAAATCCAGATGGTTTGAATTAATTGAAGGTGAAAAGACATTTAAAAAGGAATCTCTTTAGTAACATCAGAAAAAAAAATATTCGTTTTAGAGAGCAATTTTTTTCTTCTATATGCCATAAACTATTCTTACTTAGAACCTAGGCAGGATTACTTAGACATCAATAAAATCAATAAATAAATTAAACAGTCCCAGCTCTTTTTCTATGAGATATTTCTATTATACACACTAGTTTCGACTAAAAACTAAGAGACAAACATAAAATCTAATTTTCTTACGCAAAGAACAATTCGCAGGACTAGTGTATCTGTATATGCTCTTAGGAGCCTACATGGAAGCGTTATCCCCTATGTTGTATGCTATGTGGGAGAGTTGTTCTCTATGTTGTATGCTATAAGAGCGTTTTTCTCTATGTTGTATGCTATGAGAGCATTGTTCTCTGTGTTGCATGCTATGGGAGTGTTATTCACAGATTTATTGTTTACTCTCATTTTAATATTTTAATTTTTTTCTCCATAGGATACCTGAAGCAGATACTCTTTATTGTGCCTTTGCATTTTTTCGATTTAGTTACAATTTTTCAGATTCCATTTTAATTCCATTTTCAGAACCGATTCTAATCGGTTCCAATCGTGAATTTATCCACAGATAAAAAACCTTTAATTAAAATCGTAAAAATACAAACTCACAATAAAAGATATATGTGCGCATTTACAGGGTGGTCATAAAAAAACTTTGCCGATATATGGAGCTCTAGCGGCCAGTCCGCTCAATCGATCGAGATGAAATTTCAGATATAGCTATTCAGAGGTATGAGCTCGAGATTCTGTGAACGGCAACAAAATGGCGCTCACGGTTACGGTTATAGTTACAGAAACTCGAAAATTTCCAATGGCAACACCCATTTTTTTTCATCGCAAAATGCTCAGAGCATGCGAAAACCCTAAAGAGCGTTGGAACCGTACGTGTATCGCAAGAAATTGACATGCTATGCACGCACAAAAAACCGTTCTGGGAATCCTCCCCCCCCCATAGAAAAAACTCGATTGGGGCGCAAGGAGGAAATTTGCATATGACACAGAGTCGGCGCACTAATCTTTAATTACAATAGAGATCGGAGAAACTAAAACTTTTATTTTGATTACACATTTTCCACATGGGTGCCATCACCATGCAATGTGTAATTGCCTGTGATGGCACTAATGTGGAAAATGTGTAATCAAAATAAAAGTTTTAGTTTCTCCGATCTCTATTGTAATCAGAGATTAGTGTACTGACTCTGTGTCATATCCAAATTTCCTCCTTGCGCCCCAATCGAGTTTTTTCTATAGGGGGGGGGGGGGGATTCCCAGAACGGTTTTTTGTGCGCGCATAATATGTCCGTTTCTTGCAGTGTTGGGTATGAACGCGCTCACTGAACGAAAACTCACGAGTTTCGCTCACTATTTGTGAACTTTGAACTGAACTTCGCTCACTATTTTATAAACGAGTTTGAACTCAACGGAAACTCAAAAAATAGACGAGTTTGAACGAAATTTACGTTCAAATTTACGTTCAATTTTTTCATAATTTATTTAAATTTTTTCCAGACCTTAGTACACTTTTTCTCTCTTTCAAATGCCATTTAGAGGCCTACACGAGCCTCAGGACGAGTTAAGTCTGGATATCACTTCTCTGGGTAGTATCCTAGTCTTACTTCTTCTCAAGGGCGGCGCCAGAGGGGGGGCCGTGGGGGCATATGCCCCCCCGTCGGGCATACCTGGCCCCCCCATCGGGATCAAAATTCGATTTCGTCGGAGAAAATATTTTGACTTTTGAAATTCGGCCCCGTCAAATTGAAGGTTTTTTTTTTTTTTTTTTTTTTTTTTTTTTTAAATAATTAAACTCAGATTGACTAAACTAATTCTTTTGGGTACGAGTCGATTACTGATTGAATTTTGATTCTTGCAGATTGAGTTCAGATAAACCCGATCTATCAAAAAAGAAAAAAAAAATTGAATTCTTTAAAATAAAAATCTGTATAGATGATTACACAGGATGATACATGAATGACTCTGTACAAGTAAATTTTTTTAACAAAAAAGATAAAATGTATACTAAAATTTTGTCGGGGCTCTCTTGGATGATAAGTAGAAAGCTGCAAAGGGTCGGGCAAACTGAACCTGACACGACTCGCAATCTGGATTGGATCGGGTTGAGTCTAATCTTTTGTCGTGATGGGTCGGATTCTTAGTTGGGTTAACTTTAATTGTTTCAGGTTCCGGTTAGATGTTGACATTTATTGTTCTTGATTCAAGATCGATCTCTCAAAAGAATTTACAAAGTTTATTTTAAGTTGAAAAATTATACATTGAATGTTAATATATATGCTGATTTTTTACTTAAAAGTTAAAACTGGTACTGGAGATATAGTTGTAGATATATTTTTACATAATTGCATTACAATATGGATATATTTTTTCATCAGTTACGGTTGGGGTCTAGTTGAGGTTGAAATATTTCGGGTTCAGATCGAAATGTAGAGATGTCGGGCTCAGATCGCTTTTCGGGTAGAGTCCTGCTCGGGAAATTAAACCCAACTCGACTGGCGATTTGAGTGGGATCTGGCTAAAGTTAATTAATATTTTTTCGGAGAGATTCGGATTAACTTCTATTTTTCGTGTCGGGGTAGTTTTAATTGTTTTAGCGTATGGGTTCGATTCTACCTCATTTCTCAAAAGTATCGCCAAAATATATTTTAAATTGTAAAATTATTTATTTGAATATCAATGAGTGAATATATTGATACATCAATTTTTCTACATAAAATATATAATTGATATTACAGATATTATTGTAGACTATTTTTTCATTATTGCTTTACAAGATGAAATTTTGTTTTTCAGTTTTCTCTTGCATTTCGAGTTCGGATTAGATTCGAATTGAATACTTTTAGGTCGAAGTTTGTCGAGTTCGGGTCATTTACTTTTTAAAAACTAGTTCAGGTTGTATGTATATAGAATTAACTAGTTCAGGTCGGGTTGAACCCAATCCGAGGAGGACTCTATGCTCGCAAAAATAATCCGTGAATTGAACTATTTTGCACTTGATTATATTCCGTTAAAACAGAAAAATTTGCTTTAAATTTTGCTCTCATGCGGTTTAATTTTGCTATTTCTACCCCCCCCCCCCCCCACCGCAAAAAATACAGAAGAAACACCAATTGCCTGAAATACTCGCACTTAAAGCAACATGTTCGTCAATTTACATGGGTGTTCTGGCAGCTATGTTGCTTAATACTTTTTCGTATTAGAAACAGAATGTGTATATCCGTTTTATCTAAATATATGTAAAAAACAAAAATCTAAGATAAAAATTTTTGAAAAATGTTCAAGCAGAAGGCAGAAATTGCTTAAAATAATAGAAAAGTCTCTTCAAATCAGGGATATTTCGGCAGTTCCGACAGGGATATTTGGGTTCCGACGGACTCAAAGCGAGAAATTTTGGCCCACGCAGACCTTCTAACCCTCGGTTAGACCTCCTGTATAACCCGTGGTTCGGATCGGTGATATATTTTTAATTGCGGGTCGCTTTTGCTGATATTAAAATAACCCACTTTTAGATTTCCAACTATTTTCAAGTTTTCACTTTATTTACATTTTTCTTTTGTTTTTAATTTGGGAATTTTGTATTTGAGTTTTTGTTTTAGATTTTAAATAATAGCACTTTCTGCATTCGATCAATATACACTCTAAAACAAAATGGAAATTGAAGATGGTTTTCGATTGTTTTTATTATCATTTCTATAGCTAAAGAAATCTGTTTTAATTTACACATTTTCTCGAAAATACAGAAAATTCATCATCTAATGCTAAAACTAGCTGAAATCTTCCAATATCTAAAGTTGCATTTTTGTTGAATCAAAAAACTGTTCAATTTACTGAGCAGCAACACTTTGCACTAGATTTTTCTATTCGAAACTGATTATTCACGTATCTCTATTTTCTCTCAAAATAATGAAAAATTCGTGAGCCAACTCTCAAATTTTTTTGAAATTCTACAATGAAAGCACCAACATTTCTTCAAGTAATGGAAAAATCTATTCCAATAACATGTGCGTTCGGGCAATTTATTGTATGTATATTTTATTTTTGACGAAATGTTTTTTACGAGTATATGGAATAATAATTAGATTTTCTCAAAAGTGACAAAAATAGAAAACAATGAAAAAAGTAAAACACGGTATTTATAAAATAATATAAGGTATAAATTTCAAAAATTGTGGTTCGACTAATTAATTTCACTCCGGCAAATAACATTAAATTCAAATAAAGAAAACTAATATTTAACATAGAAACGTGTTCAGATGGAACGAAATAGGATATGAAGAAATTTCAATTTTATACAAAGTTTTGTTCTTAGTAAGTATGCTGTTTCTTTAAACTTGTATTCTTACTTAGATTTCAATCCAGGATGTTTAAACCGCGAAAACATCTGCGATTCTCTAAAAAGAAATACATGCCTTCTGTTTTGACTAGTTTTCAAATTCTAACGTGCAAGTTAATTTAAAACAAACTTTTCGACAATTGGAATAAAGATATTGATGAATAATGTTATTTAACTTCAGCAGACGTATTCTTGTTGATTGGTGTAAAAATAACATTTATATATCTCGATGTTGCTATGGGAAAAAAAAAACACCTGCGTTGTGATAAACCGGAAGGATATTTCAGAATTACATACATGCAGTACTCTATTTTCGTCAATTGTCCATTGACCACAGATATAAGGAGTTATTTTTTTCCTGATCTAGTATTTTTATTTTAATATACAGAAATAAGATTTTTTAAATTATTATTCATTTGTTTAATGAATTTTTTTTAATACAAAATTCATATAATTAATCAGACAGTAACCGTAGAAACAATGCTACAATGGAATTTTAATGAAAAAAATTTGACTATGAAAAAATGGAATTTATGACTTTGCAAAATTTGCATTATAATTATCATTTCTACTAGTTATAAATGTTTTATAAGTTCCTTCTTTTTACGAAGATATCAACTTTAATTTGTCTCTACTGTATATAAAAAGTTTCAACACTTTTATGAGAGTAAGTCCAAATGATTTCTAATTTATTTGCGTTTATATGTGATTTGATATTTTTACCGAGTGTTTTAATTTTAAAACTGCTTTATAAACAGAATTTGTACTTTTGTTTTTAATAATAATTTAACTAATGTTTAAGGAATAATGTGTATTAGTACTGTATTATTATTGTATGTGTATTATTATTTTTCACTTATATTTTTGCATTCAGCAGTAAATGCAGTAGAGCTTCGATTATCCGGACCGGTCGATATCTAAGCCGATCCGGTTAATGAAAAATAGGAAAAATAGAACAACTTTAAAAAACGCATATCGCAATGTTTTTAGGTAACTTCTTTTCACATTTTTTCTAGGTTTAAGACTGGCAATTGTGGTAATACATACTTTAACACATTTAAATGGCGTATTTAGAAAGTTTTTATTTTATTTTAAATAAAATTTAAAATTTCATTTTTTGCAGAATTGGTGCAAATTTATACTAGAAGTACACATAGAAACTTCATGATTTTCCATATAACCATGTCTAAAAATTAACGTACAAAATTTAATCCAATTTCATACTTTTTTTAGACCTTCAGATAAATTAATCCTGATAAAATTTCTTATGCATCACTCAACAGGTGTTTTGTTATGCTTTGTTTTTAATAATTACCGTGACATGCACTCTTCACTTTTTTTCCAAAAATCAAAATGATCATATTTACCAATAAAATTAAAATGAAATAAGTACCACGTAAAAGGTTACCTTTCTAAATAATTTTCTGTTTTATAATACATTTATTTGATTGTTAAAAAACTAAAGTTGGCAGGTGTGCCGTAAGATTGTGAGAGCTATTTTCCAAAAGGTTAAACACAGAATTCTATCAAACTTCATCATATTCAGTTAGTATGGATGACATTTTGGTGTATATCACTCTACAGATGGTGTTTTATATGCTGTGTTTTTTTTCCGAAATTTTTTTTTATCTCTGCCCCTATTGAATATAGAATTACACAAAACATTTTATGCTTTAAGAAAAAAGAGAAAAAAAACAGCAATGCTGTTTTTATTTTGGCTTCGAACACTCAATAGGCTGCGCTGTTATCTTATGCCACATAAGAGATTCCTTATCATATCCAGAATCAATTGACGTGGATTAGCGAGGGTGGTTTGCCATATTATTTATTCCCAGTAAATAATCCAAATTTAAGGAAAGAAAATTTCACCGAGCTCCAGCTTCTGGATAAAGCTCGATAGAGGTCTGCATTGGCCGGGTCCGGGCCTACTTTCTTCTACGACGCTGGGGCCGGTCCATGCCGGGTTTTCACTCTTTTCATGGCGTAACTAACTTTTTCGATACCGAGGTGGGGCTGGCTTCATTCTTCCTAGGATTGCACGGGTCTAAATTTTCAATCCCGGTTTCGGTCCAGCCCGTATGAAAATCAACCTCACGGAACGACATGGACCGTGCAAAAATCAGTAAAATTTGGCCCGTTTCAAACATTTTTACAAAACAAATGTATGTATTTTTATAAGTTTAACACGCCGTTATTCTATAATTAAACTTTAGAATTTAATTTTTTTAAAGAATAGTAGATTTTTAGGCAACAAAATTTAAATACAGTAAAACCTGTGAAATAAAACCTGCCTATTACACAAAAAAGTACTTTCAGTTGAAAACCGTCTCCGAAAGTGAAGGTATCTTTTTTAAAAAAAATCTGCAACCGAAATCGAAAAAGTGAAAAATAGCCGTATTAAAGAGAAAATATAGCTGTCCTATCCAAGAAAAAAAAAACTGTTAAAAAATATTCTAATCAAAACGAGAAATTCGGAAATAATCTGTGTTTAACATGACGGAGCGAGCGTTTTCAAGTGAGTGAAGAGCCCCCTTAAACGCAAAATATGCTGATTAAAAATGAATATAATAATACATGTGAAAAGAATATAATACATTACAACTGCTACGAGGGCAACTTGACCATAACCCCCTCTTTCTCTCTCTCTCTTTTTTTTTTTTTTTTTTGTTTCTATATGATTTTGTCTTGGAAGATTTTATTGTGTGGCATTTTTCTGATTTTTAAGTCTCCAGATAACTGAATGATAATTGAAACATTTACATGCAAATCGATATTCATTCACAATTAAATAAATATTGTCGCCTAGAACACTTTTTAAAAAGACTATTTTTTTTTTATCAGAACTCCTCGTCCAAAACACTTTATAACCATATCGAAGTAAAAATTCACGTTTTGTAGAAATAGAGTCGGGCGGGCCGAGATTTTAACCTTTTTTTTTAGGGGGGGGGGGGCTGGCTATATTATATATGTATGTATTTGTATTTCCCAGACCATATAATCAGGCCGATTTTTTAAATTTTATGTCGACCGGACCATTAACCTATTTAGTACAAACCGGGTCGGGTCTGGGACAAAAATTTTTGCCCACGCAGTTCTTTAGGCCCCGGACCAATACGCGGGGACTTCTAATATATATTATGAACTTGGCCCCCTGTCGGGGATACAGTGCCCCCTCGTCGGGCAAACTCTGGCACCGCCCCTGCTTCTTCTGCAGACTCGGGTCGCGCCGAACCGGACCTGGGCTGTACACAATTTCGCCGAAAATAGATACGTATATACAGTAAACTCTCTGTACAAGGTGGACTGTGTTTTATTTCTCCATAACATGGAAGATGGATTAATAATACTATTGATAGCTGAAACAATTACATACAACTAACATTCATTAAAAGCATAAACATCGCAGCCTACGGCACTTCTGCATAAATGGAGATTATAAACAGACTAACAAGGAAGGTCTCCATACGGGCATACTCAGAAAATTCTGAAAAAATTACAGAATGTTCTTCTCATGTCGATATATATGTTTGAAAAAAAAATTTTGGCGGAACCCCTATAGAACGTTCGTAAAAAAATAACAAACATTTCTTTTATTTGGTGATTTATCATCGGTTGGCGACAAAATAAAATTTCAAAAAATACTTTTTTATGTCAGATTTTTTTTAAGGTAAAAATGCTTCATGTTGAACTTGTTTAAAAAAATTTGATTTACATAACGTTAGTTCTGCCATCTTTAGTTTGTTTTAACTATATTTTTGTCATAATGTATTTAGAATGAAAATTAATGGTGAAATTTTATGAATTAAAACAAAATTTAAATTAATTAAAATTGTTTCAATCTCAAAATTAACTCCAATCTAATTGAGCTCTATCGATTCAATTTTGTTGATATGGAAACAAATTTCTCTGATATTGAAATGAATTACAACATTCTTCATCAGACCTTTATTTTGTCATACGCTTAAATGTATGAAAAAATACTTTTCAATATGAAAATATTTTTCAATATGAAAATATTTTTTATATAAGAAATTATTTTTAAAGCGATATAACTAAATAACTGCAGCAAAAGCAACAGAGATATGTAATACAAAACATATCTATATGTCAAACTCTCTCATTGTTAGAATTTAAATTCATTAAATGCTAGTTGCACGTATTCTAAAAATTAACTGACGAGAAATTTTTAGGTGCGTTAAAATCGTTTGCTTTTGGCGAGGGAAAATGCTGCTCGCCAAATCGCGTGACTCTTTTGTCTTTTCGCGCCAAATACTCGAAAGTATTTTATTTTTTTACAGAATTTCTTCTGTAATTCCGCCGCTAAATTTGACTGATCCTTTATTACATACATGAGTAGTTTAATCGGTACTTTTTTCAAAAAATTCTGAGTATGCCCGTATGGAGACCTTCCTTGTAAGGTAAGTTTTTTTGGCCAGAACTCTTCCGTAAGGGTAAATATCGATGTCCTGTTGAAATGTACTCGGGGTTGGGCCGGGTTCGGTGCGAAATTTCAACATTTTTTTCCTGGCCGGGCCAAGCTCGGGCATTGTTTTTAGCTATTATATCGAGCCGGGTCGGGCCTTGTTTTTAGCTATTATATCGGGCCGGGTCGAGCCTTGATTTTAGCTATTATATCGGGTCGGGTCGGACCGCTAAATTTTCTCTACGAGCCGGGCTGGGCTCGGGCCGAAATTTTTATTTTACTATCGGGCCGGACATTTTTTTTTCTATGGATCGGGTCTGGAAATTTCCGTCAGTGCATACCTCTATCTTATATATAGAATAATCAAATGATTAGTTCGCAAAATTTTCTAAATTTGGACAATAATATCCAAACATTAATAAAAAAAAGTGAACTTTTTAGTGAATTTCGTTCACTTTTACAAATGAGTTTGATTTGAACGAGTTCGTTTGAAAATTTTTGAGTTTGAACGTGAACTTAAATCACTTTTCAGAAATTGAACGTGAGTTTGAGTTAGTTCGTTTATTTTGTGAACGTGCCCAACACTGGTTTCTTGCGATACACGTACGGTTTCAACGCTCTTTGGGGTTTTCGCATGCGCTGAGCATTTTGCGATGAAAAAAAATGGGTGTTGCTATTGGAAATTTTCGAGTTTCTGTAACAATAACCGTAACCGTGAGCGCCATTTTGTTGTCGTTCACAGAATCTCGAGCTCATACCTCTGAATAGCTATATCTGAAATTTTATTTCGATCGGTTGAGCGGACTGGCCGCTAGAGCTCCGTATATGGGCAAAGTTTTTTTATGACCACCCTGTATATCGTAGCTCAAAAGCTCAAAAGATCATAGCATAATGATGATCTTATCAATGTAGTTTTAGTAGTACTTTACTTAAGTAAAATGCTATTGCTGCTAAAATTAATTTTCTATTTCATGAAAAAAACATTTTTTGTTCTATTTCGATTTCAAGTATGTTAGAAAATGCCACAAAAATATTACGATAACCAATTCTCTTATTCGTAGAGATATAAAAATGTAAGTATGTAAGAAATCCGCATTTCATATTTTTTAGTTATTAAATTCAGATTTGGCATATATATTAAATTTATAAATTTCTTTTGCAGAAAAACTCACCACTTATTAGTGTTATTGATACCAAATTTTTATGCTTTTAGGAACAAAATTTCAGTTGTAACATACTAAAACGGATTTAAATGATTAAAAATAAAATAAAATATATACGAAATAAATCCACCAGGTTTTAAAAGGACTTTATTACAAAAAAAATAATTTGATATTTTTACAGAAAAATAACTTAAACATGTTCCTACGTCACATAGGTTTTAAATAATAGTTTTCTGAAAAGAAATATTCGCCTTATTTAATAGAGAAATTTTGGGTTCAAATATAGAGACCAGTACTTTTAGAAATTACTGTTATTGAAACACCATGATAATTTTTAAGTCCTCTTAAATTCCAAAAATCTAACAAAACAGTTGAGAAAATAAATGAATTCAACAATCTTCAAAATAAAATATCGAATATTCATTTTTAAAATGTTTGAAAAGCATAGTTGTTTTAAACGATCGTTATATTTTGTATTAGTTAATAACACAAGAAAATATTTTTACATTTATTAAGCCTTTGGTTAAAAAACAGAAACAATGCTTTAAATTCGAAATATTTTTCCATTTACGCATTCCCTTTTTATCATTTCACTTAGATTTAAAACTTAAAATGCTGCTTCTAAATTACAAAAAAAAAAAAAAAAAAAAAAAAGCGCATTATCTTATATTCAGTAAATATTTAGTTATTAATGAAATTCTGATATCTCTAAGGGATTTAAAGTATTCTTTTGGTGGAAATGGTGAAAATACCGATTCTTTTATTAGTTTAAATTTTAGATCTAATATTTTTGTATATATAGTTTAAAATGTGTATAGGAGGGGTGTACAAGATTATCAAGATTAAGTAAATTAAAGGGTTTTTTTAGGTAGATTTCGTATGAAATACTACCTATTGCATTCTTCCCCATGTTGGAATTTCTGAAAAATTTTATATATATACATCTATATATATAAAATTATTATAATATATATATATATATATATATATATATATATATATGTATCTGTGTATATCACTTTCTTCTGGACACGATAACTTCCATAATTATGCTCAGATCTTCTTCAAACTTTTACATAAAATCAAGGGGCATAAAATCACGGTCGAGTTCGTTAATGGGCGAAATCGGACCAAAGAGGTGGAAATAGGGAGGGTTTTTTGTGAAAATCGAAAAAAAACGTCAAAACTTCTTAATTAAAATAGATATCGAATCGGTTTAAAGTTTATATTGCTTCTTAAAACTAGGCCAAAAGTTTATGCGTGACAGATGTTTGATAAATTTAGAAATGGGCTCAAGGGGCGAAAAAACAGGGTTTTGTGGAGAAAAAAATTCATAACTTCATCAATTCTCAAGATATTAAATCCAACTAAATTTTTTATAAATGTCCTTAAAATGATCTAAAACTTTTGTATTTACAAGTTTTTGATAGGACCAACTTTTACGGATGAAAAAAATTAAAAACGAAAAGAAAAAGGGGGGTGAAAAAAATCCATAACTCCGTCAATTTTTAAGCTATCAAATGTAATTAAATTTATTTTACATCTTCTCAATAATATCTACAACTTTTATACTGACAAGTTTTTCATGGGACCAATTCGTATAGCAAAAATAAATTAAACAAAAATAGAAGTTGGAGAAAAAACCTGAAATCCAAACTGCTTATATTCTGACTCATTTTTAAATTAATTTTTGATTTTAAACGCAGCCAAATGGTAGATCCTCTTATTTGAAAACTGTATAAAATGACGCACTGGTCAGTTTTTTGATAAAGACAGAATATATTTCAAAAAAGGCTACCAAAAAGGGTATTTCGAACAGAAATTCCCGAAGTCATCGTGACTGAAAATTTAAGGAAGTATTCAAATAAGAAATTGCGTTTTTTTCTGACTCGTTTTAAAATCCTTTTTGCTCTCAAATGCATCCAATTTACAGATCCTCTTATTTAGGAACTACATAATGTGACGCATTGGCCAGTTTTTTGATAAAGGCAGAATATATTTCAAAAAGGTTGCAAAAAAGGGTATTTTAAACAGAATTTCCCGAAGTCATCGTGATTGAATATTTGAGGAAGTATTCAAATAACAAACTGCTTTTTTTCGGACTCGTTTTTAAATCCATTTTCGCTCTCAAACGCGTACAATTTACCGATCCTCTTATTTAGGAACTATATAATGTGACGCATTGGCCAGTTTTTTGATAAAGATAGAATATATTTTTAAAAATGCTGTCAAAGTGGGCATTTCGCACAAAATTTTCCGAAGCGATAATGATTAAAGTATTAAGGATGTATTCAAATAACAAATCGATTACTTTATGACTCATTTATTTTAAATTCAATTTTGCTCTCAAATGCATTCAATTGGTAGTTTGTTTTTATTTAGGAACTAATATATTATAACTAACTAATATATATAAGGTGCTGTTTTGGTCGATTTTTTAATAAATTCAGAATATATTTCAAAATATGTTGTGAAAAAGGACATTTGAGCTAAATTTCGCTTAAGATGATTCTGATAAAACCAATTCTCGCAGAAAAATGAAATTAAAAATTTTTTATAAGCGGCGAAATGAAGTTATTAAACTGAGTTTATCTCTAATCATACTTTTTTTTGTTGTTCTTGAAATGAGCACTCTTCGAAATCTACCTCCGCCAATAGGCCAAGCCGACAGGGATTTTTTCTACTTAAATTTTTCATTTTTTTTTTTCAAAAATACTAAAATCTTTTTCTATATTTTTCATTTATGTTTATATTATTTTGTATATCTTCTTTATTATGTATTTGATAAAACTGGGCACAGAATCAGCATTATACATTTAACATAAGTTAAATTACATGAAAAGGAATTACATTTTATTGCTTCCTACTACATATGTCAATGTAAAATTATATTAAATGTAATATTAGGTATATCTATTAACCTATACACATTCTTGTGTTATACATTTTAGTAAATGTAAAAAGAAAATATTGAAAAAGGTCAATATTATTTTTAAAAAAGTAGAGATTTTGAAAAAAGTGTTTTTAATAACATTTTTAAATAATTTTGCTGTTTATTATTATTTTTTTTTCAGAATGTGTCGTTATTTGATTATTAAATTGCATTTAGTAAACAATTTTTATCATAATTCCTTAAAATTATGTTTAAAAAGTTTCGTCTTCCCTTAAAGTATCAATGCACTCATATGCAAGGATATCAAGAAAATCAACTTTGGTGAAAAATCTTGACATAATCTCCTCAGTCCGGACGTCGCCTGGTGGAAATACTAAATAACAGCCTTTAAATTAATTTAAATGCTTCTAAAACTGTTTAAACTACTTCTAGACCTTTTTATTAAATGCGTGCATACTATAAGAATCGATATATAGACTGACGCATCTTTGAAGGTGATGTATAGTATTTTTAAACTAGTTTTTTTAGTCATTCATAATTTTTGTCTCAGGACTGAGGAGGATAATCGTTGTTTGACTTATCTGCAAAAATAATGCGTGAATTTTAAAATAACAATTTTCAATATGGTGATTTTTTGATGCAAATTAATTTCACCACTAAGTATAGTACGTGTGGATTATACACAATGTAATATTTGTAAGAAATAAGAAGTGTCATAACAAAAAATTATTATTTAACCATACCTAAACACACTTTCAAAAAGTATTTGCACTCAATTTCGCGTCAAAAATCAGCGGACTGTCGCCAGATTCAAAGCAGGAAAATTTTTCATTTTAAATCAGTTCATTTCAGCTTATTTCAATATGGCTTGCATGTGTTGCCGCATCATTCTCTTTCCGGCGACGAAGTAAAGCCGAAAGTAACAAGAATCTCAGTTTTTTAATATTTAGAATTTGGAATTGGTAGCAAGATCTTGGTTTAATTTGTGGAAAAACAAATACTATGAATAGAACATCATGATAAGTGATATTTTCGAAAATTAAAAAAAAAGTTGGGCATCAATCAGAGGATTCGGACATAAAAAATATAACAGTAAAAATAGCAAGAAGTTTGCCAAATAACTGTCGAAAAAATCAATTTTGTCAACAGTTCACCGAAAAAATTGCCAATTTCATCAAAAGCTCGAGGGAAAAGAATTTCGTCAAAAGACCGTAAAAAAAAGCAAAACTTGTCAAACGATCGCAAAAAACGCGACTATCTTTTAAAGATCACAACAAACACATTTATTTTGTCAAAAGGTTGTGAGACAAGTGCAAATTTCGCAAAAGAAGAAAAAAACGCAAAAAGAAAATCGTCAAAAAAAAAAATGCGTACTTCGTTCAAGATTCACAGATAAAAGGATATTTAGCAAAGAATCGCGAAAAAGAGAAAATTTTTTTCTAAAGATCGCAGAGGAAAAAACAAATTTTGTTAAAAGATTGGAAAAACGCAAATTTGGTCAAAGGATCGTTAAAAAAAAGCAAATTTCGTCACTGGATCACAAAAAACGAGAATTTCGCATAAGGATCACGAGAAATACGCGCCTTTAGTCATAGAATTGCAAGAACAAAGCAAATGTTGTCAAAGGAGAGCGAAAAAAAACGCAAATTTCATCAAAGAATCGCGGAAAAAAATGCAAATATTCGTCAAAGAATCGAAAAAAAAACAAAATTTTTCATAAAATCGAAACAAAACACAAATCTCGGGAAAAAACACGAGTTCCGTACAAGGATCACGGAAAAAACGCGAATTTTATCAAAGAATCATGGGAAAAATGGTAATTTCGTCATTCGTGGAAAAAATATAAATTTCGTCAAAAAAATCTCGAATAGCGCCGCCATTTCTTCAAAGAATTGCAAAAAATGTAAATTTCATGTAAAGATTGCTAAAAAATGCAAAATTTATTAAAGGATTGAAAAGAAAAACTTCGTCGGCGGATCACAAAAAACGCGAATTCCGTATAAGAATTTCAAAAGAAACGCAAATTTCATAAAAAAAATCACGTAAAAAACTCAAATTTTGCCAAAAATCGCAAGAAATGCAAGGTATCTTCAATATTTACAAAAATAAATGATAGCTTTTGGGGAAGTTGAGATTGTAAGTGTAGCCCCCCCCCCCCCTCCGCCTAAAATTGATCGTATGGATGCCCTTGGCCCAATCTGAAAACATGGCTGGTAGACGGATAGATGGGCCAAAGGAAATCAGTGGTTGACTTTTAGACGTGTCAGAAGACTGTGGTTGATTGATAGCCGTTGTTCGTTAGGAGATGGTGGTGCAGGGACAAATATTGACTGCTCTGGAGCTACTGCATGGAGATTCAGGAACCTCATGGATGAATGCAAGCTATAAACGATTAATGGCAGTTGTTGTCGTTTGGCTAGTTTGCTGCATAATAAAGATTTTAAAACTGCGGAATTGTTTTTATTACTCAAAATGGATCTTAATCACCTCCTCAGTCCTTAGAGAAATGTTACGAAGGACCACAAAAAACTAGTTTAAAATTATTATGAAAAATCTCCAAAGATGTAGAAGTTTATACATCGATGCTTATGATATGCACGCATTTATTAAAAAGATCTACAAGTTTTTTTACAATTCAGGAAGGATTTAAATGACTTTAAAGGGTTTCTTTAGTGTCTCCTACAGGCGACATCCAGGACTGAAGAGGATAAAATGTTTGGCAGTTATGTTCGTCATCCTGTCAATAAAAGATATGGATGAATCTCGGCAACGAGCTCTATCAAAATCTCGGTATGCCCTGTGCATAGCATCCTCGCTTAAAAGTGGCAAAACTCAAAAATGTTTATTTTAGTTATGGGTGCATTCTACTTGATTTTTACCCCTATATCAATCACGTAAAGTGCAAGAGAGTGCAATGAAAATCCAGGCACCAGGTAGCAGTTGTGCTTGCAAGATGGCAATTGATAATTCCACAGTCCGTAACAGATTTTGTATTTCTTGAAAAACGAAGTTTTTCGAGTTATGCCACTTTTGAAGCAAGGGTGCAATATGCTCAGTCATACCCAAATTAGTTCATAAATAGAGGGCTACAGTATGAAAAAATTATGATACATATATAATATATATAAAAACCATTATAAAACAGCATTAATTTATTATTCACTAGTATGAAAATTAAAAATGAAGCCGTATCTTTTGTGAAAAATATCTAATATTATATATATATATATATAATATAAATTATCACTTGAACGAGTATAGTTTTTGGGTCTGGGAATCATGATTGTTTTAAATTTCGAAATTTTCTGGAATTGCTTTTCTCAAGACGATTGCATAAGCAGAGTTGCCAACCTCCGGCTTTTGTTAATTCATGAGAACGTACTTTGAACCAGAAAACTTATTTAATTAGAAGTGTCTAGTATTAACTCGGAGGGTCATTTGAAATTTACTTAATTTTGTTCACTCAAAAAATTTCTGGTTAGAAGTATAATTGTTTGATTTTTAAAAAGCCGGAGGTTGGCATGTCTGGTATAAGGCATCTTCTTACTTATTTAATGGAAGCTAGCTAACAGAGATTACAGAATATCTGAGAAATAAATAGATAAAAATTTTCAGCAGCACAGTAACCTGTCTAGTGGTTAGAACGCTAGTTCTATATCGATGTAGGTGTTTCAAAATTGGCTGCATAACCGATGTTCATAGTATTAAGAGGTTCTATTTAACCCTTCAGTTTTCACATAGTATCTAACAGAATAATTTTCATTTTTACAATTGTTTTTATTTATACAACCTCCAGTAAAACAAATATATACAATTATAAAATATATTTATATTTTTTGGTTGTTGCAGTACAGCACACTCCAAATTACAATTGGTCTTAATTTCTAAATCTGTTATAGTAGCGATAAAGCTTAAGAATATGCAAGTACTCAACTTTTACAAGTCATAGTGAATACAAAAACTAGTCAACACACGCTCAAGTCAAAAGGTCACTAGTATTTTGAAAATATATGGAAAGTATTTGGTTTTGACAGCAAGTGTTGATTAGATATTACAATTTTCATTAGTTCTCCAAGAACACAATAGATGTACCTAAACTTGCCTGTTATTTTTTTTTTTTTTTTTTTTTTTTTTGAGCAAAAATTGGGTAAACCCTGGAGAAAGAATTGAGAACCGTGGGGTTTGAATTATCAGTCCCCGCATGATAGTATTTGATGTGCATAAAATGTTTGTAAACTAAATAATAACTTATTACATGCAAATGACTCTAATACAAGCTATTTCATTTAGTCAATTTTTAACGATAGCATATTTTTAATTAATTCAGATTTCGTGGAAAAGAAATCAACTTAAGTTTTAAGTAACAGAATTTAAACTATATCGACATTAGCTTATACATTTTATATTTTATTCACCAAAAATCAAAAACACTGTAATAAAGTAAATTAGTAATTACGTTATTCAATTTAAAAGTTTGTAATCGAAATAAAATTTTCACGACCTTCTTGATTTGAAGGTGAAAATTTAAATATATTAAAATTTTCATAGCATATTCATAAAAAAAATTATGTCAAGCAAGTATTAGAAGTTTATTATATATTCCAAGGTTGTCTCAAAATTCTATGACGTACATTTTATTATCAAAGTCAAACACTCTATGTGCAAATGTGGTATTTCAATGAACAAACATCCATTTATCCTTCCTATTATATTCATTTTACTGTATATGGGAAGCCCTATAGCCTCTAGCTATTTTAGTGTACACAAATAATCTAATGACAAAAGGGCTCCATTGATTTTATGTTTACCCTGAAAGCATATTTGTGTTTATTTTCACCTTCATTGATTACTTTCAAAAGTTTTATATGGAAAATTCTTAATTTATGAATAAAGGTAATAAATGATATCTATATATAGCGTTTCGCATGGCATGCTTGGGACAGAGATTAATATCAATTCACATTTTCAAATTTAATTGGTATTTCTTTTTTTATATAAGTTTTATAAAAAAGCCTATTATTTGAAAAAGTTCAGATTAATACAGTGCGTTCCAAAAGTTTATAGACAACCATTTTTTTGGATTTAAGAGCTAACTAAACGAATTAAAAAAATAAATAAATTATATAATGATATATTGAGGTAATAAAAATAATATAATACTTTTAGTAGTCGTATATTTATTTATGAAAAAATAAAAACAAAAAACTGCTGTCCCAAAAACATATTTAAAAAATCGGTGTTAAAAGCTGATGTAAGTGCAGACGTCCAAAATTTGCAAATTCAAAGATCATGTACTTGTGACGCAATAACTTCTTGCGATAAAATTGAATCTGGTTTCCGATTGATTGCAAAGATGTCTATTTCGGAAATCAGTCGTTTAAAGGCTCATAGATGTTAAGTTGTGGGCATTTCAAGAAAAGCTGTACGCAACAGGTTTGGTATATACCGAATTTTGTCAAAAAGTGATAAAATCCCGTTCTAGACGACCAAAGAAAACAATTATATGATAAGCCATTAGATATGATAAGACATACGATTATGATATATGATATTACGATATACATATGATAAGACAGAAATTTTGACATTAATTTCAACCCAGAACCTGTGTGTACGGTCTTTTTCTATAGAAGTATACATTCCAGTACCAATATCCGTGGTCCATTGATGGCTGCTGGCAAGTACATTTCTTTATTTTTGCAAATTTCGGGTTTTTTTCAAAACATTTCAAAAGAATATAAAGACACTCGTGTTCAGTAAACTCAAAATCACAGGAATTGGTCAGATGAATAGTTAAGTGTTCTTGTTTTGTAACAGGGTTCGCACACTCCTTATATTTTGTAAGGACTCCGGCACCACTATTAATGATAAGAAAATTCATATTTAATTTTTAAGAAACAGAATTCGCAACCACCGCCTCGATTCTCAATTTTAGTAATATTTTTCTGCAGTGAAATACATTAAAAATACTGCAAAATTTTAGTGGTAGATCTGTGCGAACCCTGTGTAATAAAAAGTAATTCAATTTAGATATCCCTCATGGTTGGGCATATTACTGGTAAGGAATTACGAACTTGTTTTAGTAGACATCAAGGAGGGGTACATTCATGGTGTGGGCAGCAATTTCTTGCAGTGAAACAACAATATTGCTTTTTTGAAAGGTCCTCAATATTCCGAAGAGTACCAGAAAAGGTTTGTACTTACTAACGTACACCAAATTTTGTATACAAAACATGATTTTTTGTTAAAAAAAATATGCATTTTTTAATAAAAATGGCTCTTAAGGTTAAATACACAAACTTATAAGCTATATTTTGCTTCATAACATACCTATAGATAAGCACAACTTTGTCAGAAAATTTTATTTCAATACCTTAAAAACTTTTTTAAGAAAACTTTTTTCCCGTAAACGTACTCAATGAAAAACGCAAATTAAGATTTAGATAGAGCACAAAAAAGTATGTATAAAGTTTGCAATTTCAAAACCTACCATATTTGTAAATGTTTAGACACTTATGTATATGTTACATATTTATCTATTTAAAAGTATTCTTTTGCCTTCTGTGTCTCTTTAAACGGTTACTTCTGGTTTAAGGAAGTTCATTTCCGGTTTATATTTTGAGCTTTAAGTTTGCTTCTTATTATCACTGAACTAAAAGTAAAACACTTTTGGACTCCTAAATTGTTGAACGTTAATTTAAAATAATAAAATGATTTCGCATAAAAAACGATATGAGGGTAGGCCCATACCTTAAAATAAAAATACGAAAGTATAAAAGTAAATTTGGAGAATTTAAATTTAATTGCTATTTGAAGAGAAGTTAAGGTTAGTAATTAATATTGCGAAAATTGTATTTGAAATATTTATAAAAGTATGCGTAGCGGCTACCGTTTTAATAATTAAATAAAATAAAGAACATTCATAAAATAAAATAAATAAATACAGTAAAATTCTTATAATCCGGCTTGTTCAAGACTTGAAGCTTGCCGGATTACGAAAATTTCCGGATTATAAGATGAATGTTGGAAAAAACGTGTGGAAATACAAATTAAATAAAAAGATACAGTAAAGCATTTTTTTACACTTTAAGGGGGGGGGGGGGGGCGAGATACAAGAATCTTCAAATAAAAAAATATTGCATTATAAATTTCTTTTTTTCTGCTTAAAATGACGTTTCAATCATGTTTCTATCTTAATTGGAAAAGATTTATATTTTGGTTGGTTTTCAAAATATAGCTTTTAAGCAAAACTACTTCTTGTGAAAATGCGTTGTTCTTCATGATGAGGGTTTTTATTATTTCTCCTATTTAAAATTTTATAAGTCAAGAACCATTAATGTTAAATGGTTTAAACTTGAAACATGTTTTTTTTTTTTTTTTTTTTTTTTTTTCAATTACTTTCGTTTAATTTTGATTCAGCAAATTTGAAAAAAATATTTACTTTTAAAAACATGATTTTTTAAAGAAAAGTTACTTAATTTTTATCAAATTTTTATTTTAAATATTTTAAATTTTTATTTAAATTAATATTTTAAAAAATGATGAATCGAAATTAAATTTTATATATTTTTGTTTATTTAAATAAAAAGAAACTAAAATTCTACAGATAATATTTCGGGTTATAACAATTTTAAAATACCCCACTTCTTAAATACTTTTTTTATTTTTAATAAAAAAAATATGAGAAATTTCATCATGTGTTTTCGTTGACTTATGGCAAAAAATTTCAAAATGATATAATGAAATAAAATCAATATATATATCAATAAATAAAAACTTATTTTAAAATGTGTCCCGGACCCCTTAACCCTTTCAGAAACAGACAAATTCTGTTACCAAAATGAGAAAATAACGACTGTCACCGGAATTTACAAACGACTTTTTTAGAAATTAAAATTTCCGCACAGTTTCATCGTAAAAGCAAAATTTTATTAAAATATTATTGGTGCGGTTTGCAAGTTTGGAATTAAAATTAGGTGTGCCCGGGGGAAAGGGTTAAACAGCTTGGATGAATAAAAAAATACTCAATTGTTTAAAGTACAACATATGTGCATAACTATAAAATGTCAATGTGCACTGTAGTCAGAGGAGTAACCAGTGTGGATGCCAAAGTTCTCTGTATACCGGTAATTTTTGAAAGTTGTGTTCGCCTTATCTAACCAGAAAATTTTCTGCTATGAATGGAGAAGAAAACCTTAGAATATTACTGGTTTTGGGCACCCACCCAAGTTACGTCACTGATAGGCCACACAGTTTGGTCTACACGTAGAAGTCATTTTAAATAAGTATCGAAAAATCAATTTGGTTTGTAGTAGTTCATAGATGCCAACATCTCTCAATTTATTCCGGAGTCTGAACCAAGACGAATATGTTTTACACCAGAAACTTTATATATTTTTTAATTACATAATGAAGTCCAAAATATGCCTTATTGAAAGAGAACATATTTCCTTACGTATTTTTTCCGGTAGAAAGTGGGTCTGTCTTGGATCAGACTCCGGAATAATTAACAGATATTGGCATCTATGCCAGTTAGCTCTCTCTCCCTCTCTCTTTCTCTCTTTTTTAAGAAGTCATTTTGAATGATGTGAAGTTTCACAATTGTTGTATCGTGTTGTAACGCACGTCCCATACAGTTCATCAGATCGCCACTTAAATCTTACTCAAAAATTTTTTAATTGGATCTGCAGATACCCTGTAGATGCCGTCAGCTCCTAGTGGCGTGTCAAATGTCACGACCTCCAAATGGTATGTTATAAAAAATTTTTAATGAGATGAAAAATTCTCGATGGAAAAGTGGCTGGTTGACACTATTAGAAACAAATTTTGATGTTCAACGATAAGACTGTCATGTGGTCACCCACTTAAGATGGACTAAATAGTCGAAGAGGCCCTGCAGGGCAGATGACCGCAAAAGGGGAGTGGGCCTCCGATTCCTTATGAATGTTTTTAATTCTGCTGTTAATTGTGTGTTGTGTGTTATCCATATCGTAAAATAAACTGTCCAAAAATGAACACCAAGTTCTCCTTATTTAATTTTAAGGTCTAGTTTCTTTAGTTTAAGTTATTTTACGCTACAGTGTAAACACACGTTACGCTACAGTGCTGCGCCCAGAAAATTTGATAAATGTATTTAAGGAATCAACTGCAGTGATGTTGTTTGTCTAGTCTACATCATCTTCATTAGAATCAACGTCTTTGGGGGCTGTTGGGCTTATAACATTCTAAATGTGATCTCCTCTGTCAAATTTGATGAGCCACTGCCGACTTATCAAAATCTGTTTCAACTCATTCTTTTAATTCTTCCCAATTTAGTTGTGACATGGTGTTCTCTAAAGGCGAATAACCTAAAATGTCTCTTAGTTTATTGTTAACTATAGTCCTTTCAGCAACTTCAGCATGTTCATTTATTCATTCAGGCCAAATTTTACGCAATGAATTTTTGAAAGTTTCCTTTTTCATTCATCATAAAGATGTTTCATCAGATCATTATAAATATGAGGAGTGATTACAGAAGAAGTATTATTTTATTTTTTTGAAACTCGTGCCGGATTATCCAGCATACCGGACCTTAGAATGCCGGATAAGGGAATGTTTGCTGTAAATAACTTAAAAAAAGAAACATTGCATTAAATATTTTATTCTGTTTCAAATTATTTTTTCTTACTTAAAAAAATAAACCGAAAAGTTATCAGCATTGATTCCATTTACGCGAATTTGTTTATTATCAAATCCCGAATTCACTCCAGAAATTACGAATATAATTTTTTGCTTTACAAGCTAAGCAGATACATATATGTGCGTATATATCCAGAATTATGAATCCCTAATAATACTTCTGTAGGTAAATGTTTAAAGATATCTAATGTAAACATTTACACACATTCCTTCTATTTCCGTTTCAAAATAAAAAATCACAGCTCCAATAAAAACATTGTAAAAAGCAAAATATTTTCACTTCATGAATACTTTTTTATTTTATGCATTTGAAAGAAAAAGGCAAAAATGAAGTAAACAAATGAAGCTTTAGAATTCCTTCCTAAATTTTGTAAAATAAGAATTCTTTTCTTTCAACTTAAAATATGTTTGCATATAATAAAGACAAATATCGATCGGATAAACGTAAGTATGCGGAATAAATATTATGATATTGCGAAATAGATAGTTGTTTACTAAATTCACAAAATTCTCACCAATTCTCTTGAAATAATTTTTAATGAATAGGTTTTTTTTTATTAGTTTTCTCATTTTTATAAGAAGCAAAACATGCTTATTGGTGAAATTTCCCAAACTGTTGGCAAAAGCACGGAAGTAAAAGTTACCCTATTTTTACGCACAGATTTGCATGCTTATATGTTATTAGGTAGATTTCGTATGAAATACTACCTATTGCAATCGCACCAGTTTATCTATCTATCTATCTATCTATATATATATATATATCACTTTTTTATGGACACGATAACTTCTATAATTCTTCACCAATCTCCACCAAACTGGTACATAAAATCAAAGGGATAAAATCTCGGCTAAGCTCGTTAATGGGCAAAATCGGACCAAGGGGGTCGGAATAGGGGGCGTTTTTGTGAAAACCGAAAAAACGCCATAACTTCTTAATTAAAGTAGATATCGAATCGGTTTAAAGTTTATATTACTTCTTAAAAATGGGCCAAAAGTTTATGCATGACAGATTTTTGATAAATTTAGAAGTGGGCTCAAGGAGCGAAAAAAACAGTGGTTTTGAGAGAAAAAAATTCATAACTTCGTCAATTTTCAAGATATCAAGTCCAACTAAATTTTTTGTAAATGTTCTTAAAATTATCTAAAACTTTTGTATTTACAAGTTTTTGATAGGACCAACTTTTACCGATGAAAAAAATTAAACACGAAAAGAAAAAGGGCGATGAAAAAAGAGAAAAATCTATAACTCCGTCAATTTTTTAGATATCAAACCTGATTAAATTTATTTTACATCTTCTCAAAAATATCTACAACTTTTATATTGACAAGTGTTTCATAGGACCAATTCGTGTAGCAAAAAGAAATTAAACAAAAATAAGAGTTGGAGAAAAAACCTCAAATCCAAACTGCTTATATTCTGACTCATTTTTAAATTCATTTTTGATTTTAAACGCATCCAAATGGCAGATCCTCTTATTTAGAAGCTGTATAAAGTGACGCATTCGTCAATTTTCTGATAAAGACAGACTAATTTTCAAAAAAGGCTACCAAAAAGGGTATTTTGAACAGAAGTTCCCAAAGTCATCGGGACTGAAAATTTAATGAAGTATTCAAATAAGAAATTGCGTTTTTTTTCTGACTCGTTTTTAAATCCATTTTTGTTCTCAAACGCATCCAATTTACAGATCCTCTTATTTAGGAACTATATAATGTGATGCATTGGTCAGTTTTTTGATAAAGACGGAATATATTTCAAAAAAGGCTACCAAAAAGGGTATTTTGAACAGAATTTTCCGAAATCATCGTGACTGAAAATTTAAGGAAGTGTTCAAATAAGAAATTGCGTTTTTTTCTGACTCATTTTTAAATTCATTTTTACTCTCAAACGCATCTAGTTTACAGATCCTCTTATTTAGGAACTATATAATGTGATGCATTGGTCAGTTTTTTGATAAAGACGGAATATATTTGAAAAAAGGCTACCAAAAAGGGTATTTTGAACAGAATTTTCCGAAATCATCGTGACTGAAAATTTAAGGAAGTTTTCACATAGCAAATTGCGTTTTTTATGACTCGTTTTAAAATCCATTTTCGCTCTCAAACGCATCCAATTTACAGATCCTCTTATTTAGGAACTATATACTGTGACGCATTGGCCAGTTTTTTGATAAAGATAGAATATATTTTTAAAAATGCTGTCAAAGTGAGTATTTCGCACAAAAATTTCCGAAGCAATCATGATTAAAGAATTAAGGATGTATTCAAACAACAAATCGGTTATTTTATGACTCATTTTTAAATTCAGTTTTCTTCTCAAATGCTTTCAACTGACATTTTTTTGCTGTTTAGGAACTGTATAATGTACTGTTTTGGTCGATTTTTTAATAAATTCAGAATTTATTTCAAAATATGTTGTCAAAATGGGCCTTTGAGCTGAATTTTTCTTAAGATGATACTGATAAAACCAGTTTTTGCAGAAAAATGAAATTAAAAATTTTTCATAAACGGCCAAATGAAGTTATTAAACCGGGTTTATCTCTAATCATATATATATATATTTTTTGTTGAAATGAGCACTCTTCGAAATCTACCTCCGCCTATAGGCCCAGCCGACAGGGATTTTGTTTAAATATGTTTGGTTCACGTTTGTATAAACAACAGTATAAATTGTAATTTCTGCAACTAAAATAGTATTTTTTGCTTTCTAAAAAATAGCTATTTTCTGATTAAATAAAGCGAATATTATTAATCAAAATTTCGGAAATGAATTTGGATATTCTGATAAAGGTTAAAAAAAATCCTTTAAATTTGAAGCAATTGTTTGCCGCTATGAGTATGTATACGAATGCAAGCTAGAAAACTCAATCTTAAACATCTGCTCTTTTAAATTTGTGCGCGTAACTATGTAACATCAAAAACTCGGAAAACACAGGACGCAATGCTACGAAATTTGGCCCACGGGTTGCCGAAAGAGGCCCATGAACGATTTAGGTAAAAAAATTAAAAATTTTAAATAGATTTTTTTATATGTTTTTAAAGAATTTTTGCCCTTTAAATCATTTGGAAAATGGCTGTTATTCTTGGACAAGAATAGTTATATCTGAGACTTATTTGACGTACTTCTGTTGCCACAATGACAGAAAGTATTAAAAACTACAAAAAAATTAATAATTAAAAGAAATTGAGATACAGCTTTCAAACAAATTTAAAAGTACATTTTTTTCCCTACACTACGGTGTAAAATTTGAAAATGTGCGATGTTTAGAAGTTTAAAATTTTTAGTATCGAAAATTGTAAAACTGAAATTCCATTTAAAATTTGTTTATTGTTGGTCTAGGAATATTAATGTTTAATCCACTGCGTACGTAATATATGACTCTGTTATTAAGCAAGCCACGCTTTGATCATCATAAAAATGATGTTTTTTATTCTTATAAATTTAGAATTTATTTGTCGTAAATTTTAGTCTTTGAAAAAGATCATCTACCGTATTAAAATCCGTGCGCGTATCTATGTAACCTCAAAAACTCGGAAACCACTGCGTGCAAAGTTACAAAATTTGGAAAACGGATTACTGGTAATGGGGCCATGAATGATTGAGCAAAAAATTCCAAAATTTTAAATAGATTTTACTAAGACATTTTTGACGATTTTTTGTCTTTTTGTTTATGTTCAACCCGAAAACCAGCTCAGAATATTTACTGCAATGTAAAATACACATCTTACATACGCCAGGCTGCATTACTAAGAAGCTGTATACGATAATTCTTCTACCTTGCATGAAAATTATTAGATATTATTTAATTTCGCTTAATTGTTACCTTTTTTCATAAAAATAAAGAAAAACATTGTATATCACAAACATCAACAAAACTTTTTATTCTGTTATTTCCCTTATTCCAAAGATATCATTTTATCGTCTGCTGCCATCTCACCATGATAAATTAAAAGAAATGTACAGTAGTACAAAAATATTTTTCTAAATCGAATAGTCATTGAACAACTCAAGACTTTAACAGGGAAATTCTTATTTCTTATTTAGATATTTTAAAGAAGTTTGTTGTAATTACGTTTTTATGCTAATTTTCGTTCCATTTATTCAGAAATTAAATTCTTGAACTCCCGTGCGTAGAACGGGTTAAACAGCTAGTGCATTTTAATTTATGCATAAAAAACAATGTACACTTTATAGTAGTCCTGTCAAAGAAAGTAAAAAATAAATAAATAAATAAAAATAAGGGAAAAAAAGAATAATGATGTAACCCCAACAGCAAGATTTATCGGCTAAAATTCGGCCTCTTACAAGAATCATCGGTAAATGCACGATAGTCATATAGAGAGATAGATACGATATCGTCATGACAGTAGCCAGCGATCTCTCCCTTTTTAAACCTACATATGTCACATGCAAAAGTCGGCTGGCAATCGAAATAATGTTAAAAATAAATTACTTGGCATGAATTCATCATCAATATTTGGTGGGGAGGTAGGGAATAGGAAAAGAACACTATTTCACATAGGAAACCAAGGGTCCCAAAGTCTTCCGAAGGAGATAGGCGCCATTAAAGTTTAGGGTCCAAAAATTCAAATGATTATAAAAAACAGAAAAATTGATCGATTCGTTTGCGGTTTTCCCTAAAATTATTCTTTATGTCAGTATTGTCTTGAAAATAAATTATAAAGATAAATTTCAAAAAATGACGATAGAGGGCGTTTTAGACTTTAGAGTAACGAACAACTATTTTTTACCGTTATTTTTTGCATCTCATTAAAGGTTTCGTAAGCGTAGACTTAAACTTAAATTTTGAGCTCAAAATCTGAATAGTTGGAAGCAGTTAAGTAGCACAAACTTAACTGTGTTCAGAGGGTTTTAAATTCAAATGATTATAAAAAACGGAAAAATTGGTCGATTGATTTGCGATTTTCACTAAAACTATTCTTTATGTCAATATTTCCTTGAAAGTAAATTTTAAAGATTAATTTCAAAAAATACCGATAGAGGGCGCCTTAAACGTTAGAGTAACCAACAACTATTTTTAAGCGCTATTTTTTGTATCTAATTAAATGCTTGCAAATGCTTAGTATTAAAATTTGAGCTCAAATTCTAAATCGATGGAGGGGTTAAGAAGCGGAAACTGAACAGTGTTCAGGAGTTAAAATATTACCCTCCCCACCCCTCGAACACATTTCAAATTTCCGCACTTAATTACTGAAAACGATGCAGATTTTGAGCTCAAAATTTAAGTTTGAACTTTTACAAGCATTTAATTAGATACAAAAAATAACGGTTAAAAATAGTTGTTGTTTACTCCAAAGTTTAAGGCGCCCTCTAACGGTATTTTTTAAAATTAATCTTTAAAATTTATTTTCAAGGAAATATTGACATAAAGAATAGTTTTAGCGAAAACGGCAAACGAATCGAACAATTTTTCCGTTTTTTATAATCATTTGAAATTTGAACCTCCCCACCCCCATTGAACACAGTTCAGGTTGCGCTACTTAACCACTCCCAACGATTCAGATTTTCATCTCGAAATTTAAGTTTATGTCTAAGCTTCTAAAAAAATTTTATGAGATGCGAAAAATAATGGTAAAATATATAGTTGTACGTTACTCCAAAGTCTAAAGCGCCCTCTATTGGCATTTTTTGAAATTTATCTTTATAATTCATTTTTAATAAAATACCGATATAAAGAATAGTTTTAGTGAAAATCGCAAATCAATCGACCAATTTTTCCGTTTTTTCTAATCATTTGAATTTAAAATCCTCTGAACACAGTTAAGTTTGTGCTACTTAACTGCTTCCAACTATTCAGATTTTGAGCTCAAAATTTAAGTTTAAGTCTACGCTTACGAAACCTTTAATGAGATGCAAAAAATAACGGTAAAAAATAGTTGTTCGTTACCCTAAAGTCTAAAGCGCCCTCTATCGTCATTTTTTGAAATTTTTCTTTATAATTTATTTTCAAGACAATACTGACATAAAGAATAATTTTAGGGAAAACCGCAAACGAATCGATCAATTTTTCTGTTTTTTATAATCATTTGAATTTTTGGACCCTAAACTTTAATGGCGCCTATCTCCTTCGGAAGACTTTGGGACCCTTGGTTTCCTATGTGAAATAGTGTTCTCTTCCTATTCCCTACCTCCCCACCAAATATTGATGATGAATTCAGAATCACCCTGTATAGTCGAAGTATTCCCTCGGCCGATCATCCAGTTCGACGGAAATTGAACCATTTTACTGGATAGAGTGCATTTCCCCCCAGTTCCCCTGTAATATCATCATTTGTCCTCGCCGGTAATTCTACCCCCTTCAGTGAAATGTATCACGTGACATAAACACACCAATATACTTCTAGATCTTTATCTCCTATCCCCTCTAACTGCAGTTTGCGTGTTTCAAGGACAAACCAGACCCCACTTTTAAAAGGACAAGGACAAACGATATAACCAGAAGCCAAATTACATCCAGAAACTTATTTCGTGGTGAGAATAAATTCGTTTTACGCAAATCAATAAACTTTAATCTGTTAAAGGTGTGCAGATTCTCTACAATAAGGTGATAAAAGACTTTAATAGAAATCTAACATTTTCTAAAAACACTCTTATTTTTATTCTTTCTTTTCTTTTATCTTCTTCTTATGTAAAACATGAAATGGTGATTGGTTTAGATAAACTAATCTAATATATTTGTTGAATAAAGCCTTCCGATTTTTTAAAATAATTACATAAATATGAAAGAATATCTGAAATTTAAAACTACAAACCATTTGCTCTAAATACATGTTTTTGATTATGAATTTGAAAATTTCTAAGTAATAGTTTAAGGAATTATTCAGATAAAACTTTGATATTTAAGAACAACGCTTTAGCGTTGTATTTTCAGCGCTGTGATAAAATGAAAGATGATTAATTGATACTATACATAAATCATTTTGAAATTTTTTAGAATTTTTTTTTAATTTTATTATTGAAATTCAATTACAAAAAAGTAAATCTTTTTTTTTTTTTTTTTTTTTTTTTTTTGCTTCAAATACTAAAAACTGATTTTAAGTTACTAAAAAAAAAAAAAAAAAAAAAAAAAAAAAGGGACAGAAAAAAAAATATTTATTAAAATAATTATTTAGTTAAGTATATATATATAGAGAGAGAGAACCATCAGATAATACTACAAATCAACACCAATATGTAGAATAACTCGTTAATAACAAATTATATCAAACTATATACATATATATACATATTAAATTTGTAAGGTGTAAAAATAGTATTTGAAAGTAAGAAAGCTCGTTTTAATTCAAAGAATAAATAATGCTAATCGGGATTATTTTTACAAATAAAATGCAAAAGTATTTATATGTGCATTATATAACAAAAAAAAAAAAAAAAAAAAAAAAAAAAAAAAAAAAATTGCGTTTAAAATTTAAATATTACTATTAAAGTCGTTTCCTATTAAAATATAATTAATTGCAATTAAATTTCAAAATGCAATTACGTTTCTATTTTAAGAAGAAAAGAAAATTATTTTTAAGATTAAAAAATATTTTTATTATGCATATATTATTGAAATATACATATTTTTGTATCCTGCGAAGAAAACTTAACTGTAATCTAAATTGTAGTTCTGATTATTTGCGATTTTTAGTAGTCTAAACTTTGCCGTTAAATGATATTACAGTTAAAATAGCATATAAATAAAATTGCAATTTAGATTACAATTAATTTTTCTTAAGATGCAAAAATATTTCTACATCAATAGTCTATGTAACTAATAGATAAGAATGTAATTTTTACTGTAAAAAACAATTTGATTTTCTTCTTACAATAGAAAATTAATTGCATTTTAAAATTTAATTCTAATTATTTCTAATTTTAATAGGAAAAGTTTTAAACAGCAATATTTAAGCTTTAAATAAAGCAATTTTTTAAACTTTTTAATGAGTTACATAACCGACATGTAAATATTTTTGCATTTTATTTGAAAAAATGAAAAGTATTGGAAAATGAAAAGTATTGTTTAGATATGTAAATGTATTTAAATAATAAAAAAATAAATAAATGGAATTTTAAAACATCGTTTAAAGTCTCATCAAGGCGTCACTTAAATTTTGATATCATAACTTTTAAGATTCATATTTCGAAATTATGAAAGATGTAAATGATAAAGCATTAATGAATAAATTTTAATATATATGTATATATTAATAGCATAGCGTCACATAAATTTTTATATCATTAGTTTTAAGTCCCAAATTTAAAATTTTTAGAGGTGTAAGATAAAGTGCTGCGTCACAAGCTTTTAACTCGTTCAGGGTTTTTTGTATTGATATCATTGCTATTTTTAAGTTAATGATAAAAACAAATAATTAAAGATTAATGCAAAAAATTCATATTCATGATTCATTCGCCTTTAATTGCCCCTCCCCCATCCACTTAAAAAAAAGATATTTCATATTTTATTAATGTGTGCTGTACTACTTGATTTTGTTAAAAACAATTCTGTAGTAAAATACGTTAGTAAAAGATAAGAAGGTAATGTACATTCAGCACCATACATCTCAGAAAGGGTTTTATAATCTATGCTGTATATATCATTTCTCATTCTTGTTAACTATGTTTATTCTTTATGCATGTTGATACATATACTGCAGATGGATTAAAATGATCAGGGATACAATATTCAGAATGTGCTGGAAAGTATTTCATAATCTATGCTGCATGCATGATTCTTGTTAATTATGTTTCAACCTATGTATAGGTTTGTAATATTGCAGATTGATTAAGACTATATGCGTTACAATATTCAGAATATACTGGAAATGTTTCATAATCTATGTTGCACACATGTTTTTCTTTCTTGTTAGTTATGATTTGTTCTTTATATAGACTGGTAAAATTACTGCAAATAGATTAAAATGATAGGTTTACAATATTGAAAATGTATTGGAAAGTGTTTCATAATCTATACTTATGCGTAATTTTTCATTCTTGTTAGTTTATTTATGTTTTGCTGTTTGCATAGGGTGGGAAGATTACTGTACAAAGATGAAAATTATAGGTTTAAAGTATTCAGAATGAATTGGAAAGCATCTAAACATGCTGTATGAAAAAATTTTTATTGTCGTTAATTATGCTTTGTTTTTTGCACAGAATGGTAAAATTCTTATACATGAATGACAATAAGTTTACAGTATTCAGAATGTGTAGGAAAATGCATCATAATCGATGCAGTATGCATGATTCTTTGTTCTTGTTATGTTTTGTTCTTTGCACTGGGTGGAAAAATTACTGTATATGGATGAAAATAGTAGGTTAATAGTATTCAGAATATGTTGGAAGTTGCATCATATTCTATGCTGCACACATAACTTTTCGTTCTTGTTTTTTTTTTTTTTTTTTTTTTTTTCCTTTACACAATGATAAAATTATTGCAGTTGGATGAAGGCATTAAATTAAATCAGGCTTATATTAAAATTGACAATATATATTCTAAATTAATCTGTGTACCGTAATTTCGGGTGTATAAGCCGCAGATCAAACAATTCTTTTTCGACCCAGAATTTTTTAAGAAACAAATATATCTACTTAGATCGCCGTAAATATTTGTCATCAATCACTAAATAAGATTTCTGGGTCCAAAAAGAATTGTTTGATCCGCGGCTTATACACCCGAAATTACGGTACCTATCATTTGTACAAAAGAATGTCCTGATTAGTAATTGCCCCGGTGTAGTTGATAATTACAATGTTCCCAGGGTAGTTACTGAGAATCAAAATTTTTTAATTAAGCAAACTTTAAATAATATTTTAATCAAAACCTATATTTTATTGAATAGAAACATGGTGAATCATTAACCATGCTAAACTTGGTCACATCTATTGTAAACATAAAAAAGATATTTAGATGTTAGTGTTTTTTGATGAGGAATTACCCCGGTCCACCCTATAAGACTTCAATTAGGAAAATGTTTAACTGACAAAGGAAATCAGGACTCTGTTATTTATTAAATATTTTCATTTCATATGAAACTTTCCACTCTTGGGTGACTTAACTTACAAAATAAAACTAATATACTTTTATCGAACATTTCAGTCACTAAGCATAAAACATGCAAAGTACATAAATTTAAACATTTCATGTTTTTTAGATTTTATTTATTTTTTTTTTAAACACAATTTTGTGAAAAATGCAGACAGCTATTAAAAAATATTCCATATTTGCTTACGGTTTCTTGCAGTGCAATACATCAAAAGTCTTTTCTAGATTTTCAACATTGTACGTAATATTTTGACGACTTGAAATTTTTTTATTTTTTTCTCATAAATCATGTAAAATAACATTTAACCATTAAGAACCACATTTGATTTACTAAACAGCTATAAATACAATAAACAACTCAAAAAGCATCACAGGGATTTATGAAAAGAATTTGCATGTGCATATTTAAGCATTATTGAGATTTACTTAACTAAAACAGACTTAACGAATCTACTAAACATTTTAATTGTTAACACTATAGATTATTAAAAAGCATCATGAAAGAAATAATTTATCTATGTGAAACTTTTTTATCCAAAATTTCAGTTGCTAAAATATGCATAGCTTGCGACCAAGAATTGTGCAAGTAAAATGTTGCAGACTTCTGGACACTGTTTCCATTTTAAAAGCAGTAATTTGAATGTAATAATGAACTAGAAATCATAATAAATGCTTAAAATAATGTATAATACAGTCAACACTGTGAAATCCACAAAATATATCATATGGAATCCATGTTAGAATGTAAACATTGAAAAAGGACTCAACGTATAGGCTCATGGATGAAGTTAAGTGATACTTTTTTTCATGAAATAACAATTTTTTAATGAAATAAACTACAATGCAAGAAAATTCAAGTATTTTTTACTCTGCATTTAAAAATAATAATTTGAGCAAGGAAGTGATGTATGCTCGATTGGTTATGCTTAATGCAAATCTATTCTTTGTTAAAACAGTGATAAAACTTTAACAATAAATGATTTTATCTCTACAAACTTTTTGCTTATTTCACAATACAGATGAATATTTCCTTCAGTAAATTTTCTTGAACCAGAAAATTTTATATTGGTTCAAGGAGTAATTTGTGTTCATAGACTAACGGTAAAAATTACTGATAATAAACCAAAACAAAATACAGTACAGGGCTTTTACCTCGCAATCTCACAATATTTGGAATATGCTCCCCCCTCCCCCCTCCTTTAGTTCATAAGTTTTCAAAAACACAAACATAACAACATTTTAAGAATGACGTGTAGAACATAAAGTGTTTCATAATCTATACTTATGCGTAATTTTTCATTCTTGTTAGTTTATTTATGTTTTGCTGTTTGCATAGGGTGGGAAGATTACTGTACAAAGATGAAAATTATAGGTTTAAAGTATTCAGAATGAATTGGAAAGTATCTAAACATGCTGTGTGCAAAAATTTTTATTGTCGTTAATTATGCTTTGTTTTTTGCACAGAATGGTAAAATTCTTATACATGAATGACAATAAGTTTACAGTATTCAGAATGTGAAGGAAAATGCATCATAATCGATGCAGTATGCATGACTTTTTGTTCTTGTTAGTTATGTTTTGTTCTTTGCACTGGGTGGAAAAACTACTGTATATGGATGAAAATAGTACGTTAATAGTATTCAGAATATGTTGGAAGATGCATCATATTCTATGCTGCACACATAACTTTTCGTTCTTGTTTTTTTTTTCTTTACACAATGATAAAATTATTGCAGATGGATGAAGGCATTTAATTAAATCAGGCTTATATTAAAATTGACAATATATATTCTAAATTAATCAATGTACCTATCATTTGTACAAAAGAATGTCCTGATTGGTAATTGCCCCGGTGTAATTGATAACTACAATGCTCCCAGGGTAGTTACCGAGAATCAAAATTTTTTAATTAAGCAAACTTTAAATAATATTTTAATCAAAGCCTATATTTTATTGAATAGAAACATGGTGAATCATTAACCATGCTAAATTTGGTCACATCTATTGTAAACATTAAAAAGATATTTAGATGTTAGTGTTTTTTGATCAGGAATTACCCCGGTCCACCCTATAAGTTTCATACTTCAATTAGAAAAATGTTTAACTGACAAAGAAAGAAAATAGGAAAGAAAAAGGACTCTGTCATTTATTAAATATTTTCATTTCATATGAAACTTTCCATTCTTGGGCGACTTAACTTACAAAATAAAACTAATATACTTTTATCGAACATTTCAGTCACTAAGCATAAAACATGCAAAGTACATAAATTTAAACATTTCATGTTTTTTAGATTTTAATTTTTTTTAAAACATAATTTTGTGAAAAAAGCAGACAACTATTAAAAAATATTCCATATTTACTTAGGGTTTCTTGCAGTGCAATACATCAAAAGTCTTTTCTAGATTTTCAACATTGTACGTAATATTTTGACGACTTGAAAAAAATTTTTTTTTCTCATAAATCATGTAAAATAACATTTATCCATTAAGAACCACATTTGATTTACTAAACAGCTATAAATACAATAAACAACTCAGAATACATCATAGGGATTTATGAAAAGAATTTGCATGTGCATATTTAAGCATTATTGAGATTTGATAAGGCAAACACAAATTTATAATAAAATTAGCGGTATCCAGAGCATTTGGGCTCCCACACTGGCTACGCCACTTCATGTAAATAACGTCATTTTATATAAAAAAGGCGTGTATTTTATGTATTAAAACTGAAATACATTTTGTACGATCTATAATTATGCATATTTTTTCTTCTGGGGTAACACTAAATTTTGAAAAAGCAATTTCCTGTTCCCTGCTTGTTTCTCATTCATGTTTTTCTCTAAAAATGTGTTAAATTCTGGAGTACAAAAGGAAGTTTTATCTATCAGAAAATACGGTATCTAACAGCGAATCCGTATTCGTTTACTTCAAAAAAGATCATAATACAAAAAACTGAAATTTTGAAACGGAAACCTTTCAAAGTTTGCCTATAAAATTTGCGATTTTTGCAAGGGCAAGATTTATAAGACTGCTATCGAGTGGTAAATATTCAAACTGAAATTGTAACATTATTTTTCGAAGACGTGATATGAAGCCTTTTAAAAGGAACAAACCCGGAAATTTGTAATGCGGCACTCTTTTCCAAATGAAAGATAAATTGAACTTGTTTATGTATATACACACATACACACACACATATATACCGGGTGTCCCAAAAATGACTGATGGATTTTAAAATTCAATAACTTGCAAACGGTGATAGCTATTTAAACAATTTTTGTAGGAGAGTTATGTATAATGTCAGGAGTTTTTTTACCGTAATTTTTTATTTTAGTTCGCATCTCAAACAATAGGTGGCGCTGACGGCGATTGAAGGCCAGGTCGACGCTTCACTCAGCACTGATCACCTGGCCTTCAATCGCCGTCAGCGCCACCTATTGTTTGAGATGCGAACTGAAATAAAAAATTACGGTAAAAAAACTCCTGACATTATACATAACCCTCTTAGATAAAAGGGTACACGACATTTCGGTCCCGTCGTTTTGGTCCCAAGACATTTCGGTCCCGAGACAATTCGGTCCCCGGCAACTTCGGTCCCTTGCCATTTCGGTCCTTAGTCATTTCAGTCCCTTATTATTTCTTTGCTCGCTATCTTATAAGTTGGATTCTAATTGTTGTGGGCCTACCAAATGGTATAAGTTCAACATTATTCGGGCCTTTTTTAAAAATTTTTTGTTCTCCTCCTCCCCCCCCCCAAGTTTTATAAAAAGTTGAATATAAGAGTCCGATAAATTTAAACTCTTATAACTCGTGACAATGGAGCTGAAAATTTTGTTTGGTTAAACAATGTGATATAAATTTAGGGGATATTGTCTTTTGCTTTTAATAGTATTATTATTAATCAGAATAAATATTTTAAATTTTATTATTAATTATTAGTATCAGTATTTTATAACTTCTATAAACTATATGAACTAAAAAGTATTTTATATAAACTGCCATAAATATTGTTTTGGTTGTTTACGTACATTTTTTTAGAACCTTTAAATTAGCATTAATTAAATAATAAAAAAAAAACTGTGTTTATTTTTTCCCCTTCCAATTAGTTTGATAATAAATGTCTTTAATAATTCAATTAGACAATTACAAGTTATAATATATACATATTTCCTCAAATCACCCATCTATACCCTCTCTTTTGATAATTCAGAAATGAGATATATTTATTGAAGAATTTATTTATTATTTTTCCTATTGTTTTTATAATACAAAGTTGCATCTTATAAATTTGTTTTCATGAGTTACTTTCCATTATTAACATTGCGAAAGCAATAGTGATTTCGTAACTGGGCATGCTAAGAAAAAAGTTTGTTTTTCGAAATTTGCCTCCGCCACTTCTTTTTTTCTTTTTAAATAATAATAGTATTTATTGATTGCATTTTTTAAGAGTTTTCTCACGCCATGAAGATAATTTTTGTGAGTTAAAATTATTGATACTGGGTCTATTTCATTCTAATAAGCTGATTATTTTTTATTTTTACTTACATAAAATTTATATAATAATATTTTAATATATAATAATATAAATATTTTATATAAATATTATATGTAAAGTATAATACATAATTTAATAAAATATATTAAAATGTAATATAATAATATTTTAAATAATTTTATTTTCAATTTTTAAGTGACAAAACTAAGCTTTTATTTATTTGTATTACCTTTCCGCTCTTTCTTTCCCAGAAAAAAAAAAATTCTTATTTTAGTTTTATTTTTAACTATACTAATTGTTTTAAATTTCTGTAGTTTTAAATATACAATAAATAAACAAGTAAAAGATAAATTTCAGTTTAGAACTACTAGGAAATATAATGATGTATTGAATATAATACATAATAATTTTCAAATAGCTGTCACCGTTTGCAAGTTATTGAATTTTAAAATCCATCAATCATTTTTGGGACACCCTGTATATATATATATATATATATTTACTAGTAAATCTGCAGGTAAGGAGCCTCGATGTCAGCTCTGTATGGCATTGTTTTTTAACACACTTTGCGTAATATTCAACTTCCTACAAATCGCAATTTAAAGTTTTCAAATAATGTAAATATTTAAAAGAATAAAAAAATACTTCGATATTTTCATGCATTGGAAGCATTCAATTAAACAGGTTATGTAATGATATTCTGAAATTCTCATGAGCTACTTATTCTAGTAATTTTCTAGATAATAAAGTAGTTTTCTTCAGAAGGACAGAGCCCCCCCCCCCCTTCATTACCATATAATCTCATTAAAATTCCATTTATATTTTTTTTATTGATTGTGCTAATGCCCGTAAGACATGGTGACGTCACTGCAACGTCGTTGTGAAGTCACATTGTGACTTTGTAACCCCCGTAAGACATGGTGACGTCATAGTGACGTCGTTGTGAAGTCACATTGTGACTTTGTGACCGTCGATGTGACGTCACGTGACGTCGATGTGAAGTCACAGTGACTAAAATGTGACGTCGTTATGGCCGTTTTAGAGCTCGTTTGTGACGTCACATTGTGACCACTTTGTGAAGTCACAGTGTGACCAAAATGTGAAAAATGTGTCATTTGTGACAAAATTGTCTTTGAAACTGTGACTATTCTGTGACGATAGTGACAAGATTTTGAAGACACTTTGTGACATTTTTGTGAATATTTTGTGATCTGTGACGATTTTGTTACTAACTTTGTGACGGTGGCTACATTGCCAGTGCTGTAATGTTACACTGGGACACAATTATACAGTTATGACCATTGATATATAGTGTAAAATCATTTACATCTTTTACAAAACTTTATTATAATTTGGCAATATATCTAAATTTAAACTTGAAAGCTGCTATGAAAAGAAACACCAAAAGAAAGTTATTGAATCAAACTGCAATGCCATACAGATTTTAATCTTTGTTACATATTTTTCTCTGTTGCAATAAATGGAAATATTTAAGACAATTTAATATTCGATCTATCACAGTTATTTGAAATTTAGCTATTTGTTTTTTAAAAAGCATTAAAATTATGAAAGGAACATTTCTGTTTAACCTTTTAAGCGGCCTTCGGATTTTTTCGTGAATATTTAATGATTCATTAAATTTGCCGTTAAGCATTGCCGTTTGATGCAGAAACTTTTTTTTATAGTAGCTCTCAAGTTTTAATTGAGATATATCGTCAAAATATAATAAAGTTTTGTAAAAGATGTAAATGATTTTACACTATATATCAATGTTCATAACTGTATAATTGTGTCTCAGTGTAACATTACAACACTGGCAATGTAGCCACCATCACAAAGTTAGGAACAAAATCGTCACAGATTACAAAATATTCACAAAAACGTCACAAAGTGTCTTCACAATCTTGTCACTATCGTCACAGATTATTTTATTCACTGCAAATGTGATTATTTTATTCAAAATTATTTTATTCCAAAAAAAAAGAGACATTGATATAAATTTTGCATTAAATCAGTCCGTAAGTCTCCACAATAGTCACTAAAAATACCCGGATGATAATGTTAAGTCTATTGGTATGTTCTTTTTAAATATCTCGCTCAAATTTTAATATTTTTATATGTTTCCTTCTTCATAGGATAGCTGAGGACGATCTACAACCGACCTAGTTTTTACTTTTCGATTTTGCTTATATATTTTTTATATTATGATGGTTTCAACTTTAGAACCGGTTTAAACCGGTTTTAAAATTTAAAGTTTTTTTTTTTTAAATCCGAAACCAAAATTGAAAAAGTAAAAACTAGACTGGTTGTGGATCGTCCTCAGCTATCCTATAAAATAAATTCATGTAAAAGTATTAAAATTTGAGCGAGATATATGAAAAGAGTGCTCCCATGGACTTTACATTATCATCCGGGTCTTTTTCTGTGACTAGTGTTGCGCCTTAAATTCTATAATTATGTGACTGAAAAACATGGTCAGGGCACTTAAAGGGTGTAGAAACATATATGATAAATGTGTTAACACAGTTTTTAAATCAAACAACTATTTTAAAGGCAATTTAATTTTGAAACTGCAAATGCTCGAATGTTGTTCTAGATGCGTAAAAAAATAAATTCAAGCATAAAAATAATAAATTATGAATAATTGTTATACTTTTGATAAGCAGAAAATCTCAAAGAATTCTCATCAATATTGTCAATATACAAATAAAAAAAATATAAAATATACAAACTTACTTTTGCAACTATACATTCCTAGCTATCTCTAGCTTTTTAATTTTACAAAACTTATAAAGTTTAAATTTACATTTTACTAACAACGATCTGAAACTAGTCCATTGATAAACGTAACTTTATTATGAAAACAAATATAACTCGTACCAATAATACAAGTATGTTGAGAATTCTAAAAACTATATTTTGGAAACAATTGCTATTTTGGAAGATGGTAACAATAAATAAAATCTTATTTTTCAGCTCACTGTAAAAGTAATTGACTTTTGGGCATGTTGCAGATATTTAGAAGGGGTAATTTTTCATCAAAGTTTGCCTGCAGTAAAAAACATATTTAAAAAAAGCTTATTATTAAAATAACTTTCATAATTGATTGCCAAAATTACATCTTTATTTATGAAAATATACACATTAAATAATAATTTTGTTTTGTGTCCATTTTGGCATGTAAAATTTAAATACAAAATTTGATTATTTAGGTTTTCAGTTTTGTAAAAATATTTTATGCACTATAAACGTTACTGAAACTGTCTACATTGAGTGTTCATTATTGGAAAATGACTAATTAACTATCCCAATATGAACACCTCTCTCAAAACATTAAAAAAAGGACATTTTTTAAATGGTCATTAGTATATAAAATTTGCTATTACCATTCAAACGAAAACATTCAAATTTTGTAAGAAAATAAAGAATACCTAAATTTATTAAATAAAGGCAGCATATTCATTAAGATTTTCCCTGAAAAACAGTGGAACTTTGAAACATTATTTTCTCCTTTCTGATTGGTTTAATTAAAAGTTGTCAAAAATAGCCCAAACATGCTAATGGAAATTATGAAAAAATAATTAAAGCAAAATATTTATTAGTTATTGTTTTATGAAACAATAAACATGAAAGGGGGTCCATTTCTGGAAGGTTGTCTATTGCTAGCATACCTACCCTATGAAACTTCCGACCATAAACTTAAAATAAAACCACATACACGTTAAATAAAATTATTAATATTTTATTTACAACATTAGACGGTAATTATAAATAAGAAAGCCATTTTAATCATAATGTATAGTAATAGTGCATATAATACATATTTTAAAATTTGTGTTATTTCTAAAGCAAAATCATATTTTAACTCTTATTGATTGATTAACTTCTAAATTTCATTCAGACAATAATTGTTATACTTTGAAAATATTCCAATAAGAATGTTTATCAACTGAGACGTTTTCACCCACTATGATTACTTCTTTTATAAATTTTATAATATTTGTTAGGTTGAAAAATACATTAAACAATTATTATTATTATGATTATTATTATTATTGCATATTCACGATCTCTTTTAATAGTTCTTTTTGTTACCCTATTTCTTATAAATTTTTCTTCAGAGCAGATGCAATTAAAAAAAAATAAAATTATGCCATGTTTCATAACATTCCTTGATACAAAAATTTTAAAAGTAGGGGAAGGTGGTGTACCTCGGAGGTAATTTCAAACTTTGATTTTTTACAAAAAAACTGTTTGGAAAATATCTGTAAAACATTTTTTTTCAAAAATTTAAGGATCTTAGCTGTTACATATTTTTTTCTGAAATGTCCAAATATATTTCTTCACTACTTTTTTATTTTTTAAAAAATAGCTTACAATACAGCCAAGGTACACCACCGGTGGTGTACCTTGGAGGTAGGTATAGTGTACCTCGGAGGTATTTGCTTTTAACAGATTAAGTACTACACAGCATGAAAGAAAGCTGATTTATTATTTGTTTAAGTAATATGATTTAATATAAGACAACTTTAGGGTAATATAAGTCTAATTAGTTTAAATTTACAATTTTAAGAACACAAATTGTTCATATAACTGAAATAATAAAGTTTGAACAGTTTAGCCATAAAATAAAGTTTAATCAAATACAAATAACCACTGTTTAACACTCCCTCTTTATATCTAACATCTTTAGTTCCATTCCAAATTCAGGTGATGTAAATTTATATCCAGTTTTACTTCTAGGCATTTTAGAACCTTTTACTTCTCTGAAAATAATTGCAAGAAATTATAAACAGTAAAAAATATTATCTATAAAATATTAATAATATATAAATAATTATTTATAATAATATTTTAATATATATATATATATATAAATAATTATTTATATATTTATTAAAATATTTATTAATTGTTTAATACTAGGCTTAGGTAACTTTGATTTTGAATTTTTACTTAGGCCTCATCAATTTAATAGCCTAACATTTAAACTTAGGCCCATTTGCCCAGCTCAGTACTTTGGTTATTAAAGTAAAGAAATACTTTCTAACAAATTTTACTCTTAATTATTGATAAATTTAGCAGGTGTGTACCTTGGGGGTACCTCCAAGGTACACAACATTAGCTACCTCCAAGGTACACTACAAGCAAGTGTTTTACAAAAATGGTTTCCACATCTTCATATTTTAGATTTAGCCATTTTCAAGCATACATAAATGTAGCTTAAAACATGCCTTTCAACTTGTGATAATCAGTTTAAAACAAAAGTTGATGCTTACAGTTATGGAAGAAAAAGAATATGTCCTTGAAAAGTAACTTTTTGGTACTGAAAATAAACTTTGTTTTTTATAGCAGCAACAAGTGTGTTGATTAATAGTAGAAGAACTTCCCATGAGTCTCTAGTAACAAATACATGCAAATAATATTTTAGTTTAAATTTATCACTCAAGGTGGCTGCACAATCAATGTGCCTCCAAGGTACACATCCCTCCAAGGTACACCACCTTCCCCTATGTTTACAAATAATTTTATTTTAAAAAAAGGATTTCTATATTAAATATTTTAATTAGCATAAAATGTTTGTAATTGTATAAACGATAGATTATAATACTATTCCATATGCTGCTATATTTATGGAAACATTTTGTTTTAACCAGATATTCTAAATAAAGAAACAAATTAGATTAAAATGCAATTAAAATCACTAATTTTAATAACCTGATCCAAATTATTGATGGTGAAGTTTTCTATATAAACAAAATAAATAATGTTTTTGAAAAGCTAACTGAAATCGTTCTAATAATAACAATAATGATAAAGCAAACAGCAAAAAGAAAAAAATCATACCTATTGTTTGTTGACGTTATTCTATCCAAATTGCTTTTTGCTGATCATGTTAAGTTCAATATTAATTATTGTGACACAGAGTGGAATCATTTTCACCAAGCCAGCGCCACAATAATTCTCTTGAACTCATTTTTTGCTTGATATATCAGCTAAAAATTGCTCTTGAGGATTTTCTTGTTTAAATTTTTAAATCCGTTTCAATACGCGCACATAACTGCCATATGCTCTCCAGCAAACTTATTTCTGGCACCTTAGAACTTTATTTTATTCTCCGGTAAAAAGTCGTCTGCATACGATCATGAATTTTTTAATGCGCATGACCATTTATGTCATTTTGTAAACAACAGATTTGGAAGTAAAGTGCACAATAATTTAATAAGAATGTCTCTAGCTAAACATTTTTATTTATTATTTATTATTTAATTAATGAATTTGGTAATTTAATTTATCGTTTACTTTTGTCAGTTTCAAAACAATTAAAGTTAAAAATTATTCATAAACCTTTTTTTTTTTTTTTCTAAATAATATTAACTATTAGAGTTTATTAGATAAAACATAGTTTAAATTTTTAAAATGTATAAAGGTAGATTTAATGGTGATAATATATATATTTTTAAGTAAAGTTATCAAACGTAGTAAATACACATCTTCTTAAAAAAATAAAAAAAGTGTTATAGAGAATGAAAAGTATTTCTTTGTCAATCTGTAATTTTTTTCATATTAATTTTCTGTAGGAAAAAAAATCTTGTAAAATAACTTTTTTAAAAACATACTTAACAACATACTTAACAACATACAAAAAACAAAAATTGCAAGAAGATTTTTGCCGTACAAGTTAAGTTCAATATTAATTATTGTGATACAGACTGGAATCATTTTCACCAAGTCAGCGCCACAATAATTCTTTTGAACTCAATTTTTATTTGATATATCAGCTAAAAATTGCTTCAAGAATTGATTCAAAAGTTTTTTAAGTTCATGTTTTTGTCACATTGCGATTTTAAAATGTGGTGGTATTACGTCACATATTTGTGACGAATGTTACATGAAGTGACATCACAGTGACGTATTTTTTTATATTGCCAAAACAAAAACATAATTTTACATTAAATGTCATGTTTTAGAGACTTTTTGTAATTATTTTAACTTTTCTAAGATGTTTACATCTAAGTCACAATGCGACGTCACAGAGTGGTGGCATTTAGGTCACAAATGTGATGTGACCACAGTGACTTGCAGTGACGTCACTGTGAACATTCATGCTATGTGGGCATCGATTGTCGATGTGACGTCACGTGATGTCGATGTGAAGTCACAGTGACTAAAATGTGAAGTCGTTATGGCCGTTTTAGAGCTTTTTTGTGACGTCACATTGTGACCACTTTGCGACGTCACAATGTGACCAATTTGTGAAAAGTGTGTCATTTGTGACTACTTTGACATTAACATTGTGACGAACTGTGAAATTTTTTTTAGAAAGTCACATCTTAGTCACATTGTGACGTCACTGAGTGGTGGCATTTTCGTCACAGATGTGATGTGACCAAAGTGACTCACAGTGACGCCATTGTGACGTCACTGTGAACATGCATGCTATGAGGGTGGTTGTCGTATAGCTTAGATTTCTTTCACACTGTAACTTATAAGGATAAGTAACAGTCTGGACAAGCATTTTACATTATCCTACCCCTTAACCGATTTCTGACAAGAGCATTTTGCTTAATTTTTTGTCTTTTACCAACTGTTTTTCAAACAGAAAATTTTCACTAATTGAATCGCAAATATGCTGTGATCAAATACGGCAAACTTTACAATTAAAAATAAGTAGTGGCAATACTGAAGGATTCTGAACACCTTGAGTGGCACGTATACCGGCCTTTCATCCTGAGCGAGTTAATATTCTACCTTGTTTGTTGTATTTACTAGTGTTAGAAATGTGGGTTATACAAAATCCGGTTATCAAGCTACGATTTAAAAACGCTTTCAATGCAAGTCAAGATTTCGAGCCTTAATACAGGATTTGTGCGCATCAAGAAATTCAGGGAATTTATGGGTAGTTTGGCACCAGAAATTTCGTAGCGTACTAGTCAATATGTATGAAGAAAGAATTTATTTTCATTAATGAAAGCAAATGTTATTTTACAAAAATTCTGGTACAAGTGCATGAAACTCCTTAAAGCTTACGAACCCTGTTAATTTTGATACTGGTGGACAGAAAATGATTTACTTTGACGCAATCATATTAAAAGTTTATGTTTTATGAAGGAAAATGCAATTTCCTTTAAAAAAGATAAAGTAATTTTCATTTAAATTTTCTGAAATGAGGCGGCTTTAAGAATTAACTCTCGTCGAAAAACATTTTTTCAGGCAATTTATTTCATTTTTAGTTTTTAAGAATGAAAATACTTATTTCCTGATTTACTGACGTCTTTTACGATGCGGATGATTTTATGATGTTTAATTTTGACATTTACTACAATGTTAAAAAAAAAAAATCTGTGAATTCACGGTAAAACTACTGGCAGCAAAGTAGCCAGACATTTACCGTTCTGTTATTAGACTTTCCGTTTTGAAACATAAAAGAAAGGAAAACTCCGTTCGAAGACGCGGTTACTTTCCGTTACAAGGTTTGATTTTTAATGATAATAATTTGAATTAACCCATTTTAGACCAAGCACAGAAATTTTATAAAATGTAGCATTATTTTTATTGAAATATGCTTAAATTACATACATTAAGACACAAAAAAAGATTCGTGCATGAAAAATAATATTTTATATAAAAAATAATATTTTATATAATAATATAAAATATTATTTCTTATAATGAATAATATGAATATGAATAATATTTTTATGACTTTTGTTTTATTCTTATTTCATATACAGAATTTGCAACTTTAACCTATTTTAAAAACATATAATTCATTTCAATTGGAATAATAATATATTTTTAAAAAGTCGAATTTGTCAAAGGCGTTTCAAATTAAAACTCTAGCGTATTTTGAAAATTTTTTAAGAGAAAGTGTTTACTCCAATTGAATTACTAATATTTTATGGATGTCTTCAAAAGCCTTAAAAAATAGAAGAAAAATAAAATTCTTGAAAAAAATGTGTCAGAGTGTTAAAAAAAAATATTTATCGAAATGTTTCGTATACGAACCTTTGGCCGAAAATGGGTTAATGAACAGAACAATCGTCAAAGAATTCGACCTTTCCAAGTGATTTTGAGCGGTTATATTATTTAATTTAGTTTAACTTTTTATTATTATTTGTATAATTTACTTCAAGCCGTCCTGATGGTCGAACGCGAGATCTTTTGACAACGGAATAGGTCTTTCCTGTCTGAGCCAAAACTGCAGATGCCAGTCTCTACAAAGTATGTCTTTTATGAGTTAGTGGAAAAATCTGTTGTGTTTTTCAAAGATTTCTTTCAATATAATCGTTAGAATATTCGCAAGCGGTTTATTTTACTTTATTTTAGACCGATGCATAATACTTATTTTTTTAAATCAATATTAAATTTTAAACTAAGGTACCCTGGGGTAATAACGCCAGACGGGGTAATAACGCCAAGTGCTTATATTTTGCATAATTATGAAATAATCAAGTAAATGACACCCATGTGCTCTGCGCAGAAGGGTTTTGAGTCATATAAATCGCAAAAAACAGCTTGAAGTTAACTTGTTTCATTTTTAGGTCTTATTGTTTTTCAAAGCAACTAAAATTAACGCTTGATCTAAAATTTGCGAGATACGTTTTGTAATGTGAAGACTATTTTTTTTATCCGGAAATACTTTGTTAATTACATAAATTTGTAGTACATTTCATGGACTTTCAGAATGTTGTTGAAGATTTTGGATATCTTCTCGAGATAATTTGTAATTTAAAATGTACAACGCAATAACTATAACGGGGTAATAACGCCAATCCTTGGCATTAATACCCGGGTTGATTCCCTACAGTGGCCGAGCTTCATCCTAAATACTGATTCAAATAAACACAGTTAAAACTGTGCAATGTTTCTAATAATTCTACTTACCGGTCCTTTTTAAGCAAAAAGAAGCTCAGGGTCTGCATTCTTTGCCTCATCCTCCCCTCCCCCCACACCACACCTTTATTTTTCTTACACTTTCACAAAACATTGAACATTTTCAATAGCTTAGAATGCAATTTGTCAATTTCTAAGTTTGTAGAGTTTGTATTTTTAGAATTGGGCAATCTACATGCAATTATTCCATCTTATTTCATAGTTTTGTTTGCATGGCGTTATTACCCATATAGGTGGGTATTAACGCCAAATAGCATTGGTCAAGAAATCACGCCATTACTTTTTATTAGGATGAGCGAAGCGAATCCTCTACTAGTCCACTCAAATTACAATTTGTCGTACGCTTTACAAAAAAACTATTCAATATTTTAACTTCAAATTAAACACAAACATAAATTATGATCTGTAGATTTGCAGAATATAATTTTTTTTACAGTAAAACGTTAAAAAAAATTATTATTTTAATTAATTTATTTTACATGCATTTCCAATACGGACGCATTTTAGCAAATAAATAAAAAATGAAACGCGTATATTTTCAGAAAAAAAAAAGTTTAAATCATGGAGTAAATAATTATAGATAGAATCATGATTAATTTATTAAATAAAACATGTTTTCATTATCCCGCAAAATCGTTTGCACAGATGACACTTAAACATTTTAAAAGAATTGTATTATGGATTTTTTTTTTTTTTTTTTTTTTTTTTTTTTTTTGTAAACTGGCAACAAAATAATTGTAAACAAATAAAATTAATTCTTAAATTTGTTATATAAATGAAAAATTAAAAGATCTGCGTGAAGTTGTTGGTTCAAGCTCTTTATAAATATTTTTGCGAAGGTCGTATTGTGGCTAAATAATATCGACTCATTAATCAGAAGGATTTTATAGAAAAATAAGACTTTAATAAGTTCGCAAACACAACAATAATTATTCGTGAAAACGTCACTGCGAGAATGAGAGAGCGCTTCGTTAAAAGGAAATTCCATTAATTGAGTTGCCATTCGCTGAAAGTAAAAAGTTCTCCCACGCGGAGAGAATTACAGCAATTCTCATACGCTAACGTGTATAAAAACGAAGAAATTAAAATAAAATGTTTTACAGTTAAAAATTCATAGTATCAACGAAAGCAGATTTCAAATGTTTTTTCCAGAAAAATAGGATTTTGAAGAAGTAACTTTCTTCAAGCTTTCTTCAAATATATTATTCTAAAATAGCTATCAACGATTATCGGATGTTGATTACAAAGATTGGAAACATGCATATTTCAAACAATTAAAAAACACCAGTGGCTACTGGAAATTGTAAAAACATCTTTAAAAGAGCTTTTAGTTGAAAATTTAAAAAAAATTTGTAAAAGTTTGCTTCGAAAATATCTTATTATGCCAGTTTTACATCATAAATAAAAAATTAAAATGCGCCAAAACATAAAATAACGTTTTTGTTTAATAAAGATGCAACAATAATAATAAAAAAAATATTGTTACTTTCAAATATCTGTTTTATAAAATAATGCTTCGCGAATCCAAACAAAGCATGGCTTTTGCTAGTGAATACATATCTATTAAATTATTTTTTTTATATAGATAGTCAATGAGTTGCTGTATCAAATCATATATTTGTTTGAAAAATACAATCTAAAACTAAGCCGTGAAAATTGGTAGAACCTTAACGTGGCGTTATTACCCCAGGGTACCTTAATTTAAATAAAAAAAATCACTGTTTAAAATCACTATTTGTTTCTTTTTTGAATGAATGTATGAAAAAAAAGATTTATTCATCTTTTACAAAAATAATGTTATGGACAATTTTTTTAAATTATCGCACACAATTTATTTATTTTTTTGGGAGGGCTAATTAGTTAAAATATTTTTTAAAGAAGAAATAAGAGAAAAATAAACAGAAAAAAATGTAATTAAAAGGGACTTTTTATGTTTCCATTATTTCATTGCGCTAGTGGGATTCGAACCGACAATCTACGCTTTCAGGCATTTAGTTGTGCGGTGCCTTGACCACACGGCCACGAAGACCCCTACACTCTAAAAGTGAAAGGAGGGAAAAACTCACTTTTTAGAAGAGTCAAAGGCATTTTCACTCTTTTTGGAGTGATATTTTTAAAAATACACTCTTTAAAGAGTGAAATTTTCCACTCTGTAGAAAGGAGTGAAATATTTCACTCCGTCATCGAGAGTGAAACATCTCACTCTGCTAACGAAAGTGATATATTTCACTCCGTTGACAAGAGTGAAAACCTGGCAAAATACATTTAAAAAAAATCAGTTCAACTTTGAATAAATATATGGATTTAAATAATCAAAAACACCAAAATATATCACTCATTAGTTTTCGATTGCTCCATTTCAAAATGTAACTTTTGAAATTACACTGATTTGTTACTAAAACGTAGGTGCAAAATGAAAGACGATGGGGGCCATCGTCCCAGGCGTAGAAATTGAAGGAATTGCAAATTTAAACTACAAAACTAGTTTTTTTTTCACTTGTAAATATGTGTATAGATATATATATTTAGATAATGGGAAGTAAATTCATTTTTCATTTCAAAATCTACACCCAAATACAAATTTATTAATGACTTCTTTCATTTATAAACTTATTTTACGCAGTCTGGAATTCAGTCATTTTTCTCCGGGAGGGACATTTGTGGCTCCGGGGGAGGGGGGGACATTATGGAGTTGCAATTTTTGACTATCAAAGACATAAAATCCCAAATTTTCCGGGGGGAATGTTATTGCTCCGGAACCAATGTCCCCACTCGGGCCACCCCCTGAATTCAACACTGATTTTACGTCTTAGTCTGTTTCGTTAACCTTCTCTTTTCTGAGTCTGTAATTAGTTTTCTGCGCTAATGACAAAAACATGTGCTAAAAATATTCTTCTGAAATAGCGAAAGTATTCAAACTGTTATACTATACTGTTAGATACATAAATTTATAAACATTTCTCAGATTTCTTTTGCCAAAATATAAGTGCAATGTCCGTCACTGTTAATTTCAGGGGATTTTCCGGGGGGGGGGGGAGCGCTTTCCCTGGAGCAATGAAACATCGTGCCCTCTCGCTCCCCCCCCCCCCCGCACCCGAAAATGTTACTTTTTTTATTTTCAATGGTCAAAAGTCACCGCCCACCCCTCGGAACTCTATAATGCCCGCTCCGGAGCCATAGAAGTGATTCCCGGATGAAAGTGTCTGAATTTAACACTGATATCGTCTACCTTATGTTATTTAATTGTTTGGAGTTTCTAAATTAAAATATCAAGCTCCAAAGTAAATGCAAAATATTGTTTATTCAATAGAATTTGTTTCTGTTTCTGTCTTTACACATTTGTGACACATTTCATAAATAATAAGTCGCATGCGTGTGCATGAGGGAAGGCGATTTAAACTTAGCCCGCTGGCGAAATTTTAAAATGGAGGGCCAAATTCACAGTCAAGTAAAATCCAGACACCTCATTGGTCATGTGGAAAGGGTGAAAATCACGAATTTGTTTCTCCATTTGAAAAAGAAGGAGGGGTAAAGTAATTTTCAAGCGATTGTTACCGTCTGTTCTTATTTACGACAAACCATCGAAATTAACTCAGTTAAGATATCTTGATGACATTTTATAGAACGAGAGTTAAAAATTTTGATTATAAATGAAAACAGATCAGATTTACTTCAAAATTGTCGCTACGATTTTTTCTCGGAAAAAGGAGTAATGCTACATTTCCCCTACCGCTAAGAGATTATTCTCTGAAAAGGACGCGGCTCAATGACCAATAATGCGCTTGGATTTCACCGGACTGTGATTTTGGCCCTCCATTTTAAAATTTCGCAGCCCGCTGCAATTATTTCTCTTACCATGGCGCTTGTCACTCTTTTTAAGATTGACGTCACTCTTTTTTAGAGTGACGTCATCAACCAATCAAAATAGCCTTCACTTTAACGTTTTTTCTTTTTCAAGATAAGCCTAAGGTTGTCGGCCATTTTACTGGATTTAAATCAATGTTCATTACTTGGAATGTAACTGTAAGTCTATATTAATTTTAATATTTTTACTTCTGTTGTATTGTATTTTATATATTACTTTGTTAGTTTCTGTTATACAGAAAAAGATTGATTTTTTTCTCCTAATTTTTCAAAACCTGGTATCTTATCTATCTCAGTCTCACATTTGAAATGGGAAAACAGAGATAATCGTGATTCATAACCAGATGCTTTTTGTAGATTACACTAAAAATTATAATGAGCTGGAACTTTGTGAAAAATGTGGGAGACTGTGTATTGTTGATTTTTTCTCTCTCTTTTCTTTTTTTAGTTTGAGATTGAAAAATAGCTTTTAGTCTTGTGTAATTTTTGCAGTTTTATTTTAAGAAATAAAGCTTTTGATATTTTTTCTTTTACTATTAATAATACAGTCCAAATTCCTTTTAACGAAATCCGTATTTAATGAAGTTTTCCACTTAACGAAATTTTCTATGGAATCTTGACTTTGAACATTATTAACGTGTAAACAGTGGCGTAGCTAAGGGGGGGGGGGGGCAAGGAGGGGCAAGGGGTGCGTCCGCCCCGGGCGCCGAGGCCTAGGGGCGCCAAATTGAGAGAAATTGTTATATATCTATATTGGGGTGGGGGCGCAAAATTTCTTGCTGGCCCCGGGCGCCAAAAAACATAGCTACGCTACTGCATGTAAATTAATCTCCGTATTACGAAAATTGTATGCTGTATAACGAAGTTTATCCCACTTTTGCGCTTGTATGACATTCAAAACAGAGAGCCTGGTTTTGCAACGGATTTCTAATTTTTTTTATTTATTTAATCAGTTTTATTCAAATTAAGACATTTTAAAAGCCTTCGATTCCAGTTTCACGAAAACGTTAGAGATAAATTGTTCGAATACTTACAAAAGCACAAAATTTTTTTATGAACAATGTTTTTTTTTTTTTTTTTTTTTTTTTTTTTTCTTTTAAAATATATAAAAAAATAAACCTGCGAAAGAAATGTTACAAACCTTATGTATACCTTAAAGATTTGGAATACTGAGGAAAATAGAAAAGGTACATTTCAATTTTTGTTTACTTGCCTTCATTATGTTTTTCCCCCCCTTAAGGTATTATTTTAATTAATTTTTTTAGATGTTTACATTGCATTAAAAAGTTACTGCCCGAATTAAAATACATTTTTTTTCAATAAAAACATGTAATTATGGATACCCAGAAACAGTTATTGAATTTTATTATATTGCAAACGCATTTTTTACTTTTATAATATAAGTAATTATTTTCATTATTATTTTTTTTAAATGCCTGATACGAAGTTTATAACTAAAATTGCTTTAGTATATATACATATATATTTTAATTTCATGGCATCATTTATATAGTATAAGATTGGATATGTTTTAAAGACATAAATAATTACTTTTTATATTAAAAATATCTTTCAAAGTATAAGATGAGTACATTTCTAGTCATTTCTTTTCTTTTTATATTTCATTCTTTTTTCTATTTCCTAAATCAACCTTTTTCAATAAAACATGAAAATTATTTAACTCTTATTTGTATAAAATACAATATATACGGAAATAGAAAAAAATAATAAAATTAATTGAACGTTACCTTGTCGTTCCATAATTAATGGTTGTATTAATATCAGAAATCATTATTAAGTTAAGGAATATGTTTAAAAAAAATATATATACATATTCCAGAGAATTTAAAATTTTAGACTACATGTTTATCTATAATAAAACAATCACAAATCACAATAAGTAAAAAATAAATTACATATTTATAATATTTACATTAAGCTAGATACAATTTAATAACAATCACTACTGAGATCTGTCTATTTAAATTTTTAATTACACATGAAAAAAGCTTAATTAATGTACATTTTCAGAATTTTTAAAATATTAAATAAAACTTCAGGGGTATTTGAAAAAAAGTATTTCTTTGATTAATATATTGGTTAGTAACTTGCACTTATGGGTATTTTTAAACTATCATAGATTTATCGTACATGCAATCAAAGCAAATATAAAGGATAAGATCGAAATAAAATATATTATTGTATTAATATCTGTTGTATTAGATTATATCGGGATGCATTAATATCTGTTTTTCAGCAAAAAAGATTTTAATTACACATCAGAAAAACAATAAAAAAGACATAGATAACATGCATAACGGAATTATTGAAATAATAATATGTAAAACTTGATGGGTATCGGAAAAAAATATTGATTGTTTAAGATTTTAAAAATGTTTAATTACTTGTGCTTAAGGGCATTTTAAAACTATCATACATATTTATGGGGCTACCAATGAAAGCAAATACAAGAGGAAAGATTGGAATAAAATAATTTATTTCTGTCAATAATCTAATTTAATTCAAAGTAACTTTAATTAAGTTTTCCCTTTAAAAGTTTAATTAATGTTACATACTATGAATTAAATAAATATTGTCAATAAAGTATTTTATTCCAATCTTTACCATGCTTGTATTTATTTTCATTGTATACTTTAAAAGATACGATTCTTTTAAAATGCCCATAATAGCAATAAAAAAAAATGCACTACATAAAAAATAAACATTCACTCCTATAAAAAAGTGACTATTCATTCCTACCAAGGGTGCAAAAACGCACTCCTTTAGCAAGAGTGAATAGTCACTCTTCAGAAACAGTCGTTACTGACTCCTGTTTAGAGTGACTATTCACTTCCCAGGAGTGAGTATTCACTCTTTCAGAGAGTCAACGATTCCACTTTTGCTCAAAGTGAATAGTCACTCTAAAGAGGTTCGGCATATTTTGAGTCTGCAATAGAGTGAGTATTCACTCCTCCGGAGTGAATAGTCACTCCTTTTTATTTAGAGTGTAAATGACGGAGTGCCTCCATTTTTTCTTTCTATTTTGATCCGTTTCGTTATTTTCAGGAAATATGGTGGAGTTTTTAGATTTTTAACGGAAAATTTCCTTTTGTTGTGAAAAGGGACCTTTTTATGCGAAATTCAGGGAAAACATATCCGTGAATCTCAGATTTTTTTAAAACAGTGTAATCGTTTTTAGTTTCCAAAGGTTTTTTAATTTAAATCTTAAATTAAAAGTTAAACTTCAAAGTTAGTCGTGTGCAGTCGGTAAACATTAAGGTGGAGATAACATTTTAAAAATAATAATAATTAATATCATAATTCAAGATCTTTTATTCCAACATCAAAGCGCATTATTAATGGCTAGTTCCATGGGTTTTGTAGTGTAAGTCACATTACCTTGTAATTGCTATGCTTGTTTGCCACCGTTATTTTCGAAAAGTCTGCTTGGCCTTATTCAATTAATGAGAATGTGCCGATAAAATAAATCACATTTTTTCGTACTAAAATACTGGTAGCCAAAAATCGCAGTCTTTGACTTACACTACAAGTACTTATGGAAATAGCCTAATATTATTTTTGGTGTGTGATTTAAAATTCTCCTATTTTACGTATTTCTGTTTTATTTTCAATACGATATCGTATTCTTCCTTTTTAATTGTTTTTTTAATCTGAAAATCAATTCAAATTCAAATTAATTGTTTTGTAGAAATTTTGATTTTATTTTCACAACAGCAAAGAAAGACAGAGTTCGTACGCATCAGGGGATTCCTGCACTGAGAAAAATTCACCTAGAATGAATAGTCAGTCACTTTCTGAATACTCAAGCTAGAACTACAGATGACCGAACTATGCGAATAGATTAAACAACTATGTTGAATAGACGCAATGACCTGACATTTCTAGTCTAGTGTTTTCTAGGTGACGAAACGATATTGAATCGTTTCAGTAACGAGAAATTATCGCTTGATTTTGGGGATGGTTTCATATACTAGAATTCTAGTTACCAAATTAAACCGCTTGTGTTCGCATCTATTTGCAGAGATTTTTAAGTAGATTTGACAACGAGAATATAAGAAAACGCTCTTGAATTCTATTAAGGAACTCCAGAACTCTCTGGCATAGGGAACTATAATTTATAAGGATGACATGGAACTATTTTTTCAAGAGCCACAATTTAGATTCTAGATGCTGCGGCTACATTTTTTTTCTCAGTGTGAGATTTTAGGTGGTTTTGCACCAGAAATTTTGTAAAGCACTGATTGCTATATCTAAAACAAGTATTTTTTTCCATTAAATAAGGCAAATATTATTTTACAAACATTCTGGTAAAAGATCCTTGAAGCGTACGAACCCTGAAAGATTTAAATTTTATAGAAAAATGGCTATTTATTTTTCATAAAATTAATGAACTTTTGAATTTATAAGCCAAGTATTTTAATAAAATAAATAAAGTATAGCCAGTCTTCATTTCTGTGTTAAAATTCATCTATATTTAAAGACACAGATGTATTAATTCATCTCTTTTGCCATCGATTTGACTTCAAACAACTAAACATATTTTCACATTAACGATATTTTTCGGTGAAGTACAGTTGCTAGACAACGGATAAAATAAACGATAAATAAAGAAATATGTACATTTAAAATAAATAAATTTATGAAACAAAATCTTATATTATTGGAACACATGTATAAAATACCTCAACAAGTAATACATTGAATTTAAAAACTCTGATAAATGTATTGACAAAACTTTAAACGAATAGGAATTATTTAAGAATCTTATTGGAAAATGTCATCATCCATAATTAACATTTAAATCCTTTAATCATATGTGATACATCCTTTCAACAAGTAAAAATTTGAAACTCGTCTGAATTTCCATAGAAAAACATTATTGCGAAAAATAAATTATTAGATATTTACCGAACGAATGAACAAAATATAACAAAAATCTATACAGCTAAATCCGGGTGCCTCACCAATATGCTCATTTTATTTCAAAATAATAGATGCTTTTTGCGACAATTATTGTGAAACAAACATACAGACTAACAAACAGACGGAAGCCAAATCGTTTTGTGCTTCCGTACTAAACCTTCACTGACGTTTCGACAATAAGTAGAAACGACTGAACTGAAATAATGTTCAGCATTTATACATTAATTACTTTTGAGTATGCTAAAAATAAATAAATAAATAAATTAAATTAAAAAAAAAAGCCGCTAATATGACCTAAGTTTTGAAACTTACAAAACATAAAATAAAATAAAACAAATATTTTGTTTTATTCCAAGTAATTATCGTCTTTAAAGATAAGCTACGTTAACAAAGTATTACGAATACTAATTATATACTTAAAAGCCTTAAAAATATTAAGCAGTGCGTAAAGTAAAGGCAGGGCTCGCACAGTTCCTAAAATCTTCACACGCTGCTACCAGTATTTTCAATGAAAAATTTTCATGGAAGATCCGTTTAACATCTACAATAGAATTATACAATAAATATTACCGTTTACAACTTGTGTTAAGGAATGTGCGAAAATTTTAGGAACAGTGCGAGCCCTGGTAATGGTTAAAATAAAAAACGTATTTTAAATCAAAAATTTATCTAGTAAAATGTGCTTTGTTTGTGCTTGGTATTTGTTTGATTTATTTACACAAATATTTTTGGTTGAAAAATGTTTATTTAACTTGAAAAAAAAAAAAAAAAAAAACTAAATAGTTGTTAGATATTAAATTAACAATAAAAAAATATATTTTAATTTTCGAAAAAAATTGCGAATTCAAAAATTGAAGAATTTGATTTTTTCTCTCTTTCTAAAGCATTTGTCAGTTTAGAATATATCACAGGATTAAAAGAAATTGTAAAAAAATTATCTCTTACAGCAGGGGTATTCATCAGTGTATGCAAACTACCACTATTTTTTAAAAATATAGTTGAGTTCTTGAATCGCAGAGATTAGGTGATTAGATAAGGTAGTAATTACTATTAAATTTTTAGTGGTATGCGCCTTGGTTGGCCACCCCAGTCCTAGAGCGTTTAGTGATAATGCAAAACCACCGCCCTCTGAGTAACAGGCCTTAATACTGACACAAAAATGGCGGCCATCGAAGGCGGATTTTTATTACCATTTGTATATTCTAATTTTTTGAATACCAGTAACCTTGTTAAGGTTTATAAGCTTTATTCTTTTGAGATTAAATAAGTCAAAGAAAACTTCTGAAAAATAGTGGTTTCTAAATTAAGTGACCGTACAAACGCAAAAAAAAAAAAAAAAAAAAAAAAAAAAAAAAAAAAAAAAAAAATCCATTTATTACAGCGGCCATTTTTGTGCCTCGGCTCAGGCGTACCATTCAAAAGGCTTGGTAAAATAAAGATTTAATTACATATTTTATTTAATTAATTTATTATGAAGAGTGATAAATATTTACTTTCTGTTTTATTTTACCGCAGAATTTCTCACTTACAGAAATTTATACTGTCAATATCTATCTATACTGAATAAAGATATCATAAACAGAGCCATTTTTGAGAAAATCCACAATTGCTCTTTCTTAATTTAATAAGCAAGATATCGGCAATTCTAATTTACATTAATGATATAATATATATATATAATACTAATAAACTTTATGTAACTTTATTATTGACAGTTTAATCCTTACACATTAATTGTTATTTTCAAGTTATTACATGTTAATACACAATATTACAACTTCTTTTGTATTTCAATGGAGAACCAGAAAATTGTAGATTAATTAATATAACTTTGTGTAATAATGTCACTTCAATGGAATTCATTAATTAATGCGACTTCAACAATATTCTTTTCACGAATTACTCACCAATGTGAAGGTCGAATCAATTCGTTTCAACGTAATGTGAATTGCAAATTTTAATGCTAATTTTATGATGTGAATGCATGAAATACTAGAGCATCAAGAAATATATTTAATATTTCAAGTAAACATTAGACAGAAGTATGCAATATTCATAAAAAGAAAAACTATCACTCTTATCAAATAGAAAACGAAACATATATCTGTAATTTTTCTGTTTATTCATTCTTATTGAAATTCTATTATTTATACTTTTGAATATTATCATTTTACTTAATACTTAAAGGTATTTTGAATAAGAAAAGAAGAATAATACCTTTTGGTTATTGAGTATTAATATGTCAATGCAGAAAAATATAACAATTAAATAAATTAAAAAAAACAATAGCGAAATGCGAAAGAAATATTTGGGAAATGAATTTAGCATTAAGAGCTTAAAAATATACATATTTTGATAAATTGTGGACTGTTTATATGACTTAAAATTAAGGTTGATTTTTCTTCCGAATTTTAAATAAATACTATCGGCACATTCTGAGTTTACACTTTAATTTTTCAAATTTTGCAAGAATTACATTAAAAAAGAAATAGCTATCTGAGTAAAATAGAAATGTTTTTGATATTTTGCCAGTACAATTTTCGTATTTTGATGGAAATGTTTTTGCCGATGAAAGTGATTTTTGAGACTGCTTATGATGGACACTGAGACTGTAGTTAAATTTTCGTTTTCACTAAGCCTATAAAATGCATTTATTCTAACACTGTCGAATATAATTTCATTTTTATAGTATATTTTCTGTAAGGAAACATATATATATATATATATATATATATATGGTGTACTATTAATAGTACAAGTCTTTTAATGGAGTATTATTTTGTTTTAAGAAATACTTTTGTATCTATTTACGTGTAGCAACGTTTGTATATGTCTACGCATTTAATATATACTTCCTTTATTTTTAAGGTTTTAGTAATAATAATAATTATTATTATTTGCTTAATTTTTTTTGCGATTCTCTTTGCAATTTTTTTATTTTAACATATATTTCACTCTTTAAATTTAAAATAAAAGTTACTTTCCTGAAGGATCATGTGCAATAAACGCAAAAAGTATTAGAAAATTGCAATCTAAGTTAAATCTTATTACAGTATTTTCTAAACATTTACAAAAATTCTTCCTTTGCCTGTTGTCATATGAATATGAACTGAATAGTACGCAAAACAACAATATTCGTTATCTTTCAGACACTGAAATATTCGTTAAACACTAATTAATCTGTTTGAAAGCTAGTGTTAACATTGTTAACGTAAATTGTAATTTTTTCAAAAAACTGAAATAAAAATCGGGCCCAAAAGGGTTAATGGAACTTAATATATAAGCTTCTTTATTCTTGCTAAAACTACGTGATTATACAAAATTTAAATATTAAGCTACATATAAAGATGTTTTTCGAAAGCTCACAAGAAAAATGATGGGCAAATATGATACTGATGATACTGTTTCATTGGATCTTTTATAATAATAATAATAATAATAATAATAATAATAATAATAATAATAATAATAATAATAATAATAATAATAATAATAATAAAATATGAAACTTAAAAATAAGACTGTGTTGTGAACATTACATTTGTTTCTTTCTTATATTAATTTCTTTCTATAAATTGTTCATTTTTGTAATTATTGCATCCTGTTTAATGTCAAATGCACAATCTTAGTTTGAATTATTTTTAGAATTTTGTCCTAACCAACAAATAATTAGCATAGGAAAGATTATAATCTTTCTCAATAAATTCTTCCACTAATTACTGACATTTCTCAAATCCTCCAAACATTCTTTGCCGCTGGTTACTGTGCGATTAGTGAATTTCACTGATTATGATCTCAAGGTTGTAATTTAGGAAATATATCTATTGATTTCCAATTTGCTCATTGGGTTATTCGAATAATCACCATAAATTTTTCTGTTTGTGACACGACAGAAATGTTTTATCTGAATTATCTTAAGTTTTAACTCATTTGTTACCATTAAGTTTCTAAAAGGAGATAATAACGAAAAATTTCCATTTTTAGATTAATCACGTAATAAAAATTATAAAATTTTATAAATTTAAATGTAAAAAATTAAGTTCGTCTGTTTTTTTTTTCTTCATTAAAAAAGTTAATACTTTTTATATTCCAAATATTGAATTTAAAAAAATCTCGCATTGAAAGAATTTTTTAAAATTATGATAGAAGATAAATAATAGAAGATTTGCGCAGTAATTAAATAAATTTTAGAAAGATTTAACCTGCTAAAATTAATATTTTGTGTGAATTGACATTTTAGAAGTTTTGTAGAGTATGTATAAGTCTACTCAAATAGTTTTTTTAAACCTTATTTTTAGCATTTTACAGAATTAGAATGCATAAAAAATGTTTTTTAGGCCTTACCTGTAAATATAGAAATATTTCAAAGCTGGAACCTCACTTTATATTTTTCAACAGCAAGGTTTTCAACCATATTTTTTTCATCCTTGACGGGCTAAAAATCAACGTATTTTAACACGTTCGCTGCCGGTAACTCCGCCCTCTGTATTAAACGATGGAGAATTTCACGCGCTAGCGCGTGACCGGCAGCGAATGTGTTAAGTAGCCACTATAAATGAAAGCATCTGAAATTCAGAAAGCTTCCGTTATTGCATCATTTTATATAAACTAAATGAAGTTATGAAGTGAACAAACAACAATTAGATAAAATTTCTATGCATATTTTTATTAGAATCGTAATCTTATTCATTATCGCGATCTCATCTATATGTACTAATTATTTACATCAGTAACTCTACTTGGCTAATACACGATATATTTGTAAAATGTAATAAGGTAATGTAATAAAATAGGTTCAAGTGAAAGTAAAGATACGACTACTGTTTTTTAAGTAAAGGCCGTTTACAAATAAAAACTAAACGCAAGAAATTTATCAAAAACATATTTATTTTCAGATTCTACATACGTTTCTTTATCATTCAACATAGCTGGCAAGTTTGTTAAACACCTTACAACTACATTTTAAATACCCTCTTCTTAGAAACTCGCCGCCTGTTCCGATAACCAAGAGATCACGGCCGTTTTCACGTCTTCGACATCATTGTCATGATTGCTGCCGACATGATTTTGATATAGTGAGAAAAGATAAAAATCACTAGCGCAAGGTCAAGATTGCAGGGGGCGGGGGGGAGGTGTCAAGACTTCCCAGCCAAAAAAATCCAATAAAGCTCGGTTCTGATAGCTGCGGTGTAAGGCCTTGCATTGTCATGATGTAACAAAATTCCCTCTATCAGTATGCTGTTTCTTTTGTTTTGAATCCCTCTGCGTAGCTTTCGCAGGGTATAGGATTTTTCTCTTGGTTATCAAAGCAGGTGGCAAGTCCCTATGAAGAGGGTATTTAAAATTAAGTTGTAAGGTATGAAAAGTGTGTGAACAAACATGGCTGCTATGTTGAATATTAGAGAAAATTCTATAGAATCAGAAAATAAACTTGGTTTTAGAAAGTTTTCTTTTATTTGGTTTTTATTTTCCTACGGCCCTTACTTAAAAAACAATTCTCGCATCTGTCTATTTATGTCGGTGAAAGATGCAGTATAAACCTCCAGATGACCTCCCAGATGAAACTTCCAGAAACCATGCTTCGCTAAACGTTATATCATTTGTTTTAATGATAGAAGTTCTTTCTGTATATTTCATTTAAATAAAAGCATACATTTGTATATCAGTCTGCTCTTTCGTGGTCAATTTCTTTTATAGAAGCTGAATGTTGCAAGAGAGTTAGAATTTTTTTACAGAAGTTAAAAAAAATTCTATTGTTAAAATGCCAGTTTCTGTGATGGGGGCAATGTAAAGACTGAACCACGTCTAGGGGCTACTACCGAGATGTCTATGTGTATGCTTGATGAAATAGAAACTGTCATAAACTTTCCGTCTTGGCAATGAGAGAGTTTTTCATCTCAGTTGTATTGTCGTCCAGTGTTTGTTTACTATATCTGGAGTTCCGTAAATTCACTTCCCTCAAGTGTTTTAGAAGATTAATTCTAACAGAAAAAATACTGACCTTTTAAACGCTAAAATCAATTCTACTTGAAAGGAAGATCTTAAAGTTTTACAAATGAACAACAAGAAAAAAAAAAAAAAAAAAAAAAAAAAAAAAAAAAAAAAAAAAAAAAAAAATCGGTCTTTTATTGACAAAACGGAATCCCCTGTAATGCCTTGGGCTGAATATTGGACAAGTAGCTTGTCAACATAGTAACACTGTTTAAGAATATTTTATCAACAAACAAATAAAAAGCAATAAACAAATTTTGGTTAAATATGCAAATTGAAGGATTCAGTCATGATTATTGACAAAAAAAAAATTAATAGAGTATTTTAAATTGGCTAACTTGGATTATTTTCAAAAAAGTAGATAAAGAGTTCTTTAGGTGTAGTTCTGTATCTATGGTTTTCCTAAGTTCAGTCAGCTACTGGATATTGTTTCTTCTACACTGAGAATTTCTATTACTAGATTGTTTCTTAATTCATAACAAGCGAGTCTGGCTATGTCGTAGATAACTTATAAGAGTTCTCTTGGAAGGAATACTAGAGTTTTCAAATAGAGTATCTACTGCAGTCTGGACATACTAATAGGTTCTGAAGAGTAAAATTAGCAGGGACTATCCACTTTGAATTAAAGACCTGGGTCAACACCGTCTCGATACATTCTTTTCGAAAAAGTACTGCCTGGGCGTTATAAATAATCATGGTGGCAAAGTTCTAAGTGCTCTTAGAAGCCGATCTGAGAATTGAGTGAAGATTAAAATAATATTTATTAATAAACCACGTTTCCAATGTATTTTTCCAAGACCTCTCGGAACTGTCATTTTATCCCCTACACTATTTCAGATGCACAAGCCGGTTTGAAGGTGAAACTAACCTAGGTCATTTTTCACGATAAAGGAGACCTGCAAGCAATTAAGTCAGTAATTCGGCTTTTACCCATGATTCAGTTCGGGTAAACAAACTGTCAGCATCACTTCAATGGGATTACTGATTCTTTCATTTTTTGATTGCCTTTAACCGGGGCATGGTCAATGAATTGCAAATTTAACGCATATGCATCTGCATAATTGAGCATTTACTTTTTGCCTGCTGAAGATCTTAAGTAGCGTTATTAAAACGTTGCATTTTCATTTCTTATGCGTTATTTATTGAAATGTAATTAATGTAAAGGATGTATGAAAATTTTAATTTATATTTGTAATATAAAATTAAACTGTTTATAGGTGAAGATTATTTTAATGATTTATTAAAAAAAGCAAAATTTATCTATGTTTAAAACTAAATCATGCTATATAGTGTAGATGCGCAAATAGTAAATATCCTTAATGAATCTGTTTAAAAACTATTTTTTATTAATAGTTATAATTATTATATTCCAATTATTTAAAATATTATATTTATCTGTCAACAAAATTTAACCAGTCTTATACTTTATTTTCCAATATTAATCAAAAATTTATTGTAAATTACAGAGATGTATCAAGGCAACTAAAATTCGAGTAAAGTACCCCCCCCCCCGAAATTTTGCCTCACCTCTTGATCCCCCCTTCTTACACATACATAGCAATAAAATTAAACACCTTTTAAGTAATTTATCATTATTTACTTTTCCGTTCAATTTTTTATTGATAACAACAATAAATAATCAATCATGAATTTCATTAACAATTCACATTCATTTCATTAAAATTTCATGTAAAGTCCCCTCTTCCAAAATTAAACATCCCTTTTTCCTTTGACTAAGCCCATAAAATTTAAATTCTTTAAATCTTCTTATTTTATTGTTTTTGTTTTACTTATTTCGCATTAAATATTAAATTAGAATTTTGTACCCAGGTATCAATTTTATAGACTTCATAGCTATCGTGATATATTTATCGTCAAAAGACATACAAAAATCTCGAAGGGATTCGACTATAGTATATTTACGAAAATTAGATTTCTTACAGACGGGACCAAACTCATAAAAACTTTGCTGGAAAGTGTTAAAGACTATTATAATGTTTAAATAATTGCTGAAATATTATAACAAAAGTATAAATTAACAAATGCTATTGTTAAAATATTGTTCTGTTTAAAAAAATAAATTTTAAGTTAGTACAATAACAAAACAATTAAGTGGCTGACTACGGGTCCAATGATGGCTGATAACTGGTCCACTGATGGCCGAATACTAGAATTGAATGGTCAATTACTGCAGAATTCGCTACTTTTAAATTTAACTTTCAATAAATGAAAACCACAATTAGTCTTTAAAAATAATTTTTGAAACAACAAAAGAAAAGCATGCATTAATATGTGTCACTTTAAAAATGGTGTACCCTGTTAAAAAACCCGCTTCAAGCTATATATCAAAAGTGCCAAGACGTCAATTATTGATGCTTTTACTCTATATCACAAGAAGTCAAACTGATTAGTTTATAAAATGCTAATTAAATAGTCTAATAATAATACAATAAATCTATATATATTACTTGGAAATTTTTCTGTAGAAAATTTCCGTTTGTTCCAGAGTCCGTGGCTCATGGGAAAACATACCACCTTGTACCGCAGTTGAAGCCTTGCCAATATATAATAGTGAAAAATCCGACGTTGGGTATCGTTCCAAATGGTTCAGTTAGTAGAACGTCGGTGCACTATACCGATGACATGGGTTCGAATCCCGGCTTGGATACCCTTTCCCTCTGTTGGATATGTGCTTTTTAAACAACTAAAATTTGAAATATTATATTATGGTAATATTAAGTTAAAAAGCTGTATAATTATTTCGTATGAGGGTGAATTTTACTACATATCATTGCTACTATTAAGATGGATAACCTTTCGAAGTAAACACACAAGTACTGTAGTATCCTGAAAACTGCAGTTACCAGTACGATATATTTAAAAAATTTCTGAACTTAATAAAATTAAACACATACCTGTCAACACTTTGTTTATTTTTTTCTAATTAATTAAAATCAGAAGTATTATAAAATAAAAGAAGTTAAAAAATAATCGCATAGAAACGATAGCTGTGTTTCATTAAAGTGTTTTTCTATTACTTACTTATTTATTTATTTATTTTTTAAGAACTGGAAGATTGCAACTATGACATCATCGTAATTATTAAATTCTAAGAAGAGCTCCAGAATTTCTCGAATTTCTAAGTATAAAAAAAAATGTTTATGAAATAGTTGTATAGATCATATAGTAATAAACAATATTTTAGTAAAAAATAATGCAGTTATTGTCTCTTTATTTATTAATTTTTGTTTATTAATTGTTAAGTTAAATATGTTTAACCTATGACTGTTAAATGCTTTATTATTTAATTACGAATCATTATAATTATCTGAACAACTGATAAGAACTAATTAAATTAAGACAAACCCGCTGTGCATAAAATGCATTGTCACATTTAGGTATTTTGGGAATCTCATTTCTGTTTTAACTGCTTTAAATGCGACAAGAATAATTTGAACGTGACAATGATGCATTTTGTTTAGATTATAAATAACTAGCTGACCCGCCCGGCGTTGCCCGGGTCCGTAATAATAATGTTAAACGAACTTGAAATTTTTATGATTATATCTTTAACTCGAAATATGTGTAAATACACTGTTAAAAATTTTACCCTTTTGCTGCATCGTCACTCCACCGCTTTTATAGAAAATGATTGCTTCAGCTTATTATGGAGCATTCTCATAGGTCAAAAGAGAAATATTCTATAAAAGCGGGGGAGTGATGATGCCGCAAAAGGGACAATTTTTTTACAGTGTACATTATATTAAATACGTACCCCCTGACTGTGTCAAAAATTGGTTTAAAAAAACTAATATTTAGCTCCAAAAATATCCAAAATGACTGCAATGGGAAACGCATGAGGTAATATGTGTTAAACGATTGCGTGATTTTTGTGTTGAAGTGTTGATATTTATCCTTAAAATTACTGTTAAGTGACTTAACTAAATACTTTTTTCACATAGATATCCCAAGTGAAATATTTTGAATTTCAAACTAATTATACCACTTTTAAATCCGACTATACCGTGAATGAAATCGATTCTCAATGATTAGCTAAAAGGTTAGTATATAGTATTATAATTTCAAAGCCATTTTACAAAAATAGGTGTATATTTTTTATCAAACATGCGTAATGTTCACCCTGTGAACAAAATCCTAACCGTAACCTAATTGTATTGTATCATAAATTGTCTATAACCTAGCTGTATCTTGACAGTAACCTAAATGTAACTTAAATAAACCATAAATGTAACCTGGCCGTCACCTTATCATAACCTACCCATAATCTAACCACAATCTAACCGCAACTTAACCTTAACCTAAAAGTAACTTAACCATGACCTAACTGTAACCTAACCGGAAATTAAATATAACATAAGGCTCACCGGAATGTAACTGCAACCTAACTGTTACCTAACCGTAACCAAGTTATAATTTAACTCTAACTATAAACGAAATATCTTATCCATCTCGCGCTAAGTACATAGTTTCACTTTCCACCGCTACGGAGCGCATTATGTTTTGTAGAACATCCGAATTTTAGGTTCGGATTGGATTCATGTTCATGGAAATTATTTTGTCTTCTTCGGATATGGTAATGGTTGTTTGGAATATTTTTGTTCAGTTTAGATTCGGTTCAATTCAGATTTCGTGGGTTTTTTTCCCTTCAAATGGGATTTTTAAGTTCGGGTCGGGTTGTACTTGCATGGAAATTATTTTACCTAGTTCCAATGAGGTTATACTTTACAGAAATATTTTTGTTAGGTTCAGATTAGGTTTGGTTCAAATTTCGGGATTTTTTTTTTGAAATATTTTGGTTCGGATTGGGTTTAGTCATTGGAAATTATATTGCCTTGTTCGTATCTGGTTATAGTTATTTGGAAAATTTTCGTCAGATTCAGATTTGGTTCGATTCAGATTTCAGATTTTTCCAAATTGATTTTTAAGGTTCTGGTCGGATTCACGTCCAGGGAAATTATTTTGTTTTGCTCGGATCCGGTTTTGGGTCTTTGGAATATTTTTTTCGGGTTCAGATGTCGTTCAATTCAGATTTCGGTTTTTTAATGGAATTTTTAGGTTCAGGTTGGGTTGCGCATCAACGGAAATTATTCTGCATTTTTCGAATAAGGATATGCTTCTCTGGAATATTTTTGTCATATTCAGATTGAGTTCAGTTTTTTAGGTTCGGATTGGGCTCATGTTCATGGAAATTTTTTTGTCTTGTTCAGAGCCGGGTATGGTTCTGTGAAATATTTTTGTCAGGTTCATATTTGGTTCGATTCAAATTTCAGGTATTTTTTTTCAAATGGAATTTTAGGTTCGGATCGGGTTCATGTCCACGGAAATTATTTCCTCTTATTTGAATCCGGTTATGGTTCTTTCGAATATTTTGATCGGATTCAGATGTAGTTTCCATAAAATTTCAGATCTTTTTTCAAATGGAATTTTTTAGGTTCGAGTCAAGTTTATGTTCACGGAAATTATTTTGTCTTGCTCTTATCGAGTTATAGTTCTTTGGAATATTTTTATCGATTGGTCATTTTTCGGGTTTTTTCAAAGAAAATTTTTAGGTTTGGGTCGGGTTGCATATACACGAACATTATTTTTCCTTGATTGGATTGGGGTATGCTTCATTTGAATATTTTTGTGGGATTCAGATTTGATTCGAATCAGATATCAAATCCAAAGTTTTTTCCAAATTGAATTTTTAGGTTTGGGTCGGGTTTATACTCATGAAATTTTTGTCTTGCTTGGATCGGAGTATGGTCTGTTTTTTTCTGGTTGGGATCGGGTTATGTGTTAAAACGCCTAAAAATTATGTTTTGCTACTATTCTTTTAGTGACTATTTTTGATATATAATTTATTTTGCTATTTGATAATTTATTACTGTATATGAATCGAAAAATTGTACATCAAACAGCCATTGCATTTTTGATTTAAAAATAAATTAAAGTCTTAATAAAATTTTAACTTAAATAAAATGCACTCAAATTTAATCAATGATTTTAAAAAAACTACTAAAAAAGCCTCATATATACATATACATATATTTACTGCTACATAGCTAACCATGCATAGATTCTAATGTACCAACGATCTGACATAACAGCTGTGTTCAAAAATCCTAAGTTAAACTGACATTTTGCCAGTCTATGAATTTTAATGGTCTTTGGGAAAAAAAACAGTCACTTTTGAAATGTCAAAATCTCAAATTTATTTCTTTCATAGAGTAAAAAGAAATTAATATAGTGGAAGTATTATCTCTAGAGGTGATGCTAAAAATGTAACCCTACATTAAGTCCAATTAAGTACCAACAAAGGCACGTGATTTGACACGCCTATTAATTGAAACAGGTTTAAACCCGTATTTTTTTTCTTAAAAAGAACCAATCTATAGCTTCACCGGTAAAAATTTATTAATTATTTTATCATATGTGTTTTAAATATCAATACAGAAAGTTATTTTAACGTTTTGCTTGAAAATATAACATTCTTTTGTTAATACATAAAAATCGTCTGCAGTCAGAAATCTATATTTTAGATTAATTCTTATTACTTAAGTTTTCATACATGATTTTAAAAGAATGTTTTCATCATTATATTTTAAATATTTATTTACATGCATTTATTAAGTCATAAACATTTTTCATTTACGTTATAAAGTATTTAAAATTACATTAATGAAGGAAACTTTTAGTTATACAATTTTTAGTTCGTATCAAATGTTTTCAATATCTTATTTAATTTTAATTTGATATTTAATTATTGCTAATTTTCCAATTTCTTTCATTTTAAAAACGAACATTTATTTTAATAAATAATTATAGAACAAAGATCATTTTAAAAATTTGCTTATTTCCTCTTAAAATATGCTTCAATTGTAACTCATTTCTTTCAATTCGTCTTATAATACAAAATCCCTTCCACGTCCTTTTATTTGGCACATTAAAATTTGAGCGATAAATGGTTTCATATTGCAAACCATTTTTGAGGCATACTTCACCTCCACTTATCTCATTCATCCATGGATTTCTTTAATTCTGTCTCAGCTTTCTTATTACGTCTGCGAAAATTTTTACACAACCAACCAACCGTAAATAAACGAAAGAGAAAAAAATGGGAAAAAGATGATTTTTTTATGAGAGTGACCTCTCGATTTTAATTAATTACTCATTTAATAATTGGAATTTCGAAATTCTGAAGCCCAGGTGCATCAGGAGAGATTTGTAGCTACTCTCAAAAAAATTTTGAGTTTCGTACGGATTGTAGATTTTGCTAGCCATCGCAGACACACACACACACACATACACACACAGACAGAGCGTTTTGTTCTTTTATTAGTATAGATAATAAAATTTTATTAAAGCAAATTATTTTTGACTTAAAAGCATTATAATATAAAAATTATAGCATATCCTTTTGTGCTTGAATTTATGTTTAATAAAATACGTAATATATCCTAAATGTGACATTGTTATGAAAAATCTCGTCTCATTTAGGAACAATATATATATATATATATATATATATATATATGTATATATATAAATTGCACAAACGATTGTATAATTTCCTTCGTTACAAGTCGTTTAATAAATTTTATCCATTGTCGGTCGTTTAGGGACATCGAAGTAAGGACACAACAAAATATTTAATCACGAGAGAGGGTGTACATTCATATCAAGTTCAGCATTCAAATGAAAGACGTTATGTTGCAGGTGAGTAATGTCACCAACCGACGATGTTTATTCAGTCGACTATACATTTTGTGCTTGGAATACAAAAGGAAAGTTACAATAAGCTTTTATAAATGCCAAAATTTTTATTTTGTCTTTGATTCTTTACAATTAACTTTGAATCTTCCATTCTTATTTTAAAATTAAAAAAAAACAACAACTATGGTTCCGTGTCAAATTTATACCTGAAAACTACTTCCGGTATGTAAAAATTATGCAGAATTATTTAATTTAGCTCACTACATTTATGTAGCCAATTTTTAACAAATATCACAAAACTGATTATTTCTTTACTAGAAAGACTAAGCTATCAGTTATCTATAAAGCTCCCACTGTTTGTTTGTTTTTTCTTAACCAGCAATTTTAATGAAAAAAATTCGTGGTCGATTTCGGCAACAATTGCAAGAAAAACACCTTTCCGTGCAAGTTTTTGCAAAATTTATAAAGAAGATTTTTCTTTCAGAAATGGAGGGTACTCTAAAACCGGACTGGATGGGAACCCTATGGCTATTCCGTTTTTGTTTTCTTTGCAACGATGCTTGTTAGTATAATCATAGCTGTTTTTCCTTCAGCTCTCAAATGCGTATTAAGTAGTGGCATCTCATCAAGGGTTCACAGTCAATATACAACCAGATTTTTCGTATATTAACTTTGATTTTATCTAATCGTAGAAGTCTTTACGATTAAACAAGGACAAATTTAGTTTATTAAAATACTGATAGTAAAGGGATTCTGAAACCCCCAATGACCATTATTGTATTTAATATTTTCAAGGTCGGTGTTTGAAAGGCGCAAACAATTAATTTTAATTCCCAATTGCCAAATGACACCTTAAGACTTTCTGTTATACCGAATGTCCACTCTCAACTATGGCCAATGGCTAATTCCTAAACCGTTAGTGTTAGACATACAGTTCCAGTTACAAAAATGTTTTAAATGAGATAAAGGAATATTTTAAAAACAATTTGAATCAATAAACACATTTCTTTAAAAATTACGAAGTGTAATTTTTTATACGATCCTCCTGTTCTATAAGTTATATTTAGTAAAATTTTCTTGTTACACTGACAAATAAGACAAAAAAAGGTCCCATTATTCTACGATTAAAACTGACCGAGTAATAGCTGTTTAAAATTGGAGTACATTAATTATTGCTAATGAGAGATCATTCACAAATTTAGTAGAACTATAGTTTTGTCAGATATATTTTAAAAAAATGGTTGAGAGTAAAATTAACCTTGCAAAGCAAATTTAAAATTTTTAATCATTCTGACATACGAATGCAAAATATACAATTTGAATAAGGATATAAAACAACAGAATTTTCGTTAAATAAATTTTTAAAGATTGACTGCATACAGAATGATAAATATTTTAAAATGTTATTAGATAACACTAGCCTGCAAAAGTTGGGTTACGTCAAAAGACGTTTAGTCTTTTATCTTTTGATAATTAAATCTTATATACACTGCTCGACATTGAAAATGCAACACCAAGAAGGAGTGGTCAGAAATTTATGCAAATTTCAGAGTAGGTGCATGTCACTGAGTTATGCAAATGATGTGAAATGCGTAGGTCTCCGACGCACGTGATGTAAGATATAAGGGAAGGAACTTGTAGAATGGGCAATATTCGTGTCACTATTCCTGCCAGACGAATTATCGAAGAAATTTTGTTTTTGTGTCGGAGGATACGTGTATAGAAGAGAATGCCAGGCCGCCGTCAACGAAGGCACTTCCAGCAGACTGACGATTTTACGAGAGGTATGGTGATGGGACTGAGAAGGGGGAGTTGGTCTTTACGTCAAATCGCAGCTGATACCCACATGAATGCGAGCACGGTGCATCGGCTATGGCGAACATGGTTGGAACAAGGAAATGTGGCAAGATTGAGGGGTGCACGTGCAACCAGAGTGACGTCAGCACACGTGGATCGACGCATCCACCGACAAGCTGTGGCGGCCCGCAAGTCACTTGTACCTCGATTCTGCAGCATGTACAAGATACCCTGGATGTTTCCGTGTTGACCAGAACCATTTCCCGTTGATTGGTTGAACATGGCCTGCACTCACGGCATCCGTTAAGAAGACTGTTATTGAATCGACAGCATAGACGCCAACGTTTGGAATGGTGCCGGACTAGAGCGACTTGGATGGCAAAATTTCGAAACGTCGCGTTCTCAGATGAGTCACGCTTCTGTTTATCCAGTGACAGTTGCCGCTTACGTGTGTGGTATCTACGTGGAGACAGATCAAATCCGACAATAACTGTGGAACGCCCCACCGCGCGACAACGTGCCATAATGGTTTGGGGCGCTATTGCGTATAATTGCATGGCACCTCTAGTTCGTATTTAGGGCACTATGACGGCCCAACGATTCTTGGATAATGTACTGCGGCCAGTGGCAATCCCCTACCTTCAGGGCAGCCTAATGCAATTTTTCAGCAGGACAACGCCCGACCACACAGTGCTCGCATGTGCCAACATGCTCTGCAAGGTATACAGATGCTTCCCTGGCCACCGTACTCTCCTGATCTATCACCAATCGAACATGTGTGGGATGTGATTGGATGTCGTTTTTGCGGACTCTGCCCCTGCCTCGTTCAGAAGATAAACTGTGGCAAATGGTTGAAAGGGAATGGAAAGTGATCCCTCAGGACACTATCCACGCTCTTATTGACTCGGTGCCTAGACGTGTTTCTTCGTTCATCGCAGTTCGCGGTGGTCCTACATCCTACTGAGCCGACGCCGTTCTCGTTCTGTATTCTAACTATCATTTTGAAATAAAGATCACTTAATGCTCCTTTCTGTCTCTGTCTTTTCCCCAAATTTCATCACTTTCTGACCACTTCTTCTTGGTGTTGCATTTTCAATGTCGAGCAGTGTTTTTTACAGCTGAGTCTAAAATTAACCTTTATTTTTTACCACCACCCAAAGATTTTTTGCAAATCATAAATTTTAAAATTTAATAAAAAAAAAAAAAAAAAATAGCGAAAGTTTGATATTATACAATAGATATGTTTTTAACTTTTGATAATTATTTTTTGTGTATTTTTTACCGCGGAAACCAACCATTTTTTTTAACCATCTCGTCTGGATTTTTCGCAAATTGTAAATTTCAAATAAAAAGTTCAAAGTTAAAATTAAACCTCCTACCACACCTCATCGAATCCCTCACCTGTTTAGCTGTAAAAATCCCAATATAAGCCAAAAATAAAATAAAATAAAATAAAATAAAATAAAATAAACTATTGAACTAAAGAAAATTAAATTTAATAAAATAAAGTTTTCCATCTTTTTTATGGTATTAAATTTTCGCTATATTTTAACTTTGATATTTACGATTTACAAAAACATTCTGATGTGATGACAAAAAAATGAAGGTCGGTTTAAGATTCAGTGCTAAAAGTAAACAAAAATAAAATATCAAAAGTTAAAAAACACAGCCATCTCCTCTATTTCATTATATCCGATTTTTGTTATTTTTTAATTATGACAATTTATGATTTACGATAGATCCTGACATGATGGTTAACATTTAAGCTATTTTCGGTTTCAGCAATAAAAAAAAAAAAAAAAAAAAACATATAAGTTAAAAAACACAAACATCGTCTTCTTGTATAAAATTGAAACTGGTGTTATACACAATTCAAATGAAAAAAACTTCTTTAAACACCATAAAATAAGTTAACTGCGCAAGGCCTTTCGAAAGAACTTAGTCTTTCTTCGTCAGGCGCAAAAAAGACGTGCGTCCACAATGAATGTAGCGGCACGACTACTCAGTCGTGCCGCTACATTCATTGTGGACGCACGTCTTTTTTGCGCCTGACGAAGAAAGACTAAGTTCTTTCGAAAGGCCTTGCGCAGTTAACTTATTTTATGGTGTTTAAAGAAGTTTTTTTCATTTCAATCGTCTTCTTGTGTTATCTAATCTAAAACTTTTTCTTAAACTTCTTGGTAGAAATCTATACGAAATTATTTGTATTATCCTGTAAAATAAGCATAAATGATAACCATCAAAAATCACAATAGATTGTCATCGGATTTAAGTAAGAATGTAAAATTTAATTTTGATCGGATATTTGAAAGTGAGTTAAATCCTGAGTATAAATTTTGAACTGAAAAAACATACATACGATCGTTGAAGTAAATAAAAATATAATATTTGTTCAAAGTAATCATAAAAAAATATCAAATCTTTACAAAATAAAACTATGTTAAAATAGAAATATTTTGGACAATCTGAAACTTAATAAAAGTTATTTCATGCGTATCTGCGCTTTGAAGGAAAGCCATACAAATATTACGATTGAATTAAATTCTTCGAATACTGTAATCATTTGATCCCTCAAATCATGGTTAGGGGAACTCATTTGTTTTCAATGCAGGAAAGTGATATAAGTCACCCTTTTTTAAAATTTCATAGCTCGGTCTATTTTAGTTTTATATGAGCGGGACTTTTTTTGTCTCACTTGTTAGTGTAGTCAGAAAAAATTACTAAATATAACTTATAAGTCTGGAAGACCGCATAAAATTTGAATTTAGCTTTTTTTTAAGAAATGATTTTATTGACCCAAATCGTTTTAAAATACTTCTTTACCTCATTTAAAACATTTTTGTAATTTGAACTACATATCTATGACTAACGGTTTAGGAATTAGCCATTGGCTACCGTTGAGAGTGGATACCCTGTATATCTTGAGATTATGGAAAATACAGTGTATAAATATGAAGAATTTTTAGAATTTTGGTTCAGTATTTCTAATAAACTTTCTGAAATAGAAACTTAAATGTTTTTTGTGAGTAACATAATTTTTACTGACCTGTTAAAAAAACTTTCTACCTCTAAAATTTATGGTTATATTTGTGTAAGACTGATCGGTCTAGAATATTTGTAATGTTGTGAGTGTAACGAACTATTAGAAACATCATAAACAAGCAAAAAAAATATTGAATCACTAAATATGATAATTTGAACGGCTATGTCTCTGAAGTGTTTTATTTTCTGGCTTAGATTTTAGTTCATTACATTTTAACTCAAATTCCGTATTTACGAAAAAATAGCAAATTATCATTATTTTTGTTAGGAGAATAATATTGATAAGAGTCAAATTTTGCGTCATGTTTTTCTTAAGACAGTCAGAATTAAAAAAAAGATTGCAACAAAATAATTTACGAGGCTGTTAAATAAAGAACGATCATAATTTTGTTATTGGCCTTTTTTATTTCACATAAGTTTTCTTTTGTATTTCATTGTTAGCTTAATGTGTAATGAATACATGGTAAATATTTTGTTTATTTACTTTCACTAGCACGTCAGTGGCAGCCATGAAAGTTCAATACTTTCAGTATCGTTAGGGGAACGATGAAAGAAACACGCAGTAAGCAAGTATACTCTTGTCTGGTGAAAATTTTGCTTCTCCTGAAGAAACCATCAGTCGAAACGTATTGTTTCATTAGGGGATTCATCTCACGTTCATGTAACATCATCTTAAATTTCGAAAAACCTGCATGAGAACGTTCTGTTGATTGGGTCTCGGAATTTAAAGCGCACAAACACGTCCCATGTTCATTTTTCTATTACCAACGGGTGAATGTCACGCCATTATAACTGCAATATTTTTAACAGTTTTCATATCTAATGATCTTTTCTGACAATAATAGCGACGATATTATGTTGACTTCTATAAGCTTAGTTACAGGAAATTCGTATCCATCTTCCTTTGAAGATTATTCTCTTTCTCTTTCTTAAACATCTCAACCCATCATCTACTCAACGTCTGCTACAGAGACGAGCAGACAATCAATAAATCTGCTGTAACATACTCTTCGACTGCCTATTTCTTCTGGGGAAAGAGAAATTTGCAGTTGGAAAGAGCATTACTTACTCACTGCGTATTTTCTTCATCTTTCCTATCAGTGATACTAAAATTATCTGAGCTTTTGTGCCTGCCACTGGCGTACTATTAAAATAACTGAGCCAAAAAACTAAAAACAAACAAACAAACAACAACAACAACAACAACAAAAAACACGGGATTTTTCTGCGATCTTTTCATAAAATTTGTGGGTTTTTTTTCGCGATATGTGCGGGTTTTTTTCGCGATATTTGACGAAATTTGCGAGGTTTTTTCGCGATATTTCCTGAAATTTGCAGAGACAAAATTTGGCATTTTTAGCTATATTTGACAATGTTTGCGCTTTTTTCGTGATTCTTTAACGAAAATCACATTAATCCAGCAATCTTTTGATGAAACTCACATTTTTCCACACGTATCTTTCGAAATCCTTTGATGTCGTTTGTCTTTTTTTTTTTTTTTTTTTTTTTTTTTGGCGTTTCTTTAAATGGAATTCATGTTTTTCGGCAGTTCTTTTTAAGAAAACTTGCGTTTTTTTGGTGAAATTCGCTGTTTTTTTTTTTCAAGATTTTTTAACGGAATTTGCATTTTTCCGCGGTCTTTCGGTGATATTAATGTTTTTCCGCTATCTTTTGATGAAATTCTCGTTTTTCTGCGATCGTTTGGCCTAATTCGCCTTTTTACCGAGATTTTTTTTTTTTTTTTTTTTTTTTTTTTTTTTTTTTTACTCTGACGAAATGTGCGTTTTTTCCACTATCCTTTTGACTGTATTTTCTTTTTGAATCTGACATACTCGCGTTATTTTTTTTTTTCAATCTTTTAACAAAAGTGCGTTTTTTGGCGATCCTTCGAGAAATTCACAATTTCCCACGATCTTTTCACGTGATTCGTGTTTTTTTAGTTTTTTTATGTAATTCGCATTGTTTAATGATCTCTGGATAGCATTTTTTTAAATGACACAATTCGCCTTTTCTCCTGCAATCTTTTGATGAAATGTTCTTTTTGTTATTGTTGATCCTTCGATGAAATTCACGATTTTTTGGCGATCATTTGAAGAAATTAGCGTTTTCTCACGATTCTTCGACAAAATTCGCGTTTTATCAGTGACTCGTAAGAAGGGGTGCTGGCGCTTTCTTGGGATTTTTGAAATTTTCAGTTTTTTTAATAAAGTTAGGGAAGGGCGTTTAATTGGGAAAGTCGGATTAATGATATTTTATGGTATTCATTTCACACTAAGCTAACAATAGAACATAAAAATAAATTTGTGTGCAATAAGATATGGCAATAAAGAATTATGATCAATATTTACTGAACTTATGAACAATCTTTACTGTACTGCCCTCGTATTTAACAAATAAAATTGCCTTTTTTATCCTAATCCAGTAGTACTCTCTATTTTTGGCAAAAGTATTCATACTGCTATTTGCAAAAAAGAAATACTTGATATTTAATTATAAATATTCACAATTTTTCGCGATCTTTTCACGTGATTCGTGTTTTTTTTAGTTATTTTTTTTATGTAATTCGCATTGTTCAGTGATCTTTTGATAGCATTTTTTTAACTGATACAGTTCGCATTTTTTCCTGCAATCTTTTGATGAAATGTTCTTTTTTTTTTTGTTGTTGTTGATCCTTCGATAAAATTCACGATTTTTGTGGCAATCATTTGAAGAAATTAGCGTTTTTTCACGATTCTTCGACAATTTGCGTTTTTCAGCGATCCTTAAGGGTGGGGGGAATGCTTTTTCGGGATTTTTTGAAATTTTCAATTTTTTTTAATATAAAGTTAGGGGAGGTGTTTAATTGGGAAAAGCGGATTAACTTTATTTTATGGTATTTCTTTCACACTAAGCTGACAATAGAACATAAAAGTAAATTTGTGTGCAATAAAGTGTGCCAATAAAAAAATTATGATCAATCTTTATTGTACTGCCCTCGTATTTAACAAACAAAATTGTCTTTTTTAATACTAATCCAGTAGTAATCCCTACTTTTGGCAAAAGTATTCATACTACTACTTTCTAAAACAAATGATATTTAATGATAGAAATTTATATTTATTTATTTTTTTAAGTGGTAGCTCTGCAACCCGCGTAAAGAGTAACACTCCGCTATTTGAAACAATCAGATATGTATTCATTTTTGCTTTATTTGAAAAAAAATTAGTGTTCCATAATGTAAATTATCATTACGAGTGAACCTTAATGAAAAACCGGAAAACAAAATTTCTGATCTTTCTGATGATGAAATCTATCTGATGTTTTGAAAAAAGGGAAAAACAATACACACTGAGGCTTGATAATTTTCTCTACAGTGGAATGCAATAATTAATAAGTCATCGTTTAATATATTTTTAAAGTTCTTTTTTAATCTAATCAATATACTTCCACAGAAATTTCTTCACGGCAAAGGTTTATATTAGATATTCAAATAATGAAAAGTTCCTAATATTATTCCACGTGTCACGTTTTTCCTGATTTTCTACCTTTAATACAATTAAAACTTCCATTAATTGTTTTTACTTATGAATTAAATTTTGTTAAATTTTAATTGTATTTAAAATTTTAACAATCTTACAATGCACAACTGAATGTTAAACTTCCTTTAAGCAATTTATGCTCATATTCAGTAACCCTGAAAAATTATATTGTGCAACCTATAATAATTATACAAACCAAGTAGTCAGGGTCGTAGCTAAAAAGCTGCTAGAGCCGGCAAGTCCCCCTACCCCCCCCCCCCCCCACACACACACTCAAATATTTTGAACCATAATGTAACAAAATTCTTCTGAGTGGTAAATGCTAAACACTTTATTTTCAATACCGATTTATTTTATAATTCTCAGTTACACATATCAGGGACATGACAGTCCGAGTACACTTATAATACGGACAGAGAGACAAACGGCCAAGTAGACAGACTTACAGATGGCTAGACAATACGAATATATAAATAATACTTTTAAACTATATTTAAAAGTTTCACAAACAACAAAACATCTTTCTTTAAGCTTTATCTAAAATAAAATGCTATTTTGACAGTGAAATATATCCAGATATTAAACTATTCTACTACGAATACAATATATGATCGCATATGCTTTAAAGCTTCAATCTGATTATGTTATCTATTGTGCTATAAGTGTATTTTAAAAATAAAGAGACATTGAAATTTTTGCGTTGCATAACTTCGTTGAATAAGTTATTCTCTCTCTCTCTCTCTCTCTCTCTCTCTCTCTCTCTCTCTCTCTCTCTTTTCTCCTTCAGGAAATGCCAGCATTATCTCGCAGTTTTCTTGGCATTTTGGAATAAACATTATGCATTCAGCTTGATGTTTCTGATGCATTTTACAGATTTTTTCCAGAGAATTTCTGAAATTTCTCCAGATAACAGCTGTTTTGACATTTATTTTATAGTGAAGGTTTATTGGTTTAGTTAAATTAAAGAAGATTTGTTGATATTTCAAAAGAGAATTTAAGTATCAATAAATATATTCTACCTTTAATACAATGTGTATATTCTTATTTGTAAACTAGAAATAAAAATTTTCTGTTTACAAAACTGGTGTTTATTCTGGTAAAATACAGGATGATTAAAATGATTGCCCAAAATCAAAGTGACTGTATGTATGCCATAAACAATGATAGACAGAAAAGGTTTACACACAATAAAGAGTTATGTTCAAAACCTTGTTTATGTACCTTACTACTGCTCTACTGCAGTTCCATAATTATGGAAACCTATTGCAAAAACTCCATTTTTTAACAGTTTGATAGTTCTGAAGGGAACTTATTTTTAAGGAAATACATGAAATTGGATATTAATGGAAAAATATTTCAAAATATGATTTAACCCTTTGACGGTTAAAGCACTTCTATTCATAAAATACTAAAATGATTGAATGACACCGGAATTTAAAAGCAAATTCATTTCATAATATATAAATTTTTTTTACGTTCTTTGTAAAATTTAAATTTTCATTTAAAAATTCCGGTGTCAGTATGGCATTTCGCAATTCAAATTAAGTGGTATTCTGGGCACGTATACGCGCTTATGACGCGACTTAAAAAAAAGCGCTAAAAAGAATTAAATAATTCTTTAAAATTCTCTAATGACAAAACGTTATCCAATAAGCACACATCGGATATCAAGTACCGGCATAAAAACGGTTAAACTTAATACATATAATTTAATATCCACCAAAAATAGATTTTAGAGAAAATATTTTTACAACAGATAAAGTTACATATTTATGAATATATATATATATATAAAGTAATGACTTACTTCTTGAAGTCGGTGCCAAACAATCACAATTGATAATGATCATCGCCACTTACGTTATGGTGCTAGGCACAATATATTCACAATTGTTATTATATTTAAGACAGTTTGGCACCAACTTCAAAAAGTAATTCATTACTTTCATTACATTCAACAAGTATAGTAGTGGATTTTTATCTTTCAGGCACCTACTTCCGATGTCGATTGGTATCGATATGGGTTTCGATTTACAGGATGTGAGAACTTTTCCAGTTAAGATTTAGCACTTTGGAATGATCTCGGACTTCAGAAATTTACTATATCCAACAAATCTTAAGGTCCACATTGAAATCTACGGACATCGAAGGAGAGCGTCGAAAAGCTGAAAATCCGTCAGTAAAGTGTCCTTACGCAATCAGAGCGCGTCAAAGTGCTTCCATGAGCTAATGCAGAGCAAAGTATCTCCATATGTTGGTACGTATTAAAATACTCTCCTTTCAGTCATAAAAACTAAAAATTAAGATGTTGCCAAAAGCGCACTATGAATTAATAAATAATCTGCAGTCATCTAATTCATCAATAACGACATCAGAAATTAGCACTGTTGCTTGTACAGGATGTCCAGTAAATGACCGACCCATTTTGAATGTAAATAACGAAAAAAAAAAAAAACGGTTTGAGATAAAATGCGCGGTTTGCTGTATTGTTATCAGAAAACCAATAAATTTGTAAAAATGCACTTTCTTCAAATAGTTCGAATTTCGGCCAACAGATGACGTTGGTGGCAAGAACGGCCGAAATTTGGACAATATTCTAATTTTCAAAGGCGGATTTTCTTCATCTCCCCCTCCCCCCCTCCCCACCCCCGCCTTCCTAAATTATTCTTCATGACGAAAAAAACGGGAAAGAGTTCTGAAAATTCCTCTTGTATCTGACCTCTGATTTCAAACAAAAAACGTAAAAAAATGATTCAAAAACTTTTTTTAATTATATATGAAAAACACCAATGTTCTAGTAATTTGGTAATATTTATATTTACAAAATTTAAGTAAAATAAGTATAACTATGATGATTCAGAATCTATTATGCTTTTTGTAATGAAATTTTGAAAAGGGGTGACTTGCAGGATATAAAAACAGGTAAGTTGCTTTTTTATATAAAAAAAAAAAAAAACATTCTTATATTTCAGCGTAGATGGATTTTCAGTCAGAGAGAGGAGAGGGAAGGATTGTGTATGTAAAATGCATCTTAAAATATCTCGTGGCTTTCGTGAAAAATTTTCGGATATGTCAAACATCAAAATATGAATATAACGTAGGGATGATTCGGTTTTCGGAAAAATGAACAATATTTCGCTTTAGGAGGTTTTCGGCTCATTTTGCAGAGTCGAATATTAGTCGACAAGTTGAATCGACTCCCGACTCACCTGCAGAAATAGAGATTGCTGGATGGAAAGATATTTAAAATATTATTTATGATTGAATAACGTCTATTGTGCTTAATGAAGACCAGCAAAACATACTTTTTAATAAACATTGATTTTTTACACTTTTACCATATATACATTGTATTGAAAAAATGTTTTTGTAACCGGTTTAACGAATTCTCTTTTTACATATAATAAAATGAAAATATGGGATAAACAGCGCTTTTTTAAGTTAAAAATTTTTTTGATATTTAATCTAAACATTCCTTCCATTAAATAGTAAAAAATTGCATTGAAAAAAAAAATTAGTAGTGTCAAAAAGCTGTAAGTTATGGATCAAGCACTCTCTTTTTGCCTGTTACGTCGTGCAGTGAAATCAGTTAAGTAGTTAAAACAGTGGTACGCAAATAGTGTTGGGGTAAGTTTCCTTCTAAATAAAAGCGGAGCAGTGACTTATAAATCGGTACATGAAAATTTAATAAATCTTAGAATGAAGGAATCCGTTTATAACAAATCCTGTTTTAAACATAAAGAAATATTGATTTCGATGGTGAAATTAACATACGAAACCATCTGCTAAGACGAAAACCTGCCTAAAACGAAATATTGTTAATTTTTTCGAAAACAAAATTCATTCCTATATTTTATTCATATTTTGACATTTAAAATAAAAAATTTAATTTTAATTGAAAATTTTATTACGAAAGTAATTTATTAAGAGCTCTGTGTGTGACTGTTACACACACCTCTCCCTCCCCTTCCCCCCGAAAAAAAACACGTCTACGCTGAAATGGAAGTATTAAGAGAAAAAAGAGTTTAAAAAGAGAAAAAAATGAATCGTACCTTTTTATATCCTGCGAGATACCCCTTTTCAAAATTCCATCACAAAAAGCATCATAGATCCTGAAATATAATTTTCTTCATCTCCCCCTCCCCCCTCCCCACCCCCGCCTTCCTAAATTATTCTTCATGACGAAAAAAACGGGAAAGAGTTCTGAAAATTCCTCTTGTATCTGACCTCTGATTTCAAACAAAAAACGTAAAAAAATGATTCAAAAACTTTTTTTAATTATATATGAAAAACACCAATGTTCTAGTAATTTGGTAATATTTATATTTACAAAATTTAAGTAAAATAAGTATAACTATGATGATTCAGAATCTATTATGCTTTTTGTAATGAAATTTTGAAAAGGGGTGACTTGCAGGATATAAAAACAGGTAAGTTGCTTTTTTATATATAAAAAAAAAAAAAACATTCTTATATTTCAGCGTAGATGGATTTTCAGTCAGAGAGAGGAGAGGGAAGGATTGTGTATGTAAAATGCATCTTAAAATATCTCGTGGCTTTCGTGAAAAATTTTCGGATATGTCAAACATCAAAATATGAATATAACGTAGGGATGATTCGGTTTTCGGAAAAATGAACAATATTTCGCTTTAGACCGGTTTTCGTCTTAGCAGGTAGTTCCGTATGATACGTTCTCCGTCGTGATCAATGTTGTTTTTATGTTTAAGACAGGGTTTGTTATAGAGGAAATATAGACGAACCTTTATTCTAAGGTTTAATATATTTTTATGTGCCGATTTATAAGTTACTGCCCCGCTTTTTTTTAGACAGGTAACTTGCCAACGCTATTTGCATACCATTGTTTTAACCACTTAACTGATGTGCCTGTATGACATACGGACATGAAGAGTTTTCTTAATCCTTCACTTAAAGCTTTTTGAAATCACAAAAGTTTAAAAATACAGTTTCTTATTATTTAATGAAAGAAACGTTTAGATTAAATATTATGATTTTTTTAGCTTAAAAAAGTGGTGTTTAGCCCATATTTTCAATTTATTGTCCGTAAAAAGAGTTAACCGCTCAGTTAACCGTTTACAAAAACATTTTTTTCAATACAATTTGTTTATGGTAAATGTGTGATAAGTCAATGCTTGTTAAAAAGCATGTTTTGCTGGTTTTTATTAAGTATAATAGACATTGTTCAATCATAAATATTATTTTAAATATCTTTCTATCTAACAAACTCTGCTTCTGCAGGTCAGTCGAGAGTCGATTCAAGATGTCGATTGAGATTCTACTCTGCAAAATGAGCCGAAAAGCTCATGCGTATGAAAACTAGAGTAATGTCTGAATTTCAGCAGCCTGTTGCCACCAGCGCTATCTGTTGGCTGAATTTTGAACTATTTGATGAAAGTACATTTTTAAAAATTTATTGATTTTCTAATAACAATGCAGCAATCTGTGCATTTTTATCTCAAACCGGCTTTTTTTATTTATATTCAAAATGGGTCAGTCATTTACTGGACACCCTGTACATTTCATACTATTTCGACTTTTATTAGGTGGTGCTGAGTGGATGTTTCAAGTAAATGCTTTTTATCACGTATCTGAATCCACCCAGGAATGGTTTTAAAAGGGAACAAGTTGATGTTTTTTCCATGACCTAGTATATGTTAAGATTTCAACCCGATGGAAATCATTCGGGAAACTTCAAGTCAGAAAGTTATGCTAATATTAAAAAAAATTCATCTACGAATGAACCGGAACATTGTAAGTGAATGTTAGAATATTTCTGAAGCAGCATTTAAAAAGTGGTCGTTTCAATGAAAAACAAAATGTTTGTGGTTATAAAAAAATGGAGGTTCGATATTTTTCATACTTGTTTTATCTCTTAATTGTATAGTTATGTACTTTCTTTTATTTCCAGTGTTTTAATTAATTTTCTCATTTACCACATTATTCACATTTAATGAATCCTAGTTGCAATAATTTTACTGTATTATGTTGTCCCAAAAGTTCCTTCCGTTTTTTTTTCTCAAAAAATAAACCCTAAAAATTTCTATAAAGGTAATATTTTGTTGAAAAACGCTTATGCAAATTTATTGAACAAACCTTCTATCTTTTCAGTAGTCTAATAGCACCTTCTTTCCAAAACGTTTTTGATTTGGTTTGAAAATACTTACCTAGGAGATTTTTTATGTCCTTCAAGGAATTCATTTTGTTTGATGAACAGGATTTTTGAAAGAAACAAACAAATAGTAATCTAACGGAGCAATGTCTGGAGAGTTAGAAGGTTGGATCAGAATGTCTCAATTAAATGCAAAGAGTTTTTTCTGTTAGTCAGAGATACATTGGAATGGAGTTGTCATAATTGTAGATAATACCTCAGGTGTTTCATGGCTATTGCTACCTTCAGTTTACTTAGTTACCAGTAGTAATTTTCAGAATTGATGGTCTGGTTAAATGGAAATCGCTCGTAGTAGATCCAGTTTCGCTAAATAGAAACCAAAACTTTCTTCTGTAAGAGTCCGGCTTTAGCGACAGGATTTGGAACTTTATCTCTATTGGATCTGGATTGTCTGCATTCCTGGTTGTTATAAGGTGTCCAGCTTTCTCCACGAGGACCAATCTTTTCAAAAAAGGATCTTTTTGATGTTGAAAATGTGATTTACAAAGTTGCTCGCTAATAGGTCTTAGGCAGGTCGGCCACTAGCAATTATTTTTATATTCTATTCGCACAAATATTTTTAAAGACACGTTTGATAGTATGTTCCTTTTGCAAATGTTGTCAGAGTGTGAGTAAAAAAATTTAATTTTCAGAAAGCGTTGCCATTTGAATTAAAAAAAAAGCACATGAATTGCAAAAGAAGCTCTTGAACTGGGAAAAACATATTCCTTGTGTTCGATTGAGATGTTCTGGCGCAACCTTCCTACTCTTCGGACATTGCTCTATCCAATTACCATTTGCTTTTTTTCTCTCGAAAATTCTTTTTACCAAAAAAAAAAAAAAAAAAAGAAATAAAATAACAATAATAACTGTTTGAATATTATAAAAAATCACATCGATAAATATTTTGGAATCAAAGCAGAAACTGTTTGGAAAGAAGGCATTATAAGACCCCAGAAAATGTAGAATAAGGTTCGAGAAACAGAATAGCGCAGATATTTTTTAATAAAATCTCGCCCTTTCGAAGTTTTTATGGATTATTTTTGGTAAAAAAAAACTGAAGAAACTTTCAGTACAACCTAATAATATGCATAGTTATAATAACCTAATAATATGCATAGTGCCAACCACCCGAATTTTTGGATACCAGTAAAGCCTTACAGTAATGTTCGTTTAATTTAATTGCGTCAATTCAACAATTCTATAAAGCAAGTATTTCTGCATAAAAATATTGACATGAGAAACATCGGGAGATTGGCAACTATGAATATGATATCGTATAAGTTTAATTATTATCAGAACTTTTATTTATATTATAATTTGCAAAATTAAACATTTCTTAACAAACGTTAAAAGTTTTATTCTACATAATAAATTAAAATGAGGAGTGAGATTTTCTCATAAATATGCAAGTTCATTAAATTGATTAAATTTTTGCATCTCATTAATGCTATCTCACTAGACAAGAAATATTTGTCTCCGCAATTACTTTAATGCACTTGACAAAACATCTGCGTAGGAAACTTTTGCATATGAGTTTTACTTTGGGTTACTGTATAAGATCTTGAAGAAATAAATTAAAGTGAAAAGTTGTCTTATGACGAAAACTATCGTCGTTTTACAATAATGAAAAAGAGAAAGACATCCAATTCATATAGGTTAATTCCGAAAAGAGAAGTAATAATAACATAGGCTTTTGATTGGATTGGATTTCTCAGAAATACTTTGCACTTGTCTGAAGGATTTGGGATGTTTGAAATTTAAGTATTTTATAATACAATTCGGGTTTATTATTAAATGATTTTTTAAAGGAAAAGCATTTTATCAGAAAATTTAGTTAGTATAATATAAAAAAATGTATTTTTTAAAATAAATATAATAAAAGTTAAAAAACCTCTTTTTTTCCCTACAGACATAAATATTTTTAAGTAGTTATTAATAGTTCAGTTTTCGATATAGAATAAAATTGTTTATAAATATGGTTTATCAGTTTCATCATCTGACTGAGCTCTAACCTCTCGTAAATATACCCGGATTGCCATACAGTTTTTTAAATTCAAGTTTAGAATAGAATTTTTGCAAAAATCATTGTTTTATAGATAAATGTAAAAATGATTGTTTATTTATCTCGTAATAAATCTAAAGCGGCAGATTTTTCCCCCCAAACAAACTTAGTAAACTATTGTCTTAAAATTTTATGTGAAAAAAAAATCATTTTTTATTTGAAGAAGTCACAAATGCATATCTCTTTTAAATTCAGTCAGCAGTCAATATGGTATTTGACAATTATTTTCATCGCAGATGGATTCATAAAGTTATACATTTAACAATTATTTATCAAGCATTGTAATGCTATTGATTTAATTTATTAAAAATTGGCAGAAATAAAAACAAAAACATTTAGGATTTATCTTAATATTAAGAAAATGTTTTTAAGTTAATTTCGAGATTTTATTAATGCAATTTTTTACGTTTCAGAGTGAGTCTTATAATTTATTAATAATTCTTTAAAGGTTTTCTTTTAATTATTTCCAATAATTATTTACTTCATATAGTTGTAGATATATTTTAACCAGTTAACAAATCAATAATAAGTTGATTCAATTAATAAATTTTTCAATACATTTTTAATCAATAATATGTAAAAAAATTGGCTTTAAAAAATATTCCAGGAGAATTGAAATGGAAGGGAAATAAAATTACGCTATAAGTTTTATGGTATATTGATGAAGAAAAAGGTGTCTTCGATAATAATAAAACGAGAGGAGGGATGTATTTAAGTTCGAAAACAGTTTTTAAAAAGTGACTGCATAAATAAAAATCTGGTTGATGGGGTGCATGATTGTTTTTCCTAAAATGCAGATTACTAACATACAAATAATTAATGAGGTGTACATTTGCTTTTATATTGTTTGATCTTCTCCTTCAAATACACTAAGACGTCAAACATTACAACAAACAAGTCTTTCAGTGGCTCACATTCCCTTTACATGTTCTGACCTGATTTGCATTTAATGATTGACTTTTAACGAGAAATCCAGCGTTGATAAAACAAACAGTATTGAAAAATAATGTATTTATAAGAACTTTTCTAAGAAATAAATTAACTATAGATTTATGTTGTTGAGTAAAATTTACATATCTTTTGTATCTTTTAAAAAAAAAAGGTCTTGAGATTCTTGAGATTTCGTATTTATCAATACTTTTATGTTTTGTTAAAGGCTAATCGAAATTTATTGATATTTTAATATATATGCTGACAAAAGATATTTAAAATGAAAACCTTCTATTTTTGCGCATTTTTAACTATTTGTTTGATTAAAATCTTCTTTTTTTTCATTAAGGGTATTTGGTATCCTTTCAAGAGTTTTGATGATTTTTTTTAACTGTTGTATATTTACCTATTCTATGCACATATCATTGTAGGTACTACTTAGGAAAATTAATTTTAACGAGAGAAAAAAAGTCACTTTGTAGATAAAATTTGACTGTTTATTTATTTATTTATTTTAATTAAATATTTTAAAGTTTGCTGTTTTTTATACATTACTGTGTTTAATGTTAAAACTTCTACAAATATTTGTCATATCACTCCATTACATTTTATATACTCAATATTGTGTGTTTAATAAAATTAGGAATAGAGTTTACAATATGATGGAAAGAAAAAAGTAGAAAAGTTAAAGAAATCTTTTTTTTTCTTTTTTTGCGTTTTTGCCTACGTTTGCATATATATATATATATATATATATATATATATATATATATATATTTTCCCATAAATTCATTTATTGATTGTAAATTTGAACCCCAATTTTATTAAGTGCACTACATTGAGAATACAAAAAAAATAATTAATTAATTAATTAATTAATTAATTAATTAATTAATTAATAAAAAAATAGGGAGTGATTTGGCAAAAATTTGTAGAAGTTTGAGTGTTGTAAACCCAATAATTTTTCAATTCTAATAAAGGGTAACTAATGCTGTCATCGCAGCTGACAATGAATTTTTTGTGACTGTTTTCATACAAAAATATGAGCATTGATGGTGTTATAGAGAAATGTTTGATAAATATGTTGATGCAGACAGTTTTTAAATCGAATATTTATTTAAAGAGATATTTAATGCTAAAGTTAATCAAAATAATTCCGTTTAAGAAGTTTTTATAGGAAAAAAAATTATACCTTTTGATCATTTTATATATAAGAGGTTCACGGTGTGCAGACTGCATTTAGTTATTTTTTTATTTGACTCAATTTTCAGGATTTATTTCCCTTTTAAATTCAAATTTTGTGCATTTCAATTCTTTTTTATCAAATTTTCTGCGTTTTTTTTTTTTTTTTTTTTTTTTTTTTTTTTTTTTTTTTTTTTACATATTTTGGAAAACGTTATTATTTTAAATTGTTACCAATTTTAGAATACAGCACAAAGAATAATCTTTCTTTGAAATTAAATAATGAAATTTAAACGTGGCTATTATAAATAGAAAAAATTAACTTTCGAATTAGAATTAAATAATTAAGCGTTAAAAGCAGAAAAATATTGAAAATTACGTCATAAAATTTATATTTACACATGAATTTTAAAAGTGAAAGAAAAATTTTAAATAATAAATTCATTATTATATATGAAATGTCGTAAATGGAGGAAATTAAATTTAAATATTTAAAGTCGTATTTAGACATATTTAAAATGGTCAAATAATTAAAAGTTGTCAAAACAGCTCAAATTTAAAAATATATTTGCGCGAGACATTAATTTTATATTTTGAGATAATTTTTTCAACTATTATCGTGAATTTTAAGACAGACCCATACTTCCAGTTGCAAAATTTCATAAAATAATGTGAAATTTATGATAAGATAAATTGCGATTCCATGGGGGATCTAGTTGAAAAGTTACAAAAATTAAATTTTTATACGGTACCCGTGGGACAAAAATTCCAATTAAGAAAACTTTCCTTATTCAGTCCTGAATAAGACACAAAAAGTTGCATCTTCATATCTCCAAAATTCGCAAAGTTATAGTCGTTTAAAATATTCATCAGGTTTTAAGGGATTAGACACAAATTGAAATGCGCGCAATTCAAAAAATAATGTTACTTTAACAGTTCCAGAAAACGCGTAAAAAATCTATTTCTTGAGTTCGAATTTTGATTTTTGTTTCTTTTTTTGTGATGGTTAGCCTTATAATTTGCTAAGAAAATCACATTCTAAAATTTCTCATACAATTTATAAAAGTTTCATGTGGTTAGTACTGGTTTAAACTTTTTTTGTTTTACTGGACAATCAAAAATCGTTAAAACTCTTAACATTATTTATCAAATTTCAATTTCTTTCCATTCAATTAAAGATGAAAATCTGATTTTAATTTTGTTCCAAGGTTTTTTTTATATTAATTTTAAAACTATTAAAAATGTTTATTGAAAAAATAATATAACTTTTAAAAAAATCATATTTTCAAAAGCAAACATTATTTCACAAGTAAACATTTTTTCAAATTTGCCGAAACAAAACTAATGTAAAAAAAATAAAAAATGACGTGTTTCAAGTTCTTTTTTCTTTTAAAAATTCTTAACATTTAATAATTTAAAGACAAGAAATAGAGGATAAAAAATTCATTATGCAGAAGAACGAAGTGTATTGTTTAAATGTCCGTCAGTTATTTTAAAAAATGGTTTTTCTAAGATGCAGATTAAGTCTTTTTTTATCTTTTTAAATTTACCTCTGACAACTTCAGGCTTTTTATCGTGCTCCAGAGGATGTTAAAAAATCTGTATTCTGGGCCCAAATAGGGCCAGGACCGAGATGTTACTTTTTTCTGAAGACCCGCCAGGCCGGGCCTAGCATACTTTTTGCTGGGAACATAAGCATCCAGCAATCTTCCGAGATTTATAGATATATATATAAATGGTATATTATACATATTGTATCCTTTGATGTTTTTGTATAGTGATTGTAAATACTAGTGTATGTTTAACGCTATTCATGTCAGGAGCAAGGCAGACCCCTATCTCAGCTGGCATCTAGAAGGCACCAGTTTTGGGCTCTCGCATAACAATCGCTTGACATTTACGTCAAGAATGGTTTATTGGTAGATTTACAAGCCAATTAAGCGAGACCGCACACGTTTTTCTAGTTGAGGCTCCCGGTCATTTTCCGGCTAGGAGCGAGTTGCAGACAAGAGGGGCCAGCCCCCCACGCTCGATCAAGAAGCCAACGAATCTGATTCAGGAATAGGCCGGGGGAGAGGCTGAATGGTCATTTTCGGGCAGATTGAATCGAAGGGGAGTATTAGCCACGCCCGCCAGGAAAAAAAAAAGAATATAGACTGTTTTCTTGAGGAGTTTAGATGAAAAGTTCGCTCCGAGATGTGAAGATGTATTTATAAGAGAAGCGTTAATAATTCCAAGGAGGACCTACCAACATAGCCTGTGATCCGAAAATGATGACCGCCGATGAGGATGTGTGATCGCCTGTGATCCGAAAGTGATGACCGCCGATGAGGATGTGTGATCGCCTGTGATCCGAAAGTGATGACCGCCGATGAGGATGTGTGATCGCCTATGATCCGAATGTGATGTCCGCCAGTGATGATGTGTGATCGCCTGTGATCCGAAAGTGATGACCGCCGATGAGGATGTGTGATCGCCTATGATCCGAATGTGATGTCCGCCAGTGATGATGTGTGACCGCCTGTGATTTCTCCGAATGCGAGCCTTAACTGAGTGCTGGGCACGAAATAATATGAAGGTACGGTTTTTCTTATAATTTATATTGTTTCCCAAAATGTTTAGGGCAAAATGCCAAGTAGGGGTTCTGCACGCTCCAATTGGTATTCAAGATTAGAGTATTAAAACCAATAATTATACAAGTAGAATTAATAGTGTTTTTTTTGTTTTTTTATTTTATCTATATTGAGAATAATGTGTCTTGTGACGCACCGACAATTTGTAAAATACTTGTAAATAAATTTATATGTTAGTTGTTAAAAAATTGTTGGTATCTTTTCGACCATGAGTCTTATTTTATTTAATTCTATTATGATCTGATTTAAAGTTATGTTTTATTTACGATCCATAAGTTAATTCCATCTTCAAAAACAATCACAACGCAATTTGGTAATGAAGGCAGTTGCCTCACTTATATCGAAGGGATTAACCAGGATTTAAACGAACGATCACTGTTATTTTTGTATTAGATATTAAAAGATTGCATGAGTTTGCACTATGAATACTTTAAATTAAAATGATTAGGAGTGACTAGCATAGTTCATTCAAGGATTTGGGTTATGCTGACATGTCGAAATAAAGATTTCCGTTACAGGCGCCCAGTTTTGTCCAGCATATGCCCCAGAACCCTATTTGGTACCGTGACCTTTTCGGATGAGTTCCGGAGGTTAATAATATTGTTTTTGTTATAAAAAGTTAATAGTAATTCATAGTGTTAGTTTTACTCAAAATTCTACGCGCTATTCATGGTTTTTAATGTTAAATTAAATTTTAAAAGTAAAACTTGGTGCCAATGGAGTGTGCTACAACGTTTCTGATTCATTCGTCCAAAATGACTATTTTTTGATGTGTTATACTAAAAATAAATATATATGTTTAAGTATGATTATACTGATGATATTGTGTTTTAAATTGGAAACAAACAATCTTATAATTGTGTGTGGAAAGGTTTTAAGAGTAATATTATGAAATAAGGTTTCAAATTATATGATATATTTGAAAAATTTGAAAGAATTTTAAAATAGATTTTGCATCACATTGAATTTATTTATGGTATTTTATTGTAATGATTATATTTTGGGGGTACATGGCATTTTCTATGTTATTGAACAAAAAAAGAAGTGTTTTATGTGAATTTATAAGACCAATTTTATGCCGCAAAGGAAAAAAGCGGGAGTAGTATTACAAATGAAATAAAATAATAATAATAAGAAGAAGAAAGGGCAGTTTAGAAAATTAATAATTTTGGTACTGATTTTTCTATGTGTATTTTATACATTTATTTTGAATTTGATTGTATTTGGATTTTGAGGGACAGTGTATATATATATTTATATATTTTCTTGTGTGTTATAGAAAATTTTATTCAGGAGTTAAGTTGTATTGCAAAGTTGTTTGTGTAAAAATATATAATATAAGGGTAATGAATGTCAATTAGGACAATATATGCCGAGGAAAAGAGGAAGGAAAAGTTTACAAAATCTATCTAAGCCAGGGGTGGTAACAAGAAATAAATCAAAATTGAAATCTAAAACGTTAGAGATTAAAATGGACGACCCGTTAAAACCGAATTTGTCGCAAATGTTATCATTGATTGTTCCCTTTGACGTAAAAAAGATTAGCAATGTGTTATTTTATTTGAAAGAATTCGATGAATTATTGGATCGGGTCCACGTAGAAGAGGATTTTAAATTACAGATATTAAAAGCTAATTTTATGGGTACGGCCCGTGAGAAATTAGTATCTGACCAGACGCTAAATGAGGAAAAGAATTATACAGAGTTTAAAAGAAAAATCGTGGAATTGTTTCAGAAAAAAGATTCTTTTATCGAAGCACAGATAAATTTTAACTCAATTAAGCAACTCCCAAATCAAAACATGAAAGATTTTATAGAAGTTTTTAACAAGGCCGCATCAATGTATTTAGGTGCTTCTGGCCAGGCAACGGAGGTGGGAGCTAATAAACTATTCGATTTAATAAAAGCCAATAAATTTTTGGAGGCAATATCGCCAAATATTGCGTTGGAATTGCGAAAATTAGACATTAAAGATTTTGGGAAATTGTGCGAAAAAGCTCAGACGATCGAAGCCGCGTATAAATCGACAGTTTTAGATCAGATTAATGCGGTAACAGCCAATACAAGCAAAGAAAATGAGGATTTTTGTACGAATTTATTACAATTAAATAAAGAGCAGGCTACGGCCATAGCAGAATTAACTGCTCAGGTCAACGAGTTGAAATTACAAACTAAAACCCAAGTTAGGGAAGATAATTTGAAAGAAAAACGATGTGAAATCTGTAATACGAATCGGCATGACATTTCCGAATGTTGGTACAATTTGAAAAATTCAAATACTAAATTTCGGAACTAGGGACAGAGAAATTTTGCAAATAAGAATTTTGGTGCGAATAATTACAGGACGATGGAAGGCTATGGATTTGCAGCGCCAGTATCACAAAATTATTTTCCCAGTGCACAAATGTATAGTGATTTTAATTATGACAGATTTCACAGGCATAGAAATTATCCGGATTATAATAGATTTGAAAATTTTTATGAAAATTTCAATCATAGTCCTCCATGGAATAGGGATTCCTCGGATAGAAGCTATAATAACAGAGATGACAGATCAGGGGTTGCACGCTACGATGCATATTATGGAAATCGTAAACAATCGGATGAACATAGGAGAGGGCGAAATGACTATTCCAGGGATGAACCGCAGCATGACAGAAATAGAAATTCAATTCAGGAAAAAGAAAATAAGAGAGATGTTTCGGACAGACACAAAGGGAAAAGAAAGTCGAATTCGGGAAACTTTTAAGGGAATCTGCAGTTGTAAATAATAGTCATAAGAAAGACCCCGGTAGATTCCCGATAAGGGGGAATAAGTTCGTGATTGCTAGTGTGAATTCTGCGGGAAAGGATAAACTTCCCATCATTGCATTACAGATTTTTGGGTTGAAAGTTGACACGTTGCTGGATAGCGGGGCCGCAGTTTCGCTTTTATCACCGGAGGTTTTAGAGGCGCTCAAACAAACGGATGCAAAAATTAAATACTTGGCGAATAGGGTAACAATCCACACATTCGATAACTCAGTCATACCTTTTCGGCAATGTATAAAAATTACATTTAAAATTAACAATGAGTTTGTGACAGGAACATTTTATGTTACATCTCATAATTTTCAAAAGGACTATAAAATGTTGCTAGGTTTTGATTTCTTGAAAAAAAAATAGAATGATTTTAAATTTTGATAAGAAAACACTAAAATTAAAAAATACGGAAATTGCCCTGGAACCGCAGGTTATGAATAAGGAAATAGTTAATATAAATAGTATAAACAAAAGGGGGGCGGAAGTGAAAAATGTCATAAAAGCGGTACGCACAAATATTACCAAAAGGCATTTTAAAGCAAGTGAAGTATTTGCGTGCATGGAGAAAGAAGCACATTTACACCCAGGACAAACGAAAATAATATCGTTGAGATATCCGGAGGCGGTCCAGCCTAATCAGCTGATTTTAATTGAACCAACTGAGGAATTTAAAAATTTATTTACGGAATGTTCAGTTCATGAGGTACCAGTCACTAACAAAATTAATTTAATTATAACAAACAAGACTGAAGATAAGATTATAATTAGAAAGGATACTAGGGTCGCACTGATCAGTTCGGATTTTGTTAGTAAAAATAACTTAAAGCTTAATGAAATTGAAGAGGGAGAAATTTATCAAATTAATAATCTAGATTTACAAGAAGTTAGGGCTTTGAGAGAAGCGGAGCTTGACAGATCGGATTTTAATTTAGATCATTTAACAGGTGATTTTAAACAAATGATAGAAGACTTATTGATGAGTCATGCACATGCTTTTTCGAAGTCCTACAAATCTTTGGGTCAGTCTTCATTGGTATCGCCCAAAGTACAATTAAATCACAATTTTCCTATTCAGCATAAACCATATAAGACGCCTCAGGCAGTTAAACAGTATGCGCAGGAAGAACTACGAAAATTGCTAGAAGCGAAAATAATCGAAAAATCTGATTCGGATTATGCATTTCCGGTATTATTTGTAAAAAAAGGCACGGAAAAAAATTTGGTTCGCTATAGAATGGCGGTGGATTACAGGACATTAAACGAGATTTTAGAGGGGTTTCCATATCCGGTACCGGACGTAAAATATGTTTTACAGGCAATTAGTGGAAAATTTTTTTATACAACATTAGATTTGCATTCGGCTTTTTTCCAAATTAATTTACGCCCGGAGGATCGTCACAAATTAGCATTTGTGACGGAGTTTGGGAAGTACGCCCCTTGCCGTCTCAATTTTGGGCTTAAAATAAGTAGTACAAAATTCGCTGAACTTATGGATAGGGTCCTGGGACACTTTCCTAAGGACAAAGTAGGATATTTTATAGATGATGTGGTTTTGGCCGAAGACAGCCCGGAGGGAATGGCACAGTTGTTAAAGGAAGTTTTGGAAACTCTAATTGATCACAATTTAACAGTTGAACCCTCTAAGGTGCAAATATGTAAACCGGAAATTGAATTTTTGGGTTTCAAAGTTAATAAAAACGGATATGCCCCATCAGAAAAAAACGTGGGGAAGGTACAACGATTAACTAGACCTAAAAATAAAAAGGGGGTAAAGTCACTTTTAGGTTTGGCAAATTATTTCAGAACTCTTATTCAAAATTATGCCGATATTGTCAATCCTCTAGTCGAATTGACTAAACAAAATGTAAAATTTAAATGGACTGAGGAGACGGAACAAGCATTTTTAAATATACAAGAGGCAATCGTGAGCAACCCCACCCTTAAACCGCCAAAATTTGATAGGGAGTTTTTTTTAATAACTGATGGTTCAAAGAAAGCAATATCAGGTGTCCTTGCGCAGGAAGATAATGGATACTTAGTCCCTATTGAATTTTACGGTAGAAAACTTAAGCAGTCAGAAACGGCTTACCCAAGCATGAAGTTCGAATTATTGGCTATTCATGACGCAGTTATGCATTTTAAACACATGCTGTTAGGGCGAAAATTTACTATTTTAACGGATAACAAAGCTCTCACATATCCGCTGAAAATTGAAATGCAGTCGGATATAGTGGCTAGATGGATTTTAAATCTCAGCGACTATGACTACAATATCGAATACATCGAAGGGAAAATTAATCCTTCGGATTTTTTGTCTAGAAACTTAGTAAATAATATTACTAGTAGCAACGAGTTACAGAATAACTTATTCAAAGTAAATCTTAACTTGAGTGAAGAGAACATTAGAGCCAAGCAATATGAGGATGAAAAATTAATCACAATTATAAAAAAGGTTGAGTCAAAGAAAAACAACAGAATAACAAAAAAGTATAATTTAAACGAGAATAAAACGCTGGTATTAAAACAAAACGGGAAATATCCAGAATTAATAATCGTACCGGACGAGCTTAAGTTTACGGTTATGGCGGAGGCACATGGACCCCATTTTGGTTTTAGAAAAACATACGAAACTGTCAAAACTCGTTTATTCTGGTACGGAATGTACCAAGATATAAAAAATTATTGCACGAATTGCGTAAGATGCAGTAAGCAGCATCAGACGATTAAAGTACCACTTGAAAAAATGGAAAGAAATTTACAAATCGGAGCAAGTCTACAAATGGATATAGTAGGTAAATTACCCATGACCCTCAGGAAAAATTGCTTCATTCTGACTATCATAGACGCAGGCTCTAGATTTTTAGAAGCAGTCCCTTTACGAAATGTGGAGTCCCAAACTATCTTGAACGTCTTAAATACGTACTTCGGAGCCTACGGCTTGTGTTCCGAAATAGTTACAGACAACGCACAATATTTTCGCAGTGCGCTTTTTAAAGAATATTTGAAGACACTAAATATAGATCTACACCCGACAAGCGTCTACAAACCTTGTGGGAATGGTCTGGCTGAAATCATTAATAAATCGATTAAGGCATCCTTCGTGGCAATGTCCAATTCCACTCTTGAGTGGAACACCAGACTCGAATATTTTAAACTTAATTATAATACCACGATCCATCGAGCACTAGGTTATTCTCCTTCAAAATTATTCTTTGGTAGAGAAATTAAAAATCAATTTACGGTATTAAGTGCTCCGGATTTAACGTGCACTCAAGCGTTCGTTAAAAATAGGATAGAACATATGAGGGCAATTCACCGGCAAGCCATAGCTAACCAACAAAAAATTATGGCGGAATATATCAAAGAAAATGATCTTCAGGAAGTTAAAAAGTTAGACGTGAGTCAAGAGGTGTACGCAAAAGTAATTGGCAAGCCTAGGGCTTTACACCCTCGTTTTGAAGGGCCTTTTGTGGTAGTAAAAGTTGTTCGACACAATAATTATGTGCTCCGTCTGAAAGACAAAATAAATGGGCCAACAATACGTCAACACATACAATTTCTTTTTGCACCCAAGGCTACGACGAGGAATGCCAGAAAAACTAAGGGCGAGTTAAGTGAATCAGACTCGGAACAGAATATTGAGGATTAAGTAAGGGCACTCTTACTTAGATATATAGGTTACGGAGGATTAGCTTGTACAAGACTGTCACAAAGACTTAATTAAAAAAAAGGCTCTTTTCAGAGCCATACAAAAAAAAAAAAAAAACTTTTGCATAACTTTATCTTTGGCGGGGCAACCAACATTGGGGGTTTTGGGACTTTGCATGTAAAAAATTCTTTTGCGGGCAGAAGATTTTGATTTACTTGGCCAAGGCATGCAGGGTCGTGAACTATCATTGTTTTTATTTGCTCCGAGAAGGATAGATTTCGAAATTGGGTAAAAGGGTTTGGAAGTAAATACATTAATAATAGTGATACAAAAAAATAAAACGGATATATAATAAAAGGGGTATAATAATAAGGATTATATAAGTAATAAGGAGACATAATGTAGCGTTGGTAGGATAAAATAAATAAATAAATCAATAAATGTGGTAGCTTTTTGTTTTTCCCTCCCTGTTTGGTTTCAAATTAGTTAAAAAAAAAAAAAAATAAAATAAAATAAATAAATAAATAAATAAATAAATAAATAAATAAATAAATAAATAAATAAATAAATAAAAATTTCTTTATATCAGCACATAACAAAATGCTTATAAGGCTTACACAATGGATTACTTGTAGAGTTTGACTACTAACAAAATTTTATTGAAGTATATGGTTTCCGCGGTCATCAGAATGACATAAAATTTTAGAAATTGGGATTTTTTTTGAGTGGACAGGTTATATTATATATATAAATGTTATATAAAGAAAAAGGGTAAAATTGGTCTTGTAAGATTAATTTTTCAATATGTATAAGGAATGAAACAAAAACAACAGCACTTACTATAAGTTTTGAATAGTGCTAAGGGTGAAAATCATCCTGCACAACAAAATTGTAAATATAAAAAATTGTGTGTATTGATTTTATATTGAAATAATGTGAATGGTATAAAATGTGTATCATATATAAAAAAATTATAGTGTAGCATATAAATATGGTGATGCATTGTTTGTACGTTATGTTAACAGCCATACTTGTAAATGGAAAAATGAGTCAGAAATGTGTTCTTAAACTATTTCAGTAACTAGTTTTGGACATAATAACAGCTTTAAAATAAATAAATAAATAAATAAATAAAATACATATATATATATATGTATATATATTATCATTGCTTTATTATTTCGAAAATTCGCGATTTTAGGCTAAATTATGGGAACAATATAAGTATTGATACATAACGCAGAGAAGAATCCTCACACATCAACAACCTCCCAGCAGGGGAGATAAGCAAGTAGCAATACAATCAGAGACTGCGAATCATTGTGTTACGTAACCTGAACTTTCTTTACAGACATGGACAAAAAAAAATCTAGGCATTCTACGATGATCATTTTAGATTGTGATGTACAGAATTAGACAACTGATGGCGTTGCAAGTGTTCAATCACAAACAGACTTTGAAACAGTGATTTATCTTTCAGGATCGCCGAACACTTATAAAAAAAAAAAAAAAAAAAAAAACTTGAGTCATGACGGGAAGTTTTCACGAAACTCAGTTGTTTCCCTTGAAAGATACAAGGTTTACACACCTAACAAAAAAAAAAAGAAAAGAAAAAGTACTCTTTTGTCTGTTTGTTTCTTTTTTTTTCATTTAGTTGGGGGGGGGAGATGCTGGGAACATAAGCATCCAGCAATCTTCCGAGATTTATAGATATATATATAAATGGTATATTATACATATTGTATCCTTTGATGTTTTTGTATAGTGATTGTAAATACTAGTGTATGTTTAACGCTATTCATGTCAGGAGCAAGGCAGACCCCTATCTCAGCTGGCATCTAGAAGGCACCAGTTTTGGGCTCTCGCATAACAATCGCTTGACATTTACGTCAAGAATGGTTTATTGGTAGATTTACAAACCAATTAAGCGAGACCGCACACGTTTTTCTAGTTGAGGCTCCCGGTCATTTTCCGGCTAGGAGCGAGTTGCAGACAAGAGGGGCCAGCCCCCCACGCTCGAACAAGAAGCCAACGAATCTGATTCAGGAATAGGCCAGGGGAGAGGCTGAATGGTCATTTTCGGGCAGATTGAATCGAAGGGGAGTATTAGCCACGCCCGCCAGGAAAAAAAAGAATATAGACTGTTTTCTTGAGGAGTTTAGATGAAAAGTTCGCTCCGAGATGTGAAGATGTATTTATAAGAGAAGCGTTAATAATTCCAAGGAGGACCTACCAACATAGCCTGTGATCCGAAAATGATGACCGCCGATGAGGATGTGTGATCGCCTGTGATCCGAAAGTGATGACCGCCGATGAGGATGTGTGATCGCCTGTGATCCGAAAGTGATAACCGCCGATGAGGATGTGTGATCGCCTATGATCCGAATGTGATGTCCGCCAGTGATGATGTGTGACCGCCTGTGATTTCTCCGAATGCGAGCCTTAACTGAGTGCTGGGCACGAAATAATATGAAGGTACGGTTTTTCTTAGAATTTATATTGTTTCCCAAAATGTTTAGGGCAAAATGCCAAGTAGGGGGTTCTGCACGCTCCAATTGGTATTCAAGATTAGAGTATTAAAACCAATAATTATACAAGTAGAATTAATAGTGTTTTTTTTTGTTTTTTTATTTTATCTATATTGAGAATAATGTGTCTTGTGACGCACCGACAATTTGTAAAATACTTGTAAATAAATTTATATGTTAGTTGTTAAAAAATTGTTGGTATCTTTTCGACCATGAGTCTTATTTTATTTAATTCTATTATGATCTGATTTAAAGTTATGTTTTATTTACGATCCATAAGTTAATTCCATCTTCAAAAACAATCACAACGCAATTTGGTAATGAAGGCAGTTGCCTCACTTATATCGAAGGGATTAACCAGGATTTAAACGAACGATCACTGTTATTTTTGTATTAGATATTAAAAGATTGCATGAGTTTGCACTATGAATACTTTAAATTAAAATGATTAGGAGTGACTAGCATAGTTCATTCAAGGATTTGGGTTATGCTGACATGTCGAAATAAAGATTTCCGTTACAGGCGCCCAGTTCTGTCCAGCACTTTTCATAAAGGAGGGGACTACTTCCTTCAACTTAGGTGCACTCTGGATGAAATTTTCAAACCCGGTCTCGACAAAACCCGTATTAAAATCACTCTCTCTGACTGACTTAATACGTGCATAAAATAAATAAAATTCGGCTCAATCGAATTTTTTACAAAAAACATATAGATTTTAAAATCTTTATTTTACACAAAAAAAAAGAAGAAAAAAGAAAAAAGAAAAAAGAAAGAAAGAAAGAAAACTTTTAAAATTCATTTTTTTTAAAATAGATTATTCAAAGGCTAAAAAAATTAAATACAATAAAACCAGTGAAAAAAAATCTGCCTATGACGGAATTCTGTCTTAAACGGAAAATATGTTGATCCATGCAAAATAAATGCAATAGTACCTGAAAAGAAAATAAGCTCCAATTACATCTTCTAGGGAGAGCATCTGTCTATAACGTATTTTTTCTTTCCTATGTGATTCCGTCTTAAAAAGTTTTAGTGTGTAACATTTTTCAGAGTCTCCAACGCATGGGATATTGATTAACGATATTAAAACATAAGTGAAACATTTACATATAAATAGAGATTCATTGATAAAATAAATATATTACAGCCTTTGGCGCTTCTTTAATAATTAAAAGTATAAATATAAAAAACGAAAAGCTATAAAAGAATTTTTTGGTCAGAACTCCTCCATATGAAACATTTTTTTCCCACGCCGAATTAAAAAATCTATGTAGAAATTTGCGACTGAACCGGGCTATGATTTAAACAATTTTCCAGACTGGTCCGGGTTATGATGTTGACATTTTTTCAGAACACGCCGAACTTTTTCCCCTATGGGTCGGTTTGGGATCTGACCTAGATAGTTTGACCCGGGCAGACGTCTGGTATACCAATTTAGCGTAAAAACTATACGCTGCTATTTTATGTCTAAAGAAACAGCGCTATCTTAAACCGATTTTTATTAAATTGCAATTTGTGAATGTTCCCTAACAAGGGTTGAAATTGACTCAAGAAATCGCAGTTTAGAGGCAGGGAAAAGTGGTGTAAGTCAGGAATTTTTGAGGATTTTGGGATTTAATATCTCTGTGGGATTTTTAGATACGGAGATGAAATTTGTTTTGTTCAATTTAGAAATGGATAAGGAATAATTTCCTGTTTGGGAATTTTGCCCTACGGGGGCCGTATAAAAATTTAATTTTCGTATTTTTTCAAATAGACCCCCCATGGAGTTGCAACTTATCTTATCAGAAATTTCACCTTTTGTTATGAATTTTTGCAAATGGAAGTATGGGTCTAGGGGCAATATTTGAGGAGATAACCTCTTGTTTCGATATTTATGACTCACCCTGTATATGACTAAATATTTTCACGTGCTCATTAAAAAGTGCAGACTAGGAAATAGAAGATTTTTTGTTTAACCTTTTGAGCTCTGATGGTAGAATTTTCTACTACATAATTTTAATTCCGAAATGTCACAACGACACCAGAAAATTCAACCAAATTTATTTGAAAAAGGTTTAATGCATTTTTTCGTGTATATTGTTAAGCGATTTTATTCTTTGCAAAATACTGGTGCCAATGTGACGTTTGGAATTTTTAAGAAATTTACCCGTCAGAGCTCAAAGGGTTAAAACCGTAGACGTGTTCCAAAAATTCTTTTTAAAACTTCAAGTATAACAAATGTTCATTTACAGAAATCATTATAAAAGATAAATCGAGGTGTTTATACCTGAAACTATTTTTTTTAATTAAATAAAATTCCTATTATTAGAAAATCTTTCTGTGTCGTCCAAGAATTAATTACGTTTCATTTTATATGAAAATAAAACGTGTTGATTATTCAAAATTTAATTTTAAGTTTAATCTTCATCTACAAGTATGACAATCTATTCGATCTAACGCTCACCTCTAAACTCACAGTATAAAAAAAAACTATAAAAAAGGTCATTTTTTTCGCAAGGGGCATTCGAATCGGTTTCCGTGGATGCGAAGGGACGTCAGAGGAGTCCTAGGAAGAAGTGGAGGGGTAGGTGGCGGCCACCGTGCATTGTAAGCCTTTGCAAATCTTGCTGGAAAAAAGACTAAAAATCGACTTGCAGGAATTTTTATATAGTTCAAATATTTTGAATAACATGCAACACATTGGTGGGGAAAAAAAGCAAAGTGATAGCAGCCTAACTCCACGACATTATCATCAAAAATTGGTTCAAAAACCAAATTTTACTATTAACCTTTTTAGAATAGCAATTGCTGTAGTTGTAATTGCCATTGATATTTTTTGTTAAAAACATACGCATTTTGTATTTTTTTTTTTTTAATGATAGGATGGTATGATGGTATGGATAGTTTTGTATACGTCGGTACATTGTATTTTTTTTTTTTTTTATTAAATATGCATATAGATATAAAATAAATCCATTTAGACTGCAACTACTTACGACTCATGAATGTAAGTAATTTTATTTCAGGCACGGAAGTGAAAATTTTGAAAAGAGAATTATACAAAAAAAATATACGAGATTTCGCAAAATTATTCTACTGGACATGAAATATTCCTTGTTAATTCCCTGTAAATTCTAACAATATCCTGATAGAATATGTATTACACAAATATAATCTTCAACATTGCCCATCTATTATGTAAGACCAGATTAAGCGCTGATCCATTTATTTATAGTTGGCCTTAATCGAAGATTGAGAATCTGCCATCGTTTAAAGAATATTTTTTGCAGTAAAATGAGAGATGATCAGATTCAAATATTAATAAAAAACACATTTAAAGCGCAGATGCAATAATGATTGCTGGAAAAAGTTTTGACGAACAAAGAATATATTTTCTTTAATTTATCCCCCCCCCCCAAAAAAAAAAAAAAAAAAAAAAAAAAAAAAACAGGTGCATTCCTTACTCCTGAAACACAAATTAACGAAAAAATTAAGGAATTAACATGTATCACGTGTTTAAAATTGAGACAAAATTGAAACGTGCGCGAAATAATGCTGCGGATGTGTTAAAAAATACATCTGAAAGCCCTATGAGCAACGACATTTAAAAAAATCGTTTAAAAAAGCTGGATATAAAAAGGAATGTAATGAAGAAAATCGAAATTTTACACTTGCTAAATACACACACCTCATCTACTTCTTGCTCTAGACACATAAAGTTTAAATTCATCATGGAAACTGATTAGTCAATAATAGAAAAAACTAAACTGCCAGAAACTAAATCTTTACAGCACTTAAGTACAAACTATAGTAGAATTCATTGTTCTGACGTATGACATATAGCACAAGTTTGAAGACACGGTGTTAGATAGCACAGTGTGTGGCTTTCTATCTTCAAATAAAGCGACGTCTGTTAAAAATGCAGTGTCTGTGACAGAAAATCCAAAGTCATGAATAACTTTAAAATGATTCCATTATTTACAAGTTTTCTTGGTGCTACATGCACAATTAAGATTTATGGAATGCATTTTATATATAGGTCATAGATTTGATGTAAAGAAATAGCAGTTCCGAAAACCTGAAGAAAAATTAAGAAAGAAAAAATTATATAATTGAAAAATTTAGACATGAAAGAGAAATGTTATTAAAAACTCCAAAACAAGAACTAGATAATAGCAATGTAGGAAAGAAATAGAAAAAGGCGATTTTTTAAAGATGCTGTCGTGGCTGCTAGCATAACAGCTGTTTACAAGCTGTTATTGAGTGATTTTATATGATTTTACGTGACTTGTGGATACAAGATAAATATATTTGCATTTAAGCTTTACATTTCATGATATTGAAATCTCAATAAAAATATAGAGTGGCTCAAATTCACTCTGAAGTTTTAACATTTATATTGTCACCAATATAGAAATAATAAAAGGCTAGCAAACAGCGAAAAAGGACGGTGATTCAGTTTATGATAACACTGGTTACTATGGCAGTATTCAATTCATTAATTATTTTTTTTAAACAAGAAACTTCTTGTTGAAAATAAATATGTACTATATTTTTAAAAATCTGCACTGAATAAAATAACAGTACGAAATATCGATGTATGAAAATGACAAAGCATCTTCTTTTTATTATTATGATGAAAGAATAGTAATGACGTAAATTGTAAAAAGTAATGCTTAAAGATACATTTTTTCATAATACAGAACCATTTTATCGCTAGTGAGATCAATTTTATTAATTTAATATCAATAATTTTCATACGTGGAATTTTTTTACCCGCTAGATCTTACACTGTGCCCCGTCTGCCCCTTGAGTTCCATTTTTCTACTACTTAAGAGTTCTTGAATTGAGTTTAATATTTGAGATGGATGATAACACTTTTTTAAGAAGATGGGAGAGTTAAATTTTGGAGGAAGGGAGGTGGAGCCCGAAAGATTTCTTAAATCTGTAGAGTTTTCTACAATGAGTATCCTTTATATGTTGTTTTCTGGCGGTGATTTCTGATAAATATATTTTATTAAATATAAAAATTTCTAATAGGGGGTGGGTAATTTACAGTTGCGCGACAATGGTCTAACGAAGGACAGTTTCAAACTTTTTCAGAAACTCTCACATGATGTATCATCGGAAAGCCATCGGACCACACATTCATAATACAAACCTTCTTTTCCTCCTCACACCAATTTCCCTTCTTCTTATTTATTTATTTTTTTTGGGGGGGGGGTGACAACTTTTTTAAATCGGTCTCTAATTAAGCTACAGTAAAATTCGAAGGCATTTGAAGGCTTGACCGAAGGTGAAACTCCTCACAGACCTCAGTTTGATGGGGTATACTTTGTCCCTAAGCAATTAACGGACATTCACCGCTGGGGAGGGGAAGTGGATTTTTCATGTGACATATCGTTTTAAAACTTTGGGCCAGTACATAATTAAGAGCATATTCCACTTCTTAACATTTTTTGCATCACTAGAGGGCGTTTTAAAGTTTTAATTTGCCCATTACTATCCTATACAACTTTCAAATAATAATAATAATAATAATAAATTACATAACAAATCTCGATAATTAGCACCTAGAAGCTGCTCCCATTTTCACACAATGAACGAGTATGCAATTTCAGACAAAATCAAGTTAGGATATAAAATCCCCCCCCCCCCCATACAAATTTATAACACATTTAAGAATATTAACACGAGGCCAAGTAATGCTGGGCTGGTCAATTTCTAACTAAAATAAATAACTAAAGCTTAAGTGGAAAAAAAATAAGAGAAACTAAAGAAAAAAATTATGGATTTCTATTTCATTTGTTTTTCTTTCTTTTGAAAATTTTATCGAAAATAGTTTTGCTTTAATGGATTTATCAAAATGGTTTTGCTCTAAGTAAGGTTTACTACTTTCGTTAAAGAAAAACCCCATAAAATAACATCTTACCATACATTAGTAAAATGGTATTCGTATTCGTTAATATATTTTAAAGATAAAAAATTCATATTTTTGCAGAAAGTTGTTCTAAAGTAATTTTGGATAATGTCCAAATGAATCTTAATTATGTATAAAAAATACTAAGAAAAAATTAACTGGTCTACGCAAACAGAAAAAAAATAATGGGAGGAAAGTTTACTTTCAAAAAAAAAAAAAAAAAAAAAAAAAAAGATGTAAGGAAACGGAAACTGGATATAAAAAGGAAAAGAAAAATAATTCTACCATGTTATTTAGGGTATTTAGTAAAAAAGCAAACTCATTGCTAATTCATCAGCTAACGTAGATTATTTTTTTTCTGATTCATATTTTATGAAAGAATAATATTCTGGTTTAAATTAACAATATATAAGTTGATTTCTTTAGAAATCGAACTATTGAAAACAGTTTGCTCGTATATCTATACTAGCTGACTTGCCCGGTGTTGGCAGGGGCCGATTATAAAAATCTTAAACAAAATTCAAGTTTGTATGATTTTATATTTTTTGAACTTTTTTGAAATAAATCTAATTTTGGGGAACCCATTGCCTTTCGCGTGGTCTAGTGCATCCACAACAAAACGAACGAACCTGTAACATGGGTCCCAGCTACCTAAGACAACATGTACCGGAAGACCCATTATTTTTTTTCCTCCACATTGCTTGTGACATAAATGAACATGGATGAATTACATCCATACATGTACATGGATGAATTCGTTAATAAAGTAGATTCAATAGTTTCTTCAAATATAACATCTCTTTATAAATTTGAATAAAATCACGGTCAATGAGATTACATTTTCAGTTCATGATATAGGTTCCTTAAAATTCTTCGATTTCGGTTAAATATTTAAAAGTTGTTTACGTTTTTAGGTGAGACATTAAAATTTTCAAAGTTGTTCATTGAATGGTTTGGGTACGAAATTCGTTTGAGCATCGGTAATATATTTTTGCCTTTTCAACAACGATTTCAGCAAATTTTTCAACAAATGAAGTAATTACCTTATTTAATTACCATTATACCGTATATATTATATTATTTTCATCCAATTGCTTTTAGTAATGTCAAATTATCTTTTTTGCCAAAATAGTGAACTTACAAGACTAAAATCAATTTATTTAATTTGTATTAAATCAGATGTATGTACCATTAAAAAAGAAAAGAAGGAGAAAAGGAAGAAATAAACTTACTTTTCCGACTGAGGTGGAAGGATTTGTTTACAGAATGATGTTAAAGCACCCCACATGCTGTTTTCAGGTTTTCTCCTTACTTACATTTAATTTTGTCTCTTTTAATCTGTCAGTGAAGAATGCAATGTAATTAATTGCAATAATTCCAATTAAAAAGACATAGAAAATACAACGGATCCCACGGTTTTATCTAAAAATAAACTTTTCATATTAATATGAGTTAAAGCTTCCGTTCTAAAATTATATTACTAGACATATTCATTTTCAGAATGAAAGATTATTTTTAAACAGAGCCTTGGGCTTTTCTCATAAAACTGCGAAATTTCTTTTTCAGGAGATGGCTATAATTTTGCGGCTATTGAAGTTTTATCGAAAAATGTTATTTTTCATGATTTCTTTTGAACTTATTGCTTAATTGATTGATATTTACTTCTCATAAAAATGCATTTTTTTTTACATTATATGAAAACATATTTACAAGAAAATAAAAATAATAAATATCTCTACTTCATTTAATAATTTCGAACCAATTTGTTTGTTTTATCTGTATTCGAAATCTAAGCTGAAAAATCCAAAGTGTTAAGGTTTAAATTGTAAAAATCTATAGATAGAGATAAGATCCATAAAGGAAAATGTTCATTCTTTTAATGTAAAATAGACAATAAAAAAATGATGAGGAACAGATAACTTATGGCGATCGATCCAATGTCGCAAGTTTGATTTACTTAGTGATTATTTTGTTTTAAATTCTGATTGATTTTTATTTTTACTTTTACTTTCGATTATTCGTTCGAAAAGTGAAAGTAACTTTATTTTGAATCTGCAATCAAAATGAAACATCAGTAACTACCTCGGTTACATATCTTCTTCAGAGCTTAAAAAAATCCATTTAAAATGATTAAAATGCAAGCGAGAAATATAAAAAGAAAGTTCCCATAGATTTAGCACTAACTTACGTGTTTCTTTGTATGACTTTGGGCTTTTAACTGCTGTTAAGGGTCTCACAGAGCACTGCTTTTAACAATTTTCAGTTTACACTATAAATACTTATGATATTTTATTTCGTTTACTGCAGCAGTATTACCATAATTATATCCTAGTGCTAATTAAAATATTCTTATAGCTGTTATTATTTTGTATCACAACAGTTAAGGGTTAAGGAGACCTTCCTTGTCATACATATTCTATACCTGTAGAAGACTTGTCCAGTACATAGATAATGAAATGCAAAATTTTGGGGAAACCTGTGATCTACGAAATAAATGAAAATTTATAAGTTATTTTCCGATGTCTTTTCAAATATTGGTAAGTTTATAAGGCATGTTTAGTTTCCCGATAGCATTATCAGCTTGATTGTTGTATTTTGTCCTGATACATAATTGTGGTCAATAGGGGAAACTGGGGCACATTGATGCCTAGAGCATCTACAGTGTAAAAAAATCCGTTAAATTTACGGCACAAACTGCTGGTAGCAATGTTTCCATCAGTTTCTGCCGTTAAAATTGCAGAAAAGTTAGATGTAATTTTTTTATTGAATGTAATTTTACTTCAATTTTTACGGCAGAAACAGCTGGCAACATTGCTGCCAGCAATTTTTCCCGTAAATTTAGCGGATTTTTTTACAGTGTAGATATATCCTCTCTACTCCTCACAAGGTTCGTACATGAAGTTTCACAACAGCTCCAAAATATGATATTAGTGTACAAAACTATCCTCAGAAAGTCTTGACATGATTCAGTAGTTTGATGAAATGATACGAGTGATTTTATATTTTCATAGGTCAAAAGTAAATTTGAGTTGTACAATTATTTTGGCATTATACAGGTATGCCAGTATTTTCAACAGAAAAGACACCCTCCTTGGTAAGTAAAGCTACTTCTTATCAGTTCCTCATTTTTTACTGTTAGGTAAATTATGAAATGTTGTATTTGAGATTCATATTATTCAAAATGGCTACATGGGACACATTAATACAGCCTATATTGGGGTACATTGATGCTTATCAATGTGCCCCATGATAGCTACAGATAACTTTACCCTTTTTAGTTCATATTTTCATTACCGTTTATTATTTATTTATCTTTTTACCATACATTCTTTAATCCAACCATTATTCACCAAAAAATTCTAATATTAGTTTTTTATTGAAGTCAAATAGCTCCATTATTGTATACTTGAATATTTATTGGTATTTTTGCAAACAGAAGACGTATGACCTTACCCAACAGCTATAAGTAGTAGAACTAAAAAAAACAAAAGGACGGCAGACTGGTAAATCTTGAATTCATGCTGATTCTTCAGAGAAAAAAGAATTTCGACCTGAAAGTTAAAGAAGATAAATAAGCTGCAGCACAGCAAAGGAATAGAGACAAACAACCGAACAACGCAAAAATGTTTTTGGGGATAGACGACACCAAGCCTTTGAAGCGACAGCGAGAAAAAAGGTGGAAGAATTATATTCATTAGATGAATCTGAAACTTCTTTAGGACATTGGTGTGACTCTACATTAGGTGATTTAAATCTTAGTAACCTACTAGGAGAAGAAGCAGATAATTTGGAAGATGATAACAATGGAAGAAGCAGATATTTCTGACCAAAATATTTTTGATGATAACTTTGTTATAGAGCAGTTTGCAAAAAAAATCGGTTGTTCACTTTGTACGTCAAGTTAAAAAAACCTGATGATGGTGACTGGTATTCGCCTGGCTTATGAACAGAAAACCTGGTAACTTTTTCTTCTTTACTAAGAAAAAAGATAATGATTGGATTGAAGGGACAGATATAACGAAGTTGCCACGGCCAGCAACAGGGCAAGAAACAGCCAGAGGTCGTTACACATTTAATTTTCATTGCTTTAACATTCCTTACAAATGAATTGTGGGTAATTTGAATTTATTTTAAAAAATACAAAATGGTTTGTTTACTCAGTGTATAGTACAGTGTTGTATAGTATGCAGTAGCTGTAACAGAAAATGAGCAGTAGCTGTTTTTCCCCACTTTTCCCAAACGTATCAAAGTGTCCCATGAGGTACATCAATCTACCCCGGTTATGGGGTACATTGATATAAATGACTTTTTTATATATTTTTTTTAATTAGATGCAAAAATTGTACATAAAACAACGTTTATGCCTTTTAATAACACACTGTACTAATTTTGCTGACACCACATGGAAAAGTAACTTAAAATTTCTGTTTTCTGGGCACCAAAAAAATTCTTAAAAAACAACCACATCAATGTGCCTCAGCTAACTCTATGTGAGTTTTTTTTTATGATATTTGCTTTTGGTTATTTGTACGACAAATTTTTGCATACTGCAAAAAAATAACAATTAAAAAGGGATTTTTTTTTAATTTGAAGATCTGGTTCTTCCTTTACGTGTTATAGGCCAATTAAGGGATGGGAAATCTATAGTGGTGACGAGAATCGAGTTGCTTTCTCATAACATTTTTTTAAATGACTTTCTCAATGGTTTTCGATGTCTTCTAAAAAAATCGTTTTACAATTTTCTGTTTAATAATAACTTATAACAATAAATCAAAATTCAGTATTCTATCGACTACAAACTGAAAATTTTATATCTTTACTTTTGATTTTGTTTTCTTCGCAAGATCATTGATTTTTATATTTTAAACTTTTTACGCAAAAAGCATCTTTTCCTTTGCAAGCAAGATTTAAATATATATATATATTCAATTTTGTAACTGAACTTATTCCTTCTAGGGAATATAGCTTGTAACATTTCAAAATTATATGCAATCCAGGGCTGCCACAGACGACTATTTTTATATTGTATTTACACCATTATTTTTCTAATATAAGTATTGTAATATATTTCTCTTGCAAATGTTGTTAAAGTGTGTGTTAAACCTTTGAGCTTTGGTGGGTAAATTTCTTCAAAATTCCAAATGTCACATTGGCACCAGTATTTTGCAAAGAAAAAAAAACGGTTAACCAAGGAAAAATGCATGAAAGCTTTTTCAAATAAATTTGGTCGAATTTTCTGTTGCCGTTGAGACATTTGGGAATTAAAATTATGTGGTAGAAAAATCTACCATCAGAGCTCTAAGGGTTAAGGATTTTTGTTTTGAGAAAGTAGTGCCAGTGGGAATTTAAAAATAGTCGTGTGAATGGCAATACTGAAATTTTCAAATTTAATTGATTATACATCATCATAACGATAATTCTATACAGACGTCCAAGCATTTTGCCATAAAACTTATAAAAATTAAATGAGTTATTAAAAGCTCAACTAACCAATACAAAATCAAATCTGGTACTTAAATCCACTGTAGCTCAAGTCGCCCTGCCAATAAAGATGGTTTTTGCTCGATTTTTTACAAATAAAATATTTATGCCCATTAAAATTATTGAAATGATAATCAAAGACTACTTTCCCAACAAAATAGTACTAATAATAATATCGACTAAGTTATTATTTTACTATTGTTACATGAATTAGAAGAACCACTAACGTTATTTTCATATGGAGAACGATTATGACTCTCACACAATAAAATACTAAAAATTTACAAACCTTCAGCTTTTGCTGGTTGAGTAAAAACAAAATAAAATATTCATTTCATGTTTGATATGTAAATAAAAAACAATAAATAAACATTTCAATTAAACAATGTCCTAGTGGTGCCATATCAACTGGTTGTTTTCAACACCAGATAACTGTATATAAGGTATTTGTACCCTATATGGACAGGGCTCTCAATATGGACACCCCTAATATTTTTAAAGGTAATAATTTTAATCGAGAGATGGCTAAACATTTTCGCGAAGTGTGTATTGTGTATTTTTGTGACGGCCGATTATCTGCGCTAGGGATATAGGCCCGGGGGAGGGATGCCCTTCGTGGGGGTCTTTCTAAGGGAACCTAACCCGTATTTACGCAAGGTTCAAAGAAAACCACGAAAACTCCGAACGGTTAGGCCGACGGCCGCGATTGGGTTCGAACCCAGCACCTGCCGTCTACCAGTTGAGAGGTCGGACCCTCTCGGCCACTGGTGGGGCCATTTTCGCGAAGAAAAGCAGTTGAAAAGATAATTAAGGCTGGAAAGTGTAAAAAAGCGCGCTATTCGCTATTTACGAGAAAACCTGTTGTTTCGAGATGGGCTGATCTTAATTACTTGTAAGCTTAAATTCTTATTAGATATGGTAAAATTACATTAAATGTTGAAAAATGGAGTATTTTAGAAAGCTAATAAAACATATTTTCGATTGCTATTGCATATTTTGCTTTAAAATATTTTCCTTATTCATTTGTTACTAGATTTATTAAAACTACGCCCGGTTCCCAATATGGACAGCTTATGTCCCCATCGACTACAACTGTAAGAAAGAAGAAAATTCAACGTTGCCAAGCAATAAATTGAAAAGGCATCAAAGTGGTAAAATCTTTGTTCAACAAGATGCCATTTGAACAATTTCCCCAAAACCTTCTTCCAAAAATCCCTTGCAAAAAAATAAAAAGAACCCCCCCCCCCCCCGCCTGTAGGATGTTTGTTGGCAAAATCATAGGCACCAATGGTATGGCTTCCTCAACAAAAGAGAGCTGGTACTGCTTCTTTTGCATTAATGATGCTTTTTCAAACATGCGGCCATGCATCACATGTGGCAGATATGTTCATGAGGATTATATGGGACTTACTGCCCATGGTGAAAAAGTTTCTATTTGTCCATGCTGTGAGGACTGGGTAATAACAGATGTAAATTCGCAGACAAATGCTATAAAGCTAAGTAAAACCAACAATATTATTTCATAATATTAGTAACTAAGGGGCTTTGCATGGGTCTTCGAAGGGTAAAAGCCGAAAATGATCCTCCCCTTTCGAAAATGCATATTCTAAAGATATTTACTGTCCCCCCTCCTCTTCCGAATACTTTAAGATACATTTTTTTTATTCCCTCTCCTCTAAAGTCTCTTGGAAAAGTGGCTCGTCCATACACACTGTGTAGAAAGTCAATAAGGAAACACCTGTCCATAATAGGGACAGATAGTTCCTTAAATGGACACTTCTAAACATTTTTTTTTTATCATATAAATTAAACCAGAATAATTACAAGGTCGCTAATTTTAATAATGATAGTCAATAGTCCAAGGATAGTGGACACACATTTTTGGAGTCCTCTGACTTGTACATGGGGGTGAAAAAAATACGTTTTCCTTAAGGTGTCCATATAGGGTACAGGTACTATATATATATATCTGAAAGTATCACAAATAACTTTTTAAAATAGCATTAGAAAAAAATTCTGTTTCCCCTTCATTCTGCTATCAAAATAGCATTAAAATAACTTGAAATACAATAAGTAATTTTTAAGAGGGTAAAAGTTATTTTTATTATTTCTATAAGAGAATAAAATTTTTAATTTTAGAAAGATCCTGTCTCATCTCTAAAGGCGATCTATTATTTATTAAATGGAATTTTGTGAAGGTGATCTCTTTCTTATTAAATGGAATTTTGTGAAAGGGCTCCTAACTGAAAAGTTTTTATGGATTTTTATTGTTAAAAAAAAGAGTTGTCCAGTCTCCGGCTTTTTTGCACACCACTATTATCTAGGGGAAAATGTTATCCTTTTAAATCGCCCAAATGTTCCAATTACTTAAAACAATATTTTCTATATCAAAATACTGAGCAGCTAAATTAATTTTATGACATAAATATCGACAAAAATTAAAGTACAGTCGAGTCTATAACGAAATCCACCGTTCCAGTAAAAAATTCGTTATATAGAGAAATTCGATGTATAGAGAATGATGTTAAAAATCGTATTTTATGTGTAAAATTTTAACAAATATTATTTTTGATCTTTTGAATTAAGAATTTGAAATATTTAAAAGTAAATATTAACCTAACATTTTATTTCTTAATTATTTAAGTTGTTTCAAAAAAGAGAACAGACATTTATTTGAAAACTTAATGAAAATCAAATAAGGAAGATTTGCATTAATTTCTAACGAAGAAATCTGTAATTTTTTGTTGTTTTGATTTTAAAATTGTTACGCTCTCAAAAAAATAAAAAAGGCTCAAATTTTAGCAAGGAATGAAAAATTGTAGTTAACATTTTCCTCCATTTGGAGGACTCTCTTATGTGCCTCTCATTGATTCCTCTCCTACGTGTGTATCAATCCAATTGACTCTGTTTTGAGAAGGATGTGGAAAGGTTTGTGGGAGGTGGGATGAATTCGTTGGATTTAAATAACAAGGAGAGAAGTAATATATATATATATATATAACTCAGCACCGACAATAAATCAAAAATAAGTGATGGAAAATTGATTGCACATGATTTCGAAACTTTTAAAAACTGAATGAATTAAGACCAATTTATGAAAAAATTCGTTATATGGAGATAGATATTTCGCTACATAGAGACTGTTTTTAATGTAATGATACAAAAAGGGGACCGTTCCTACTAAAAATTCGTTATATAGAGAAATTCGATGTATGGAGTTTCGTTATAGAGAGACTCGTCTGTATTTTAATTATTTCTGCTTCGACCCATTCTAAGACTATTTGCGTCAATTACGTACTTATTTGAATTATTCCAGAACATGTTCTCAACCGGAAATTTTATTTAGATAAACATTTCAAAAGCAAATCTTAAATGTACCTTAGTGAAAGAAAACACATTTCCTTATATATATTTCGGTTAAAAAACATGTTTGACTTGGATCAGACACCGGAATAATTAACTGAAGTCGGCATCTATATATACTATTAGTGTTAATGAACAACTGTGGTATCTGTGTCTGTGTGTCCATGGCAGGAACTATAATCTTTTTTCGGGCAGTGCAGAGAAATGCGAGTAGTTGAGCCAAAAGAAAAGAAAAAATTAGGGGGAGCTGGGCTTTTAGATCTTGAAAGAATCAGGGGTAATTAAGGGAGAAGTTAATTAAAAACTGTCTCATTAGAGAGCATTGAGAAACTCAATCGAAAAACGGAAACAGGAAACCAACGCGCAAAAGATTGCAAATGTCAGTTTCACTTTTCGAGATGCGATCGGAGATTTCTTTAAGTAGGAGAAAACCTAACTTACGGATAGATTTAAAAATTTCAGATATTTTATAAAAACACCTAAAAAGTTTAAAGAACTCGGGGAGGGAGAGTTGTGGCACAATACGGGGCGAACAATTTTTTTTTTTTTTAAATAGCGTTTTTCACTAATAATATCGTTTTATATGCTGATATTGATGGATTTCTTCGATAAATATCATTTATTAAATATTAAAATTTCAAAGAGAAGATTGGATGAACTCCTGGTGTATTCTGGAGGTGCGAGAGTGAAAACACGGAAAGTGGGGGGGGGGGGGAGGTCAATTTTTTTACGAACTCTGCATGTGATATATCATCGGAAAACCCTCGGATTACGAATCCCGCCAATTTGGCCACCTCGGCGGGCTGTTTTCTAACTTTTAAAGTCTTATCGTTATTAGAAAAAATGTCATTGTCAATCTTTTTTTATGCCCCCCCCCCCAGATATATACTGTTTATAAAACTTAAAAATTTTTAAAAAGATGAGGGTCGGTACTAGGTCCCCTGGAGGCCGACATCCCTGATTGATATATTATCGTAGAGCTCTGGGACCACTCTTTCAAATTTTGTACTTCTCATTTTCCTACCCCTACCAACGGCGCTTTCTAAATTTTGCCAATACTCTTCCTGTGATATATCATTGTAAAGCCCAGTGACCACTATTTCATATAATGTCTCTCCCGTTCCTCTTCACCCTGCCCGTTGCCCCACCCAGGTACCCTTTTCCAAATTTTGCCCACACACCACACGTGATATATCTTTGGACTGCCCTATATCTAAGTTTCCATAGTATGCATATTCCGTCCGCAAAGAGTGAGCCTCCTGATGGTGGTTTGTGGGAATAACTGATTTGCAGCAGATACGCAGGAATAGGGGACCTGAAATCACTCAATCGTGTACAGCTAGCCGTTAGGTATAGGAACAGTAAGTCCACGAAGGGAAAAATACGCAGCCCAGTACTGAATAACATAGAAGTGTACGTTTATTAAAACTGGAAATCTACAATGGTTTGTACATTCATTTTTCAAGTAGAATTTACAATTGTCATACAGCAGACAAGAAACTTTATGTTCTATGACTTGCACACTATACTTTGTACCGAGTTATGTATAATATTTATAGTTAATGCATATTTTTTTATACATGTTATTACTTCTGATTCTTAAACAAAATACCTAATACAAAATACAAAATGTAGTTTCTAATGTTCGTATGAAACATACATTGCGCCCTTTGGTGGTGTAGGATAGAGCTAAATGATTTCGCAGCGCATTCGCAGCCCGCGTGCTTTACGGTGCCCGAGGCAGTAGGGTCCCAAATCATAGGATAATATACAACTGATAGAGCCCCCTGGGGTTAGAATAAAAGAATCTTGTAGTGCGTGCATAGTATGCCTGCTGACGGTGCCGTAAGCGTCGGAGACCCGGTTCAAAATTTTATAGTACAAGATTATTTTGCGGATTATTGTGCAAGTAGTATGACAAGATTATTGTACACAGTAGGCCTGCTATACGGTGCCGCTGGCAACTGGAATCTGGTTTGAGGTTCATTTTGGTTCAGGATTGTTGTTTTAGAAAAATATATGTTACACGATTTTGCAGTACGTTTGCAGAACTCCTGCTACATAGTCTCGCTAGTAGCGGGGACCTGGTTGCAGGTTCGTTCTGTTAGAGATTGGTTTTTGAAAAGTCTCATATTATTACAAGAGTAACGTATAATTTAGAGGCCCCGGTGAAAGGAGGTGCTCGCTAATGGGCGAAGCCAACTTGTAATAAATTAAAATTTCGTGAAGTTTTGGTTGCAAGCTTCAATTTCACGGCAAATTAAAATTGCAAATAATAAAATGGGTAAAGTACAGTCGAAATTGAAAATCTAGCAGTCTAAAAAACTTTAGAAATTGCAAAAATAATGCAGTTATCAAAGGTGATTACAAACAAAATATTTTATTAGAAAAAAGTGTACGGGTATCAAATATACAGAATGGCTAATCTAAGAAATTCCTATATATATTTGTATATATATTCATCATTATTTAATTACTTACTTGTATTACCCATTTTATACAAAACATATAAAAAAAGTACAACTAGTGACAGTAACAGTTGTACTAGTTAAAGCAAACAGCTTTAATTTTTCCTTCTAATGTTTTACATTAAAAGAAAGTACTGAGGTTTCGGTGGATTTGAAAAAACGCAAAATATCGCTTCCCTTTACCATAACCCTTTAAGGTAACCAGAACTTGGAGGAGCGGAGTTCAAATCTGTTTAAACTATTTATTTTAAAACGAACTACAATATACAAATCCATATAATTTCATGTAAAAATACTTCATTCATTTTACATACGAATACATAATGTACCATTATTTTCTTTTTCAGCAAATCTTGCAGATATGGGTAGTTTTTTTTTTTTTTTTTTTTTTTTTTTTTTGTTATACTGCAAATTAGTTTTATTATGAACCAATTTCCTTATACTTCAATCATAGTAATTCTTGATGCATCCAATTATTCTCTGTAGAAAAGCTCTATTTTTTGTGCTGAAACGAGATCTTTTATGAAATGATGATAAAAGATACTTATTAGAAATGTCTTTAAATTTCGATTTCTCGTAAATGTGATTGCCAAACACGTTTTAAAACAAATATAAAAATCTTGCATAAGCATTTAGTTGCACAAGATTTTCCTGTTTTGTAATATTTGTTTAGATAACTACTTTAAAACAACATCGTCATATAAAACTCATTTTAGAAAGTTTGATTTACTTAAACTTTTATTCAATATACACTATTATAATCTCGTAACATGAGATTTATTGTTGAACAATATTTTCGATTAAGAATAAAGGCTCATTGTAATTACTCTTATATTTTACGTCTGTACTAGATTTGGAAATTATTTTCAGAAAGGATGAAAAGTCGCGAGACGTTTGCATCAAGAATATGATATCATGTGGATTAATGAAATTAGATATTATATTATTTGAATAATAACTTTAAAAAATTAGGACAGTAGGCAGTATTGAATCTGGAAAAGTCAAATTATTTTACCTTAGCTTAGCCTAATGATGCTCAACCTTTTTGCTTGAAAATCGTTTCTCACCACAATTTTCGAAAGGTAATCTTCGATTTATTTTTACAAGATTTTCTTTTGTTAAATAAGACAAATTATTATGCGTAAAAATAGGCGTATCATAGTGCAGAGGTTGTGCACTCCTATCATATAGGCACACTTAGTATTATTTGTAGACGGGCAGCTTAATGTCACGTAGTGCAGGCTCACTACCCACACCAGTTGCGTCTACTGTAGGAGATCAAAAATAGCCCCTACAACTTCGACCCTGTCTGTAGCTCGAAAGGGTGAGATAAGCAATCCATCATTGTATTGAGGGTTGCCTTAGTTTTTTTTTTCAAAAAAGTCTAGTGGATGCAAATCCAGCCATGATTAGCGATAAAATTCACAGTACTTGTAAGCACGTAATCCGTAGTTCAGTTTCAGTTTTTTAACGTAGTTTGTCATCCCTATGTCATTTATTTTACGTGCAGGGGGTAGTGGTTTTTGCCTGATCTACGACACCAATATTGGGAGTAACTGAACTGTGTTCAAGAGGAGGGGGGGGTTCAAATTTCAACTCCTGAACACAGTTCAGTTTGCGCTACTTAACCGCTCCCAACGATTCAGATTTTGAGCTCAAAATTTAAGTCTAAGCTTTTGAAAGCATTTAATAATATACAAAAATAACGGTAAAAATAGTTGTTCGTTTTTCCAAAATCTAAAGCGCCCTTTATCAGCATTTTTTTAAACTTTATCTTTAAAATTTGTTTTCAAGAAAATACTGACATAAAGAATAGTTTTAGTGAAAAACGCAAAGGAATCGACCAATTTTTCCGCTTTTTATAATAATTTGAAATTTTGCACAATAAACTTTAATGGCACCTGTCTCCTTCGGAAGACGTTTGGGACCCTTAGTTTCCTATTTAATATTGTTTGTCTTGATGTGTACTATCACCTATTAAAGTTCTGTACAAGAGATTAGATACACCCTGTATATTGTTAAATTTTGGACGATTAAATTATCACTGAAAAGGCAGCTAATAGTGTAGTAGATAACAGAACTCAGTTATAGTATGACTTAGCAGACCAGTGGCATTTTAATATGCGAATAAAATGTTAACTGTCCGTCAAATTCAGCTGTCAACTCGATGAAGTGATGGTTTATGCAGTCTCCTCCCGGTCTAAGAATTTTTGCAGAAAGATTGTTTAAGTGTAAGCGAATGGTTTTCTTTTTTCCAAATAATGATTCACGTATACATCTTGAGTTATAAGCAGTTATTGTGGAAGGAAGGCAGTTTGTTTGGTTTCTTTTTTCCAAATAATGATTCGCGTATACATCTTGAGTTATAAGCAGTTATTGTGGAAGGAAGATAGTTTTTTTTGGTCTGCAATGTTGCGTCCATAAATTCGGTTCAAAATGTTGACGTTAACAGTATTTTTAAAAATATCTTTTTCTTTAAAGTAAAACGGAAAAACAGTTCTATTACTTAGTTTCTTAATAAATGCACCTGCCAATTTTATACGTTTGCTAGTAAAAAATAATTAAATAACGCGCAAGGAAGCATTTTGGATTTGAAAACAATGTTAAATCATGTTTTAGTTTATTTCTGTGATTTGAAGAATATAAATTCCCCATTCCTTTCACAAGGATTTTAAATGGAGTTATGAATAAAAAGGAGGAGACGCATAGTGTATCATAAATAAGCTAAAAAACTTTGTAAAATCACCATGAAAAGAAAATTAAACAGGACGCGTTTCGAGCTTCAAAAATACAGCTCGTCTTCAGCTAAACCAAACACGTGTCACAAGGGACAGAGTGGAAATAAAAAGTACTTTACTACACTTTTTATTTCCACTCTGTCCCTTGTGACACGTGTTTGGATTAGCTGAAGACGAGCTGTATTTTTAAAGCTCGAAACGCGTCCTGTTTAATTTTCTTTTTATGGTGATTTTACAAAGTTTTTTAGCTTATTTATAACTTTATCGCCAGTGATTTCGGTGTTACTCAATAAGCATAGTGTATCAGTTGCGATTGAAATAACTGAGGAGGTTGTCACAAGATGACACATGTTTCTTTTGATCGGATCAACAGTTTACGGTTACTGCCGGAGAAAACTTCCAACAGTTATTTAAAATAGAAAATTTTGCCTTTTTTTAGTGCCTATTGATCAAAAATTTCTCTTACAAATATGGTATTTATTTTTTTTATTTTTCTAGTATCAGTTGCCCAGATATATTATTTTCAATGATAATGAGAGGAAGTCGCCTAGTTTGTCACAATGTCGTGGAACTACTACCGGCGATGTAAACTCCTATCAGTAAAAATAAATACCATTTTTGAGATTATTTTTTATTTAATATTTCCCTTAATGAGGCATTTAAATAAAGAGAAATTTTCTACAAAAATATACTGGTGGAAGTTTGCCGCGATAGTAATGAAACCTTGTGAAAGCGGTTACAGTTGAGGCTTCATTATTTTAAGGCTATTTCAGTCCCTATTTCTTAATAGTTTCATTGAATTTTATCCTTCAACTGTTCCAAGAGATGCAGGTGGTTACTTTAAAGCTGCTCTGTAAAAATATTTTTCCTCGCCCTACAAAGCAAACTTTTCTGCAACATTCACACGGATTTACTTTTTAAAAGTAAAAACATGATGCTTGCAGGCGTTATTATTGAACTGACATGAAAATGAATAGCGTTTTTCGGTTTTATATCTTTGTTTTATGTTCCATCTGGATTCATAAGATATTGGTGCTTTATATGACGATTTACTACGCGATATCGCGTCCAAAAAACTGTTAAACTTTAACAGCATTTTCTGAAAGATTCTTTGCCTTTATCTTTAGATGGAAATCTCTATTCGATTTTGTAGTTTCTGAATGACAGCAGCTGCCTATTTTATGCTTGTAAATACAAAAATGGCTTCATGAATTTTTCAAAGTAGGTGCTTAGGATTTGATATCAGACTAAAAATACAGTACTGGAATATAAGTCACGTGAAGCATCTATTGAAATTTAATAAAGATCATTTAGATTTGCTAGCATTTGCTTAAATTATTTCTAAAAATAAATTTTATAATGTCTAAGAAAATATAGGTTTTAAAGCAGATTTAAAAATGGGAGTAGGTTTCTTTACTAGATGAAATAAAAATAAGAACAACAACAACAAAAGAAATGTGTATATAAAGATACAAGAACATTTTCCGATTTTAAAATTGAGAAACGCGTTTAGTTAAAAAATGAAATAAAATTTCTTTTAATGTTAAAATTCCAGATTTAGTTACAGTAAATGTTTCTATAAAAACTTAAAATTCTATTAATATCTTCACAAATTTAGTTTTTTTCCCATTTGGGAAAACTTCTGAATACTAAGCAAAAGATATTTTTACTTAATTCAAAATCTCCTCTAAAAGCTGTAAACATTGTAATAGCGTTTATTTTTATTTATTTATTCATTTATTAACATATTATATTCATCTTAAATAAAGTCATATCTTTTTTATTTATTTATTCATTATTTGCATAGTATATTTCATCTTAAATGAAGATATATCTTTTTCTATTTTACTCCGAGAAAAATTTATATGAATTGACAGAAAAAAAAGTATTTTTCACAACTCTTACTACCGCCGTTGAATAAAAGGCAAAAAAATATGCCAATAATTATGGTAATACCAGGATCAAAGCTACGCCTTTGAATAGGAAAGTAGTTTGATTTGTTGTGAACTATACTAAATACGTAGTTCTGCCGTATTTGCTCATTATTATATTAATGCTCCTTTTTGTTCCCCGTTTCCCTCAAAGAAAAACAATTCATAACCTAAAGTAAGTACTTTTTAAGTTTATTAAATTAAAGTGTTTTAATATTACTAACACTTCCCAAAATATTTTAAATGCGTTTATGAATTCGGTTTGTTTGTTTGTGCGTCTCTAATTTGCGTAAATATACTCGGATTGACATACAATTTTCGCAAGTTATAAAGGTTCACTATTTAATAACCGCTATTGAAAAATGAAATGTGTGTTATTCATAATTCGTTTACAAGGATACACAAAATTATTCAGTTGCATTATGGTGTATGGACAGAAAAATTGTTTATGGAGGCATTTTGTTTAAAATAACTTATCTAGCTATCCCATTTCATTGCTTAATAAAAATGAAATTTCTTAATATTCTTTGTAGTAGTATACACTACATTACTATGTACTATATCATTGGAAAATGTTTTATAATTTTGGGAAAATCTGAGTCTGAAGCATGATTTTTCGCTCTTGTTAGCAATGAGAAGAATTGACTATTTGCTGCAGCTCAAGTTTCAACGCAAATTTTTGTGACTTTTTCACTTTTTTTCTTTTTAATTCCGTGAATTTATTAAAATAGTTAATAATAGTTTATTTTGTATTGTTGCGTATATAAGATTCTTTTGATCTTATGGTTAGACGACTTCAAACTCTTGTCTCTTAGAAAAGTAGAAAATAATTTATTTACAGATCTTCAGAACAACAGAGTCTTCGAAACTCACAAATATTACTAGATATTCAAAAATAACTGTTCAAATCTATCGTACAAGTACAGATATAGGTCCCAAAGACTCTTTATACAATGCCTCAACGCTAAATCACATTCAAAACAATGTAGAGAAAACTCAAGCAAACTTGCTTACAATCGCAGCTCACTCAATGACTGACTGATGAATAATAACCACAGCAGCTCGTATTGCTCTCCTTATATAGGCTCACAGCATGTGCTGGAAATTTCTACAACCTTCTCGAAAAATCCACAAAACCACGGAACAGCATTCAATGTATCAGCATATCTAACGGGGGGGGGTTTACCATAGAGGTGGAAGGGTTACCATCGCCAACAATCGCCAAGTTTGTCGCCAACTTGGCGACCAAAATTAGTCGCCAAAAGTGACGCCAACTTGGCGATATCTCTAATATTTCGCAAAGCTGCCATAGACATTCACTGAAAATAATAGACAAGTTTGCTTGATAACAGAGACAATGTAACAAAAACTAATATTAGTAAAGGAATGGAGCTTAATAAGATTATTTACATTATTTTACAGTACAAACACTAACTATTCACAAAATTCGTAACACTACCCCCTCCTCAAAGACGGCACGTCCCGGGCAGTGCAATCCTTGAGTTAGAGGAAAACACTTAAAATAAATAAACAAATAAATAAATAAATAAATAAATAAATAAATAAATAAATAATAATAAGATTTACATAAATAAGAACTAATTACTATTTACATATTTACAAAAAAAAAGTGACTTTCATGACCATGGTCTGAAATTCCAGTTTTGAATTTCTAATCACTTTGGCCAAAATAAGGGGCTAGCCGGTTATAATGTATGATCTTGGGCTTGGTGTGTGGCGATTTTTGTACACGTACGACGACGTCATTCAGTCTGTTGACGACTGTGTAAGGGCCGTCCCACTTTCTTTGTAATTTAGGTGACAGTCCCTTACGACGTATGGGATTCCACCACCAAACTTTGTCACCTTCGTTGAACTCATGTCCTGTTGCCTTTATAACGTACCGTGTCTTCATCTTTTCCGATGCCAATCCGATTCGGTTCCTCGCTAGACGATGAATCTCCTCAATCCGTGCCTGGAGTTTATCCACGTACTCCTCGGGCGATAAAGGAGCATCAGGAGGACGGCCAAACAAAAGATCCGCAGGTAGACGAAGATCACGACCAAAGAGCATTTGAGAAGGGGAGTAACCAGTGGCCTCATGAGTGGCACTCCTGTAGGCAAGCAGGAAAAGAGGCAATTTCTTGTACCAGTCCTGTTGGTCTCTAGACACCAGGAGAGAGAGGCTATTTAGGATGGTACGATTGAAACGCTCCACCATGCTGTCCGATTGAGGATGTAGAGGTGTAGTTCGAGTTTTGACCATGCCGAGTAGTCCACACATTTCCTTAAACACAGTCGAATCGAAGTTTCTTCCTTGATCGGAATGGATTTGAAATGGAACGCCGTATCTGGAAACCCAGTGTTGAACCAGTATGTCTGCTACGGTTACCGCCTCTTGATTAGGAATGGCGTAGGCTTCAGGACATTTAGTGAAGCAGTCCATGACAACGAGGATGTACCTATTGCCATCAGATGTTCTAGGAAGAGGACCCAGGATGTCTAGAGCAATTCGTTCGAAAGGAGCTCCTACATTATAACGCTGCAATCGTCCACGGGTGCGCCTTTTTGGACCTTTACGTGCTACACAGGGGTCACAAGTTCGACACCACTTCTCTACATCACTGCGAACATTATTCCAGTAAAAACGCTCTCGAACCTTTTGAAGGGTATTCATTACACCAAAATGACCCCCTGTGGGACTATCATGTAGTTCTTGAAGGACCATAGAAATTCTCGACCTAGGGAGTAGTAGTTGCCATCTACATGTCTTTCCATCGTTAGACTCCCATTTTCGGTACAAAATACCGTTCTTCAAATGTAGGGAATCCCAGAGAGCCCAATAACGTTTAGTCGTAGGATGGTAATGGGCCATGTCTTGCCAGCTGGGCTTCCTGTTGGACTCCTCTTTCAGCTCTAGAATTGGCTTAATTTCAGGATCAGCAAGTTGATCTTTACGCAGGCTCTCGTCACTCCACGGATCTTGCGATGATGTAGACCCAGTTGTAACTTGTCTTACTATAGGACCTTTGACATTAAAATTCTTCTCAACCCGGTCGCAGTATCTACAATTCTCTGAGCAGGGTCTTCTTGAGAGAGCATCTGCATTTCCATGTGATGAGCCTTTTCGATGGCGTATCTCCATATCGTACTCTTGAAGCTTTTGTATCCACCTGGCTATCTGGCTTTCAGGGTTCTTAAAATTCAATAGCCAAGTTAGAGAAGCATGATCAGTTAGGATCAGGAATTTTCGACCGTAAAGATAGTGATGAAAATGGTCTATGGCTTTCACTACTGCAAGAAGCTCTTTTCTTGTTACGCAGTAGTTTCGCTCTGCCTTTGATAAGCACTTGCTGAAATAGGCGATAACACGCTCCTGGCCGTCGATTTCCTGGGACAGTACAGCGCCAATGCTTTCGTTACTTGCATCCGTATCAAGTATAAACTGTTTATCGATTTGAGGATATGACAGAATTGGAGTGGATGTTAAGGCCTCCTTAAGCTTTTCGAAAGCAGCGTCACATTCCTGTGTCCACATAAATTTTTGATTGGCTTCTGTTAATTTATGAAGTGGTCTTGCAATCATCGAGAAGCCTTTGTCAAATTTTCTGTAATAGGTGCATAATCCTAGAAAGCTCCGAAGCTGGTGAACATCTGCTGGACGATTCCAATTTTTCACTGCCGATATCTTCTCTGGATCAGCCTTAACTCCTTCCGCTGAAATGATGTGTCCAAGGTAGGCAACTTCATTTCGAAACAAACTGCACTTCGAAGGGCTTAACTTCAAATTAGCTTCCTTTAATTTTTGTAGCACCCGCCTGAGGTTGTTCAGATGTTCATCAAAAGATTTTCCTATGATTATGATATCATCTAAATAAACAAGACATGCTTCATATGACAGCCCCCGGAGAACCGTTTCCATAAGCCGTTCGAAAGTTGCAGGTGCGTTACACAGACCAAAAGGCATTACCTTGAACTGCCATAATCCTTGTCCCGTTGTAAAGGCAGTCTTCTCGCGGTCGTCCGGATGGATCTCTACCTGCCAGTAACCACTCTTCAGATCCAGAGTCGAGAACCAAGTGTTGCCCGCAAGTGTGTCGAGAGTGTCGTCGACCCTTGGTAGAGGGTAACTATCCTTTTTAGTGACGTCATTCAGTCGGCGGTAGTCTACACAAAATCTTGTTGAACCATCCTTCTTTCTTACTAATACAATGGGAGACGCCCATGGACTTGTCGATGATTCGATGACGTCATTTTCTTCCATATCCTTAATTAAATTTTGCACCTCTTCTTGCTTGGCAAAAGGTAATCGTCTAGGGTGTTGTTTAATAGGTGAGTGATCTCCAGTATCAATTCGGTGTTTTGCCATTTTGGTTCGTCCAAAGTCTTCAGATGTTTGGGAGAATAAACTTTGGAATTCCCTAATTAAATTTTCCGCAGCATCCATCTGTTTTGGATCTAAGTCTGTATTTTGTAACAAATCTTTGACTAAATTATCTGAAGATTTCTCAGAGTGACTGGAATTTTGACTTATGCACGTCACAGGAGCACATGATGCTATCACCTCTCCTTTCTTGATAGTCCTCGTCTTATCACTGATGTTAGCAATTCTGACTGGAATGGTCTTTTTCGAGAGGTCTACCACAGAAGAAGCCACCAATACTCCTGCTTGTGTACTATTGTCTTCTGGATAATCTATATGGCCAAACCGGTAATTAGTTTCATTTTTAATTACAGCTGGAACTAAAAATTCTGTTCTTGGATCTAGATTGATGTCTTCTTTGGCTATTACTGCTTGTTTACATTCAATTTCGTTATTTAATCCAAAAAGACTTATTTCTTCAATCAACTCTTCTTGGCCTTTCGTCAATTCTGTCTTTATGCCATTGATAGCATCTAACAGTTCTTTCAGTTATCCGTCCATTGTTCTTGTTTTCGCCATAAGATTCCGACTCCTGACACCAAAAATTGTTGCGTATATAGGATTCTTTTGATCTTATGGTTAAACGACTTCAAACTCTTGTCTCTTAGAAAAGTAGAAAATAATTTATTTACAGATCTTCAGAACAACAGAGTCTTCGAAACTCACAAATATTACTAGATATTCAAAAATAACTGTTCAAATCTATCGTACAAGTACGGATATAGGTCCCAAAGACTCTTTATACAATGCCTCAACGCTAAATCACATTCAAAACAATGTAGAGAAAATTCAAGCAAACTTGCTTACAATCGCAGCTCACTCAATGACTGACTGATGAATAATAACCACAGCAGCTCGTATTGCTCTCCTTATATAGGCTCACAGCCAGAGCCTGATTACTAACGGGGCACTCTCCCACCAGTAAAATTTTATGGAAAGTTTCAACTTGTTTAAACGCCTTTTTCATTCGAAATTACTGTCATAAATAAGGGAAAAAATTCTATTTCTTTTTACTGGTAGGATAGTGCCCCGTTGATAATCAGGCCCTGCTCACAGCATGTGCTGGAAATTTCTACAACCTTCTCGAAAAATCCACAAAACCACGGAACAACATTCAATGTATCAGCATATCTAAAGGGGGGGGGGGTGTTACCATAGTGAGTGAAGGGTTACCATTGCCAGCAATCGCCAAGTTTGTCGCCAACTTGGCAATATCTCAAATATTTCGCAAAGCTGCCATAGACATTCACTGAAAATAATACACAAGTTTGCTTGATAACAGAGACAATGTAACAAAAACTAATATTAGTAAAGGAATGAAGCTTAATAAGATTATTTACATTATTTTACAGTACAAACACTACCTATTTACAAAATTCGTAACAGTATTTATTATAAAACATTTTCATGAAAATTCTTTAAAATTTCAATTAAAAAAATTATCTATATTTTTTTAAAATATTCTTATGGCTACAAACGTTAGCAAGCGAAATCAAAAATTTTCAAGTTTAGTGTTTCAATAAAATTGAGATATATATGAAAATCTTTGAATGTTACGGGATTTTATCTTTTTAAAGTCAATTTGGCGTATTGATTGAAGATTAATGCAATTAGAAGATAAAATGATTTAAGGGGACACACATCCTTTAAAGCCTTCAAAAAATCTAATTTTTTTGCTTTTTAATTCATTTGACCGCTAATGTTTTTTTGAACAATTTGTCACAAATGGCATCAAAATATTCGCAAAATTACGCACGTTCCACTAAAAATGTAAATTAGTATTAATTTGTTTTAAGCAAAATACTTATGTTTATACTGTTTTTTTTTTTTTTTTTTTTAATTGACATTTTTTTACTAGCGCGCAATTGGCGCCAACTTATATGGACCCATGGGACGCGAGCCCACCCAATAATTTGATATCTCCATCCACCCATTATTAATTGAGCCCACCCAATACTTTTGTATTTGTTCAAAATTTTTTTGAGCCCTCCCAATATTTTTCAAAATTTGGCGCCACTGCTAGCGCGTATAAAAACTCCAAACTTGAAACTTTATAAAAATCTTTATTAGATCATTTTCTTCACATTGGTCTAAAATCTAGGATATTTAAAAAATATTATTGAATGTATGGGTATTTGAGTGACAAAAATTGTGAAATTTTTCATATTTCTATTTTGAGAAACTTTAGAACGCCTAAGATTTTTTTCGTTTTCCATTAGATTTTAGTTCATTTTATTTTTGTAACATTTTAAAACTTATATTAAAAGTTTAAAAGTTCTAGAGTGCATATAGATTTTTTGAATCATGCGCGCAAACTATATACATGATCATTAATTTAAAAAAAATCATACATTAAGAACTAATTATTAATAATTAATTACGTATTGCTTAATGCAAATTTAAATTATATTGCAGGGAGAAAATATTGTAGTATTATCCCCCCTGCCCCCCCCCCCCAAAGAAAACCCTGAAGAGGTTAGTGTAAAAAATTAATGTATGGATCCATTTTAAATATTTGTCATCGAAATCCAATTTTTCATTTGTTCAAAGGGTATGTACCCTCTTAAAACACACTTCTAAGCTATAAGTAAAGCTGATTTTGGTTCAACAGATAATTGTTTTCATTATTTTGCAAAGAAATTATACACAGGAGAAAATAATCGGGAAATGCACTCAAGGTTTAAACTTTTTTGGCTTTTAAATGCCAGTAATTACTAAAAATAAATTTGGCGGTATATTTTTACAAGATTCGCAATAGAAACATCCTTCTGGATAGCTTTCTACAAAATTTTCAGGAGAAATTTAAATCATTTTTGTTATCAAATATATCTTCAAAACAAGGATCGGGTGGTATCACTGGCTCAAGTGTAAAATCTACACTGTATAAAAAAAAAAAAAAAAAAAAAAAAAAAACAATCAAGAACGAAAATATACAATAACCTCTTCCAAGTCATCAGAGGTTTCGAAAACTGTTTCTTTACATTTTGAAATTTAAAGAAGACTTTATAAGAATAAATTTTTATTAGTTGCAAGTCATTTTCGAAAACGTTTCTCAGTAGCTTTTACAGTGCAATAATCAATTTTCTCAAATCAGAATATCACTTTTTCGGATGCTTTCGATTCACAGAAAAATATTTTGGTATTCAGAAAACATGTTTATTAGACAAACATACAATATTAAAAGTAATTACACTGTAAGAAAAATTCGTCAATATACACTAAATTATCGTTATTTTTTCACAAATAATTACCGTATTCCCAGAAAACGTATTTGATCTGTGAATTCATTCCGAGCGTCGAAAAATGAGGAAGAGATTCTGTTTATTTCTTGCACGCATGCGTATTGGGTCTGTTAGTAATAAATTCGAATTTATTTTTAAAATGAAAAGCAAAATATTCTATAGATTAAAATGTCTAATTTAGTTTAAAAAGACACAAATGTTTTCGTATTTAAAAATAAATAACAATTACTTTCTTCATTCATTCAAAAATTCTCACAATTTGTTATTCATATTCAAAGTTGGATAAGTTGAATAAAGTTGAATTTACTAAGTTATTTATATAATAAATATTCCCATTTAAAATGTACTTTAAGTGAACACATTCAAAAGATATTTTAATTAAAAAATAAAATGCAAAAAGAAAAAAAAATGATATTATTAAAAAAAATCTTGTCGTAGAACATCCATATTTTTCTTCTAGCAATCTGCGCAAATATAATTAAAATTCACATTTTTATACTATATTAATATAAACGTATAAAAACCCCAGCCACGGTTTCATTAAAGATGAAATCTTCCCTAAATTAACTTCAAAATTAAAAGCTCTTTAACGAAATAAACCAAATCACACTCATAAGAAATAAAGAGTTCTACTTCTAAGCACTTTTCTCCTGAGGAATCCTGGCGCTGAGGATGAGCGTATTGAGGCCTTGTAATGCTGTGGTCGTGAGTTCGACCCTCACCGCCGGCGTATTTATCTTTTCCAGACTTTTTTCAAAAGACGGATATTTTTCCTCTTTTGACGGAGAAAAAAATAAACAGATAGTCCTCAATAGACAGACAATTTTCGGCAGCAGTGCTGCCAGTACTTTTTCTGTAAAAAGACGGAAGTTTTTTTGAGAGTGTAACATTAGTATGAAAATGTTTTGTTACAATTGTATGCACAAATTCAATTATGCAGGTTGAAATGTTTGCTTGAAAATTTATAGAATCTGAAAAAAAAAAAAAAAAAAAAAAAAAAAAAAAAAAAAAAAAACAATTTTTCGGGTATAGAGAACTGATTAATTCATTATAAAAATTGCTAGGAAACGTTTCCGAAAATTATGGAGAGCTAATAAAGATTTATTTTGGTAAATTTCGAAAATAAATTATTTTTTCGTGTTTTTAAAGATAAAGGAATGCTTTTCGGAATCTTGTTTATTATATAATAGTGTTCGTGGTTATTTTACTTTTTCAAAGTTTGAAACATCTGTAATGTTTTACAATGTAAATTATTGTTCCTATTAAAAACTATTGATACATTTGATAAACTCAAATCCGAAATAAAAGCGCGCATCTGTATTATTCGAATCTTTAGAAAGTGCATTTTTTTCCCCTTATAGCGGCTTCAACAGCAGTCTTACCTTTGAAATCTATACTTACATCTACACCCAGTAAAAATATTTCTTTTATGCTGTTCTTCTCAAAGAAAGAAGTATCTCATTTCAAATGTTCGTGTATTTTCAGCATTTCTCAAGTTATACCAGTTTCGGATTTGTAAGTAAAATTCTTCTAGAAGAGAAAAATGCTTAGTGTTTTATGCATTTTGTTTGAATTAAAACTTACGCAAAACTGTTTGTGTTCATAATGTTCGTAGCTAAACGAGCAATTACTACTTTAGATGATATAATAAGGACGGAAGTAGAACATTGTTATTTAAAAAAAAAAGTAAGTTTTGCAAACCCACAGCAATGTATAATTTTAAATAAACGATGCCTCTGGAAAAGATCTCTCTTAAATTTCATCTACAGAAGAGTTACAGTGGCGGTCAAAAGTTTCCGGCCACCAAAAATTTTTCAGTTAATTTGTTACTATACCCATGTGAAGAGGAATCTCAAAGTTATATTTATACATTTTATTGACGTAATAGTTAGGAACTTACTTGTTGAATAACATGAAAATGTCAATAAATATAATTGACAAAATTAAGTACAAAGGAAAACGCATGTTCTCAAAAGTTTCTGGCCACCTTCGCAAATTTTTTAAAAAATGTAATAGAAAACTACAGCGATCAGCAACATTTATAATTAGTATTTTATAGTATTAGCATTTTATTACCTTTAGAAATAAATTCTACGGCACAGTGACGTAACATTCATACAATCAAAGGTTAAAGTTCGTCTATGGTACGTTTTTTCCACATTTCTTGCAATTTTTTGGAATTTTCTGCTGAGTTGGAATATTTATAGTTCGGCAGACGTTTGTCAACTTCTTTCCAAAGATTTTCTATTGGATTAATGTTGGGCGTTTGGGCTGGTCATTTCAAAAACGAAATTATTTTGTGCGAAAACCATTGCTTGCCAAGGCTTGATTGCATTAATTATGTCGTTATCCTGTTAAAACAAATAATTGCGACTAAAATTTTCCTCTCATAAGGCAGAAAATAATCTTGTAAGGTATCCTTATACATTGCATCATTCATCTTGCCGTGGATTTTAAATTACGGACAGACAATTTTTGAAGAAAACACTCCCCACATTATAACGTGTCCTCCGCCATGCTTCATTGTAGGAATAACATATGTTGAATCACATTTTTTGTTGTTAGGTCATCGGACGAAGTGTCTGCCATCACTCCCAAAAAAGTTTCAAATTCTATTGATGGAAAAATAGTACTTTTCTCCAGTTTTCACTATACCAGACTTTGTGTTTTTTGGAAAACGCCAGTCAGTACATTTATATTTTTTTACCTACGAAAAATTTTTGAACACCGACACTTCCATAAAGTTTTGTATCACGTCAGAATCTTAACACGGTAGACCGACTTATTTCAACAATATTTTCATTTTGTAAATAGCCGTATATTGCAACAGAATTTTTATGAGGGTCATCAATTGTTTTTCTTTTGATAATTCTGTCAACGAGAATAGAAAATTTTTGAAGACTTCCGGACCTCACAAAGTCTTGAAGACCACGGCCATCTTTATATAATTTTTAAAAATCGTTTACAGTTAATTTACCGATTAATAACTTTACCGCAGTACCTCGAGAAGATTAGGCCTATAGTGACAAATTAATCACTCATTTACGGAAATATTTGTTGAACTTTTCAATTTTGAATTTAAACTATGCTATTCACGTTGATTCATTCACAAACAAGACCAAAAAACACTTTACTGATAGAAAAAAGCTAAGGAATGATGAGTGGCCTGAAACTTTTGCACACGCGAACTTCGAATTCTACCCCTTTGCATGAAGCGTCCACAGTATCCAATCAAAATGATCACGTGGCCAGAGGTCATTCACATATTCCTAACTTTTGAAGCAATTGTGCTTCTTCTTTGCTGAAACTTTCTGGTAAATAAATCAAAGAAACTAACTGGCCGGAATCTTTTGACCGGAATCTTTTCTTTGTAAAGTCTCATCATACTGCAGAGTATTGACCTTCAACCCTTTTGCTTGAAGTGTTTTGTCACCAATATTTTCCTATAGCATTCTTCGATTATTTTAATTTCAAAGTATCTGTAAACAAGATAAAGCATTTTTTTTAATCCTTAAATAGTCTTAAGCTTTTGGTACCACATCAGTTTTCAGCAATTTACAAAAATCTCTTTTAGTTAAAATATAAGAATATGATAAACAACTTGACCGCAGCATTTTAAGATTTATGACGGATATAAGAATTGTAAAGGAGAAAAAAGTTGAATATCAAAACATGTATATTTTAAGTTCGTTGTTGATCCACAGATGGAAATGATTTTTTTTTAACTTTTAATTTAAGAATAGAATGATTTTTATATTTTTTAGAATTGTGAGGTTTGTTCTAGTTTCCTGATTAACTAACAGCATGTTCTGAGAATATCTGCTTTTCTTTCCCCTTCGTCTCTTTTTTTATGTTTCAAAATGCATAGTAAGATGAACATTTGCTTTATAACAGGAATAATGGTAAAACCCAGAGAAATGCCACCACTTTTCATTAGTTGATTTCTTCGCTATATTAATCTTGTAATTTCTTTCATTCAAAAGATCGAAGAATGTATATCCGAACTAGGGAAAACTACACGTTTTAAACAAACATTCAATAAAATATTCTTTAAATATAAATAATACACACAGCTTTCTAATAAAAATCCGATTCCTTTTAGTAGATTTTCTTTACTGCTTTAGCCGTTTAGTAATATTTGAATAAACTTGGATAATAATATCGTTGTACAAATTCTAAACAAACTCGAAATAAAATATTATGTATAAATATTCATGATCCAGGTAACTAAGTAAATTCCGTTTCCTTTCAGTAAAACCCCTTTAATATTCTAAATGTTTACTAGCATTTGAGTAAGCTATGACAATAATACCGTTGCATAAGTTCTAAACAGACATTAAATAAAATATTGTGTTTAAACACACATGATTCAAGCAATTGTCTAATAAAATCTCGTTTCCTTTCAGTAAAACTTACTTACTGTTTTAACTATTTACTAGCATTTGAGTAAAATTAGATAAAAATATCGTTATACAGGTTCTAAAGAAACACGCATGAAATCATTACTTTTAAATATATAAGATTCGAGCAGTTTTCTAAAAAAAGTCCGCTTCCTTTCAGTAGAAATTCTTTACTGCTTTAACTGTTTAATGTTATAAATCACCTTAAATACACAATTATCTGTAGGTGGCAACAAGTGCTAGAACTTGGAAAATCCTCTCTACAACGAGTTCGGAAGAAGTCGTAAAAGATGTTCAAACATCCTTCTTTATTATTTTTCTCATAAGCATATTAAATTGGATATCCTACAGTGACATAGTAGGAACGTGAAGATAAATTTCATGGTATTACACTGTAAAAAAAATATGGGTTTTCACATAAATATATTAAGTATCTTTATTTACATTATTATAGTTACTAGATAATCTTTAGTAATCAATCGCTTCGCAAAATATTGCAAAAATATTTCTAGTAAAACTGCTCATCAAACAGCTGTAACTTAACTGACGCGCAGTGTTGAATCAACCAGTCAACACACCAACCTCTTAATTAGATCTTTGGCTAGCCCGCCCAGCGAAACCGCTGATGCTGAACGCTGAACTGTCGCCGCTGACTTCGTGATCCAGTGGAATTTTGATTTGTGAAATGATTTTCATCATTTTAAAGTAAGTTATATTTTATTTAATCTAGAAACATTTACAAATATTCAGTTTATTTTTATTAAAAGTTAATTTCACCACTAATCTCTTATTTCTTTTAGGCCTAACTTAAACCTTTCTTGTCAATTGTCGCGAGTATTACTAATATTCTGTGCGTAGTTTATGCAGTTTAAAACCTGTTTTTCTTTTTCGTTTCTTTCTCTCTCTTTGATTATATAATTTTAAAAATGAAATGTTAATTAATCTACTGGTAATCTTTGATATTGTAAGTTGAGATTTAAGTCTGGGATAAATATTGTATCGTTCAAGTTTTTGTCATGTTTTGGGACCATAAAAATCTTTTATTAAACTAATCTACTTATTTAATTTTATCTGAAATCTCAATGTTCTCATGCACGCTATTTATAAAATAACAAATATATCGCAAACTATACGTGTTTTTGCAGCCTTTTGTACAATTACCCCTGATAGCTAAGTCAGAATATAATTTAAAATTAATAAAAACAACTTTTTAATCACAATTATCGCCGTTTTATTTTATTGTGTGTCATTAAAAATATTAATAATGTAAATTAGACTTAAAGTCCGACTTGCCCCCATCTGTTTGTTTACGTTTTAAATGCTTGAATAATGCAATGTTGTCAGCAAGCAAAATTTTTGTTTGAATCTAATTCGTTAAACATGGGTTGAAACTGCTGTTCATGTTTATTGTATTGACATCAGGGTTGGCATGATTTAAATTGACAGATTTAAATTAGCGGATTTTAATCAATTTTTCTTTTTTAAATGCTAGAAATTAGTTAGCAGGGAAATAAGAAGTTGGTGTAAATAAGTAGCAGGTCTTTTTCTGGTATTGCCAGGATTGCTATCAAAAAGAATGTGGCAGGTGCAGGTTAAGTCCAGGTGTCCCCCTCCTAATTTTTTAATTCTTTGTTATTTTGTTAAAAAATTTAGACGATGAGGCAAAACACGGAAGCGCTTAATAATAAATCATATTTTGTTTGCCAATATTTGCAACTAAATGATTTTAATCTTTTTTTGTTTCACAAGTTAATAATTAAACAAATTCATTAATGTTCACCAAAAAATCAGATACTACATGTAAGGAACAAGTTTTAAAACTTGCTATATTACACTGTCAAATTTCAATTAAAGCTTATGAATTTTTAAAAAGCATTCCAAAACCAAAATAATTAGTTTGTATATTGTAGTCACAAATCGTAGATGAATGATGTGTGCATAGTAATACATTGTTGTTTTAATTTAAAACTTAAAATCTTAATTCTTACTTTTTATATAATGTTTTACAGATTAATTTTAACTTTGATCTTATTATTAATAATATGCTATAATTTTTTAAAAATAAGACATTAGGTAAAGATAGAATTACAAAATTTAAAGCAAGATATGAACAAGCTTTTAATGGCTGTCATATTGCTAAAGTTTTATTAAATTCCTCTGTTTTAATTCAAAATGAAATTTCACTTAGTGTAGAGGAAAATAATGAAGGTTTGGCATTCATTAAAGAAAATTATCCAAATCTTCTCACCACTGTAGCACAATTTTTTGAAATTTGGTCAGGGAAATTCCGGGAATCTTTTGAGATTTGGTCAGGGAATTCGCCAGTCATGTTTTGCTGGGAACCCTGCATTCAACAAAATTTCCAATCCTCATCGACAAAATTTGTTCTTTTTTTACGCTCTATCAATGAAATTCATGCTTTTTTTTCACAGCAAATTGGTGAAATTTACAATTTTTTTCTGTGCCCTACTGATAAAAATTGTAATTTAAGCTATATCATTAAGAAAAAAATTTTTTTTTATAAAGAATTTTGTAAAAATGTGCCATAACTACATGGATGAAAGTTTTCAGTCTTAAAAATTTCCAAGGATGGAAGCGGATCGCAGGAAAGATGCGCTTCTCAAAAAAGATGGAATGAAGATTCGAATGATCGTAAAAAAAGAGATTTCTGTGAAGCAATTGAAAAAAAAAAAAAAAAAAAAAAAAAGATGCATTTTTTGTCAAAATTTTGCAAAAAAAAGGGGGGGGGGTTGTTGAAGGATTGCGAAAAACATGCTAATTTTGTTAAAGGATCCATAACCATTTCCATTGCAAAATTATGAAAAGCATACTGTTTCCATCAAAAGATCACGAAAAAAACACCATCTCAGTCAAAGAATGCGAAATAGACATGGTCTCTGTCAAAGAATTAAAAAAAGCATCTTCTGTCAAAAACTTGCAGAAAAAAACAAGATTCCTGTCCTAGGGACGCGAGAAAGACTAATTCTGACAAAAGATAGTGAAAAAGATGCACTCTCGGTCAAAGAATGCAAAATAGATGCAGTCGCTGTCAAAAGATCTCAAAAAAGACATATCTGCCAAATGAATTAAAAAAAATTAAGATTTTTATCAAATGATTATAGAGGAAACTCAAATTATGTCAAAAGACGCAAATTTTGCAAAAGGACCATGAAAAAAATGTGATTTCCATCAAATGATTGCAAAAAAAATACTATTTTCATCAAATGATTGCAGAGAAAAGTGACTTTTATGAAAGGATCATGAAAAAGACACAAATTTTGTCAAAGGGTCTTGGAAAAGACTATTTTTGTCAAAAGGTCGGGAAACAGACATGATTTCTGTCAAAGAATCACGAAAGACAATTTCTATCAAAAAGATTATGCAAAAGATGTGAATTTTGTGAAAGGATGATGGAGAAGACCTGAATTTTGTCAAAGGATTGCATAAAAGATGTGATTTCCGTCAAACGATCACAAAAAAAGATTTTCATCAAACAATTGGGGAGAAGACGCAATTTCTATCAGAATGATCGCAAAGGCGCAAATTTAGTCAAAGAATCTTGGAAAAGACGCGAATTTTGCCAAACGATCACAAAAAAGACAATTCCCGTCAAATGTTTATAAAAAAAAAACAATTTTCATCAAATGATTTCAGAAAAAACACGATTTCTGGAGTCAAAGGATCTTGAAAAATGGTTTGGTTTCTGACCTAAGATGGTGAAAAAGGCATGATTTTTGTCAAATGTTCGCAGAAAAAGTGCTAATTTTGTTAGAAGATTGCTGATTGTTAAAAAAGTGGATGACCGCGGATGTCTCCTTTAAAGGCACTAAATATGATAAAGATGTTTAAAACATCATTAAATGCTTTTTATTTGTATTTTTATGAATATTCTACTAATTATTTGTTTTTTTCGTTATTTAAAATAAAAAATGTGTCAATATATATAATTTTGCTATTAGTTTGGCGATTTGTATAATTTGGCGAAATTGGTCACCTGGATAACCAAGTAGTACCCAATTTTTTAAATATTTTTGTAAAATTTTCTCCCAAACTCAATCTCTTCCCTTAACTAAAGAATTATTTCTAACTGGTTTTAATTTTATAAATACTTCAGGATTATATTTAGGTATACAGCTAAAAAAAAAAAAAAATCATTATTAAAACATATAGAATTTTTCATCTTCATTGTTTTGAATAGATTTTGTCTGTATTTTCTTTTTAAAATGTGCCAACTGAAGAGTAGTTAAAAATAAGAGCTGTACCAGACATCAAAAAATGATTAGATTATTAAAAGTAAGGGTTAATTAAATATGCATAATAAAGATAGGTGCATTTTCTTTTAATTAATGAACTTTTATTTTTAAACATACCCTATTAAATCGCATCGAATTCATAAAGTAAGAAAGTTTTATTTCAGGTTTAACCAGCGTTAATAATTAAAGCTAGATTAATGCATAATTAAAATCTTTTTACCAAATATTTATCAATAAATTTATCAATAAAAGCAAAATCTTTGTTTTTTAAAAAAGTAAAAAGAAAAAAAAAACCTTGAAAAACTATGAGTTTTGTCATATTGATAATATTTAGAATTGCATATTAAAATACAAACAGAATGTTATAAAAGTAAAGTATTCTGAAATTTGTCATGACATCTAAATTGAAAGTTTCATTATTTACCTCTGTAATGTGCAGATTTCAGGAATTTGTGGATTTGAGGGAGTCTACTATATATTCTTTAAGGTTTCTGTCAAATTGTAAAATTTTCTGGATTGAGGGAATACTATCTTCAAAGAATTTAATTATGAGTGTCAAATCAACATTTTTTTACCATTAGATTTAGCATGTAACAGAAAAGATTAAGATTCAACTTCATATCTTAATACTCTTAAATTCTTTAAAGATAATCTTCCCTATTCCAGAAAATCTTTCAATTTAGATGTCGAGAAACAAAATAACCAGAAGTTTTTGTATATTAAAAATAATCTCAGAATAATATATATTCATTGAATTGTATCAAATATGTATTATTAAATTGTTAGTCAAAAGTTTCTTAATAAGATTTTCAAGGTATCAACGTTACACTGTGTAGGGCAAATTTTGATTTGAACATAAGATATAGCTGTTATACCAATAATATTTAAATTAGAAATGATTGCAATTCTCAACATAGTTTACTGCAACTATTTGAGTATTTTAAAATGTTATATTGTTATATTGAAGCGCATAGTGAAAAACACGCGCTTTTCATCAAAGGATCACGGAAAAAAACATGATTTTCATGAAATGATCGCGAAAAAAGTGCTATTTCTGTCAAAGGACTGCAAAAGAAGACACATTTGCCGTCAAAAGCTTGCGGGAAAAAATGCGATTCTTGTCGAAGATCGTGAAAAACTCTATTCCTGTCGAAAGATCGCAAAAAACTATTGAATTGCGAAAAAGGCATGATTTTTATCAAAAGCTTGTGAAGTAGTCAATTCTTGTTAAAAGATTGCGGAAAAGACATCATCTCGGTCTGGGAACGCGAAATAGACGCGATCTCTGTCAAATGATCGCAAAAAAAGCTGAGTTTTCTGTCAAAAAAGTTGCAAAAAAAAAAAAAAACGCAATTCCTGTCGAAGAATCACGAAAAAGATGCTATTTCCAATCAAAGAATACTAAATAGATGCAATTTTTTCAAATAATCGCAAAAAAGTGCAAAATCGAGTGAATTTTGTCAAAGGATTGAGAAAAAGATTTCCATCAAATGATCGCAAAAAATTCCACAATTTTTGTCAAAGGATCGTGAAAACGATGTGAATTTTGCCAAAGCATCGTGAAAAGACACTATTTCCAACGAATAATCTAAAAAAAGACGCTATTTCCGGTCAAAAAATACAAAATAAGTACATTTTTTGTCAAAGGATCGCAATAAAGATGTGAATTTAATCAAAGGATTGTGGCAAATTTTGCCAAAAGATCAAGAAAAAAAACGCACTTTCTGTGAAATGATCGCAAAAAACCCACGATTTTCATCACATGATAGCAGAGAAAGCGCAATTTTTGTCGAAAGGATCGCAAAAAAGATGCAATTTCTGTACAACGATCACGAAAAAGATGTGAATTTCATCAAAAGATTGTATAAAATACTTGGATTTCATCGAAAAATCGCAGATTTCTGCTGAAAACTGTAGAAAAATCACAAATTTCGGTGGAAAATTGCAAGTTTCGGTTTAAAATCGTAGAAAAATCAAAAATTTTGGCAAAATATTGTAGAAAACTCGAAAATTTTATCGAAAGATCGAGGGAAGAAACTAATTTCATCATATGGTCATGGAAAAAACACGAGTTACGTGCTTATGTTCTCACTTAATGGGGGAGGTGGGGTGTCAAAATATTTTTAGTCTTGGCAAAATTTCAAACTTACACCCATGTCGGTATATAATATCCAAAAACATTTATTTTATGAACAGATATGCATTATATGCAATTGGAAATGAAATTTAAAAATTAATTGCTTAAACTAGGGGTGCACAACCTTTTCAAGTGAGGGGCCACTTAGAAATATGAATGGTCGAGGGCCACATCATGATCTGTGGCCTATAATCGGATAGAAAATATGATTTTAGGGGGGAATGGCAGGGGGGGGGTGTTACCCCTTTAAGTTTGCTTACCCAGTCAAAAAATTTAATTCACATGGTGAGGATATATCAGCAGATTTTAGTTTATATATAACAGATGTTTCAAGTTTTATTTTCAAGATGTAAAAATATTCTTTTGACTTTTTTCAAGAGAGTAAATTTTGCTTTATTACAAGTGCTAAAAAATAAGCATAAATTGCTGGTACCGAAAAAAGATGTGAACTTTATGAACGAAAGAGAGAGAAGGAGCCGATCAACAAGAATTTTCGCGCCTGAACAACAAAATTCCCGATTTTCTGTGCCCGATTAACGAAATTTGTAATTCTTCCACGCCTGATCCACCAAATTTGCACATTTTACAAAACCAATCGACAAAATTTGCAATTTTTATGAAGCTGAATGAGAAAATTTGCATCATTTTCTCGCCTGATCAACAAGATTCGTAATTCTTATGAAACCGATTGAGAAAATGCAGGAGTTTTTCGCACTTAATCAACAAAATTTGCTATTTTTACAAAGCTGATTGACGAAATTGGTGATTTTTCCTCACATGATCAACGAAATTTGCAATTTTTTTTTTCGCACATGATCGACAAGATTCGCGATTGACAAAAACACTATTTTTCTGAAGCCGTTCGACTAAATTAACTATTTTCTTCGCCTGATCGACGAAATTCACGATTTTAACGAAACTGATCGATGAAATAGGCAACTTTTTTTCGCATAATCAGCAACATTCGTATTTTTTTCGAGCCTGATCGACAAAATTCACAATTTTTACGAAGGCGATCGAAAAAATTCAAGATCTTTCCGCTCCCGATCAACAAAATTTGAAATTTTTACAAAGCTGATAGATGAAAATCACGATTTTTCCTTGCATGAGCAACAAAATTCGTTTTTTTACAAAGCTGATTTACGAAATTCGCGATTTTTCCTAGCACGATCAATAATATTCACAATTTTTTAGAGCCTAATCAACAAAATTCATGAATGTCCCGCGCTTGACCAACGAAATTCGTAAATTTTACACATACGATCGATGAAATTCAAAAATCATCATTTTTACAAAGCCATTCGACGAAATTAGTGATTTTTCTCGCTTGATCGACAAATTTCGCGATTATCCACAGTTGATCGAGGAAATTAGCGATTTTTCTTCTCCCAGTGGAGGAAATTTGAGATTTTATTAGAACCTAATCGACGTAATTAGCAATTTTTATGCGAGTGATCAACAAAATTCGCAATATTCCCGTCTCCGATCAATGGAATTTGCTATTTTTCGGAATCCGATCTATAACATGCACAATTTTTCGCTGTCTGATCGATGAAATGCGCACTTTTTCCACCTTTAATTCAAGAAATAAGCATTTTCTCACCAGATCAGCGAAATTCGCGATATTTGTTCTAACTGACGAAATCTGCATTTTTTTATGCGGGAAGATGAAACTCTCGATTTTTTTTCTCGGGATAAATTGATAAAATTCATGATTATTTCGCAGCCTATTAACTAAATTTTCATTTTTTCCTCGCATCATCGATAGATTCACGATTTCCCCATGCCTTATCAACAAAATTTGCAATTTTTTCATCCGTACCTGATCAACGATATTTCTGTTTTTTTTTTTTTTTTTTTTTTTTTTTTCATGCGATAAACCGAGAAAACATGCAATTTTTTTTTCAACCGATGAATTTAATTTGCAATTTTTTCGAGCATCATCTAGAAAATTGACTATTTTTTCTTGCCTGATCAACGAAATGTGCGAATTTTTGCGTAAGACCGACAATATTCACGATTTTTCTATGCCTGATCGACAAAACTCGTGATTTTTCTGTGCCTGATCGGAGAAATTTGCAAACGTGATTTTCATTAAATGATTTCTCTTGCCTGATCATCGAAATGTGCGATTTTTTGCATAAGACCGACAATATTCACGATTTTTCTATGCCTGATCGACAAAACTCGCGATTTTTCTGTGCCTGATCGGAGAAATTTGCAAATGTAATTTTCATTAAATGATCGCAGAGAATTTCGTCAAAAAATAGCAGAAAAATTAGATTTTCTTAAAAAATCCTTTAAAATATGCAAATTTCGTCAAAAAATCATAGAAAAAAACCCAAATTTCAGAGAAAGATTGTGAAAAAAACTCGTCAAATTTAGTTAAAAAAAAATCCATCAAAAGATTGTGTAAAAGATGCAAATTTCGAAATTGATCACGAAAAGGACACAAATTTTGACAACTCGCAAAAAAGTGGCACATTTTGTCAAAAAATTGCAAATTTCGTTAAAAGGTTATAGAAAAAAAAGCATATAGTTAGTGACGGGTAGGTATCCACCCCCTTTCCTAAACTGTAACCAGAGTTGTATAATATAGACACATGCATTACGCAGAAAATTTTAAGAAAGAAACAATTTTTATTTTATAACTTTTTTAGTGCCAAAAAATAAAATATTCCCTATATTTTATGAACGAATTTTTTACTGTTAACAAGAATGTTGTCAAGAGACCTCGAAAAAGTCGTGAATTTCGACAAAGAATCGCGTAAAAAACATGCATTTCGACAAAGAATGGCATAAAAAACATGCATTTCAACAGAATGGCATAAAAAATATGCACTTGAACTAAGAGTCGTGTAAAAAAGACAAATTACCGCACAAAAAACGTGAATTTCGTTCAAAAGTTGTCAAAAATCCGAATTTCGTCCAAAGACCGCACTAAAAGTGTAGATTCCATACATAAATCGCATATAAAATGCAGATTTTGTGCATAGGATTCGTAAAAAACACTAATTTCGTGCATGAATAGCATAAAAACACAAATTACATCCATGAATCTCTCAAACGAGAATTACATCCGTGAATTGTGTAAAAAAAAACACTAATTACGTTCACAATCTGCTTAAATATACGAATTACGTTTATGAATCATTTAAAGAAACACGAATTGCATTAAAACTGTGAATTGCATAAAAAATGCGAATTACGCCCATAAATCGTTCAAAAAACAGGAATTTCATCGGCAGAAAGATCAAAAAACACAAATTACATCCATGAGGCATGAATCTCATAAAAATAGAGAATTACGCCCATAAATCGAGTAACAAACACAAATTACATCTATGAATTGCATAAAAAACGTGAATTATGTCCATAAATTTCACAAAGAATGCAAATAACATTCATAAATCATGTTAAAAACATGAATTATGTCCATAAATCGCTAAAAAATTCGAATTACATCCATGAATCGCAGAAAAACACGAATTATATGTCCATAAATCTCTCAGAAAGCGCAAATTACGTATATGAATCATGTAAAAAAACTCAATTTATGCTTACAAATTGCATAAAAACACAAATTACATTCATGAATCGTGTAAAAAACATGAATTACATTCATAAATCCCATAAAAAATGCAAATTACATCCATAAATTGCTCAAAACATGCAAATTTAGTTGGCAGAAAGCTCAAAAATGCAAATTGCATCTGTGAATGACATGAAAATAACAAATTATGTCCATAAATCACATAACAAATGTGAATTACGTTCATGAATTGCATAAAAAATGCGAATTATGTTCCTAAATCACTCAAAAACGCAAATTACATTCATAAATCGCATAAAAACATGAATTACGACCATTAATCACAAAAAAACGCGAATTACATCCAACATTAAATTAATTTTCAGAAAATTTTTCACTGAAAATTACGTGCACAGGAAGTTTTTGGTTTTATTCAAGTCTGATTGTAACCTTTCAGAAAATTTGCTGTGACTTTCATACGAAAAATTTCTACTCAGAATTCCCCTTGATTTTATGTGTCATAGCTGTCAACTTTATTGTTTTTAGCTTTACCCTGTCTAAATTAAACTTTTCAAATACTGTTGACATGGCTATGAATGTTTCAAATACACTTTAAAAAAAAAAAAATTTCAACATAATTGTATTTTACCGCATATAATTTTCAACATGTTGAATTTTGTTTAAGTGATGCATCGAAGCAAGTGTATGTGTGTGCATTCATTGGGGGGTAGGTGGGGGGATTCAGAATAATTTCAGTTTTAGCCAAATTTCAAAGTTGCATCCATGCTTTGTAGTAAAAATAATTTTAATACCTAAATCCTTCCCTCCTCTCCAAAATTATTTCTAGTTATACCAGAAGTTAATTTTCACAGTATAAATTTCTCCTTTTTCTAAGAGTGCAAAATCAGATTTCAAACATTTTTTTTAAATTTCTGTCAGATTTGCAGAACGCATACTAATTGAAAAATTTTACATTATTAAGCTCATAAAACCTGAAATTTATATTATGCCAAAATAAGTTTTTTTTTTTTCTTTGTTCGAGCAGTAGAAAAAGAAGTAAGACAGTTTCAATTTCATTAGTATTTTGTTTATTATGTTTTTGCATACTTCAGTGTAATTAATTATCTTGTGTTTGCACTAGTATCAATTTTATCTCTGAAAAATTTCATTCTTTCATTATCAAAACAGGTGGAAAGATTAATCTGATGTTTGGAGCAATTCCCATTTTATTGTTACCTTCATACAAAGTATACCAAGATTGCGGATTTTGATACATTAAATGTATTGATAAGTAAAGTGACTGACTACTTCCTTTTCCCAAAGAACTGGCAATGTTTAGCAGCCTCCGAACACTGTCTGCAGAAAACTTTGTAAAATGTATTGTTATTGAACATTAGTCATATATACCTTTTAATATATATAATTTGTACTTTCAATAAATGAAGAGTATATTGCAAACCAACTGAATTGTGTTGCTTTTTTATTGTATATGTGACTTTTTATTTCAGCTAATGATGGCAGACATTGACAACTATTTTTTTTTTCAGTTACCACTATTTAAAAATAATTGTATATTATTATTGTTCAAAAAAAAAAAAAAAAAAAAAAAAAAAAAAAAAAAAAAAAAAAAAAAAATCAAGAACATAAGCAAAATTTAGAAAATTGCTTCACTGTGGCAGCCCTGTTTTTTTTAAATAAGTCTAATAGAGTAAGTATTTTAATTTGTTTTTAAAGAGTTGTGCTAGAAAATTATTTTAAAAATCTTGAAAAATCAATAATTTGAAATAATTTTCAAATAATTTAGTGCATTGTTAGCTTTATTTTATGCAGGGATGAGATTCTTCAGAGTTTAGTCTGAAATTCAGACTTTTCAATTTTTTAAGAAATAATTCATGTCACTTGTTTTATTAGTGTTCTGTATCTTGGTAAAATAGACTTTTCCCTGCAGTAAGTAAATAATTTCTGCCTAATTCTACCTAAGTTTCTTTATAATTTGCTTAAAGCTAAATTGTATGTAATATATAAATTTCAATAGCAATTATAATATTTTTTCCGCTGGAAATTCATAAACATTATTGCTATATGTCGTTCGTGCAGATTTCAGATTTTTTACTTTTTTGTCAATCTCATCCCTGTTTATGGTTAGAAGAAGAAGAGAAATGAATTCTTGCCACTGCCTATATGTGTCAGCTTTGCTCTCAGTCTAAACCATTTTTGAAGAGCGCATCACCCTGCCCTTTTTCAAATTTATAAAATGCACCACTAGTTTTACCCAAGATTTTAAATAAAATATTTCTGTATACATGTATTTCTAAATTTGTGTGCCCCAGTTTTTTTTTTCCATTTTTTTATGAATAAGAACATGAAACTATTCAATCATGCTTTAATTGTATTTTTTATTTTTATATTATAAAATGATTTGAAATTAATGTTACTTGATTTATCATACTTCAAAATTACATATTTTCCTACCTTTTTTTTTTCCCTCCTTCCAAAAGCAATAACTTTTTTTTTTCAAAAAGTGCCTTTTTCTGCTGCAATAGTGCCTTTTTTAGTGCATAGCACCATGCCCTTTTTGTTTCTGGAGTGAACACTAACATAAAGCATTGATTTTAATTTAGGGGAAAAAAAACTAATTTATTGCATAAATTTCAAAGAATTTAAGTAATTTTGCATCAAGTAAAATTATTATTTGAAGCTAATATCTAAGTATATGCAGTAGTGATTTCTTAGAAATGAGGTTTTTGACAGGAATTGTAAACTTAAGTCCAAAAAAATTAAATAAAATAAAGACAATATCAAAAGGAAAATTATATTTCAAGTCTACATATTATAAAAGAATGCTGTTTGAAATGAAATATGGGGCGGTGGGTAGAACTTTTTTCTGCATTGGTGTTTCTATTTCTGTGCGAAAATCCTTTTTTAAAGAAAATACTAAAAATATAAGTATAGTTTACTAAAAAGATAATAAAACAAGATACATATTTAAATCAAAGAAAATTATTTGTGAAATATGTATTTATTACAAACATTTATATATAAACAACCATTAAAGTAATTATAAATAACTAAAAAGTGTTACGGAATTTACAAGGGCAGAGTAGTGGTAATCGATTATTTTAAAAAAATAATGAATATGCAGTTACATTGCAAATGCTACTTAGAGCAGTTAAAAAGAATATGGAATATAGTAAGTGAAATATTTCTTTAATATTATATTCTACAAACCTGATTTAGTTTAAATATAATTAACATTAAAATATTTGTATGCTAAATATAGATGCACTTATTATAGATTTAATTCTTTATATTGAAAATTTAACAGGGAAAAAAAATGGAAGTTATTTTAAAGGGTGCCTCTATATTTAATGAAAAAAGAAAAGTTTAAATTATTTAGCAAATTTTGTAGTATAAAATATGAAAGGCATATAGAAAATTGTTGCAAAGTATTTGGCTTAATAATTATTAGATATTTCTTATTTTTTCAAATTTCCCAAACTGGTATTAGCTTACCTCTTTAAAATTCTAGTGTAAATTATGAGAAAAGTAGCTCTAACATTACTACAGTTTCTTAGAAGCAATACATATGATTTCTTATAAATGCTGTAATATGAAAATGAATGTACAAAAGTTTTTGTAATTCTATTAAAGGTTTCATAATATACATGCTAAAAAAAACCTGTAACAGCTGCTAACAATTTCTTAGTTAAGATACAAAAGAAGTATCTATAATAGTAGTAACCATTTCTTAATAAACATCTGTAGTACTACTAGGAAATTTCTAGGCAACTGGGATTCCATAAACTTTTCTAGTAACCTATACAGTTTCTTCTTAAGTAACACTACTGCATTAAACTTAGTAAACAGCACACAGATTTCCTTAGAGAACATACTAAGAAATCATTAATAGTATTACAGATACTTCTCTTGTACCTTCACTAAGAAGTGGTTAGTAATATTACTAACCATATACTAAATAAATACCTGTAATGACTACTAAGAATTTCTTAGTAAAGATACAAGAGAAGTATATGTAAAACTACTAGCCATTTATTGGTAAACATACTTAAAAAGGACCTGTAACGGCTACTAAGAATTTTTTAGTGAAGATACAAGAGAAGTATCTGTAATAATCCTAATCATTTCTTAGTATTCCAACTAAAAAAGCACCTGTAATGTCTTCTAATGATTTCTTAGTACGCTCACTAAGAAAGTATTTGTGTTGTTTAGTAAGTTTAATGCAGTAGTGTTACTTGAGAAAAAGCTGTATTGGTTACTAGAAAAGTTTATGGAATCCCAGTTGCCTAGAGATTTTTTAGTAGTACTACAGATTTTTTTTACAGTGTAGAAAAGAAGTAAGGAAAATGTACTGATTAGAAAATATTTTATATTACTACCCTGCTTTCACTTATGTGTCTTTATAATTTCTAAAAAAAAAGTCACATTGCTTTAATTTGTTTTACTAGTAAACTCTCACCGTTTACCTAAATGTGTTTATGTGTTTGTGTGTTTATATGTAACCCCTCAGAATTTGGTTTGGGGAAATGTGAGCGATGCCTAGCAGTTACTAAATAAAATAAAATCTGAATAGACTCCACTTGATTTTCCGAACATTTTATCAAATACCTTAATTTCAGATTAAATTTTGACACAATGGACGCAATGGAATGACACAATAGAATGACACAATGAACACAATTTTTGATTCAATTGCAGCATTGCTTGAAAATGCTTTAAATATCCAATCCATCAGCTGATTTGTAAAGTTTCGGTGACATTGGAATATAACATATTCGCCAAATGATTTGGAAGGAGTACCAATTTTAAACGAAAGTGACACATGAAAGCTAACTTGTTTAATCACACAAACACATACATCCATTGTTACAATACTTCCCTTATACTATGTATTCGAAAAGTAATAAGAAAGGAAGATAATTTTATTTTAAAAGAAAATGTGTGGGGAAATGGGTTTTAAGTTAATGTTACGTACAAATAGAAAGGCATGAATATGTGAATAATATAATTTGTTTAGAGAAACTTTTTAAACCTGTAACGCATGTTATTGTGATTTCAATTCTTCCACCTTCTATTCGTTACACTTGACTCGTTACACTTATATATAGAGGCAGTTCGAGTGTTATGGAATGCTATATACATTTTGTTTTGTAAGTCAACATAAAAATTTTGAAGTACGTTAAAAATTACTAAAATACAAATTTGACTCTTTGTTAAAGCATTTTTAATAATATTAAAATGGAGGAAAAATTTAAATATCAATATTTCGATTTAAAAAAAGAATTACATTTTTCGGGTAATATGAACCAGTCGTGTTAAGTTGAATATAATTGTAAGAAATATTAAAATTGCCTTAAATGTCATTATTTACAAGAATAACCAAGTTTATCTAATGAGAAAACAGTACTAAAAATATCTACAAATCGTCAGATTCTTTTATGATGATTGTGATGATTCTTTGAAAAATTGTTTTAATTTTTATAAAGGTAATAAATGTAATCTGTTGTTTTCAACCTAGCACAGTCCATATGGGTTTGCATTGCACATGCACACGTCAGGCATTTTATCTACTTCTTCATCCTCTGAATATTTACTATTGCTTTATAGGCACATTGCAACTTTCTCAATGGGTGTGCAACCTGGTAAAAGACTGTCTCAGATGATTTGTCGGAATTATTGCTCATCTTAACTACATCCGTCTTGCAACGTTTAGAGGGTACTCTATATTACCAGACATTCCATTTTGAAAAAAAAATCTTCAGTCTTTAAGAAGTTATCATAGAGGTAAACAGACTAACACGGTAACACAACATCTGTGCACAATAAATGAGATTAATTTCATAAAATTCGTTTATTTGAAATAATTTTACAGACACTTATTTTTAAAAGTAGCCTCCTCTCGTATAATTACAACGTTGCCAACGACTCCGCCACACATTTATGCCCGTCTAGAAGTTTTGAACTCCAAAGCTGTTGGGAACTAACGTTACGGATTTGCAGACAGTAGTGTTGTGTAATAGCCTAAGGAAAAACTCATAAAACTGTTCTAATTCTGTCATTTTAGAGACACTTTAATGTGCTTTTAATGACAGATTGGAAAATATGTTTGTAAGTCATCCATATTAATATCTTTTTTTTTTTTTTTCATTGCGTCACTTCAAAGAAAAATGGGTGATATTTTGAAATATTCAAAATAAATGTAAAACAATATGGAAACATATTGAAAATCTGGTTGTCGCTCACGTATAGAAGTGTTTAATAAATTTAAATAGTGAAGGACGCAATTTTAGTGTGCTTTTTTAAAATACTAACTTAATTCGCAAAAGACAAGATGATTTTTACTGAAATACTCCCTTTTCACGATCAACAGAAAACCTGTTCTGAAGTCTGCTTTGGTCGATCCTGTATATCTCTACTGGAATAGCCATTTAATCGTTTCAAGGTTTTTTGTACAAGTAATGAAAATTTAGAACATTTTTAATCACAAATAACCGTAAAGAAATCCTTTAAATACAGGCTGATGAAAAATGGATGTGATTGAGCATTTATTTTGCATCACCATGTGCACTGCATGAACGACAAATGTTTCTTAATCTTACGGGGTATCTACTTATTAAAGCGAACCCAAACTTCATTTTTTCAATGGCAATACCAATTTAAAAAACGTATTTCAAGTCTTTGGTTCAAACGATGCCTATAGATACCAAATTTCAAATCATTTGAATGATAAATTTGTAAATTATAAACATTCCAAATTTAGTGCTTCTAAGGTTAAATTACATTTTCATATTTTTATTAATATCTCCTGAAATTATACTGCTAATGTGCTAATTTTTTAAATAGCAATAATACTAAAATATCCAAACATAAATTGAATTTGCAATTTTTTTATAATTTCATGATATGAATTATGAATTAAAATTTGAAAAAATTATGAATTGTAACCTAAAATTTTTTTTATTGGATTTAGATTTATTAAGTTTGCCTTAGGGTCATTCCATGTCAAATCGCCCAGATTTTTCCAAAAATGACACCCACCATCACCAATTTTGATAAAATTCAGTGGATTAGTAGAATTTCTAATGCTGAATCCAAAAATATCAATTCTATTGAAATTGATAAAACGGTTTGTGAGTTACGAGCTTCTAAATAGCTCCCAAGATGGCCGATTTGCCGCCATTTTGAATAGCACATGTGACAACAATAAAGCCCACAACTTCTTTCAGGTTTAAGCTAAAGCTTTCAATTTTTTTTTTTTTTTTTTTTTTTTTTTTTTTTTTTGTTTAGAATAAAGTAAGCTTTCACTTAAACAGATTTTTGTGAACCTCATTCTATAAAAATGCTGTCAGAAAGAGACTTTTTGTCATTTTTTAAAGTAAAAAAAAGGTGCAACTTCAATGGCTGATTTCCCCCAATGTACTCCCTTCAATTTTCACCTAATTGCATAAATAGGCTACCCAAAGTGTGTTTTGACGACTGATAAAAAAATTTTAATGGGCCTTTCTCAGGTTTTTATTTAAAAAAATAAATTCAATTTTACTGACTTTCCACAATAACAGAAAACACAAGATAATGTTGATATATCTTTTATTACCAGAAATATCATACATATTTACATCTAAAAGTTTGATAAGTTTTATGTTACATAAATATATGTATTTAATGTGGCTAAAAAAGGGGGAATCCCAAAGGAATTAATATGAATGCCAATAATGGAATCTTGCAAGACATAGAAGTGCTTTCCTGACAAATTGAAATCGATGCAGAATTACAATAAATTATAAGTAAAAATTAAATAATAGAAAAAATTCTACAAATAGGTACATTATATAACAAAATCATACTTGTATATAATATAATATATGATAAAATTTCAACTCTTAAATGAAAATTATGGAACTTTAAAATAATACAAAATAGCATATCACATACACAACAAACATGCTATTAAAAATATATCTACATCAATAATAATTTAAATTAAAGATAATTAATATTTTTAAAAATTCTTGCCAACAGGCAAATGTAGATTTTGAAGTTAAATACAGCAAACTCCCTCAAATCCGCACAGCTTGGATCCAGAAGTTATGCGGATTTTAGAATTTTGCCGATTTCTGGTCATTACTTTGTTTATATTTTTTTAAACAGGAATTTGAATGCAATTAATAATGCAATCAAAACTAAAATTAATGCTTTACAATATAATCAAATACAGTCAAGGATCAATAATCCGCGCACCCATAATCCGCAATTTTCTATAATCCGCGTTACTTTACGAATGTAAACAGTGAAATAAACAGTTAAGAAAATTTACAAATTCGTGACCCAAAAAAATTTTTTTAAACAAATAAAAAAAATTAAATAATTAAAACATCTTTTTTCTTAAATATAACTTTTATTTTATTAACAGTAAAAATCAAACTGTATTATGGAATATACGTTATTATATTTATTTATATACACCACATATATAAATTTCTTTAATAAAAAAAAACTTTAAAAATAAATTTTTTGTGATAATATAACAAATTAATTATTAGATTTCATATTTATCTTTTCATATTATACTGATTGAATTAGAATGCTTTCTAGGAATAATCAAATGGCGGATAATCCATAATACTCTATAATCCACAATATTCCATAATCCGCACAACCTTTGGCCCCAACTTGTGCGGATTGTAGAACTTTGACTGTATTAAAAAAAGTAATAAATTAAAATAATAAAAATTTAGATAATTTTCAAAGTGATTAAAATATTAATTGCAAAGATCAAGTTACTAATCAATAATATATGATTAAATATTCATTATAAACATGAAATATATTTTTCCTAAATTATTTAATGTAGCTTGCCTCATAAATATACATTACTAATTCACAACAAAATCAAAATAAGGAAGTTTTATTCTGGGTTTAGCCAGATTTAGATTTAATAACCAAAAAAGCTTCATTAGTGCATAAATATATTTGATAAGAAGATTGTGATTACCAATGATATCAGAAAAATCTTGATTTTTTTTTTTTTTCTTTTCAGAATAAGTTAATTCTTAATTCTTAAAAAAACGGGACAGTCCGGCATTTGCTTTGCCGGACTGTCCCGTTCACATAGAAAGCAAGGCCTTTTTGTGTACCCAGCTTAATATGCCAATAATTTTAATATAAATTTGAAGTCACTGCAGACAAAGCATTTGTAGACCTCATGCTGAATACAATCAGACTGTATTCTAAAAGTCGATAGATAAGTTCGCAAGCATCCACAAGTATACATTTACATTATCTGTGACTATTAAATTACATGATGCTTATTCTCGGCAATGAATCATCGCAATCAATTCTGGTTGATTGCATGATAGAAAAAAACTAAGAACAGTTGTGTAATTAGCATAAAAAATGCTTTAAGGGGTTGCATTGGTTCTTAAACCTCCGATATCATGCAGAATAGTGTAAATTTTACTTACTGTATTTTTTATTTAAGAGTTTTAATTTTATCACATTTTGTATTATATACAAGTATGATTTTGTTATATTATGTACTTATTTGTAGATTTTTTTTCTATCATTTAATTTTTTACTTATAATTTATTGAAACTCTGCAATCAATTTCAATTTGTCAGGAAAGTACTTCTATGTCTTGCAAAAATCCATTATTGGCATTCCTATTAATTCCTTTGGGATTCCCCTTTTTTAGCCACATTAAATACATATATTTATGTAACATAAAACCTTATCAAACTTTTAGATGCAAATATGTATGATATTTCTGCTAATAAAAGAAATATCAACATTATCTTTGTGTTTTCTGTTATTGTAGAAAGTCAGTAAAATTGAATTTTTTTAAAAAAATAAAAACCTGTGAGGCGCCCATTAAATTTTTTTATCAGTCATCAAAACACACTTTGAGTTGCCTATTTATGCAATTAGGTGAAAATTGAAGAGGGTACATTGGGGGAAATCAATCATTGAAGTTGCACCTTTTTTTACTTAAAAAAATGACAAAAAGTCATTTTCTGACATAATTTTTATAGAGTGAGGGTCACAAAAATTTGTTTAAATGAAAGCTTACTTTATTCTGAATAAAACAAAAAAATTTGAAAGCTCTATCTTAAACCTGAAAGAAGTTATGGGCTTTATTGTTGTCACATGTGCTATTCTAAATTGCGGCAAATCGGCCATCTTGGGAGCTATTTAAAAGCTCGTAACTCACAAACCGTTTGATCAATTTTAATATAATTGATATTTTTGGAATCAGCATTATAAATTCTACAAATTCACAGAATTTTATCAAAATTGGTGATGGTGGGTGCCGACATGGAATGACCCCTTGTGGAAATCCAAAATTTCAATTTTTTTTTCCAAGTAATTTTCAAATTATGACTAAAAACGGCAAAATTATGGTTTAATGGGAAGATAGAAGTGACTTGATATTTTGAAACTTCTTAGGCTAATGTCAGATGAGTGGTTTGTAATTGCAGTGAAATGGAAGATCTCTCTCTTCTGGTCTGTTAAGACGAGCGTGGTGGAGCCATTGCGGTCAAAATTTTCGTACAAGTAATGAAAATTTGGATCATTTCTAATTGCAAATTACCATAAAGAAATCTTTTAAATACAGGGTGATGCAAATGACACATGTGCACTGTATGAAAGTCAAATGTTTCTAATGTTCCTAATCTACAGATATATAAAATAACCAAAAACGAAAATGCGGATCATTTCAGCTGACTTTCTCACTATTCCAAAAACCCTTCTTTATCTTTAGAAGCCTCAAAATTCAATCAATGTTTTTCAGAGATTTAGGGAACTATTTATGAAAACAAAGTTTCTTCTGCTGCCAGTGATTTTTGAAAATGTTTTTTAGTAACCCATTAGTCAGTTTTCTGAAGCTGTTTTTGAGATGCTATTGATTCTCAAATAAATATTTCCAGCTGATTAACTGAATTTATTCATGTAATACTAACAAAATAATCTTAGTTTTAGTGTCACTGTCGGTTATTTATCATATTTGAGTCTAAAACATGCTTGTTAAACATAAAAATGCATAATTCAGAATTGATAACATCCAAAAAATTCCTTATTTCAGGTTGATAAGACATTAATGCACCATAAAAATTCTCGGAAGCGTTTCCGAAAATCCATAGTAGCAAAAGAAGCTTTCTTTCTATAAATATTTATCTAAATCTCGAAAATATATTGTTTTCTGGCTATCTTTTTAAAGATTAAAAGCTAGTTTCGGAATATTGTTTCTGATCCACAGGGTGCGTAGTCATCAAGAAACTCAGAGGATTTAAATTCTTATAATATCAGAAATTCTTTAAAGTACTGATTGTTACATCTGAAAAAGAATTCAGATTTTCGTTAAATAAAACAAATATTACATTATAAAAATTCTGGTAAAAGGTTTTTACAAGGTCCATCCAGACTACGCACCCTGGATCTAGATTATTGTATTGGTAAAGTTATTTTATATTCTTGTTGATGGTTATACCGTACTTTGTTAGATAAAAAAAATATTTGCCTTTTATTTTATTTTATTTTATTTTATTTTATTTTATTTTTTACAATGTAGAGATAAAGTTAAATTAGTTAAAGCAAAAGAATGGCAATTTTTTTTTCTTTTTTTTTTTACTTTCCGCTGAATTCCATAATTGGGCGCAATACTTGTGAAATTGTAGAGGCTTAGGTGAAATTTCTAAGAAACGCTATACCAAGTTGCTTTTTTATGAAGCAAAACATCTTTTCACAGTCTTGTTTCTTTTTAATTTTGATTTTATCCGTTCCGATTTATCCTTCAATGAAAAAGAACTTAAAGAGTTTTCTTGAAGATTTTTGTTTAAATTGTATTATTTTCCGCGATGCTATATTTTTACTGCTTTACTTTCTGAAAAATATATTCGAATTTAATACTCTGTATTCTTTTTTCCAAGCAATGATATAGAAAAGGAAATTCTGTTTAGTTTTCGAATAAAAGACTATTTAATATCCATAAGTAATACACTGAAACATTGCTTCTTTTACAGGATAGTTAAAATTAAAGTGGCGGTACATAGAGGCTCATAGTTTCGGCTCTACTGAACGGATTCGAATGAAATTTAAAATATATGTTATGTAAATCATGCGGCCAAGTTTATGGTAGAAAAAAATTGAAATTTCACCACAAGACGGCGCTGTGTGGGTAAAAGCCATATGCAAATGAGATGCAAATGAGTTGCTAATGCAATTTCGCTGTAAAAGCTATGCGTATCAATTAAAGTAATATCGTAGTTCAATTAAATTATTCGTCTGCAGTGAAAATGACGTATTAATAGTAAAACATTTTTTTCTATCAGAATGAGAGCAATGCTTTAGCAGGGCTCCGAACTTTAAAAAAGGGTTTCTCTTGATGTTGCACCAGGAAGCAAATTCCCAATCCCTCAAAGTCCCAATGTGCTTGATCCCAACCTTTGTAGCCAAGCGATTTGGCGAGAAAATGAACTTCGAAGACCATGCTAGCCTGGAGTTACTTGGGCTTTCGATATTTCATCTATTTGACGGCGTATTTCCTGTTTCTGAAATAGTTGCAAGAAAACGAATGCGAAATAATAAATATATCATCATCTGAATAATTTCAGTATATATGCATTATGAACCATTCGAATATTTAATCTTATAGACATATTCTGCTATAATTTTGACTTTTCTTTTCCCAAAGTGAAGTATTTATTTATGGGGTTGTACGTAGCATGTGCTGTTTATCTAGTGCCAGCTATGCATGTACAGGGTGGCCAGTAAATGACTGACCCATTTTGAAATTAAATAACTAAAAAACGGTTTGAGATAAAAATGTGTGGTTTGCTGCATTGTTATCAGAAAATCAGTAAATTTTTAGATATGCACTTTCTTAAAATAGATCGAATTTTGACCAACAGATGGCACTGGTGGCGGCATCAGGCTGTCGAAATTCAGATATTACTCTATTTTCATACGCATGCCCTCTTTTAACTCATTTCGCAGAGTTGAATCTTAGTCGGCATAATGAATCGACTCTTCACTCATCTAAAGAAATAGATATTGTTGGATGAAAAGAGATTTAAAATAATATTTATGATTGAATAATGTCTATTATAATGAATAAAAAACAGCAAAAAATACTTTTTAATAAGTATTGACTTTTCACACATTTACCATAAGTAAATATTGTTCAAAAAATGTTTTTGTAACCAATTAGCTCATTCTCTTTTTACGTACAATAAATGGAAAATATGGCATAAACACGGTTCTTTCATGTTAAAAAATCTTAATATTTAATCTAAATATTTCTTCCATTAAATAGTATGAAATTGTATTTAAAAAATTTAGTGGTGTTAAATATCTTTAAAGGATGGATCAAGCAAAATCTTCTTGCTTGTACGTCGTGCAGTGAAATCAGAATTTAAAACAGTGGTACGCAAATAGTGGTGGCAAGTTTCCTGTCTAAAATGAAAGCGGGACAGTGACTTATAAATCGGCACATAAAAATGTATTAAACCTTAGAATAAATGTTCGTCTATATTTCTTCTATAAAAAAATCTGTCTTAAACTTAAAAAAATTATAGATCACGACTGTGAAAGTAGCATACTAAACTACCTGCTAAGATGAAACCTATCTAAAACGAACTATTTTTCATTTTTGCGCAAACCGTTTTCATCTGTACGCGATATTCGTATTTTGACATTTAACGTATCTGAAAATTTTATTACGAAAGCCACGACAGATTTTAAGATGCTTTTTACACACAACATTCCCGCTTCTTCCTCTGACTGCAAGCGCGTCTACCTAAAACGGAAGGATGCCTAAAAGGGAAAAAAACGACTTACCTGTTTTTATATCCTGCGAGTCACCCCTTTTCAAAATTTCATTAGAGAAAGTATAATAGATTCTGAATCATCAGAGAATCATTATAGTTCTACTTATTTTAGTTCAATTTTATAAATATAAATATTACTAAATTACAGGAACATTAGTGTTTTTCATATATAACTTTTAAAAAGCTTTCAGATTATTATTTTTTAAATAATGTTCCTTATTTGAAATTACATACATTTTCAGAATTTCTCTTCCCTTCATTTCCTCTGGAAGAATAGTGAAGGAAAGGGGGGGGGGGACGGAAACATATTTCAGGATTTATGATGCTCTTTGTAATGAAATTTTGAAAAGGGGTAACTCGCAGGATATAAAAAGATACGATGCTTTTTTTCCTCTTTTTAAACATTCTTCCATATCAGCGTAGATATGTTTTCACTTTGGGGGGAGGGGGAAGTGAGAGGTGTGTATAAAAGTCATCTTAAAATCTCTCCTGGCTTTCGTAATAAAATTTTTAGATGTGCTTTAAATGCCAAAATATAATGTGGGGATGATTTAGGTTTTCGGAAAAATGAACAATGTTTCGTTTTAGGCAGGTTTCCGTCTTAGCAGCTGGTTATGTAGATTACTTCCTCCGTGGAAATCATTTTTTTTACGTTTAATACAGAATTTGTTATAAACGGATTCCTTCATTCTCAGGTTTATTATATTTTTATGTGACGATTTATAAGTCACTGCACCCTTTTTTTTTTTTTTTTTTTTTTTTTTTTTTAACAATAAACTTGCCAACACTATTTCCGAACTACTGTTTTAATCACTTAACTGATTTCACTGCACGACGTAGGCAAAAAGAGTTTGCTTGATCCATCACTTAAGGTTTTTCACACCTCTAATTTTTTTAAATACAATTTCATAGTATTTAATGAAAGAAATGTTTAGATTAAATATTATGATTTTTTAACTGAAAAAAGCGGTGCTTATCCCATATTTTCAATTTATTGTAAGCAAACATTCGGTTAGCCGGTTACAAAAACATTTATTAAATACAATTTAATTATGGTAAATGAGTGAAAAATCGTTGCTTATAAAAAGGAAGTTTTGTTGGTTTTTATTAAGTATAATAGACCTTCTTCAATCATAAATATTATTATAAATCTCTTTCAATCCCTCAAACTATTTCTGCAGAGGACTGGAGAATCCATTCAATATGTCGGCTGAGATTCCATTCCGCAAAATGAGCTAAAAAGATCATGCATATGAAAATAGAGTAATGTCTGAACTTCGATAGCCTGATGCCGCCGCCAGCGCCATCTGTTGACCGAAATTCGAACTATTTTAAGAAAAGCGCATACATAAAAATTTACTGATTTTCTGATAACAATGCAGCAAACCGCATATTTTTTTTTTTTTTATCTCAAACCGTTTTTTTTTTTTTTTTTTTCTTTCTTTTGTGAACAAGCGAAATATTTAATCGCATAGATTCGCTCTATAATTTTAGTCTTTTATTAAATTATCACTATAAATAAATGAAAATTAACTTTAATTATCTTAGTTTCAAATTGAGAGTATGCCAAGATAAATGCTTTGTTCTGATTGATAATTGGTTAAAAATATCCAATAATGGGCATGCCCCTCGCTCTCCCTCAAAGTTTTGGTTCATGAAAAAAGGTAAAAAAAGTTTAACTTTTATTAATTTTTTTTTCAAAATTCTTACTCTATAATGTAGTTAATGTTGACAATCTTGATTAAATCAGCCAGGAAGCCGAAAATTGGCAATATTTTTTTTTTCCTAATAACAAGAAACTTAATATTGTACTCTGCCATTTACATAATTGTATTTATTTTAAAGATTTTAAGACCAGTATCCGTTAATGGAATGACCAATTATTATTATTTTATGAATTACTTACTTTACTTGAAAAAGTAAAAATCTAGCCATGATCATTGTTGAATGTGAGAAATTATTATAGTTCTGTATTTTTTTAAAGTGTAATTCATACTATCAGTGCTTAACAATAGTCATAAAAACAAATACTTCTTACCCTCTGTGTGATCTGCGATCACATTTAACCACCTGTTTTAAACTCAGTCTAATGTAGAAAATTGAGTCGATCATTTGATCGGATGGAATCACATGTTATGACTCAAAAATTGCATCCAAAGAAGCAATCAAAAACATTTGACTTTTCTTTAAAATGATGAATAATAGCTATTAAAAATGTTTGATTTATTTAAAAAGGAAACAGTTTTCTTAGATAACGTTTAAGGGTTATTTTTCCTGATTGACCAACCAATTCTTCCAAGTGCCAACGTTGTGTCTTGGGGCATAAATATGTAAAATTATCGTAGTTCATATTTGAACAAGGATTATTTTTTTTAAATAACGTAATAAACTTTTTTCGTACAAATGGTAAACTTATACTATGGTACCAAAGAGTAGTTGTTTCATCTTTTTTATAACTTATTTCTGCGTTTTCTTCTGAATAGACTTTTTCATCTTTCTTTTTACCATTATAACTTTTATAATTTGCTCTCTCCTCCGAAACGTGAACCCTTTCATACCCTGCTTTTGCCAGCCCTTCAGTTTTTTCAAAGATGACCTATAATTTCGTCCTCAAAAGATCGGATTTCTTTGCCGTATAAAAGATTTAGATTCCTCCTTGGGTATTATATCTATTGTTCCGGATAAGTTTGCGCTCCTTCTTTTTTACAGTTTTTTACGAGGAACTTTTCTTCTTACACTTACTGCCCCATTCACCATTTCTTTGGGTATGAGCGCAAGCATGATTTCATTTTCCTAAAGGTTCCAAAAAAAAAAAATCTCCTAATTTTTTTTACAAATTTTATTCGGTAAGAATCAGTAAGATGTGAGCATAGTAAAAGGATTGTAATACCTTATTGGACTGTTTTTACTCTGTTGTATGATTATTTTCTTACGCATCAGCTGAAAAGCTTTCATTTTTTGCTTTTTTGAATGGGATTTTTGATATATATTCCAATCAGATATTTTCCTTTATTCAGTAGCTTTTAAAAAAACTAAGTTATAAAATATCTCTTAAACATTTAAAAGTAAAAATATTCAGTAAGATACACTAAAATGTCGTCATTGCACAGAAGCGAAATATCTTAATTTGCAGAGTTGGGCAAATTCACAATCTGATTAATCTGTAATGTAATTGCAATTTAAAGGCATGTAAGATATTATAATTTCCATTTCATATAATTATAATGGTGAATTTCAAAATACATCAGCATTACCATCGTAATCATAAACTCTGGGATTATCATTATATACTTGTAAATGGGAACTTAAAGTTACAGTTAAATGCAATTGTAATGGCAAATTTTTAAATGAGATGGGATATTGCACTATAAATGGTTTAAGATTCCTGTAAAGGTAATCAAAAAATTTATTTTGTAATTACATGTAATACGAATAGTGCATTTAAAAACTATATTTGATTACAAATGTACTTTAGACGGTTATGTTTGACATTATGTTGTTGTAATAATAAATTTTGATGACTATATTGACGGCTATGATGAATGTTAAGTAATATTTTACTCAAGCTACCTAAGAAATGGAATTTTGAATTTATAATTTTCATCGTACTCTATCAGAATAAACATTTTCCCCACAGTAAAAAAAAAATGTAATTAAAAGGATGTTTAAAGCTTCAAAAGCATGAATTGACAGTTAATTAAATCAACCACTTATAAATAATGATTGTTAATTGAATAATTGCTTTGCATTAATTGTCGGTTGGAAAAAATGCTTAATCATTCACGCATGTGAATTATTAATTCATTGAATTAATGGTTACTTAAAATATACGTTTAAATCGATTAACGTTTCACACGATACCGAGTAATCTGCTTATAAGACTAAACTTTTAAACACATTAATATTTAAATCCTACGCTTATATAAATTAATGGCTAATTCAGGGCTGTTAAAGGGGACTATATTTTAATTCTATTCAGAACAACTTTTTTATGCAAATATTTTTTACACACATGCTTCCGCAGCATTTGCAAAAGAAATATACTACAAAATAAGTTTTATAAGAATAGCGGTATGAACAGAATATAAAAATAGTCGCTTGTGGAGTGCTGCTCAATAAATTTTATATGTTATAAGTAACGACGAATTAAATTTCATCTACTTATATAAACCAACAGTTAACCCTTTGAGGGGCAAGCAATTGCGTCCGAGTATTCTGAACTCCCACCGGAAATTTGTAAAAAAGTTATATCAAAAAGAGGAAAAGCAATTTCACGACTGTTTTCCACCAAAGTTAGAAAAGTGAAATTTAATAATATTTTTCTGGTGTGAATCTTCATCAGTCGTATGTGGTATATAATATATACCGGTGCCCCTCAAGGGGTTAACCGGCCTACATTTGTAGATTGGCATCACAAAGTAATTGGAGTAAATTTTATCTCAACGCGTGAGCTGACAGGTTAATTAAATCAATTTTGTGTAAGCATTTACGGGAGAATATCACAAAATACGAAAATTGCAGTCCGGACAATAAAATTCCTATTTAATGTTTGGTAAAGCAATTTATTTTATTTTTTATCTTTTACATTCTAATAAAAAGTAATCTTAGAGGTATTTTCAAGCGACATTAACATTAATAATAACACAAATAAGGCAATTCAAAGGCTTAAAATTTCAAATTAATCTTTTTTTTTTTTTTTTTTTTTTTTTTTTGGCATATCACACTGTGATGTGTGCAAAGTAAAGGGCCTTCTACTATACTGTACAGATATCTTTTCTAGATTTTTTTAAATTTCTAATTAATATTTATATAATACATTATAAAACACATATATGAGGAAGGAAGCAAATTTTGTATTTTGTAAAAAATTTTCCATAATTAAAATATGATTGTCATTGTCAGTGAATATGAATGTCACTTTACTGTCCTGATCATTTTAGTTCTTTATCAGGTATATATATGGCGCTGCGGAGTACTTCTTCTTATCCTTAAGTTTGCACAATAAGCTCGATATATTACATGACGTAGGTTCGAGAAATTAAAAAAAAAATTATATTGCTAAGAAATATGGAATAGCTAAAAGTACGATATCAATGATTTTAAAAGGTAGAGACAAAATTGAAACAGCTTATGTACTAAACAAGTTTGAACCATGTCGAAAAAGAATTAGAGTCGCCAATAATGAAGAAGTTGAAACAGCATTAATCAAATGGATGAACGAAGCAAGAAGCCTGAAACTTCCCATTACTGGTGCGATTTTTCTAGAAAAGGTTCATTTTTTCGCTGATGCTTTAGGTGTAAGAGATTTTTTAGGCTCATCAGGATGGCTTCAACGATTTAAGGACAGACACGGAATAGTTTGGAAGAAAATTTGCGGGGAAGCGGCTGCAGTAATTGATGAAATAGCGAATGATTTCGTAATCAATAAACTTCATTCAATTTTAAGCAAATATGTTGAAGGAGATACTTTTTATATCGACGAGACATCTTTATTCTGGAAAGCACTTCCTACGCGATCGTTAATGATAACGAATATGAAATGTTCAGGTGGGAAATGCAGCAAAGAAAGATTAACCTTGTTAATTGCTTGACTGGAACGGAACAACATGACTGGAACGGAAAAATTACCATTGATGGTCATTGGAAAGGCTGCAAAACCTCGTGGTTTTAAAGGTATAAAAACATTACCAGTGACGTAAGAGACGAGCAAAAAGGCTTGGATTACCATAGAGGTATTCCAGAAGTGGGTCAAAAACTCGACAGAAAATTTGAAAAAGATGGCAGAAATATTTGTTTAATTTTAGATAATTGCAGCGCTCATTGATCCGTTTCCGGACTCAAATCAATCCATATTGAGTTTTTACCTTCAAATATAACTGCAAAAATACAACCATGTGATCAAGGGATAATTAAATGCATAAAAGCATACTATAGAAGAAAAATTCTCCTACAAACAGGTTCTTGTTTCAATCAAGGAACATCCTTTTCTGTAAACTTTTTGTATGCATTAAATGTACTCCGATCTGCCTGGAAAGAAGTTTCTGCCACTTCTATCTAAAATTGTTTCCAAAAAGCTGGATTTTCTACCAAAGAAACTTCTTCACAAACAGAAGAAACAATAAAATTTGATTCTTCAGACGCGGCATACTTCCAGAAAATGTCACACTTGAGGAATATGTAACAATGGACGATGTAATAATGACATCCGGCACAGTTACGGATGAAGAAATAGTTAAGGAAATTAAGTGTGCTAAAATCACTGCCGATAATTTACACTATTCTTCTGAAACAGAAGAGGACGATGATAGCAGTGACTGTTCAGAATACAACAATGTATTCAGTATTGAAGCATTTAATGCATTAATTGTACGAAGATTTGTGATGCAAACAGAAAATTCTAGCGAATACCTGGATATTGCAGATAAACTAGAAGATTTTTGCAAAAGAACTGTTGATAGAAGCAAATAACCGATCGCAAATAACCGATTTTTTTAAAGATGTAATTTATATATATATTTTTTTTTTCTGATACCTATAAATTATAAATAAATAAGGTAAGAATTTAATTATTTTTGTTGTTATTTAGTTTTTTGAGTGTAAATAAAATTAATTTCTCGTAATTTAGTTATAAATGTATGATTCATTATTTGATATAAATCTATTAAAGCTGATGGGACATACTTTACCTTTTATGCTGTAAAAAATACAATTTATAGCATTCATGTCTTATTTACATAATTACTTTTAATAATTTTCTATTAATGTATAAAAAATATATAACTAGTCTAATTACTATTAAAATAGTAATAAATCTCAGTTCAAAGTAGAATTCAGATAGAAATAAGTCTGAGACAAAGTTTTCTTCCATTAGACCTTATGTGAAATGCACATTTGTCCCTGTATTCTTTATCATTGCATTTAAGTTTATTGTAAATTAACTGTTTGGTACGAAATAAAAATTAAAAATACGCATAGATTATAAGTTTCATAATAAAAGTTATTATTAAAAAACGGATTTAATTGTTATATTTATTGAACATAAATGAACATTAAAAAATATTTTTTTACTACTAATAACATGAACTACAGATAACATGAACAAAAATTTAATTCCCCTTGAGGTTCATGTTAACGAGATTTGACTGTATAAGTTTATTGTGCCTAAATCTGATGACACCCTTAATGCGATAATGTTCTTTTGCTCAGAATCATAAGGGGGCTCAGGGGTTGAAAACTTTTCAAAAAGTTGATTTTTTTATGATCTACTTGATTATTCAATTTATGCTTAACTCAATGCAAAAAACCACATAAAAATATTTGCATTTTTAACGGAGTTATAAGCATTTATGTATCAACACTTTCATAGCCACAAATATAAAATTTCAACTTTAAGTCGCGTTTTCTCAAAACTTGATTTTTGACGACTAACTCCAAGATTTAAAAAAAACTATTTGATGGAGTGGCTTACATTTTTTTTTTTTTTTTGCCTGCATATAACACAACTATCTATATAATGAATTAAGGATAAAACTATCACTTAAAAAAACATTATTAAAAAATCTCTTAAAGTTGAAAATTTAAAAAACCCCTAAAAAATACAACTTTTTTTTCATTAAAAATACTCAAAATATTAAACTATCTAAAATACATTAATGAGATCTATAGAAAATGATGTTATATGCATGCAAAAAAATTAAACCATTCCATCAAGTAGTTTTTTTTTTTTTTTTTTTTTTTTTTTTAAATCTTGGTGTTAGTCGTCAAAAATAAAGTTTTGAGAAAACGCGACTTAAAGTTGAAATTATATGTATGCGGCTATGAAAGTGTTGATGCATAAATGCTTATAACTCCGTTAAAAATGCAAATATTTTTATGCGGTTTTTTGCATTGAGTTAAGAATTAATTGAATAATCAAAGTAGATCATAAAAAAAAATCAATTTTTTGAAAAGTTTTCAACCCCTGAGCCCCCTTAATGCAAGGATCATAAATAAATACTGTATAATGAGACAACCGATCTTTTTAAAAAAAAAAACACGAAACATTTCTCAACGTTTTTTTAAAAAGAAATTTCCAATCAAATACCCATCGTCCATTTTACAGCACCCAATGTTTCGTTTATGCGGCAAAAATTCCCGAAAATAGCTCAGGGATTTTCTTTTTCAACTTTGAAAATTAAATGACCTTATGAACTTCAAAAAGTACGTTGTCTGTTTCATTTATTTGACCTGTAAACTTTAGAAATGGGCGCCCAGTTTTCGAATTACAATTTAAAATATACTACACATTTTAAAGACTGTATTCTGCATGCACTTAACAACGGCACATCATTTACTGTAAATGCGTAGAGCCATTTAGGAGATTTATGAGGTTAGTTTACATGTTATTTTTCATATATTGTATTAAAATAATGAATAAAGGATATATTACGTTTAATTAATCTGTGTTTGAGTCAGCTTAAACCTCCATGAATGTTTTTCTTTAACCAGGCACTTAAATATGTGTTTAACACTAGAACGCCCGAAAGGAGTCGATTCGACTCCAACCATATAATTAAATTTCATTTCGAGCCAGACATTTTTTCTTGAAATAAATTACATTTCAAACGCAGAGATTTACGTTAAATAAATCAATTAAATAACTTCGAATAAAAATTCTGGTGTGAAATATTATTATGAAATTTAAATAAAATTTCCGGGCGTTCTAGTGTTAAGATGATCAAAATAGAAAACACACTTCTTTAATTTTTTTAATATAAAAAAGGGTGTAAGAAACAGAGTGTATATTCGAGTAACAAAAACATAAACAGATGATTACGGAATTTCAATAATTTTATGATGGAAATTCTGGAAAAATCTTGTGTAGACTGAAAACACTTACGTTATGTTTATTTTAAAACGGTTAAGTTAATTTTACTAAGATTTAAACCATTCTGTACCTTAAATGTTGTCTCTGATTAAAACAAGATGCAATTTGAGTCATTCCCTTATTTAGGAGACCGTAATTTTGTTAGCACTTTTTTTAAATCTTCTAATTTAATTCTGTTTTCTCTTTTTACTCATTATAATCGACATTTTCTATTTTTAAATTAGATGCATAAAATGCATAGAATAATTAATTATTTTATTCTTTGTTTTATCTTCTACTACTATATTATTAAAATTTAATTTAGTACGCGTTAAATTAATTGAAATTAATTTCAAAGTTTAAATTCTTTTTTTAAAAAAATATCTAAGCATTGATAATATTTTTATTATTATTATTATTAACATTATATTATATATTTATTTAAGTAAATGGGATATGATGTAAGAATAATTTAATTATTGATGATTGTTGGGTAAATTTAATTATGTGAATCATAAATTAATGATTCATTCATATCATATTTTACATATTATTAATATTTAATAAATCAATTACATATTATTTCTTATAATATTATTCATTTTATAAAATATTTTAAATTTAAGTTACATATCTACAGAGAGTTCAGGCATTAAGGCATCTTCCAATAAATATATTTCATTTAATTAAAAAAAAAATAAAAATTTAAAAAAATTTAAAAAATTAAATATATTATCCATTTAATATTTTGCATTTTGTTTCATAATAATTTATTTTACTAATATCTCAAAAGATGATAACACTGCAGAATTTTATTGGATAACACAGGGTAGAGTTTGTTTGTACTATAGGGATCGCTGATCCCATGTATTGACGTTTGAATCTTATGTATAGATACATACTCCTTGGTTAATTATTTTTTTAAATAACACCTTTTTTGACAACAGTTGCATATAATAATGCCATTATGTTCTTATGATGCATCTTTTAAAGTGGATCTTTAGTATTTGTATGTTTTTTCTTCCACTACCCAATTTAATCTTGAATTATATTTTAATCTGGTTGTTTTTTCCAATTTTTCTTGGTTTATGTATGTTGGTAGCCCTAAATTTATATTTTTTGCTTTTTCGTAGCTAATACGAAAATAAAAGAACACACTTTATTAGTAGAGTCAAAATATTTGTGAGCCTGAAGATTCTACTTTGGCCCTACAAATTTCGGTTCCATTCCTTTTAATTAAATGTTTTCTATGTTTCAATGAGGTAATTCGTATTACATTTAATGGTTAGCTATATGTATATATATATATGTGTGTGTGTGTGTAATTTTCGCAGAGATTGGAACATATTGCATAAAATCACAGCTTATAAAAATTGATAAATAAAATATAATATAGTACAATACTATAATAAAATACTATAGAGCTGCTAACGGCCCTATTTCTTTTTATTTGTCCGTTAAGATATTTTTTTTATTGTTTTGATAAAATGAAAAACTGGTACGTTTTTGTATTGCATAAATTGTATTCACACAATTTATGAAAAAAAAACAAAAATTTAAATTTTTTCGTTGCATTATAGACAGCGCTTTTAATATTGATGCATGTTTTTAAAGAGTTTAAAAAGTTCTTTTTAAAATTTATTAAAAATTGCACAGAAAAATAAGGTGCTTGTTCACACATTTGTTAGAAATATTTTATTCATCATAAAAATACATATTTAGTTTAAAAATTAACGGTCTTGTGCGAGTATTACTCGCGCTCAGAGAGCTCCGTACAAAAAATATTTGAATTATTAACTGTATTGTTGAAAAAAATAATCATTGCTAAAAGAATAACAAGACTTTGTAAAAAAAAACTGTAGAGCGTAGGGTTGGGTATAGCTGTGCGTATATAAGGTGTTTGGTGCAATAACGCCAGGTGGGGTAATAATACGTGGGCTAATATTACGCATAATTATGAAATAATCCGGAAAATGGCACTTATGGGCTCTGCTCTGAAGGGTTCTGAGTCATATAAAACACAAGCAACAGCTTAATGTTAATTTGTTCTATTTGTAGGCCTTATCGCTTTTAGAAGCATCTAAAATGAACGCTTGATCTAAAATTTGCGAGATAAGTTCTATGATGTGTAGATTATATATTTATCAGGAAATACTTTGTTTATTGCATAAATTTGTAATGCATTTGATATACTTTCAAAATGCTGTAAAATATTTTGGATATCTTCGCGAGATAATTTGTAATTTAAAATATACTGCGCAATTAGTATAACGGGGTAATAATGCCATTCCTTGGCGTTATAACCCAGGTTGATTCCTTACAGATACGGAATTACATCCGAAAGGGGTTTATTTTTTACTTTCTGTATGAGACAGCATTATTGTCACTGTTGAAATGGTTAGATTAAGAAGGGGGGGGGGGAGGGGGCGGTACCCAAAACTGATCTTAAATATAAATAAATAAAAATAAAAATTCTAATGTGAAAACTATTTTTATCCCTATAAATAAAGCGATACCAAAAGGGTTTCGATATTCTAATTCCAAAATTTTCAAAATCAGGTTTAAATTAAATTCCCACTTGATTGTTCAATTGAGTTCTAAATTTTAACTGTCTGTTTTCTCGGCGTTCTGTTTTTCAAATTTTTAAAATTTTAACCTTTAACTGATGTGGCAGAAATTGTAACGTAACTAGTGTGAAGCGGTCTGTGAGACCACAGGATCGAAAGATGAATAAAAGGGTGACTATTTTATAGGACGGTGTTCTTGTACTAAACTTTCTGTACAAGACTATTATAATTAAAATTCACCAATTTAAAAGTCTCTGGTGATAGTTCTAAAGTTCCAAACGAAACAAAATTTCAGTAGTGTTTTCAGTTAAACTGAAAATTACAAGTTAAACAATTAAAAAAAAAAGCAGCGGTTTATGACCAGTAACATTAGTTAAAGGTTAAAATGCAATCAATGATTAAAACTCATAGAGTACTGTTTCTACTGTTTCTATTTCGTTTCTACTAGTACTAGTTCTGTAAACTTAATCTATTCAAATATTTCTAACACCAGTACGAGGACTCCAAACGAAAGAGAATTTAGGCTATAGCTATAGTTAAACTAGAAATTACAAGTTGAACTCTGATATTTGATAAAAATAAAAGCGTTTAGTGAGATCGCTAAAAGCAGTTAAAGGTTAATTTTGTTGCTAATATAGAGATAATGAAATATAATCACATAAATCATGTATAAAATTTAATAAGGGATCTCACAGGGATAGGGATTTTTCGCAAAATTCTTATTTAATTAATTTAAAATACAAAGTTATTAAAGCATGTTTTATATTACGCTAATATTTTAACTTTAGCTTTGCGCAAATCCACATTAGTGTGGAGTTTACGGGTTAAAAAGTATATGCAAAACTTCTGTAACGATGTTAACAAAATTATTTATTAAACAAAACTCTAGTTATTATTAAAATTTCATATGATAAAAATATTACGCTTTAAAAATGCCTAAAACCGTGCAATGTTTCTTATAATTATATTTAACCGGGTCATTTTAAGCAAACAGAAACTCAGGGTGTTATATTCGGTTGAAGCTCTCCCTCTTCCCTTTTTCTCTCAATTTCACACACTCACGCACACATACGAAATAAAAAATTGTCACATAGAATGCATATATGAAAACACAATCACTGATTTAGACAAACACAGTTAAAAACAGTGTTTGTAATAATTCTATTTAAGGGTTCCTTTTTAAGCAAAAAGAATATCAGGGTATGATATACTTTTGCCTCCCCCCCTTCTTTTAGTTACACTTTCATAAAAAAATAAACTTTTTCTGTCGCTTAAAATACAGTTTGTCAATTTCTAAGGCTTCAAAGTTTGTATTTTTATCTTTTGGGATTCTGCATGGGATTATCCTACTTTATTTTATAGTTTTGTATGCATGGCGTTATTACCCACATAGGTGGGTAATAACGCCAAATAGCATATGTCAAGAAATCACGCCATTACATTTTATGAATACATATCAGTTAAATTATTTTTCTTACATAGATCTCACATTTCTTACATACAATGAGTTGCTGCATCAAATCCTATATTTGTTTGAAAAATACAATCTAAAACTAAGCCGTGAAAATTGGTAGAACCTTAACGTGGCGTTATTACCCCAGGATACCTTACTAAAAATGTATGAATTGGTATGTGTTATTTCATACAAAATGAGAAAAAATTAATAAAGGAAAAGTCGTGGAGCCATAGTAACTGATTTTGGTAAAACATGACGCAGAGATTCAGTTTATATCAGTAATTCCCAACGTGGGGCGTCCGCCCCACTGAGGGACAATTTGGCCTTTTAGGGGGGAAGGGATTACAAATTTCTTATTCAGCTAGCAATTTCCTCTGTCTTGCTTTCGTGTGGCTGCATATTTTAATAATATTGTAAGCTAAATATTAATGAAATAAAAACAAAAAAATTTAAATCTGTTTTGTTTTATTGATTTTTTTAAATGTCTCAATCAAAAGTTTAAAATAGAATTAAACCCAGAATGGTTGTACGAATAAACATTTGAAGTATTTTGACCTTTATTATTATTATTGTATCATTAAAAATCTCTATATTTTTTTTTTAGTTATTATTGTATTTTACAATTTATCGTAACGTTTTCGGTTATATTTATTGAATAAATTTTCTACTTCTTTTCGCTTTACTATATGTCAAGCAAAATAGGCAAATAGACATAGGGAAAATTGCTTCAAAAATTCATTATGTAATGCTATTATTTTTAATTACCTTAAAAAGTTTGAACACACGCTTTCTGATAAGTACATGGGAATATACATACATTAAATTTTAAGAAATAAATTATAGAAAAACAAAAATTTTAATTTTTGGTAGATTTCTATTCGTTTAAATGTCTGCCTCTCAAATAGTAATAATTTAATTCAGCATGTAAATAAAATTCCCAATTTTTGACATTTTGAAAAAAGTTATTTTACATAGCTTTTGTAGTTGCTTTCATACTATGAAAAGAACAATAATAAAAAATTATGAAACTAATATATTTAGTTAGAACTGGAATATTATTTTCTGTATATAAATACAAAGGAAATAATAGATGAAGAGAGAATTTTATATTTCAGTAAATTACTAGTTTTCCGAAAATAATGAAACCGAAGAATTTTCGTGTAATCGAGATTCTCCAGAGTTTCTTGGAAACGTAGGAAAAATAATTTCTTCCACATTATCAAAGAATGGAAGCCTGCCATTTATTTTAGCGTTTGCATTCCGTCTTTATATATAAAAAAAGATGTTTCAGGTTTTATTGTTTTTCTCCAGAGATGCAGATATATATATGTGACAATTTAAAGTTAGGGGGGCAGAAACATCATCGCCAGGTTTCCCTTTCTCTGCACAGAAGTCATGGCCAGCGAGAAAAAAAAAACAAAATAAATAAATGTAGAAGGTCCAAATAATCACTCCTTGGCTGCTGCAAGTTCATTTTATTAAACTGTAGCTATATTAGAGAGAAAAGCTTCTGTTTCAGACGATATTTTACCGAAACATCCAATAAATATTCCATCCTTTACTACATCAAGCCGTACTCATGCAAGAGCGCACCCAAGAATCCCCCTTCTCTTCCTACCACCTCTGGAGGCTTCCTCTTTTAAATCCAAAAAGAAAATTCTAGACCATCCTCTAGTCTCAACCCCCCATTCTTTTATGTAAACACAACTCATGCCCAGATACGAGACTATTCTCCACAGACGATAATTTTATTTAAAAAAATATTATTTAACTAATTTATAATCGACTCAGACTTTTAAATATCTTAGGCAGACGATTTTTATAGATGATTAATTTTAAGAGAAAAAGAAAAGAAATGAATTTATTGATATACACACTATCAAATGTTAACTGAGGGAAAATAATAAAATAGATAAAATAAAATAATGATATTTTTTGAAAGGTATGGTTTTGGAATAAATTTAATAAGACTTTCTCAAAAAGGGTTGATAAAAACATAGAAAAAATGAGTTTTATTTGGAATATTACGAAATAAAGTTTAATTAAGAATATTTTTAATTTAGAGCCATCTTTTAAATTTATGCGTATTGGAATAAATGTTTTTTAAGGCAAATTAAGAATTTATATCGTCTCCATAAAGATTAACAGATTAGATCTAGAAACAAGATTTTAATTTAATAATTTGAAGTAAGTACGGAATATTATTATAAGAAAATTAAGATAGTATAAAGGTTAGTTTTGGCGAAAAATTTTTTTTAAATTTGTAATATTATCCCCCCTCCCCAAACCTTTATATGAAATTGATAGTTAAATAAAACTAGTTCAGACAACAGAAATATAATAATTTAGAAAAGTTAAATTTTGGAATAAAACTGTCAAACTCAGGAAGCCAAGAGATGGAAGAAAAGAAAATTAACGCATTATAAAAAATATTAGCGATTAAAAAAATAGTTAAGAGAAAATTAAATTGAATTAAATTTAGGTAGGAGCATTTTTCTGAGAGAAATACAATAATGTTAAAATATCACGTACTATTTGTAAGTGCATAGGGGATAATACATACAATAAAAGTAGATAAGTTATGAATATTAATAAGCAAGAAATATTAAAAATACAATAAAAACAATAAGAAATCTCCTTCATGGGAGTGTATAGAATTTCAATAATTTCATCAGTAGTCCACTAAAGAAAGTTTCCTAAATAAAGTCCTCCGGATCCAGTCTATTAAACAGTATTTCTTCAATAGTTCACTAAATTTTTTCAGTGATATAGTTCATTAAATAAGTCTTTTGTTGGATTCCAACATCTCTTCATAATATATCAAATTTTCAATAATAAATAGTATCACTTCAAAACATTAATAATAAATAATATAGAAAAATTTAAATAATAATAATAACAATAATAATAAGTAGCATAATAAGACTCCATATCCTAATATTTTTCAATAAAAGTATAATTAATACTAAACTTCATTATAGAAATCATAATAACAATAATAATAGTAAAACAAGAGTATAATCAAAAGAAAATATCACAATTTGTTTATTATTGATAGGGAAAATATTGGTTGGGGATAAAAATAATTACATAGCAACTAAATAATTTTCTTATCTTCTAATAGCATAAGAAAGTATTTTTTGCTAGCCGAAAGTATACATAAAAAAAAAAAAATAATAATTCCAAAATCCGAATAAAATTAAATCTAACTATTTAGAAAATGGACTCTCAACCAGTATTTCCTTACAATAATTCCTCTCTGATACTCTTTTACAAAATTGTCAAATTTGGTTATAAGTTTTCAAATGCGAAATGTAGAATAATGTTTTATCTACACATGGTTTATAAACTTTAATAATAAAACAAATAGAAATAAAAGGTGTCATTCTCAATTGAGAAATGGAAATAAAAATATTGTGCTTTTTTGAAAAACTCTTAATATCTGTAGTTTTCACAAGCACTGAAAATCACATATTATGTTATAGGTTTGAGTAGAATCATCAGATTTTAGAACTGTTATCATATAAATATCTGCTGAATAAATAGAATAATACTAATGTCAAATAAATGAGTAAATGTAGTTAGACTTAAATACACTTAAAATTAATTTACCAACATCAATTTGAAAGCTTTTACAATCAAAATGTACACCTTATGTCTGCATAAGGAGCCCAATTTAACCCCAAAAACTCCCCAAAACAAGTAATATTCTTGTTGGCCACCAAGAACATACCTGCTAATGTTGAAAATTATGGTGATAAAATATTTAAAGAATAAGAATTAAAATTTAATCTACTGTCTTGATTTTAGTTTGATCTAGTGATTGTGATTGTATCTGAGATTTTGTTTGTTTTTGGGTTGCTCATGAAACAATTTAAAATCTTAGGTGAAAAATAGGGTCTTAATTTAGAAACATGCACAATAACGGAATTCTGTCCTGTCTCATAATTAAATTTATCTATTTCATAAATTACATCAGAAAGTTTATTTATAATTTTATATGGTCCAGAGAAAGTAGGTTCTAATTTTCGAGTGTTAGGGTATTTAAATTCTTCATAAATTACAGAGTCTTGTATTTTTAATGGGGATTCGACAAAATTTCGATCATAAAGTCTTTTACTTTTAAGGTGAACTTCACGAGTTCGCGCTTTCGCAATCTTGAGGGCTTTGTCTACTGGAGGGTAATAGTTTTGTTTTAAAGGAGATTCATAAGGCAATTGACCATAAAATAAATAGGCAGGTGGGAATTTTGTGATAGAATGGGGCGTATTGTTGTATTCTTCGATGACTTGGTTTAATAATCTAGTCCAAGGTATTTTAGAAGAAGTGGAATTAACTTTACATTTAAGCCTGGTAACTATAGTCTGATTAACGCGCTCTACCTTTCCATTGATCTGAGGATGATGTGCGGATGTAAAACGTTGTTGAACATGATGATTTCTAAGGAATTTCTTAAATCTTGGAGATCTGAAAGATTTATGCCTGTCCCTAAGTATTTTTTGAGGTGCTTTGATATTGAAAATTTGTTTTAAACAGTTAGTGTATGTTTCAGTGGTAACATTTTTGGAGGGAAAAGCCCAAACAAACCTACTTGCATGATCTATTATTATGTGTAAGAATTATTTTATTGAGTTGTAATAGTTAAATCCAACAACAGTATCAATAGAGAGACATTCAAAAGGTTGATCTGTGGCTGGCATAGCTTGTAATAAGCCGAATCTTTTCTGTTTTGGTTTTTTATTTTTCTGACAGGTGTCGCAATGTTTAACAAATTGTGTAATGTCTATTGTCATAATAGGCCATTAATAGTTGGGAGATATTAAATTAAGCATTTTTTGAATCCCTAAATGTCCAAAATTATCATGAGCAATATGTAGTAATTTTTTTTCTTAATGACATTGGTACAACAATTTTTTTGAATCCCTTTTTCTGAGCTATAATAATTCCATTCTCTTTTTTACATTTTTTGTTACAAACATTGTCTTGCATCTCTATAATTTCTTTCCTATCTAGCAATAAACTAATATGTTGATTAAAATGACAAACAGGATTTCGTGACAACATGTCTGCTTTGACATTTGTTGAACCCTTTCATATTTTATCTCATAATCAAACATACTAAGTTTGAGTGACCATCTAAAAAGCCTACCCCTTAAGTTTTTAACACTCTTTAACCATATTAGAGATGTGTGGTCCGTATGAATTGTAAACTTGACACCATGAAAGTAATGATAGAATTTGTCAAGAGTATCTATAATAGCTAAACATTCTAATTCAGTTATGAAATAATTTTGTTCATAACTCTTCAAAATTCTAGAATGATAAGCAACAGGATGTAAGAAATTATCTTTATCAGGTTGTTTTAGAACGGCACCTACTGCTATCTGAGAGGCATCTACAAACATATGTAAAGGTAATTTAGGATCATAAATTTTGAGGATGGGTTTTGCAATTAAAGAATTTTTTAATTTTTCAAAAGAGTCCTGGCACTCTGAGTTCCATTCCCATATTGCGTCTTTTTTAAGTAATCTGTTTAGAGGATATCTAATTTCAGCATATTTATTTATGAATTTATGATAAACATTAATGGAACCTAGAAATCGTTGTAACTCTTTCACATTGGAAGGAGGTTTTAAATTTTTGATGGTTTCAATATTGGCATTTGCTGGTGTTATAGTTCCATTAGTGATTTCATAACCTAAGAAATTGATTTTATTTTGGCCTAATTTACATTTAGAAAGTTTAAGTTTAATGTTTTCTAGTTTGCAAATGTCAAAAATTTGAGCTAAATGATTTAAATGTTCTTCTAAAGAAGAAGAGAAAATTATAATATCATCGAAATAGTGACATGCAAAGTCGATTTTATATTTATTAAGGATCCTTCTAATGGTTCTATTGAATATGAGAGGGCCAGTTTTTATGCCAAAAGGGAGCACCAGCCACTCAAAAAGTCCAAAATTGGTTGCAAATGCTAATTTTTCTGTATCGGATGGATGTATTTGTATGTGCCATTAGCCAGAGGTTAAATCCAAAGTGGAAAAATACTGAGCACTATTCAATTTATCTAAAATTCAATCGATACGGGGCAAGGGTAAAGCATCGTTTTTAATTATTCCGTTTAATTTTCTATAGTCTATACATAATCGCGTTTTTTTACCTTCCTCTCTTTTCATAACTAGTGTAACAGGGGTAGAATAGGGGCTATTACTTTCCTTTATAAGTCCGGCTGCTAACAAAGATTGAATTTGGTTTTTTATTTCTACTTCTTCTAGGGGAGATGTTCGGTAGGGCCTCAAAGATATAGGTAGGTCAGATTTTAGTATAACGCGTTGTGGTTCAATATTTATCTTACCCACATCATATTTATGCTTTGCAAAAACATCACTATAAATATGAACTAATTTTCTTAAGTTTACATCTTGAATTAAATTTATTTCCCCAGTTAAATCTGAATCCGAATTATCGCGAAAATTTTGAAGAGTCATGGAACCTCTATAATCAGGATTCACATTAATTTCGTGATTATATTCAACACAGTCCTCATTTTTCGTAATATTTCCACAAGTAGATTGTAATTCTATATCATGATTACTTGCATTCAGTGTTTCATTATCATAATTATCTATTGCTACATTATTATCAGTATTTAATTTCATATTTTTTTATATTTTGAGGTTACAAATTCATTAGATTGATCCCTGTTTTGTTGTACTTTGTCCATATTTACTGTATTGAAATGAAGGGATCTCTCATTATGTATGGATATACTGTTAGTTATAATTTTCCTTCTCTGCCTTACAATACAATCTTTACATTCTATGGTTAATTTAAATTTAGAACATTCTTTTAACCCCAAAATAGCATAATCCAAATTTGTATTGCATACTAAAACGTTAACATATTTTTTAATTTTACCCACTTTTAGAAGAACACTACATTTTTTATTTATATGTAAAAATCCTTTTGCCTGACCAATGGTAACTGAGGGTATAGTATCAATTTTAGCATTAAGTTTTTTAACAAATTTAAGTGGCAATATTGCAATAGTTGAGCCAATATCTACAACACATGGTAAGTTATAATTATTTGTATATCCATACACAATTAATTGTCAAATACTATGAGAATTATTCTATGAGTTACTTGGAAGAGTATCAGAGGATGGCAACTCATTCCTAAAAATACATTCTCTTTCCCAATGAAAAGCATTACTCACACCCCTACTTGTGCATATCCTACAAGGTCTTGAAGGATATGAATTCTGAATATAATTATTTTGACAAATTCTATGCCTTTGAAATTGAGATTGCCTTTGGGGAATCCAATTCCTAGGTGTATTATTGGGCCTAACTGGCTGAATCCAGGGCCTAGTTGGTTGAAATGGTTGAAAATTTTGTCTAGCTGATGGTTGATTTATGACTTGGTTTGAAACTAGTGGGGTGGAAACTTCCATGAATTGTTTGACAACCCGGTACCATTCGGTGGTACTACTAGGAGGATTTATAATAATACTGTTTTTGAATTCTGGTTTTAAACCATCAGTTAAACCTTGTAATAGTATACTTTCACTATGATGTTATTTCCTACCAATTTCCACTTTTTTACGAAAATAAGTTTCTAAATTGTCTAAATTATCTAATTTCAGATTTGAAAAATCACAAAAACTCGGGATGTCTAATTCAATTAATCTTTCTATAAAAATTTTCTTAATTTGTTCATAATCCGTACAATTTAAACAGTCATTGATATAATTTTTTTGAGCTTCCCCTTTCAAATATTGCGCAATAAAATTAAATTTCCATTCTAGATTTTTCTTCTCCTTTTCACATCATAATAATTCTCCTTTTCATAAATAAATTTTCCTTTCATAATCTCCTTTTCATATCAAAATAAGTTAACCAAGACAAAATGCTCATTCCAGAACTCGGGTCAAACGGTACGAATTTAGGATCTTCCATAATTTTTTATTCTTACTCATTAGAATAAATGAAGCACTTCTATTTTCTCTATTAAATCCTGATCATAAAATCATTCGAATAAATTTCAAAGTTAATAATTTCTATCAATTACATAATTTTTCAAAATTACTATATCAGATCCATAACATACAATAATAAATAAATAAATAAATAAATAAATTAGTAAATTAATAAATTAACTTCAAATTACTCTCATCAATAAAATAATAAATAAATAAATAAATAAATACATGATAAATATTTTCCTCAATCATAAAAAGAATAGAAATAATAATCAAAACATTTAATAAAATAACTTACAGTTTCTCGAAAAATCTTCAATAAAATTCAATCGTCTTTAAATCCCTCATCAAATACTTCTCGCATACTCACCACTTTGAAGTCATTAACTTTCAAAAATTCGTCACTATGACCATGAATACTGAATCACAAATTATGCATCGACGGCGACAGATCGACATCAAGCGTCAGGAAATCCACAATCAGACTCGAAGCAAATACTAATTTTTTCAGATTAGCATCTTTCCAAGCATAGTTGTGAAATTTCTTTAGAAAGAATATTTCTTTTACTTTAATTAAGTAAGAAATTACGGCGATTTTGGCACAAGAACATTCACGAGAAGTCGATTTTCGGCGATTCGTAAACCTATCATCATTTCGTTCTACAGCAGACTCCATTAGCAAGCCGAAACTACCATATATAATGCCCTTCAGAACATAGAATTCAATAGAACTTCGGCGATAGCATGTTCTTCTTCGTTCCACAGCAAATTTCTTTAAAATCCAAAAAAGGCAGCACAGGCATAAGCTATCCTGTCGGACTTTTGAATAGATTGTGACAATTTAAATTTAGGGGGGCAGAAACATCATCGCCAGGTTTCCCTTTCTCTGCACAGAAGTCATGGCCAGCGAGAAAAAAAAATAAATGTAGAAGGTCCAAATAATCACTCCTTGGTTGCTGCAAGTTCATTTTATTAAACTGTAGCTATATTAGAGAGAAAAGCTCCTGTTGCAGACGATATTTTACCGAAACATCCAAAAAATATTCCATCCTTTAATACATCAAGCCGTACTCATGCAAAAGCGCACCCAAAAATCCTCCTTCTCTTCCTATCACCTCTGGAGGCTTCCTCTTTTAAATCCAAAAAGAAAATTCTAGAACATTCTCTAGTCTCACACCCTCATTCGTTTATGTAAACACAACTCATGCCCAGATACGAGACTATTCTCCACAGACGATAATTTTATTTAAAAAAATATTATTTAACCAATTTATAATCGACTCAGACTTTTAAATATCTTAGGCAGACGATTTTTATAGATGATTAATTTTAAGAGAAAAAGAAAAGAAATGAATTTATTGATATACACACTATCAAATGTTGACTGAGGGAAAATAAATAAATAGATAAAATAAAATAATGATATTTTTTGTAAGGTATGGTTTTGGAATAAATTTAATAAGACTTTCTCAAGGGTCAAAAGGCGAAAGATTAGCTCGTATTTTGAAGAGAAACCAGAGTATATAAGACTTTCTCAAAAAGGGTTGATAAAAACATAGAAAAAATGAGTTTTATTTGAAATATTACGAAATAAAGTCTAATTAAGAATATTTTTAATTTAGAGCCATCTTTTAAATTTACGCGTATTGGAATAAATGTTTTTTAAGGCGAATTAAGAATTTATATCTTCTCCATAAAGCTTAACAGATTAGATCTAGAAACAAGATTTTAATTTAATAATTTGAAGTAAGTACGGAATATTATTATAAGAAAATTAAAATAGTATAAAAGTTAGTTTTGGCGATTTTTTTTTTTTTTAATTTGTAATATATATATAATATATATATGGTAAAAACAAAAACATATATATGCATTATTTGTCTCGTCTATTTCATTTCCTTTCGTAAGCTACATGATTTATTTATCGATTTAATCTTTCTAAAGTCAGATATTTATTATATTTAATTCATCCTCATGTAAGGAATGTGCAAAATTTGGTCATTATTCGTGGGACACTTTCAATTTTAGACATTAAACTTTTAAATATGCCCCCCACCTCCGTCCAAGTTTGCCCATTAACAATTTTGACGAGATTTTCTGTCCCTTAAATTTTATAAATATATATATATATATAAAGAATACAAACAACACAGAGAAGTATGAAAAGGTGTATGCTAGGCATAAATAGAAGAGACAGAAAGAAAATAGGCCGCATAAGAAGTCAGATGAAAGTTTTTGACATCAGTGACAGAATGAAACGGCTAAAATGGAAATGGACGGATCGTATTACAATAAGACAAAACAATAGTTGAGCGCAAACACCCTACATTTGTGTCCCAGAGATGTAAAACGACCAAGATTACTTAAAGTAAGATGAAGTGACGCAATCATAAAAGTGGCCGGTGTTAATTAGATGACTAAAGCATTAGGCAGGAAACATTTGAAAAATCTGGGGGTACCTACATCCAGCATTGGAGTGAAAACGGTTTCTGATGTTGAGGATGATGATATAGACAGATAAATAGATAGATAAAGTTTTTAACTGGGGGTGTTTTGCGTTTAAAGGCTCATGATCTGCGTAGATATGCAAAATTTTTTCAGAATTTCCTTAGGGGAGAATTTAATAGTTAGTATTTCTCACGAAATCTATCCAATATTGTAGTGGCGTAATCAAAAATGGAAATAGGATGTTGCAAATTGGATAAACATATAGGATGAACATGGTTTTAAATAGAATCTTGAAGCGTTTGTGAAGAGAACTTCATGCTTTACTGTTAAAAAGAAGTATCTGCGAAGTTACTACAATTTTTCTAAGAAACTGGGAATCTTAAAACTTTTTACGTAACAGCAGCAACAAAAGTTCCTGCAACAGGTAAGCATTTACACTCGATATCAAAATATAAATGATGATACAATGAGGAAGAATTTCTCAAGGATCTAAGATGCCTAGAACTTTTTTATGAAACAGCAACCCGCTTTACACATAAAATTTCAGTGCGAGTGCTGGAAATTTAGTAGATTCTTTTGTAAAGCTACAGGTTTTTGTAGCTTTACAAAAACTTGTTTTGTAGATTTACATACTTTCTTGAACAGTGCTACAAGAAAAATTTTAGTAAGAATATATATTTCTGTAACTTTACATCTGTAGAATTACAGATTGTTTTACAGTATATTCTATACTACGAAAGTAGTAAGATAGTGGGGGCTTTACAGCAGCGAGGAGGAGGAAGGAATTATGCAATCCTCAATAGATGCAAAATGCTCAAAGGATATCAGACCATCTTTTTCTTAACTGCGTCCATTTTTCAATTTCATTTTCTAAATGATGTTGGGCATTGGAAGATTTATGTGTTTCTTAAGGATCATCACACACACTACAATCATCCTCAATCTTTCTTCATCACCACAATTAAATTTTGAAAGAAATTGTGAATATGTATACATGTGTAAGTTAACGAGAAATTTGTCAAAAATGTTGAAACAATCTACTGTAAAGATGTTAGCCTCACTTTATCAAACTAGATATTTTATTGTCATTTGTTACTATGTCTGATGCTATAGTATCAAATCGATTTCATATGTGCCTATCTATATTTGCCTTTAAAATCGTATATATGTATCTGTGTGTGTGTGAATAGTTGCTTGGCTGTGTATATGTGTCTATTTGTGTGACTATGTATTTATAATATAAAAAAAAATAGAACAATGTACATGACTTTGAAAAAGTTTTAGAAAATTTACGTTACTTGAAAACAAAAAAGTTTTAACAATTAAAAAAAAATTAACAAATTAAAAGTTTCAACAAATTAAAAAAAGTTTTAACAAATTAAAAAAAATAACAAATTAAAAAAAGTTTTACCAAACTAAAAATTAAAAAAAATTTAACTAATTAAAAAAAAGCCTTACCAAATTAAAAAGTTTTAAAAAGTGTTAATAAATTTAAAAAGTTTTAACAAATTTAAAAAAAGTTTTAACAAATTAAAAAAGTTTCAACAAATAAAAAAAAGTTTTAATAAAATAAAAATATCAAAATTTTTAAAAATTTGAAATAAATACAGAACAAAAAAGAAGAATTTGAATTATTAAACAAAAATTTTACTACAGAACAAGAAATTTTTAACCCGGTTAAAAGATTTTCCTCAAGTTTTCAAAAAGTTTTAAATATTTACAACTTAACAAATATTTTACATTCTCAAGTTAACAACAACAAAAGAAAAATTTATAATTATAACATGGAATACAAAATAAGCAACGTCAAAAAGCACCAAATATATTATAAAAGCAGCAGACCGGTTTCGGTAGCATTTAGCGTACCGTCGTCAGTGCTAGAGGAGGTAGAAATTTGCTCATATATATAGTAGAGACGGGGGATTGAATGTAACCGATATGATGGCAGATAACTGCAAGTAATGGCCAATAGGAGAACGCACGTGGAAAGGGACCGAAGGAGAGAGAAAAAGGTCAAATGGAGCGTAAAAAAAATAATTACGAAATAGAGGTTTTAATGTAATATTTCCAGCAATTCGATAGAGGAGGGATAGCGAATTCACAACTGACAATTTTGTCAAAATTTTATAAATATGAAATGCTTCAAGGAAGTTAAGTTCATGAATGGAAGTAGGTTTGGAAATTATTTTCGCTGAACTGAAATTGAAAGTATGGTTCATCTCCCAGCAATGTTTTCAATAGAGTATTTATTGATTTCTTGTTTCTTAATATAATTTTTATGTTCATTAATACGTTATTAAAGTATTAATGATTAACGTATATAACTGCTGCTTTTATAATATATTTGGTGCTTTTTAACGTTGCTTATTTTGTATTCCATTGCATTGCACCAAGCTCTATCTGAATATTAATAATTATAAAAATTTAATAATACATTTTATTTAAAATTCCATACATATTAGGGTGGATCGAAAAATCGAAATTCGGATAATCGAATCGGCGCGGGGTGCAAAATTTGCCTTTTATGCATACTAATTCACATATGTTTTTTTTTTTATTGAAATCCATTCATATCTTCCGGTGCCCCAAACGCCTCAAAAATAGTTAAAAATTGAATTTTTTATAAATTTTATAATTTTTTTTCACTTTTTAATATTTTTAAAATTATTTTTGGCGCAGGTTGCGAAAGTTGCCTTATATATATATTAGTTCAATCTTTTTTTTTTTTTTTTTTTTTTTTTTTTTTTTTTTTTATTTAAACCCATCTATATCTGCCGGTGCCCCCAAGCGCCCCCAAAATAGTAAAAAAATTGAAATTTTATAAAAATTTATAATTTTTGTTTTTTTAATTTATTTTGAATTATTTTATCAGCGGGATAAAAAAGATGCATTTTATAGTATATTAGCATGCATCCAAATAATTTTCGACTTTGATAAATTTCTTCCAATGCCCCAAAACTTTTAATTATTTGCCGAAAATCGAGTTTCATGCAAATTTTTTAGCTAAAAAATACAAGTAAAATTAATAGTTAAAGAATAATTTATCTAACGTAAAATGTAGATCGAGAGGATGAGAAATCGTTAATCGTATTTTATTAAATGTATAAAATAAACTTTTTATACCTTATTATTTGGAAGGCAACATAGATAGAAGAGTTCTCAGCAATGTCCAGCAATATTTATATGATATTTGCATAGGAATATCACGTCGCGAATGTGGTTCTGATCTGGCATTAATGAAACCTGGTCCAGTTTATCACTCAAGATGGCTAACAACTGCGTGTAGAATTTTAAGGTTGTAAGTGGCTACAGAAAATCCTTCTGGTAATCTCATTACTCTTACAACATATATTATGAAGGTATATGCACCTGTATGGTTTCATATCAAAAGAAAGCCATCCATAACTGAAGGAGCGCGTCATATTTGGAAACTTATCACACATTCTAGATATTTGGAACCCAATTTAACAAAGATCGTAGATGCTGTTATTCAACAAAATAGTTTTTTTTTTTTACCATCCTGAAAATTTGCTATTGTCAATGCTCACAGATAACACAGAGCATATCAGATCTTTAGCAATGCGAAAGCTAATTTATGCTAGAAATAACAAGTTGGAAATTGCACGTGAACGTCGCAAATGAGGTGCGTTCGTCCGATAACAAAGTTTTAAAAATATTCAGACCTTGCTGATATAGTAGAGCGTACTTCGGATACAGTATAGTAGTCGAAATCTTTGTGTTTCTGTAAATATGCAGGAAGTAATTTTTATTACACCTCAGCAACGTATATCTTATTCATAAAATGTGAAATAGTTGAATATAATTAAAAGACGCCCCAAACAATGTTTCCCCATATAGCCTTATGTAGTGGAATACTTTTGTGTGGCCCTGTAATTTAATAATAAAAATTATTTGCATCACAGATTGTACGGAATGCATATTTTAGTATATATTTCATAGATTCATGCCAATTCTATTATGTTCGAATGAGTGTAACATCATTAAAATGCATTCGAAACTTTTTTGCCATTGACCGTAAGGTAATTTAATACTTTTGATTGTCCCTGTAAATGATCTATGCATCCGACTTTCATAACATTTGAAATGACTCGACAAAATTACGTAATAATTACATTTTTTAAATTTCAAACGATTAAAATGCATCTGAAACTTTTTTCCCCGTTGACCGTAATGTAACGGAATGCTTTTGATTGTCCCTGTAATTGATCTATGCATTTGATTTTCATAAAATTTTAAATGGCTTGACAAAATTATGTTATAATTATGTATTTTAAATTTCAAACGATTCGGTTGGGTAGTTTTTGCGTTGTTATATGCGGACGGACAGATAGACGGACAGACGGACAGACAGACGGACGGACGGACAGGCGGACGGACTGAGCGACAACAATAGGTGCTACGTATTTACATAATTACGAACGCACCTAAAAAGAGAAAATCACCAGAAGTGAGAATTTTCAAAGTACCCCAAATAAACTTCAAAGCGAAAGATTATTTTGAACTTATTGACTGGCAACGAGTTGGACGTTTTGAACCACATCTTTTGATGAATCTGCCTTGCGAAGAAATTGAGAATATGATAAAAGTTGTAAAAACGAATGAATGGTCAAAATATCCATGCCATACCCAAGCGTTCGACTAGTGCCTGAGGCATCAGAAACTGTATCTGGACAAGAAAAGAGACACGGTTTTATATTGAATAGAATAAAATCAAGAAGCCATATAAAACACTTTGATACCAAAAAAGATTACAAACTTTAAAAATATGTAAATTTCCAAATTGAAGAATGTAAAACTTTTTTCTACGTAAGTTCGATTTTTGTAATTTTTATGATTTAATGCTTTGATTTTTAAATTTATATGTCGCTTATTAGTGTAAAATTAATGCTATTTATAACCTTATACGCTATTAATTAAACTGTTTTCAAAATTTGTAAGTATTTTTCGTAAATTATAATTCTTAATACATTTTTGTAAAAATTTCAGTTTTTAATTATAATTGGTGCATCAAAGATGTGAATGGATTTTGATTAAAAAAAATATATCGGAACTGCAGAGTTATGTAGTATTGTAATAACAACTTTCCAACCCAGTGCCAAATGAATTTCAAAAAGTAAAATAAAATAAAATAAAATAAAATAAAAATAAAATAAAACAAAAAATATTTTTCAAGAAAATTTCAATTTGAAACTATTTTTGGGGCGTTTGGGGCACCGGAAAATATGAATGAATTTTATTTTTAAAAAATGTGTAAGCTAAGATAGATAAAATATAGCTTTTGCACCCCACGCCAAAAGTAATTAAGAAAAAATAATAAAACAGAAATATATAAAAGAAATCATAAAAACATCAATTTTTAATTATTTTTGGGGCACCGGAAGATATGAATGGATTTTAATTTAAAAAAACCTGTAAACTAGTATACATAAAAGGCAACTTTTGCACGCCGCGCCGATAGTGATTTCTAAAAAAAAAAATTTCCGATACTTTTCGATCCACCCTAAATATATATGATTGTGGTATAATTTGGCATACGGCCACCAAAAAAACGAAAAAAAAAAAACGAAATATGATATTTTTTAATTTTCCGCACGTATAGTGCAGTTGGAAATGTTGTTTTCTCTTATATGTCTTACATACACAGAAAAAATCCCCTTACTTAAAGCCACGTGCTTCAAAGCCATCTTTTTAACATCTTATTTAAGAAATATAAATGTGAAATTCTGATTTCTTGAATATTTAAATCCTCTTTCTATAAATCGGCTAAATATTGAAATCCAAATATCGAAGAAAATTAAGTTCGAGATTTAAACAAAATTGAACCTTTATAAGAAACAGGGTAAAAAAAAGACCATCGCAAAAGGATCATATCTGAAACCTAAAAGAAACATATATGTAATAATTCCTCTCGTCTACATATAATTTGATATCAATTCAAAGCGAACAAAAAAAGCTAAGTTAGCTCCTCTAAGTTAAATTGTCTTAATAATTTATAGATATCTTGTAAAATCCAACAAGATCGTTCTAAAAATTAATTACGCTTAACCGAAGCCTTTAAGAAAAATCATTAAAGTGATCATATATGAGGGGGGGGGGGGGGGATGTAAGTGAAGAAAAACAATCTGAAAAATTTATTGTAAAACTCTGTAAGAACAAAGAAGAAAATAAATTCTTAACCAAAGATAAAAAGAAAAAAAAGTGATCATATGGAAGAAAACTAAATTCAAGAAAAAAAAAAAAAGACTATCAAAATTTTAAACGTGTCTTGCTGTGTAAAAGTTTAAAAACAGCTCTAGCCAACGCACAAATCCTAATTATACCCATGGACCTGCAACATTAATTGAAATTTTGTTAGAACGACAAGTTTTTTGAAAGAATTTGAAATAATTGATTTTATATATTTTTTATTTTATAATTTTTTCTTCAAGGAGTAAAAAAACGGGTGAATTCAAGTTTCTCAGAATTGATAAAATTACACTGATAAACAATAAATTTTTTTCTTGCAAAATTTAAGCAGATTTATGTAAGCATATCCTTGAGCATTTAAGAACTATTCACAAGAAGATGAAGTTGATTTCTGTTTCAGATATATCTGCGTTTAAATATATATCATTATATTATTTTATTGCCCTTTAAAGTACTTTGTTTCTATAGTCTAATGACCCTAAAAGGGAACAAAAATCTTCGATTTATAATACATCTAGTCACCAATAAACTGTGTTTCGTCACACATTGTGGTACCATGAAAATTTTTCTTTGTCCTTTGTACAAAATCGATCATTGATCATTTAATTAGCTGATGAATGAGTGCTTTGAAAATGTCTCGTAAGTGTGTTAATTCCACTGACAGTTTTTGCTATATACGTGTCGAATTTATGAGTATTACTCGCAGAAGAAACATTACTTCTTTAATTAAAATTGCCTATAAACGTTATTTTGGATGCAAAATTGGCGATCAGGACAAGCCATGGGCACACTTTTTGTGCCCACACGTTTGCTCTGCCCTACCCAACTTCAAGAATGGATTGAGGGAGAGTGGACTCCAATGCATTTCGCCAAACCAATGATCTGGAGAGAACCTAACGATCATTTAGAAGATTGCTATTTTTGTATGCCTCACACAGGTAGATTTACAAAAAGGAATTTATTTTAAGAAGTAGAAACATATTTGATGTCACAACATCCATTCAGATATGACGCCAGTGATGTGATTCGTGTGCCACTGTCACCTGTTAACTACACTCTTTCAGTTGATGAAGAATTCATGCCATCTTGTAGTCATTAAAGTGAAACAGAAATGGATTAAATATCACCACAGAAATATTTGAAGCATCATATGATAACGCAAGTAGAGTCGAATGACCTTGTGCGTTACATGGGTTTAAGAAAGAATAAAGCTGAGTTTCTAGGATTAAAACTTTAGGAGTGGATTGTGTCGGTTAAGGATGTACGTATTTCTCTACACCGTGACAAATATAAAGACTTCATACGTTTTTATAAAAACTATGGTGAAATATGCTTTTGAAACGACATCTCAAGCTTTATGGCATCTTTAGATCTATTTCATAAATAAGAGAAATGGCGATTTTTTAATCATTGATCTAAGTTGAGTCTAAAAGCAATTCACATTGGAAATAAATATAGCTCCATTCCTGTAAGATATGTTTCAGGGGAAGAAGAAACGTATGAGACCCTGTAGAAACTATTGTTTTGTTTAAGTAGAATGATTTTAAGTGGGAAATTTGTGCTGACTTGAAAGTCATTCGTATACTGCGTGGAATGCAACAAGGCTGCAAATATTTATGTTTTATCTGCAAATAAGACAGTCTTGCAAAATAATAACATTATTAAATATTAACAAACGTGACCTTCTTGGGTGTCTCTAGACCCTGGTGATAAAAATTTAATTAACCAAACTTATGTAGCATAAGTGGACATATTATTCCCACCACTTCATATTAAATTGGGAAAAATAAAACATTTCTTGAAATCTCTTAATCGGGCAGGTAATTTGGATGGGATGGGATTTTTTTCCCCGTCAATATCGGATCCAAAATAAAAGAAAGCGTAAGTCTAGACATTAGGAAAGTTATGAAAAATGACCAGTTTGAAACTACACTGCTCAAAACAATTAAAGGATATTTGAAGTTTTATATAAAATAAAGATATAAATGAATTTTTTTTGCCGAAAACAAAAGAAGAGAATCACAAATGCAAATTTTTCTGGTTTTCAAACTGTGGAGTATGCAAATTTTGAGTTCGACGTCAAAAACGTCGCTTCAGCGGTAGCGAGTGAAATTTGACTTTCAACTGGATAAAAGAGAATGAAGACAAGGATGATCGGCATTCAGTGATTGCTTTGTTTCGATGAGTACGATGTCTCAGCGAAGTCATTTGACAGATTCAGAAGCTTGGAGAATTGTTGGTAGGTTAGAAGGGGGCCAAACGCAAGCCATTGGAGTGTCACAAAGTGTCATTTCCAGGATCTGGAACAGTTTTTTGGAGAGTGGATGTGCAGGCCGAAGACCAGGGCAAGGTCGTAGACGGGCAACAACGCTCATGAAGATCGGTATTTAGCGTTAACAGCTCGGAGACACCGAAACATGAACGCTACTCTTCTCCAACAACACCTTCGCTCGGCTATAGGCACCACGATTTCAACTCAGACTGTCCGAAACCGGCTTCATGCTGTAGGTCTGTATGTTAGATTAACATCAAGGCATCGTCGCGACCGCAGGGAGTGGGCAACCGAGCATGTCAACTGGAGGAGAAATGAATGCAGCAATTTTCTGTTTTCTGACGAGGCCCGTTTTTCTGTGCATCCGGATAATAGACGTATTTTCATCTGGAGGGACCGTGGCAGTAGGAATAATCCTGCGTTCGTGCACGAAAGTGTCAGATTTGGCGGTGGAGGAGTGTTGGTATAGGGATATAGGGATGAGATTCTCAGACCTATTATAGTCCCTTACGCTGCAGCAATCGGAGATAACTTTATTTTAATGGACGATAACTGCAAGCCACATCGTGCAAACCTGGTGGAGGATTTCCTTTTCGAAGAAGGAATCGTTCGAATGGAATGGTCAGCGTGTTCTCCAGACATGAATCCAATCGAGCACGTTTGGGACACTCTAGGAAGACGAGTTTCTGGCCGCCAACAACCCCCCCAAACTCTCCAAGAACTCGAAAGAGCTCTTCTGGAAGAGTGGGGCAGAATACCCCAACTCGTCATTAATAGCCTCATTGAATCCATGCCTCAAAGGTGTTCAACGTTGCTGGCCACCCGTGGAAACCATACCCCCTACTGAAAATGATTTTCTTTGAAGAAAACACCTTTTCTTATTCTTTTTTTCTCATATGCACAATTTTTTTTCCTTTTGTGCACAAATGCGCAATAAAATGCATTTTTTTTCTGCCAAACATGTGTAATTTATTCTCATATAACCTACTATATCTGTCGACCATGTATCAATCAGCTAAAAAGTTTCCCAGATACAAAATTCACCTAAAACTGCAATATCCTTTAATCGTTTTGAGCAGTGTATTTCTACGACGGTAGAAGAAAACGCATGGCTTTCATTCAAGGATGTTGAGCATAATTTTTTGAGAAACAACAAAGCTATATATTACAAGTGTGTAGTTCAAAACATCGCAAAACTTTTTAAAAAAGCTAAATTGTCACATGTCATTAACGCTTCATTTTTTACATTCTGACATTGTCTTTTCCCCACATAACGTGGAAGCAATTAGCGACGAGCATGGTAAACGATTTTACCAACAAATTTCCTACATGGAAACTCGTTATCGATTGCAATGGAATGTAGCAAGGCTTATCAATTACTGTTGATTCTTCATTAGAGACGATATCAACATAAATATAAATGCAAAAATAGGTACTAATGCATTCAAATTATGTTAAACTGTATAAAATGTATTGAAAATACGTTGAAAATGTGTAGACACAGTGCACAAGTATACTGCAGGTAAATTTAACAATTATGTATTAATATTATGCATTATTGTACGATCTCCTAAATTGTGACATATTATAATAACATATAAATAAATATATATGCTTCGTTTTTAAAGAAATAAGAACCAATAAAAAATTTTAATATCATTTTTATTTATTTGAGAATGTATATAATTGGAATATTAGCTTTATATTTCAGAAAAAAAATTATAAAGTCAATTTTGTTTGTCAGTGACAGAATTTTATAAATATTTAAAAATATAAAAGCTTTCTTAAAATTAAAAGTAATTATATATGCGTATATACATGTTGATATATGCTATCCTGATATAAAAAAAAACCCTTCACACGAAATTCTAACAAAGTTAATTGGAAGGATTTAAAAAAATTTTATAATAACGCATATGCCGCACATAGTTTTTTTTTATCCCTTCACATGAAATTTCAACCCAATTAATTGGAAATATTTAAAAAATTCTTATAATGAAACATGTGCCCCACTTATTTAAAAGAAAAAAAATCTCTTCTCGCGAACTTCTATCCCAATTAATTGGGATCATTTCAAAAATTCTTATAATGAAACATATGCCTGACATATTTACACATTAATAAAATAGGGAATTAAAAATCGAATTCATTTCAACAAATTTTTTCTAAATAAATATTTATTCAAAGCACGATTTTTTTTATATTTATTCTTACGACATTACGTAGAAAATTTAAAACTTATAAATACAAATTTGCACTTCATTAATATCATAATTTATTCGCTTCATAAATGAATTTCTACAAATATAAAATCTAAATTTAAAATAATAATAATAAATCAATACGTTCATCTTGAAACATATATTAAAAAATCTAGTTATTCAAAAAAAAAAAAAAAAAAAAAAATACTATAACTAATTTTTCATACTAATTAAAACAAACAAAACTCTTGCTGAATATTTCGACTCAAACCTTCAGCCGGGAAAAACAATTAATCTTTTAAAATATTGTCAAAATGCTACCAAAATAGCTCAAATATGGCAGCACTGAAAAAATAAAACTGTAAAACTTATTTCAAATCAACATCAAGTAGTGTGGTTTTGCTGGTTTGGCGTCGTGTTGTGTTGTGGTGCTTGTGGAAATTGTGGTGCTATGAGGGAAATGCGAACGGAGCGCGTGTGTGGATAACACTCGGTGCGGAAGTCAGTATCATGGTAGATGACGTCATCAAAGATAAAAAGGGATGAAACTGTCAGCCTCCCAACATTGCTTCACACCTCCCCCCCCACATTATTTGATGTTTATTTGAAATGATTTTTAAAGTTTGTTTTCTTTTCAGTACTGCTGTCATCTATGAACGATTGTAAAGTATTCTATATGTAAGTTGTAAATATTAAAACACTTTTTTGAAAACTTGACTAAAATCCTTTAACTATGTAAAAATATTTTTGTTCTGTAGTAAAATTTTTAGTTAATAATTCAAATTCCTCTTTTTTGTCTTGTTTTTATTTTAAATTCAAAAATTTTTTTAGATTTTTATTTTGTTAAAACTTTTTTGAACTTGTTAATAAAAATTAAAATTTGTTAAAATATTTTAATTTGTTAAAACATTTTAAAAATTTTTAAACTGGTTATTTTTTTTTATTTGTTAAATCTTTTAAAAAATATATTTGTTTAACTATAAACTATTTTTCTATATAACTATTTCTCTTTTGTTAAATTTTTTATTAATTTGGTAAACTTTTTTTAAATTTTTTAAAGCTTTTTTTTTATTTAAAATTTTTTTTAATTCGTTAATTTTCTTATTTAATTTGTTATTTTTTTTCAAGTACTGTAAATTTTCTAAAACTTTTTCAAAGTAAATGTACATGTTCCGTTTTTTTTTTTTTTTTTTTTTTTTTTTTTTTAAATATATAAATACATAGCCACACAAACAGACACATGCACATAGGCAGACAACTATCTGCGCGCACACACACAGAGACACTGAAAGATAAATATACACGATTTTAGAGCCAAATATAGATAGACACACACACATATACGGTTAGACACACATGAAATCGACTTGATATTATAGCAACAGATATAGTAACAAAAGGCAGTAAAATAACTAGTTTGATAAAGTCAGGATTGAATCTTTATAATGTTCCTATTTATTTCAGCAATTTCACATATACTTAGACATATACTGATAAACAGCCTTTCAAAATTTTATTGTGGTGATGTGTGCTTCAAATAATATATAAACCTTTCTAACAAAATGCCCAAAATCATTTAGAAAATGAGATAGAAAAACTGTTGCAGTTAAGAAAAAAATATGATCCTTTGAGCATTATTCATGGATTGCGGATTGCGCAGCTCCTCCCTCATCCTTGCTGCCGTAGAAACCCTACTATTTTACTACTTACCACAACTATAATGTTTATCAGCCCAATTTAGTCTATCTGTACATAGGCTTACAGTTAAAGAACGCAAAACCACGGTTCCATACACAAAAAAACCATGCGGCTAAAAGCGATTTCGTACAGTTTACTAGCATGCAGATATGTCTCATCCTGTAGACTGGTTATTTTTACCTTCGCAGATCAATGACATTTACTGCTTTCTGTCATAGAACTATGATGGACAGTTAACGAATTTCCGCACGTGGGTGATTTTAACATCACTTTCAAAGTATATATCCAATACATAATCGTTTCAAAAGTCGACAACTTACACTTTCAGTCACTACTTTTACGTGCCGCTTTCCTGATGGCCAAGTTACTTACACATCAGGCCTGTTTTTCCTGGCTCTCTCTCTTTCTCTCTCTCTCTCTATATATATATATATATTAGATATTGCTCGAACTCTTTCCTTCAAAATAGAATTCTGATAAAATTAATGTTTCGTAATTCTAAAAACAGAATATAAGGAATTCTCAGTATTCCGTTGGGGTTTTTTTTTATTTTTGAAAATTACTTATTTTGATACTTATCTGGTAAATCAAGATGTTGAAACATTACTCGAAATCTTTCTGCAAAAAATATATTCGATAAAACTAATGTTTCGTAACACAAACAGCAGAATAAGGAATTCTCAGTATTCCACTGTTTTGTTGAATTTTGAAAATTAAGTATACTTCCATTAAGTATAGGTTTACCTTTTCTCTAGGAATAGTCTTCTATTTTTTTATGTCTTTGAAACGGACTTAGTACATTTTGATCAGGTTTTTTTGTTAAAGGTGTATAATATTTCAAAACCTGATTAATCTTAGCTGTGTATTTATGAGAAATGATCTTATCTTCGACAGAACATTGAAAACAAAACTAAATTCTTGGTATATCTTTGCAAAAAAGATTTACCCAGAAGCTTTAAAAAGATTTAAGAGCATATTAAAAGTATTATCTTTCATACAAAAAATTTATCTTAGATATTTTATTTGAACGTAAATAAAGTTTAATGTACAAAATAAATTTTTAAGAAACAATATACAGGTTGCGTCTTTATGTTCTTGCAGTCTTAAAAAATTCGTAATAAAAAATCTAATACTTGGAAAATATTTCGTTTTGCGCGAATATGATAAGAAGAACATTAGATTTTAATCTAAGTCTAAAAAAAAACTTCCGAATTAACTGAAAGAGGGCACTCAGATGCCATAGTGAGACATTTTATGGAAAATAAACAAACACAAACGGACAATGAAACAAATCACAATAATATGACAATGTGCACGTTATATAAATTAAAAAATGTATAACATGACCGCACTATTAGGCAAATGAGATTTGTCAATACGTCTATTACAGCTGAATGTAGTACTCCGGCTTCGATGCCCCCGACGGACCGTCGAATTTATCTTTCATTTCCATCAAAGTGACTAGGGGGCCCTGTACACACGATACTTTAAGGTCTCCTCAGCCAAAAATCTGCCGGTGGCAAGTCTGGAGATCACGAGGGCCACTTAAACTTGCTGCCTTGACTTATCACCTATTCTTCAGGTTTCTCTCCATGCGCTCGCGAGCTAATGCTATCCCTATGGGGAGGTTATTTTCTAATATCTGGTTTGCATTTTGACATTTTTATTTTTATTTATTTATTTATTTATTAGCATTGGATAGCTGAGGGGAATACTGACATCGCTATTTTTTTTTACTTTTTCGATTTTGGTTGCAGATATTTTTTAAAGGAATTTTCCCTTTCGAAACTGGTTTTGAAAGTGAAACTAACTTTATAAGAAATATCTGTATTCAAAATCGAAAAAGTAAAAAAAGAGCGATGTCGATATGCGCCTCAGCTATTCAATGTAAAAAAAATAGAATAAAATAAAATAGAATAAAATAAATAAAATAAAAAATAAATAAAGAAATAAATAAATAAATAAATAAATAAATAAATAAATAAATAAATAAATAAAATAATAAATAAATAATAAAAAATAAATAAAAAAATAAAAATGTCAAAATGCAAAGCAGATATTAGAAAATAACCTCCTCATACGAATAGCATTAGCTCGCGAGCACTTCGTCGGTCAAGACCTTAAGTAAAAGTGCTGAACAGAAACGTTAAGATGCTCCAAATTCATTTTTTTCCGCAAAAGGCCGTACTAAATTCAGTATGTGATGTGTAATGATATAGGGATTTTTCGCTTTCAGTCCATTCTCAGTGCAAAATTTTTGCCAATGCATTAGTTGTTGATTCACCATTCATCTGAAAAGGTTTAACCACCAATGGTCAATCTGGTAAGTATAACATTCTGCCGAGATCGAAACATGAATCTATTTCTAACCAGGTATTTTACTCCTAATCTGATTTACATTAAAGTCTCAGGATGACGTGTGAGCGCCCTCTTTCAGTTACTTTTGGATTTTTTTCATTTGCATATATATATACATATTTATATATATTGGCGGAAGGGGGAATCGTATTTAGTTTTTATTTTGTTTTATTTTTAATTTAGCAATCATATTCCACTCAGCTTAGCATGATTTTTTTTATACATTTGACATTTTTTATACATAGTAACTGCTCAAACTTGTAAATGAAATTGAATATTTAGCGTTTTAACAATGATGAAATAAAATAACTGGGATAATTAACATTAATATTAATTTATAAATAAAAATATATTTTAATAAATAAATTTGTTAAATTTGGCTTTATAAGTTCGAACGAATTTTAAACATTTTATAGAATTACAGTGATTCTGAAGAATATTTCTGTAAGCTGAAATATGTATATAGAAATTAATGTTAGTAAAAATAAATACATTCAATTGAATATCTTTCATTTTCTTCATAAATTTTAAATGTTAAGTTTTAAGTTGAATAGTAGTATGAACAGCCATAAAGTTAATACCAGAATGAATTAAATTGGTATTGTTAAGTTCTACATTATGAGGATAAGTATCTGAACAAAACATAGATTGGATATTATTAATTTTGGATCGAGTGGATTATATTTAAATGTATGTAATAATGTAGAATAAACAGTGATGTTTATTGTTCAAAATTTGGTTTAATTCTTATGAATAAAGATTGGTGTAGAGTTTAATGTATGTGAAATCGAAAAAAAGATGTTCTTAATATTTGATATGCATGTTAAGTATTGTAATAGTAATATTACTTAATCTTTGATTCGTGAAATGTTTGTACGAATCATTAGTGTTATGTGGTGTTCGAGAATATTTATAAATTTTGCTTGCCGAACGATGTAAACGAAAACGTTTAAGAAGCGTTTGGCCGATTTGACCTATATATTGCATATTAGAAGAATTGCATTAAATATTGTATGTTTTATATTATACTGTCAGCTTTTCAAAAATTGATTTGAGAATAAATATTGACAATTTGACTGTTCTGCACAAGTAAAAGTAAAACAACGTGAAAAACAGCATTTGCAAAATATATTTTATTTCTCTAATGGAGCATATAATTTATATTAGTAAATAGTAAATATAAATTGGACAGTCTGACTTAGATACTGCATATTGGTAGAGATGCATTTAATACTATAAATTTACTTTACATAGTAAACTTTTAAAACTTTAATATAGGAATATAAATAATCAATTGGACTTTTCTGCGTAAGAGAAAGTAAAATAACGTGAAAAAGAGCATTTGCAAAATACATTTTATTCCTCTGATGGGGCATTTAGTTTGTATTAGTAAATAAATTTTAATTGGCCAGTTTGAGTTAATATTGCAATATTGGAAGAATTACATTTAATAATGTAAGTTTACATTATGTTGTGAGTTTGCAAAAATTAATATGCGGGGCTCCCAAATGGTCCGCGAACTGAACATCAGTATTTTTTAACAGAAAATTTCATAATACGTTTGAGCTAGAATCGACTTCCAAACGTGGTTCCTTGACAATTTGCAAGAAAAATCTAAAAAGAAAATTTGTCTAAAAAAATTCTGATGTTCAGTTCGCGGACCATTTGGGAGCCCTGAATATGGGAATAAATATTAATAATTTGACTGCTTTGCATAAGGGTATGTAAAACAGCGTGAGAAAGGGTATATTTGCAAAATATATTTTATTTCTCTTATGGTGCATTTAGTTTGTACTAGCAAATAAGTTTAAATTGGCCAGTTTGACTTATATATTGTATATTGGAAGATATCCATTTAATATTGTGCGTTTATAAGTTTTTTAAATTTAATATGGTAATAAAAGTTAACAATTTGACGGTTTTGCATGAGGGAAAGTAAAACAAGGTAAAAAACAGCATTTGCAAAGTATATTTTATTTCTCTGATGTAGCATTTAGTTTGTATTAGTAAATAAATTTAAATAAAATGCATTCCATTTGTATGTTTTTTCAGTGTCAAATTCTAAAAGCACACAAAGAACTTATCAACTCTTTAGGTGTAGTGAAGTTAAAAATTGTTGAAAAATACTGTTCTAGGTTATAACATACACTGTAAAAAATTAAATGTACTTCTTAATAGATGAAAATATAACATAACTATAAGCGAAAATAAAATATAACCTCTACCGAATTACTCATGATTTCCAAAAGCATTTAGTTATCTGTAGAAATCTCAGAAATTTATAGATTTTTGATATTTAAAGATACTATAAAAAGAAAGTTTCTTCAGCTGCCCGTACCTTTTTTAATGTATCCGAGTAGCTTTTAAGTGTACTAACCAGCTTTTTCAACACGGAACATCGATTTTTTAGATTCTAACAATTTTTAAGTTAATATTTTAAAGTACGTAATTGAATTTATACAGCAGGACTAAAAAGCTATGTTAATTTAAATGTTAAGATTAATATTATTAATTTAACCTGCTTGTCTGCTAAACATATTTGTTAAACAGGAAAATGTTTGCTTGGTAATTGACAACAGTCAAAAACCCATTGTTTCATGTTGAGAAAACTGATTAATACACTATAACAAGTGAGTAAGTGTGATTGCACATCGCACAGAGTGTTTCACTTAATATTTCTTTCAAAACAACTTATCCTTTAATAAATAAATCCAAAATTTTAATTTTGAATTATTAAATTTTTACATAGATGGTAACATTAATAAATTTGATTTAAAAATAATTATAAAAGGAAGTTATTTATTTTAACAAAATAAAAATGTTCACATAAAATCATTTAAATAAAATCCAAAATTCCAACTTTTTTGAAAATCCGAAATTAAAAAAAATTTAGCAGCGATTTAAATAAAATTTAAAAATTCTAAAAACGAAAAAAAAAATGTTTAAACGAAATTTAAAATGCTGAATCATTAATAAATCGCAATAGGGTCAATCCATTTCAAGTGGTCCAGCACTGGTCGCTCGACTATTTTTAAAAAATCTGAAATTTTTTGTACAACAACCCTAACATGATGGAAGTTCAAAATGACCATTATTTTAATTCTACTATTTTTTGTTTGTGCATGGCGGCCATCTTTGTTTCATCGTGTGCAGCGATTTTCTCAGAAACTAGGATACACAAAATTGTAAATATCTCGTCTTCTATTTTCCCAATTGAAATGGGGTTTGCAACATTTTGTTCAGAATAAAATAGGCTAAATATACAGTGGAAGAAAAATTTTAAAAAATAAATTTTTACAGGTGAAATATTAGCACAAAATGTACGGTTTTTTCCAAAATCTATCCGTTTGCAAGAGGAAAATTTTCATGCAAGGGAAACTGTCAACCTTACACAATTTTTTCTACAAATAGGTCAAAAGTATGTGTACTCATACACCAAATCCCAGATCTGGGAGTTAATTTCTCTTTGCGAAAAAAATTCCGAAATTCGTCAAAAATTTCAAAAATCGCACTTTTTAGGCTTTGATATCTCTGGTGGGGCACGAGATAAAAATCTGAAATTTTGGCCTATGATAGTATTGTGTAGTAGCTTTATGTACAAAATATTTCAAGAAGGAGATTTGAATATAAGCTGAGATATGACATGCAAAATATGCCAAAACAATACTGTCAAACTATTGTAAACCTACTATGTAATTGTTCAACAAGACTGTTAACCTTGCACAATTTTTTCTACAAATAGGTCAAAAGTGCGTGTACTCATACACCAAGTCCCAGATCTGTGAAATGATTTCTCTTTGCGGAAAAGATTCCGAAATTCGTCGAAAATTTCAAAAATCGCACTTTTTAGGCTTTGATATCTCTGGTGGAGCACAAGATAAAAATCTAAAATTCTGGCCTTTGATAGTATTGTGTATTAGTGTTTTGTACAAAAAATTTCAAGGAGATTTGACTACAAGCTGAGATATGACATGGACAATATGTGAAAACAATACTGCCAAATTATTGTAACTTACTATGTAATTGTTCATGCCTCCAAAATTTTAAATTAATTATTTATGGTATAAAGTTAAATGTTAATTACAAATATCTTTTTCAAATGCTTCTGTGTGATTTAAACAATTCAGAATGTATGCTAAGCTAATACACTATTTGTACAGATGAACAAATCTACTAGAAATGCTACTGCAACAATTTTACTCGGAACCCATTTCAGGAAAAGTAAATTACAGACAATGGATTACAACTGATCGAGTTGACATGGCTTCAATTATTAAACCTAGAGAATTTCATTCAAGTTAACAAGGGATGATAAGACTTGGGGGGCTTCAAATAAAATTTTTAGAAAGAACAGCCTGATGGACTGACAACAGTAACTGGTCGAACTCATAACATCTCTCGTAAATATTGTTAAGCTCTTTGTTGAGCATATATAGTATTTTGTAAATTAAATGTTTATTATTTAACTGTTTTCAACAAACGATATTTTCTGTGTAAATATTGTAATAAAAGAGACTAATCTCATTTCTCCTAATGTACTCGTAATAGCATTTTTTAACATTTTTTTAATCACCGTATCTCAGCTTGTAGTCAAATCTCCTTCTTGAAATTTTTTGTACATAATACTACTACACAATACTATCAAAGGCCAGAATTTCAGATTTTTATCTCATGCTCCACCAGAGATATCAAAGCCTAAAAAATGCGATTTTTGAAATTTTCGACGAATTTCGGAATTTTTTTCGGAAAGAGAAATCATTTCCCAGATATGGGACTTGGTGTATGAGTACACATACTTCTGAACTATTTGTAGAAAAAATTGTGCAATGTTGACAGTCTTGTTGAACAATTACATAGTAGGTTTACAATAGTTTGACAGTATTGTTTTCGCATATTTTGCATGTCATATCTCAGATTGTAGTCAAATCTCCTTCTTAAAATTTTTTGTACATAACGCTACTACACAATACTATCATAGGCCAAAATTTTAGATTTTTATCTCGTGCCCCACCAGAGATATCAAAGCCTAAAAACGGCGATTTTTGAAATTTTTGACGAATTTCGGAATTTTTTTCGCAAAGAGAAATTAACTCCCAGATCTGGGATTTGGTGTATGAGTACACATACGTTTGACCTATTTGTAGAAAAAATTGTGTAAGGTTGACAATTTCCCTTGCATGAAAATTTTCCTCTTGCAAACGGATAGATTTTGGAAAAAATCGTACATTTTGTGCTAAAATTTCACCTGTAAAAATTTATTTTTCAAAATTTTTCTATCACTGTATATTTAGACAATTTTATTCTGAACAAAATGCTGCAAACCCCATTTCAATTAGGAAAATAGAAGACGAGATATTTACAATTTTGTGTATCCTAGTATCTGAGAAAATCGCTGCACACTATGAAACAAAGATGGCCGCCACGCACAAACAAAAAATAGTAAAATCAAAAGAACGGTTATTTTGAACTTTCGTCATGTTAGGGTTGTTGTACAAAAAATTTCAGATTTTTTAAAAATGGTCGAGCGACCATTTTTATATTTTCTGGACCACTTGAAATGGATTGACCCAATAGTTTTTAAAACAGGGAGAATATTGAGTTCCAAAAAATGAATGCCGGGGATTATTTATCACAACATAATAAACTTTTAAATTGACAAAAAAGACTACATTTCTTTTAATTAAATCCAACGTAATATAAAAACTTCAACTTCCATTATCGGGATTTGAACTAAGAACCTTCTGTTTGGTAAAGGGATTCTTTATCTCCAAGATACACTGTTAAAACTAAAGGTTGCATATGGCACTCCTAGGGGTGAAACGCTTGTTCCGTGAGCGACACCCCTAAGGGAGCCAGAATTGCACCCGTAGAGCTGCACTAGGGCACCCCATGGCAACTCATAGGATACCATGGGGGTGCCATGGGGTGCGATGGGGTGCCTTAGGGCACCCCTAGTGGGGCAATTTTGGGTCCTTAAGGGGAGTCGCTGACGGGACAAGCGTTTCACACCTAGGAGTGCCATATGCAACCTTTAGTTTTAACAGTGATGATGTCTACACAAAAAAACGTTGAAATTGGTTCTCTTTTAAAATTTAAATCGCAAATGATAGACTTTTTCAAAATTTTATGATTTGCCGTGTGACACGAGGTATTTAACTGTAAATGCACAAAATTTTATCTATCTTACTTATGTAGTTTTTGTATACGGACTCTGTGACGGTCAGACAGAGGAGTGAGACAAATGGGATTTCATCCGATGAACGAAACCGTAAAAATTATTCGAAAAGCTTATGATAATTAAGGGCAGCAGAAAGACTTTGTTTTTAAAACCGTTTCTTTAAATCTAGAAAATCTGCTGCTTTCTGTGTTTTCTAAAGTTAAAACGGCCCTATTTGGGATCGGGAATAATTGCGAAGAAGTTATATTATGTTTTGTTCGTGGTTATATAATAATTTGATGCAATTTTAAACATTTGACTCTTTTATAATGCACGGACACACCTAACTAACTAAAACCCTACATACTCTTACACACATAGCAAAATATAAACATATAGACATAAACCTAACAACTCCTCATGTACCACTGTCGAACAAAAATAAAAACGCATTTCATTAAAAATTGTCTTTCTGATATTACGTGAATAATCATTGAAATTTATTTTCAGATCATTAATTGAAAAAAATGATAGCTCGTGAAATTCACTCCAGTTTACTTTAATTGAATGCAATTAATTTCCTAATATTTAGATACATATTAAATTAGTGTTTGAATATTATTTTATTTTCGTCGATTTGAATTGCAATCGAAAAAAAAAAAAAAAAAAAAAAAGAAAAGAAAAGAAAATAGGTTGTCAGTGATGAAATGCAGCATAAATCTATCAAACATGTCAATTTTCGTTTTCATATTGTGAACTTGTTTAAGACTTATAGGGATTTAGTTTTTTTTTTGTTTTTTTTTTAATGTTCTTTATCATTAAGTGGATAATTTAAACATGTTACGATAATTATGTGCTTTTGTTCTGAAATGTTGGTTTGATAAGGTAAAAGAATTACTGAAAAGTATAACAATATGTGAATTTTTGTTTTTATGTTATTATCGTGGTAAGGCTTAAAAGTTTTTTTTTTTTTTTTTTTTTCAAAATTTTCTTTAAACTTAAATAGCTGAAACATTGCAATAAGTCTGAGCATTTGTGTTGGAACATTGGATTATTACATTCTTAAATTTAGTCAAAATGTCTATTAACATTTTTTTTTCATTATTAACTTGTTGATACTTAAATGAGTTTCAAAAGTTTTTCAAATCTTTTCCAAATTCTCTTTATTCCTAAGGAGCTAATTTAAACGTATTGCGATAGTTTTGTGAATGTGATTATAGAATGTAGGTTTATAAGGTCATGAAATTTGTTAAAAATTATGTTAACAAGTGAATTTTTTAACGAAAATTTAGTTTCTTGTCCTTTTTTTCTTTGTTTGTTTATTTTCAAATAACTGCTAGCCAAATTGAAAAAACAAATGTACATTTCAATTAAGTCATTTCATGTAATTAAATGAAAAAAAACTAAAAAATACTTTGAACTTTCGAACTGATTAAACCTTTAAATTTTGTTTCAAGTAAATGACATCTTAAAAACTTTTTTATGTTGAGGAAAAAAAAAAATACATATATGAAATATTTGTAGAATTCATTGAACATAAATCTACACTGACAAATGTTTTGTTGTTATAAATAAGTAATGGAAAATAATTTTTAAACCCCATCGCCTCCCTAAGCAAATTTGATACAGCATTTAAAATAAAGAAAAAATAGATTCACTTTGAAACTATTACTAAGGCCCACTACTCAGTGACATCTGTCGTTTGACCCATGAGGGCAACTTGTTAATGGATAACATGAAGAGGGTGAAGGGGCAACGTGGCTTTAAAAATCAACATAAAAAAGGGAAAAAAGAAAGTAAATAAGTAATAAATACACATGAAAGAAAGTGGGACAAAAATAAATTCACTACTTTTCTTACTTGCCGCAAAAGATCGCGCGAAGAGAGAGAGAGAGAAAAAAAAAACTCGAGTAGAGAGACCAAAACTTGGGGTATGTACAATGTGTAGTAACATATGGGCAAAAAAAAAAAAAGTTTAAGGGTAACAGCTTTCTTTTGGGAGAGAGGCGAGCGTCTACTCTTCAACCCCTTCCAGTTGAGAAATTGAGGAGGGAGTAAGACGCACGGATGGGGTTGATAGTGAGGTTATGCATAACGAATAAGCGGAATACGGATGTCAGGCCAAAATCATATCTGCATATTTTTATACTTCTAATATGATATATAATTTAATTACTTCTACACAAAATCTTTTTTTTCGCATTTTTTTTTATTATTAACTTTTCCATGCGCAATTTTTCCTATATATATATATAAATGCTTTTATAAATACATCCAAAGTTATTCAGACAATACCATTAAATAAACCAATGAAACCAGTATTTTTACAATCATATTATTAAAAACAGTTGAAGTTTGAAGAGAAATAGAAGGCAGATTACCAAATTACTAAGAAATATATGGATAAATGGACATTATATAAGCAGAGTAATTTTTATATATATATATATAATTTTTTTTAATTTATATATTAGTCTAAAAAATATATGGGAAAAATAGTAAAAAAAGTAAATTTGAAATTTTCACCTAAAATTTGATATTTTATGACATATATCCTATATACAAAATTGGAATTTTAAAATATTTTATTGCTTTATTTTGACACTAAATGAGCTTAAATGAATTAATTTTATATGCTTAACACTCTGCAAATTTCTTTATATTAAAATTTTTCAGTATTCAGTAAAGATAATAAAAGTAAATTTTGGCTTAATAGCTTGATTTTTTTTTTTTTTTTTTTTTTTTTTTTGGCAAAAAACAAATTTTAATTTTTTGTCAAATGCAACCATCTTACATGGAAAAAATAAATGCTATTCTATTCTTTGGACTGTTCTTGATCAGCTACAGCGATCATATTGGCGAAATTCTTAGCAAATAATGAGAACTATAATACCAAGTGATTCAAAAGTCAGGACGAACTTTAAAAATGAATTATTCGAAAACGAATTGAGATAGAAAGATGCGGTTTGCACCGAACGGATGGAGAAGAAATCGGGTTTTGGGTAACAACGGATAAAAAGGTTTTGTTGGCGACCTACAAATGACGCTATAGTGTCTTATTGAACCAAACGATGATTCACAAATGAAAAAAAAATGTTGACAACTTACAAGTCAGCTTTATTACAGTTAATTAGTACTTACAGTAAATGTTCAATGTGCTGTCCATCATTCATAAGTGAGCTGTGAGACTAGGCACCACACGATTCACAGCATTTAGTAGCATTTCTTGCGTTATGACAGATACAGCTCATATTCAAAATATTAGAATAATTGAGAAAAAGTAATAAGAAAAAATTATTTGTCATTTATTTATTTTTTATACTAAGTAAATGCAATTAAATTTCTTATAAATTAAATCTGGAATGTTTAGATAAGATTTTAACATTTATAAAATATAAAATACAGCACAATAAATTAGGTATACAGCTTCCTTAAACACACCAGAATATTAGAATAAAATTTAGATTGGTTCAAAATATTAGAATATTTTATTTTACGCAACAATATTACCTTATGAATATGAAGTAAATGGTAGTTAATATTTTGTAGCATCCCCTTTAGCTTTCATAACAGCGTACAGTCGATCTTGCATACTATATACAAGGTGTTTACAAACATTTCTATCAATATTAGCCCAAATAGGCTTTATACGTGCCACTAACTCAGTTTTACTTGAAGGAGGATTTTCTTGAAGTTTTTCTTCATTATACACCATAAGTTTTCGATGAGATTAAGATCTGGTGAATTTGGTGGCCAAGGAAGTACCTTAATGTTGCGTTGGCGGAACCAATTCTTAGTTGACACCGAGGTATGCGGGGACGCTAAATCTTGTTGAAAAAGGAAATCATCTTCAAATAAATCTTCTGATGATGGAATCATGTAATATTCTAAAATTTCTTGATATATCAGAGAGTTAACCTTTTCGTAGACGATGCATAACTTTCCAGGTCCTTCTGCACTCATGCAACCCCAAACCATGACACTAGCAGCAAATTTTACGGAACGTTTAAGGCATTCTTTATCAAATGCTTCTTGCTTCATTCTCCAAACTCGAATACCTTGATTACCATATGAAACACAAAACATACTTTCATCACTAAATAATATATTTTTCCAATCTTCATTGCTCCATAAACGTCTTGATTTACACCAATTCAATTTTATACGCTTTTGTCTTGCAGTCATGAGAGGTTTTGTTTTCGGTACACGAGATTCAAATTTAAATTTATGGAGACGTCTTAATGTTGTCGATGTAGAAACTTCAACTCCTTCTTCTTTCCATTTTCGGAGCAAGAATCGCACACTTTTAAAACGGTTTTTCTTAACTATACGCTTCAGTTTCCTGTCATCTCTAGCAGATGTTTTTGGTTTTCGGCCACCATTTCGGCGATTAATTTGAAATTTTCCAATTTTTGAATATTGTGTTAGTATTTTACTAACGCTCGATTGCGAACAATGTAAATAATTCGCTATAAAACATTGATTTTTACCGTACAGATACAAATCAACCATACGAAGATAGACCCATACGAAGTAGATTCAGGAATATCACTCATTTTAAGACGAAAAAGAAACAAACTGCAAAAAAGAATACTGATTTTAAATAAAATAGTCTGAATTTAATCAATGATGCCACCAGTTAAGAATTGGTAATAATTAAAGGAGAATTAATGCGAAATATTCTAATATTTTGAACCACTTGAATAAATATTCTAATATTCTGACTTTTCAAAATAATTTTTTTTGCAATTAATCTTTTCAAAAATGATATTAAATTTCAGATAACAAGTAAGTTTAATCAACAATAAGTTCTTAATAAAAATATCGTTTGCATATTGTCATTAAAAGACATTAAATTACCAAACGATATTTTCAATTTCTAAAAGAAAGGTAATTATTCTAATATTTTGAATATGAGCTGTACATTTTAGCGGATGGCATCTTTCAATGCTGCTAGTGATCCCGTCGGTCGCCAACAGAACTATAATTTTTCATTGTCTCACAAAATCCGTTTTTTTTTTTTTCTATCCGTTGGGTGCAAACTGTATCTTTGTATCTTAATTCGTTTTCTAATTATTCATTTTTAAATTTCGTCCACACTTATGGATCACTCGGTGTTTTTAGGTGTGTGCCAGATATGGCACACGGTGCAGTAAATTGTTAAGGGGACGCCTCATTGAAACTTCCCTATTGCAAAATCCCATGCTAAACTGTAGCAAAATTTAATAGTACGATTAATCATTGCGTAAAATAATTATTACAATAAGGTTTTGCCCATCAGGAAGTAAATGTCAAATGCCGACGATGTGCGTTTGTAAGTATTGTTTCCTTAAATTTTAAGTATTTATAAAATCATTATAAAATTTGAAATTTTCACTTTATAAAATTCTATGGTTTTCTTAAAAAATATTTTTTAGTGAAAGTTTCAGTTTATAGCGATTTTTTAAATATTTAAAATTTACAGTGACAATTTTTAAAGACGTACATAACCGGCATCTGACGTCTACTTCTAGTAGTCAAAACCGTATTTTAATAATTATATTAGGCAATGAGTATTTATTTTTTTCACGGTTAAAATGTGATTTCGCGATCGAGGAAGTTTCATTGAGGCATTCCTTTAAAAATTTAATGGCATTTTTAAAGGATTATGTATAGGATTACCATAAATGAATGTTTGGGTTTTAAAAATTTATATTTTCAAAACTATGACGCATATTATAATAAGCGATATATGAAAATAATGAAAAACATTCCAAGTTTGATCTTTTCCTCCGCCTTTCAACATCACATTGGACGTGCACCTATCATTGCTTTACCTTTATTCACATAGTCAGGGGTGTGGAATGTCTAGAAAATCTTACCGGCCGGCGAAGGATTTATTTTTCCAGCCAGCAAAATAAAACGCCTTGACATTTAGTTTTTCCACTTTCATTAGTTAGCAATTTTTACGTTATTTATAATAAATATTAATGTATTTACAAGGAAGAATCATAAAGTTTAAAATTTAATAAAATTATGTATTAAATTATAATACTTTTGTATTTTGATTATAAATTTCACAATTTGACTTCGAATTATCCTCTTTTGTCATTCCTTTCGCTCTCGCCTCTCTCCCCACGCACATGAACTAGAAGGGAAAAAATTGCATGCGTTATCAGGGCCTGATTATCAACGGGGCACTATCCTACCAGTAAAAAGAAATAGAATTTTTTCCCTTATTTATGACAGTAATTTCGAATGAAAAAGGCGTTTAAACAAGTTGAAACTTTCCATAAAATTTTACTGGTGGGAGAGTGCCCCGTTAGTAATCAGGCTCTGTGCGTTATTTTACTCAAAAAAATTTCAGCCCACCCAATATTTTTCAAACGTTGATACTATCGCACAGCAAACATTTGTAACTGAAAACAGAAAAAAAAAACTTTGAATGTTTTTCTTTATCTTCATATATTTCCCTGCACTGAAAAAAAAAGTTGTTTGTTTTACAGTAGACTGTCAGTAGACTCAGTTTTACTGGCAGCTGGGGTGCCAGTTTAAAATTAAAATTAACAATAATAAACCGTAAAATTAGCGAGTAACATACCGCTAAGCAGTAATATACTATTTAATTCATTTATACGACGATATATTATTGCTTATTTTACAGTATAATACTGACTCTCCAGCCACCAATATTGTACTGTAAAATCAACAACTTATTTTTTTTCTGCGTATGTAATAGTTAAGAAAATATATTTTTAAAAATCCGGTTATTCAATTATATAAACCCTGCACATAGTTTTATAATATTTGTTGCTTTGTATGAAAAATAATAATGCAGTCGTGCATTTTTTTCAAACTAGATGCTTAACTGGTGGTGCAGGGCTCCCAAATGGTCCGTGAACTGAACATCAATATTTTTTAACAGAAAATTTCATGACAGATTTCTACAGAATTTGCGTTAGAATTAACATCCAAAGGTTGTTTCTCGGCAATTTGCATGAAAAATCTTAAAAGAAAATTTCTGTAAGAAAATTCTGATGTTCAGTTGGCGGACCATTTGGGAGCCCTGCTGGTGCCAAATACTCTTAAGACCAATACTGTATTTTATTACGCAATATTAATATTTTTTATTACAGCATTAATCATTTAATTTAAATATTTGAAGTATATAAACATAAATTATCGTAGTAATTAAAATTATTGCAATAGGAAACTACGTTTTTAAAAGAGAAGTTTAATGTTATACCCCAAGATTAAAAGCAAAATTTATGCATAAAGTCTTAATCTAAAACTGGTGATCTAAATGCAATGCAATATTTCAATTCGCCTTATTTGAAAAGGGAATTAAAACGAAATAAACTGAATTAGATTCTCCCATGCCATTTTATAAAATTGATAAATTAATTTCTTAAATTACTTAAATTTTAAAGAAAATTTTCTTAAGCACTAGAAACGTCGATTAGTTTCAATTAAACATTCCTTCTTTATTAATGAAAAGAAAATTTTAAATCATTCATAATTACAAAGTATCAAATTGTAAATAGAATTTTTACGATGAAAAATTTTCATTAAATAGATATTTAAACCAATTTTTTAAAAAAATTTTATGGCAAGGCAGTACAACTTTAAATAAGAAAATTAAACTTATTCTATACATGATTTTTTTTTTTTACTTATTTAGTGTAACTAACACATATTAAGCTAAATACATCTGTTTCTTTTTGTAAATAGATACATGAATAAATACTTCTCTTACGTAGTACGCGCCATTTACATGCACCTTTTACTTATGTTTTAAGTGTCGCCTGAAATTAAAAATTTATATATTATGTCTTTTTGCACCATGGTACTCTATGTTTTTTTTTTTTTTTTTTTTTTTTTTTTTTTTTTTTTGCACATAAAGACTTACATATATATGATTAAAATTAATTTGGTATGCGGGGCTACTATTACAGCACTATAGTTTAAATTACAGCAGAACAAAATATTTTAATAATTTTTATAATAGTAGACATAAAATCTTGCACTTTGGTTACAACTTACAACGTCTGATACTATCTCAAGTTAAATTTAATAACTTGCTATTTATTTAGGGGCAAAATTAAATTAAACGTAAGTACTAAACTTCCATGATTTGATTAAATCAATAATTGATTGCAATCTAAAATTCACTGTTAAATAATATGTAAGACCAAATATTAAACTAGAAAGCTTTATGAAAATTCAGTGTTTCCCTTTGTTACTCAAATTTCGAGAAAGCTTTCCAATATCTTCAGAAACCATTCGGAAAATAATCGTAATGTATATATGTTTAATATACTGTAGTGACGATATTGTCACGACATCGCTAGAATAAATATGTACATATAAAGAATGATTTAGCACAACTAAAGCAAAAATATATATAAATATACGTATATGTAAAAAAAATTCATTAATTAAAGTAAAGTTTTTAATTTATTTTATTCACTAATGTTCATTTTAAGTTCGTTTCATTCATTCAGGTAGTAATAATAATTTTAGGTTTCAGGAAAAGATAAAAGCTATTTTTTTTAATTAAAGCTATAAACTTTATAACTTTATAACGTTCGGTAAGAACGAATGGATTTAAAGAGGAACACACACGTGGGATTTCAATTGCTCATCATAAAAACTTCAAACAGTGACAATAGCAAAGGTCGTAGAAAGACCAGACTGTCTCCAAGTTTGACATTACGCGCAGAAGCCAACAATGACAGAATTTATAACAGAAACGCCCATTGAGGGGTGGCCGAGACAAAGGTCCCGATGATCTCCTGCAACCCGTGGGACGAAGAAAGAAAAAAGGGTCTTCCTAGTGGCCAAAAGGGGTGAACCTCCCACTGGTCAAGGTGGCCAATGAGAGGTGAGATGCGATGGTCCCCATTCGACGTGATCGCAAGAGACCAATGAAAAAAAAAGGTTTTGGGAGGAGAAAAAAACAAAAAAGAAATATTGCTTTCTCAGAGAGAAAAATCTAAGATTCATAAGGTATTTTGGTCCCAGCTATGTAGGTCGTCCTTAGAAAAGTTTTTTTGAAGAGAAAATCATCTCTGGAACGCGGAAGCGCATGACTTCACCTACATCTAAGTTTTTTTTACATATGGACAAATCTGTGAGAAAAACAACGAATGTCTGGAGAAATACTGGCAGTTCTGACAGCAACATAACGAATTTTATGCGATTTGAGATGGCGGTGCGCGGTAATATTGCAGACTATTTTTTGTATGGACATTTCAATGCAACAGAACGATCTCCATGTGTCTTCAAACGGCGGTGTGAGCTGATAAGATAGATTGGTTTTATACGAACATTTCTGCTCAATATAGTGAACTTCATGTGTCTCCAAAGGCCAGCGTGCATTATTATCACAGACTATTTTTTGCATGGATATTTGTATGCCTCCTGAGGAACTACATGATTTTCCAAACGACGTGGCGTGAACAAAAGCCTATGGATTGCTTGCTATGGATCACTCTGATGAATGGATGTCAATGCTTCAAAAAAATGGTGAGCGATTTAATCTTACTATGTGGTGTTCCTTTATTTCTAAATAATCTTTTGGCTCATTCAATATTTTAAAAAAAAGAAGAGAAATTTTTTTGTAATATTGAAATTTAACTTTTAATTTAAAAGTTTTACTAAGGATTTTATAAAAAGAAAAGAAAAGAGAATAATGAGAACTTAGGCTATGCCTTTTTTTAGTTGTGCTGTGAGTCTTATGTTTTTTTTTTTTTTTTTTTTTTTTTTTTTTTTTTTTTTTTGTGTGTGTGTGTGTGTAAGTTTATAATAATATATGATAAAAAAAAAGAAGAGAAATTTTTTTGTAATATTGAAATTTAACTTTTAATTTAAAAATTTTAGTAAGGAATTTATAAAAAAAAAAAAAAAAAAAAGAACAGAAAAGAAAAGAGAATAATGAGAACTTAGGCTATGCCTTTTTTTAGTTGTGCTGTGAGTCTTATGTTTTTTTTTGGTGTAAGTTTATAATAATATATGATAAAAAAAGAGGAAAGAAAACATGATCAAAATAATTGATAAATCTATATATATAAAAGGAATTCCGAGGATAATTAATTGAATAATTGAATAATTATTTGAGGCACAGATAGGCCCTCATCCTCTATATTCCTTTAATTTATAGAGATTTTACACAGCTTAGGTAAACGCAGAAGAAATATAAAACAGATAATGTATTTATCACAAAAAATCGTCTGCTAAGAAAATCTTTTTTCATTTTGAACTCTATAAATAAAAGGAATAAAGCAGAAGAAATATAAAACAGATAATGTATTTATCACAAAAAATCGTCTGCTAAGAAAATCTTTTTTCATTTTGAACTTCTATAAATAAAAGGACAGATAGGCTCTCAAACAGTGAATCGTCGAATATAATTGAAGAACAAATGGAAGAACAAATGGAAGAACAAATGGAAGAACAAATGGAAGAACAGATGGAAGAACAGAAAGAAGAACAGATGGAAGAACAAATGGAAGACCTCTTCATTAACAATAAAAAAAGATATGCAAACGAAACCCCAGAACACCGATCAAACATATCTGCCGGAAACTGACGAGACATGGCACAGAAACGTGAATGTGTGGGGTTGTAGAACTGGCATTCAGATAGTCTTCGGGCTACTGAGGGCGGGCAACCGTCTAGTTAGAATAATATTATTTATAGTGTTTGTAATTACAAACTGATAATTTGGGATGGTACGATGCCAATGTGTTTCACTATGAAAATGATATTCTTAAGTGATAATTCTCTTATTGTGTTATGATCATATAATTGTTGTTTTGAAATAAATATTTGTGTATATATATATGTATTCTTGTTTTCTTTCATATTTTCTCTCCCTAAATTCTCTTTAGGTAAATTACCAGTTTAAAAGTCTCAATTATTGAATTTAATTTTTTTTAGAATTTAATTTTTAATACTCTCTATATCTCTTAAAAATCCTATGTTGCAAATTTAAACGTTAAATAGGTCGATCTTGTGTTATTGAAAATTCATTTATTTAAATTATTGATAGGTTTAAAAAAACAACAATTTTTGTTTGGTAATATCCAGATCAATCACTCACAACGCAGATTGGGATATTATCTTTATGTTATTTTAATTGTACTAACCACTCACCTTCGCGTACCGTGTAATGTGGTGTAATTTTCCTCACCACATATACTTTTCACTTTGACAATAAGTAAGTGTACTTTTTTGAATTTGGGAAAGAATGTCATATTTCAAAAAATTATTATGTGTAAATAATAAATGCGACTCCCCCCCCTCTCTCTTTTTCCCCCAATTAAAGGAAACACAGTTGTTTCTTCTCAAAGACAAAAAATATTTGACCAATGAATCTAGAAGCTAGATCTAAGTCAGATTGTTTTAAAACAATTTATTTATCAAACCAATTTCTTATTTTTGCTGAAGGACTGAATCACTCGCCAGAAAAAACGCTCTGCGTGGAGCGAAATCAATGGTAATCTTAAAGAGAAAAATCCATTGAGAATCCGTTTCTTACCTGACAGATGGACAAATATTTAGTTTTGTTACAGGATACAAATTTAATATTTATTTAATTTTGACTATAAACTTCATTCTTTCAGTATTCGAAAAAAGACGGATATATATTTATAAACATTATTAAATTATTATAGCTTTTCAAGGTTTCCGGAAATGTTTCTGACATAGACAAGTTAGCTTCCATTAAATTTCGGAAAGACGTCACTTTTGATTTTGGAATTTTCCTTTTCTAAAGTTTGCGAACAATATTTTTTCCTAAAGGTTTTTATATTGTACTTTTCCAAAAGGCTTCCAATTATAAAAGGAAAGTTTAATTAAAATATCTTTGATAATATGAAATCTTTTCTTTTTTTTTCGATATGGAAATGTGGCTCAAAAGGATTTAAGAGTAAAAAATAAGCTTAAAACAATTTATTTTTCTTTTTTCTACATGTAATCCCTTAATAACATTTCGTCTCTAATAATTAATGAACCGAGTTAACTATAACCTTAAGCCTGGTGTCTACGTATAGTAGTATGGGTATGAGAAACATGAAGATGTAACTATCACATCCTCGTAGCGGTAAACTGCGGAATTAGCATTCCTATCTCAAAAATGATATGCGTTATAGTAAAATGTCAATTACAAAGTTGTAGAGCTTGATTAGTAAGCTATAGATTTAGTAAGAAATTAGATTTTGCATACAAAAAAAAAAAAAATATTGAAATCACAAATTTTAATTGTTTGATAATCATACACGAGCTAAATATGCCCCAATGTACATACAGAAATGTGATATTATAAGATAGAATCATATTTGCTAATAATATTAGCACATTTAAGAAACGTACATTTTTTAAAATATGAAAAATTAATTCCACTGTAAAAAATACAATTTTTTTTTAATTCTTGAAAATATAATAAAGCCACGTAAGGAAATATATTATTACTTCTGAATTCTTTAAGATTCCGAGAACGTTCTTTATCTTTTAACCCCTTCCTGACGGGAGCCTTTTACGAAATTTTTTATGTTTTTCACCGGATTAAAAGAAAAATTGTGCCTTTGTAAATCGAGAAAATGATCTCATTAAATAACCAAAATTTTACAGTAAAATTTTACTGTGGGGAGAAACAAGGATTCTTAAGCATTTTTACGGCACGTATACGTGTCGCTCGTCCCCAAGGGGTTAAAATTTCCGAAACCAATATTTTTTCAAAATTTTAAGAATTTATACAAAGTTTCTTTTGAAACTACTAATTTTCGAAATCATTTCTGAATTGTTTTCATGGAATAAATCATGTTTTTATAGTGTACAGTATCAGTTTTCTCAAACCGAAAATAGTTTTTTCTCGATGCTATCAATGTTGGATTCCCAAATCTAATAGGCTCGTTCATATAAATTTCCATTTAAAAATATAAAGTCACACAAATTGAAGCTTGTACAAGGCCGAAGACTGTGGACTTAAAAATATTAGGCTCGTGTGGAAATATTTTCGCTTGAAAATGTAAAACCACAGCAGAGCTGGGAGAGTCTTATATGCGATGTCAGTGGCAACTAGATAGGGAACCGTCAACAAATTGAAAAAGAACAAATATCATTGGAATAACCCTGTCAAAATTAAGGTTAAGAGAAATTAAGGTTTTTATAAAAACGGTCCCAAATTTTACCAATTTTTTGCTTATAATTTGCAAATTTCTTAATATAAAACACTGTTCTTTTCAGAAAATATGAGAAACAACATTGTACATAATACTTTGTAAGCAAAATCAAAAAATAATTGTATGAAAATTGAGCAGGTTTACTAAATAAATTTTCACTGCGCATGCGTCAACTCTATAAAATTTTCATTTGCATATTGTGTTAGCTAAGTGTCTAGAGCAAGTTTTGTTAAAGTTTCACAATCATAACTTGAAAAATTATCGTCGAAAGAACAAGATAAAAATCCGATATTCCAAAAATGAAACAATAACATGAGGGGGCTGTATCCATATTCCATTGCAATTTGTCTACACAATATTGCACGTACTGCTAGATTTGGATACAGCTCCTCATATATTATTCATTTTGGGAATAACGGATTTTCATCTTATTCTTTCGACGATAATTTTCAGAATTTTCAATTTATGATTGTGAAATTTTAACAAAAGTTGCTCAATACACTTAGCTAACACAATATGCAAATGAAATTTTTGGAGCTGACGCATGAGCAGTAAAAATTTATTTAGTAAACCTGCTCATTTTTCATACAATTTTTAATATTTTTTAATTTTGATTACAAGGTATTATGCACAATGGTGTTTCTCATATTTTCTGAAAAGAACAATGTTTTATATTAAGAACTCTACAAGTTATAAGCAAAAAAACTTTGTAAAATTTGGGACCGCTTTTATAAAAACCTTAATTTCTCTACGAGTATACATGCTATCAGCATATAAATGAACACAGTTTATTACCATAAGCCACTTATTCAAAATCCGCAGTTTGGACGCTTTTGCTACATTAGTTTTGACAGGGCGATTCAAAAGATATTCGTTCTTTTTCAATTTGTTGACGGTCCCCTATTAGATTTTGGACAAAAATCTTCGCTAAAATATATGACGTGTACTATTTTGTTTACATACCTGGAGTTTCAGAATAATTCCTTATGTATATTTCTGGATATTTAACAAAACGTCTAAAATCGCAAGTGTCAAGATCTTTTTTGTTGTGGATGTAGACATACACACAGATATACAGACAAACAAACAACCATATACACATACCTACACAATCACACATATATAAACATACAGACAAACATACAACATAGAGAAACACGCAGATATATAAATACACACACTCGCAAACACACATGCATGCATACATACATGAAAGCACACATACCAGCACAGTCATACATATATAGTCATACCTATAGAAATACAGACAAACAAACAAGCACACATACATACATACGCTCACAGGTACACACATATAAAGTATATCTTTATAATTATAGATATAAGAAAATAAACGAGTGGTTACCAAAATAAAGAAAAAATTATTTGTTTGATTAGAAATAAATAAATCACAATTTAAGGGAAATATTATTTTGAAAAATTAGGTCAAAGTAATTTTGTCTAACGTAAATGTAATAGTAAATGTTAAACTGAATTACTGCAGAATTAATAAGATTTCATATGCATTCATGGATAATTTGTTTTAATATAGGATAGAAATGTGATTTGCAGTAAATTGAGGTTGAAAAATAAACTTGAAATTGAATTATTGTATTTTAATAAGTGAGACATCATTTACCATAAAAAATAATTTTATTTTCATAATAATAAATCCTCATTCATTTAACTGAAGTATTATCTTGGTAAAAGAGTCAAATTAGCTATATCTATGAAAAACGAATCATTAAGCTATTAAAATAAAGTATTGACGATTTAATAAAGTACTATTCACATAATTTCGAAATACGGTTTTAATAATACAGATTAACTAGAAAAATACTAAAATACTTTTTAAAGCTAACAGATCATTGCTGCTTTTGTAAAAACAGCCTCCAACAAATAATTGAATAATTTTGTTATGATCAGTATATTCCAGTTTGAAAAATTTATATGACATCAAATTTGATCGGACATTCGTAATTAAGGCATTCCTCAGCGGGAATTCCATGAATTTCCAGCCATAAATCATTATTATTTAATTATGAAGTTTGCTAAAAGACTATTTCTATTTGTAACATTCCGTTATCGCACAGAATTATTAAGAACCATAAAATGATATTTTTTTTATCCATCAAAAATAATGCATAAACTTTCTCGTATTTCACATAAACATTATTTATAATTGGGGGGAAAATTCATAAGTTCTGATAATACTTATCTATTTCCGCACTACACTTATCCATTTTTTAAGTTTTTTTAAATGTTTATATAACAATTTAGATTAAAAAAATTAAAACATTAAAATGTTTCCTCAAATGCACAGTAAAAGAAAAGTCTTTAAATAAATAGTATCAGCCACTTAGTTAACAGTATAATTTCCACTTTTATTTTATTTTTAACTTTTTAAGTTCCGATGAAAATTATGTATATGTGTTAGAAAGTAGCAAATATGAACCTGACTAAATCTTTAAAAGATGCATTTTGTATCAAGTCTACCATATGCGGATTACCAGTATTTTCGAATAGCAATATTAGCTTTATTTACTTAAAGAAATTTGTAATTAAATAAATCAAACAATATTATTCGGAGAAAGTGGTATTCATTAAGAGAGTATGGTTAGGAATACAGATGGCAATGGTAAAAGTCTAGTTAAATCATCATCTTCTTCTATAATAATAAAAAGACAAGTTTGCGAGTATGTCAGTGCTGTTCTGAAGAGAGCAATGCACGTAGAGTTACAAAATTAGGAGGGAAGGTACCTCTGTATATGAAGTTTTGTACCTCAAAACCCGATTTTCTGTTTTTTGATTAGATTTTTCTAATTTAATTTTTTAGTCGATTTTTAGCTTTCTTTTTGTGTTTCGAGGCGATTTTTCCACATTAGTGAAAGGAATGCGATTTTATTCTTTTAACAAGACATAGTAAATTTAGTTCTCTTTTTAATAAAGCTTACGCGGCGTTTGTGCAGCGATTTTTCAATTTTTAACGAATTTTTTAATGCGATTTTTAGTATTTTTTAGCATTTTGCGGCTACTTTTTGACGCTGATAAAAAGAAAATTGTTTCAAACTTTTAACATAATTTACTAAATTTTGACTGCTACGATTTTTGAATTTCATCGATTTTTAATGCAATTTGGTAGTAATTTTTAACGATTTTTCGATTTTTTGTGCTTTTGGAATCGATTTTTTTTATTTTCATATATATTAGAGGGTTTTTTATGCATCATGGTTATCACGGACCTGGGCAACGCCGGGCGGGTCAGCTAGTTTTCAATAAACAAGCAATATTGAAGCATTACACATGTTTTCATCAGTCACATTGCTTTTAAGCTTTTGTTTTCAACAACTTCTTGTCTTCTCATGAACTTTCTTTGAAAATCGCAGGCCGGAATTTTGTAGAGACAGGTATATGGGAGCTAAGATTTATGCATACATAAATCGTCAATGACTTTTACACTTTCCGTTGCAAAAGCAATTCATAATTTTCCGCTCTGCATAGAAGGGTTTTTTTTCTCATTTATCCTGATAGTGACTGAAAAACAGATTTGACTGAATAACCAATGATAGGCTAATCACTTGCCGTACCCGCCGCGTTATTTTTTATTGATTCCAATAATTAATATAAAACTAATTGTATTCAGCAAAATTAAATAAGGTGGTCTGGTGTAATAACGCCAGGCGGGATAATACAGCTCATATTCAAAATATTAGAATAATTACCTTTTTTTTAGAAATTGAAAATATCGTTTGGTAATTTAATGTCTTTTAATGAAAATATGCAAACGATATTTTTATTAAGAACTTATTGTTGATTAAACTTACTTGTTATCTTAAATTTAATATCATTTTTGAAAAGATTAATTGCAAAAAAAATTATTTTGAAAAGTCAAAATATTAGAATATTTATTCAAGTGGTTCAAAATATTAGAATATTTCACATTAATTCTCCTTTAATTATTACCAATTCTTAACTGGTGGCATCATTGATTAAATTCAGACTATTTTATTTAAAATCAATATTCTTTTTTGCAGTTTGTTTCTTTTTCGTCTTAAAATGGGCCGTGTGAGTGATATTCCTGAATCTACTAAACTTCGTATGGTTGATTTGTATCGGCACGGTAAAAATCAATGTTTTATAGCGAATTATTTACATTGTTCGCAATCGAGCGTTAGTAAAATACTAACACAATATTCAAAAATTGGAAAATTTCAAAATAATCGCCGAAATGGTGGCCGAAAACCAAAAACATCTGCTAGAGATGACAGGAAACTGAAGCGTATAGTTAAGAAAATCCGTTTTAAAAGTGTGCGATTCTTGCACCGAAAATGGAAAGAAGAGGGAGTTGAAGTTTCTACATCGACAACATTAAGACGTCTCCATAAATTTAAATTTGAATCTCGTGTACCGAAAACAAAACCTCTCATGACTGCAAGACAAAAGCGTATAAGATTGAATTGGTGTAAATCAAGACATTTATGGAGCAATGAAGATTGGAAAAATATATTATTTAGTGATGAAAGTATGTTTTGTGTTTCATATGGTAATCAAGGTATTCGAGTTTGGAGAATGAAGCAAGAAGCCTTTGATAAAGAATGCCTTAAACGTTCCGTAAAATTTGCTGCTAGTGTCATGGTTTGGGGTTGTATGAGTGCAGAAGGACCTGGAAAGTTATGCATCGTCTACGAAAAGGTTAACTCTCTGATATATCAAGAAATTTTAGAATATTACATGATTCCATCATCAGAAGATTTATTTGAAGATGATTTCATCTTTCAACAAGATTTAGCGTCCCCGCATACCTCGGTGTCAACTAAGAATTGGTTCCGCCAACGCAACTTTAAGGTACTTCCTTGGCCACCAAATTCACCAGATCTTAATCCCATCGAAAACTTATGGTGTATAATGAAGAAAAAACTTCAAGAAAATCCTCTTTCATGTAAAACTGAGTTAGTGGCACGTATAAAGTCTATTTAAGCTAATATTGATAGAAATGTTTGTAAACACCTTGTATATAGTATGCAAGATCGATTGTACGCTGTTATGAAAGCTAAAGGGGATGCTACAAAATATTAACTACCATTTACTTCATATTCATAAGGTAATATTGTTGCGTAAAATAAAATATTCTAATATTTTGAACCAATCTAAATTTTATTCTAATATTCTGGTGTGTTTAAGGAAGCTGTATACCTAATTTATTGTGCTGTATTTTATATTTTATAAATGTTAAAATCTTATCTAAACATTCCAGATTTAATTTATAAGAAATTTAATTGCATTTACTTTGTATAAAAAATAAATAAATGACAAATAATTTTTTCTTATTACTTTTTCTCAATTATTCTAATATTTTGAATATGAGCTGTATTGCCAAGTGCGAATATTTTGCATTATTATGAAATAATCTGGTAAATGACACCCATGTGCTCTGCGCAGAAGGTTTTGAGTCATATAAATCGCAAAAAACAGCTTCAAGTTAATTTGTTTAATTTTTAGGTCTTATCATAGAAGGCGGCAGCCTTCAAGTGACGCAGCTTTAAACCTACCATCGTCAAAACCTACCATCGTCATAAGGGTAGATGCGGAACTTCATATATACAGCTAACTCAACTTCAAAGGAAATCGGAAAAGCCGCCTTCTAATAACTCAGCAAATATTGGTCAGAATGGTCCAATTTTTTTAATATAGTCTTATATTCCCAGTCTAATCCTATCCTATAATTTTTACATTTCTACGTGCCGTATATTTTTAGATCTCGATAACCATTTTTAAACTGAAAACGATGGTGTTTGTTCCTGATAATGAGATCTAGAAAACGGGCTGGGAGATTTTATTAAAACTTATATATAATATGAATCTCTTTAAGATAGAGGGAATAAGACTTGCCTTGTTTCTAGGAAAACTCTTGTTTGTTATATATTGATCTTGGAAAATTGGACTATATTAGCTCGCGGATTACATGTTATTCTATGGGTTAGCAGACGGAGACACTGCAAAAAGGTAAATGTAGTAATGGTCACAGTTAAAACACCCGCATCGAAGCAATAAATGTTTTTGAAACTACAAAAACATCTTATCATGCGCTTTAAAACATTCAATAAATATATACTAAATCAAATTTCTATTTATTTTGCCTTTATTTTTCGTAAGAAGAAAATATTACGTTTCTTACATTGGATATTTTTGCATTTTGTGGAAAAAATATTTTGAATCCTTTTTTAAAATAGGAAAATATTTTTTAATTATACATATTCAATATACTTTTCACTTATGATTTTCTTTTAAAGTTTACAAACAAAAATTATTTTTAATAAATTTGCTTTAGAATTCCATGTATTCATACGCCGTTTAGATAGTTTTGTTTTGAATCGTAATCGAATTCGCTGGCGGTAAGCTTTGTACTTGGCACTTGTTGTTTTTAGCATGTATGTTGTGTAATTTGCGAAATAATGGTTATTATGGTAATATAGGTATTGTGTTATTTGGAGAAACTGAAAGGCCCCCTTTTTTGGATAAAATAATATGGTGAATCCAAGTACACGAATCAAAACAAATTGATTCGTGCTGTATGTTGGCATGAAATATTCAATTTCAGGAGACGAACGTGAAGCTAAACCATCTATAATGAAAAAGAAAGGTAAATAAATATTTTTTGGCACTCATTATTAAAGTATTATTTAAAAAGTATAAGTGATGTATACATTAGTTAGCATGTTGATTTGATTTCAAACCAACATAAACTATCACAGAATGTGTAAACTATTGCTAAATTTTGGTAAACAAACAATATTTATAATTGACCAACAGTTTAACCAAGTGCTTGTGAATTCTAAAATTCTCAAAATAGATTGTTTTTAAGTTTATAGATGTCCTTATTATATGAATTAATTAACAATAATTATATGAATTAATTAACAATACTAAGTTTTAAAGTGTTGTAAAAATTGTGCTTTTTTATTTCATTTATTAATTTCTGTGATTAATAACCCAGGATGTTAATTTTTAGATTAAAATTGCTTGAATATGTTATTCAAAATGCATTTATTACTTTTTCTTATGCATTTTTGTCGCTATTAATTTTCATTTTAAAACTGTGCCTTTTTAGCTTAGCTTAATGGCCAGTAAATCCAGGTTTTAAACAATTTTTAAAATAAGTAAGTGCACTTATTATTGGAAATTGTGAACAAACTAGTATTTATCAACAAATTACAGCAGTATTTTGATAATTCAAAAGAAAGTAATGAAGTTAATTTGTTCTTACATGCATTAGTGACTGTGGCTATAAAGATTTCAGAGATTTAAAAACAAATTAGTTGCACTCATTGTTTTTTTTCTTCATGTACACACAGTGCTTGTACAACATGCATTAGTGATTGCATTTTTAATTAATTTTGTGTATTTTACGGATTGTTGCACAGCAATTTTGCTGCAGCCTGAGTGTTTTGTTTTCATGTGCTCTAAGTGCTATACATGCAGTAGTTGGACTGCTTTAACGAGTTTTATTTTAGCGAGTGAGAGTTTTAGGCCCTTTTTTTCTAATATAAACGTTATTGTTTTAATGTATTTGTTTCACAATATTGTCACTGGATTTTTTTAGTTCAGGTATCACTCATTTCTTCCAGATATTGGGAATCTGCATGTTACCGCATAGTTTGCTGCATCTGTTAATTTTTGTTGTTTGTTTTCATATGGGCATAGTGCTCATACATTTGTTATTGACTGCGGCTTTGAGAAATTTCATGTGTTTTAGAGACCATTGCATAAGTTTGCTGCATCCAGTAATTTGACATGCACCCAGCTCTCATTATCCATTAGTGACTGTAGCTTTAACATGTTTCATGCATCCTATTATTTCATTAATAATTTCGAAATTCCATGTTTATATTTTAAAATGTTATTTAGCAGTTGCCACGGAGGTACTACCGCGCATCATTGTAGTCTGCATTAGATGCTGTTCAAAATAGAATTTTTTTTTCTTTTTTTCTTCCTAAGAGTCTGATGATTTAAATCCAAGCGTGAAAAATTTTTTCTCAGATCACAAACCAAATACAAAAGTATTGTAATAGTTAATATTACGTTATAGAAATCAATAATCAAAATATAAAAGCATTAGCTTTACAGCTTAGAACATAGCGTTATTAATAAACTGCATTTATAAATTGGACATCTAAAATGGAAAATCTTAATATATTTTTATAACGTTAGAATTTACAAGCACTAAAAGTTGGGTAAGCAAATAATTCTTAACCAAATATTAATGATAACATTGGTTTAAAAAGAAATAACTTATACTTCTATGCTTTAATAATGAGTTTCATAAAATATAAATTTACCCCCCTTTTTTTCTATAGATGTTTTAATTTCATATTCATTGTCTCGAAATTGAAGTATTTCTTTCTAACATTCTTTTACAAAAATGTTTGATAATTAACGCTTTTTTTATTTAAAAAAAAAAAAAAGGCCTTGTTTCGACTAATGAACACAAAATCCTCAAATAACTTTGAATCCATTAATTAAATAAATTGCATAACATACCTAAGAAGAAAACATATTTAAGATTAAATTTAATACAAGAAATTAAAAATTTTTAATTCAAATAATGTAAAGTTACTAACACACTAACAAATAAATATTTTAAAATACTAACAGCTAATAATGGGCGATAAATAATTACATTTTTTAGTTTTGTCATTTCTAAAATGTAATTGTTTAAATTCTATTTGAGTTGAACCTCATCCAAACCCTAAGAAATATTCTATCGAACCTTAATTTAATCTGAAAAAAAAAAAAAAAAAAAAAAAAAAAAAAAAAAATCTGACAATACACACTGACAAGCATAGTTGTATAATATAGACGCACACCATGTGCAGAAAATTTTATGAAGAAACAATTTTTATTTATTTATTTCAACAAAGAATTGCATTAAAAAGAAAAGTGTATCTCAACAAAGAATCATGTAAAAAACCCCAACATTTCGAGAAAATACCACACGAAAAACATGAATTTCGTCCAAAGACCGAAAAAAAAAAAAAAAAAAAAAAAAAAAAACGTTATTTCAATCCATGAATCGCATAAAAAATACAAATTCCATGAATCGCTAAAAAAAGAAAGCAAATTGCATAAAAATGGGAATTATGTCCGCAAATTGCTTAAAATGTGAATTACGTCCATGAATCATGTAAAAAAGCGAGAATTATATTCATAAATTGTATGAAAAATGCAAATTACGTCTATGAATCGTGTAGTAAAACATGAATTATGTTCATAAATCGCTCAAAAAACACGAATTTTGGTGGCAGAAATCTGAAACGAAAATTAACTCTATAAAACGCATAAAAATAGCGACTTGCATTCATGAATTGCATAAAAAATGCAAATTACATCCATGAATTGAATAAAAACGTGAATTACATTCATAAATCACTCAAAAAATGCGAATCACTTCCATGAAGTGTGCAAAAAAACACGAATAACGTTCAGAAATTGCAAAAAATGCGAATTATGTCCAAGAATTGGTAGAAAAAGCGAATTACATTCATAAATCCTATAAAAACACAAATAACGTCAATAAATTGATCAAAAAACACAAATTTTGTCGATAGAAAGCTCAAAAGATGCAAATTATGTCTATGAATCGCATAAGTATAGCAAATTACGTCCATAAATCATGTAAAATGTAAATTACATTCATTAATCGCATAAAAATTGCAAATTATGTCCATGAATCGCTCAAAAAAAGCGAATTGCATAAAAAACATGAATTGTGTTCACAAATCGCTCAAAACGTGAATTACGTCCATGAATTGTTTAAAAAAGTGAGAATTACGTTCAGAAATTGTATGAAAAACACAAATTATGTCTATGAATCGTGTAGTAAAACGGGAATTATGTTCATAAATCGCTCAAAAAACACAAATTTTGGCAGCAGAAAGCTGAAACGCAAATTACGTTCATAAATCACTCAAAAAATGCAACTCGCTTCCATGAATCGTGCAAAAAAATACTAATAACATTCATAAATTACAAAAAATGCGAATTAGGTCCAGCAATTGGTAAAAAAAGCGAATTACATTCATAAATCCTATAAAAACACAAATAACGTCAATAAATCGATCAAAAAACGCAAATTTCGTCGAGAGAAAGCTTAAATGAAAATTATGTCTACAAATCGCATAAATATAGCAAATTACACCCATAAATCATGTAAAATGTAAATTACATTCATTAATCGCATAAAAATCGCAAATTATGTCCATGAATCTCATAAAAAACGCGAATTGGGTCCACAAATCGCTCAAAACGTGAATTACGTCCATGAATTGTTTAAAAAACTGAGAATTACGTTCAGAAATTGTATGAAAAACACAAATTATGCCTATGAATTGTGTAGTAAAATGGGAAGCTGAAACCCAAATTACGTCTATAAATCGCATAAAAATAGCGAAGAGTGTTTTGCATTCATGAATCGCTCAAAAACACAAATTACGTCCATGAAACACATAAAAACGTGAATTACATTCATAAATCAGTCAAAAAATTCTAATCACTTCCATGAATCGTGCAAAAAAACACTAAGAACGTTCATAAATTACAAAAAATGCGAATTACGTCCAAAAATTGGTTAAAAAAAGCAAATTACATTCATAAATCCTATAAAAACACAAATAACGTCAATAAATCGATCAAAAAACGCAAATTTCGTCGATAGAAAGCTCAAAAGATGCAAATTATGTCTATGAATCGCATAAGTATAGCAAATTATGTCCATAAATCATGTAAATTGTAAATTACATTCATTAATCGCATAAAAATCGTGAATTATGTCCATGAATCGCATAGAAAACGCGAATTGGGTCCACAAATCGTCAAAACGTGAATTACGTCCATGAATTGTTTAAAAAAGTGAGAATTACGTTCAGAAGTTGTATGAAAAACACAAATTATGTCTATGAATCGTGTAGTAAAACGGGAATTATGTTCATAAATCGCTCAAAAAACACGAATTTTAGCAGCAGAAAGCAAACGCAAATTACGTTCATAAATCACTCAAAAAAAGTAAATCATTCCATGAATCGTGCAAAAAAATACTAATAACATTCATAAATTACAAAAAATGCAAATTAGGTCCAACAATTGGTAAAAAAAGCGAATTACATTCATAAATCCTATAAAAACACAAATAACGTCAATAAATCGATCAAAAAACGCAAATTTCGTCGACAGAAAGCTCAAAAAATGCTAATTATGTCTACGAATCTCATAAATATAGCAAATTACATCCATAAATCATGTAAAATGTAAATTACATTCATTAATCGCATAAAAATCGCGAATTATGTCCATGAATCGCTCAAAAAAAGCGAATTGCATAAAAAATGTGAATTATATCCACAAAACGTGAATTACATCCATGAATTGTCTAAAAAAGTGAGAATTATGTTCATAAATTGTATGAAAAATGCAAATTACGTCTATTATTTGTGTAGTAAAATGGGAATTATGTTCATAAATCGCTCAAAAAATACGAATTTTAGCAGCAGAAAGCTAAAATGCAAATCACGTCTATAAATCGCATAAAAATAGGGAATAGCATTTTGCATTCATGATTTGCATAAAAAACGCGAATTACATCCATGAATCGCTCAAAAAATGCAAATTACATCCATGAATTGCATAAAAATGTGAATTATGTTCATAAATCACTCAAAAAATGTGATTCACTTCCATGCATCGTGCAAAAAAACACGAATAACATTCATAAATTGCAAAAAGTTGCGTAAAAGTGTTACGTCCAAGAGTTGTGTGAAAAAAGCGAATTACATTCATAAATCCTATAAAAACACAAATAACGTCAATAAATTGATCAAAAAACACAAATTTCGTCGACAGAAAGCTGAAAAAACATAAATTATGTCTATGAATTGCATAAAAATAGCAAATTACGTCCATAAATCATGTAAAATGTAAATTACATTCATTAATCGTATAAAAATTGCGAATTATGTCCCTAAATTGCTCAAAAATGCAAATTACATTCATAAATCGCATAAAAAACACTAATGATGACCATGAATTGCGCAAAAAATGCGAATTACACCCAACATTAAATTAATTTGCGGAAAGTTTTTGGTTTTATACAAGTCTGCCAACAAGAACCTACAAGTTATCCTGAAACCCATTCTAAACCAACAAAAATTTAATGGAAAGATAAATTTGTCCAAGATAGACAAAATAATTTCCATTGACATACATTGACCAGAATCGAAAAATTCCTATTGAAATCTATCTTATACACTCCAAAACCAGAAAGAAAAAAATCCCTCCAAGAGTAACTCAATCTATGTGCTGCAAAATAAAATACATTGAAATGCAACTGAACAAGAACCTGAAAATTACATTTGAAATCAAACCGAAACCAGATTGAACCCCCCCCCCTCCCCCCCCCCCCCAAAAAAAAAAAAAAAAAAAAAAAAAAAAAAAAAAAATCCAACCATATCTCGATTTGGGAAAGAAAACTTAATTTCCATAGATACGCCTGGTCAGAAATCTGGAAATTCCAATTAGTCTATGGGTTAGCAAACCTTAATTCAATCTGAAAAAAAAAAAAAAAAAAAAAAAAAAAAATCTGACAAGCAGAGTTGTATAATATAGACGCACGCCATGTGCAGAAAATTTTATGAAGAAACAATTTTTATTTATTTATTTCGACAAATTGCGTAAAAAAAAAGTATCTCAACAAAGAATCATGTAAAAAAAACCAACATTTCGACAAAATACCACGTGAAAAACGTGAATTTCGTCCAAAGACCACAATAAAAACATTAATTAAATCCATGAATCGCATAAAAAATACAAATTCCATGCATGAATCGCATAAAAAATGTGAACTACATCCATGAATCGCTAAAAAAAAAGCAAATTGCATAAAAAATGGGAATTACGTCCACAAATTGTTTAAAATGTGAATTACGTCCATGAATCATGTAAAAAAGCAAGCATTATATTCATAAATTGTATAAAAAACGCAAATTACGTCTATGAATCGTGTAGTAAAACATGAATTATGTTCATAAATCGCTCAAAAAACACGAATTTTGGTGGCAGAAATCTGAAACGAAAATTACCTCTATAAAACGCATAAAAATAGCGACTTGCATTCATGAATTGCATAAAAAATGCAAATTACATCCATGAATTGCATAAAAACGTGAATTACATTCATAAATCACTCAAAAAATGCGAATCACTTCCATGAAGTGTGCAAAAAAACACGAATAACGTTTAGAAATTGCAAAAAATGCGAATTATGTCCAAGAATTGGTAAAAAAAAGCGAATTACATTCATAAATCCTATAAAAACACAAATAACGTCAATAAATTGATCAAAAAACACAAATTTTGTCGATAGAAAGCTCAAAAGATGCAAATTATGTCTATGAATCGCATAAGTATAGCAAATTACGTCCATAAATCATGTAAAATGTAAATTACATTCATTAATCGCATAAAAATTGCAAATTATGTCCATGAATCGCTCAAAAAAAGCGAATTGCATAAAAAACATGAATTGTGTTCACAAATCGCTCTAAACGTGAATTACGTCCATGAATTGTTTAAAAAAGTGAGAATTACGTTCAGAAATTGTATGAAAAACACAAATTATGTCTATGAATCGTGTAGTAAATCGGGAATTATGTTCATAAATCGCTCAAAAAACACGAATTTTGGCAGCAGAAAGCTGAAACGCAAATTACGTTCATAAATCACTCATAAAATGCAAATCACTTCCATGAATCATGCAAAAAAATACTAATAACATTCATAAATTACAAAAAATGCGAATTAAGTCCAACAATTGGTAAAAAAAGCGAATTACATTCATAAATCCTATAAAAACACAAATAACATCAATAAATCGATCAAAAACACAAATTTCGTTGACAGAAAGCTCAAAAAATGCAAATTATGTCTACGAATTGCATAAATATAGCAAATTACATCCATGAATCATGTAAAATGTAAATTACATTCATTAATCGCATAAAAATCGTGAATTATGTCCATGAATCGCATAGAAAACGCGAATTGGGTCCACAAATCGTCAAAACGTGAATTACGTCCATGTATTGTTTTAAAAAGTGAGAATTACGTTCAGAAAATGTATGAGAAACACAAATTATGTCTATGAATCGTGTAGTAAAACGGAAATTATGTTCATAAATCGCTCAAAAAACACTAATTTTGGCAGCAGAAAGCTGAAACGCAAATTACGTCTATAAATCGCATAAAAATAGCAAATAGTGTTTTGCATTCATGAATTGCATAAAAAACGCAAATTACATTCATGAATCGCTCAAAAAACACAAATTACGTCCATGAAACGCATAAAAACGTGAATTACATTCATAAATCACTCAAAAAATGCAAATCACTTCCATGAATCATGCAAAAAAACACTAATAACGTTCATAAATTACAAAAAATGCAAATTACGTCCAAGAATTGGTAAAAAAAGCAAATTACATTCATAAATCCTATAAAAACATAAATAACGTCAATAAATCGATTAAAAAAACACAAATTTCATCAACAGAAAGCTGAAAAAACGCAAATTATGTCTATGAATTGCATAAAAATAGCAAATTACGTCCATAAATCATGTAAAATGTAAATTACATTCATTAATCGCATAAAAATTGCGAATTATGTCCATAAATTGCTCAAAAATGCAAATTACATTCATAAATCGCATAAAAAACACGAATGATGACCATGAATTGCGCAAAAAATGCGAATTACACCCAACATTAAATTAATTTGCAGAAAGTTTTTGGTTTTATACAAGTGTGCCAACAAGAACCTACAAGTTATCCTGAAACCCATTCTAAACCAACAAAAATTTAATGGAAAGATAAATTTGTCCAAGAAAGACAAAATAATTTCCATTGACATACACTGACCAGAATCGAAAAATTCCTATTGAAATCTATCCTATACAATCCAAAACCAGAAAGAAAAAAATCCCTCCAAGAGTAACTCAATCTATCTGCTGCAAAATAAAATACATTGAAATGCGACTGAACAAGAACCTGAAAATTACATTTGAAGTCAAACCGAAACCAGATTCAACCCCCCCCCCCCCAAAAAAAAAAAAAAAAAATTATCCGACCATATCTCGATTTGGGAAAGAAAACTTAATTTCCATAGATATGCGTGATCAGAAATCTGGAAATTCCAATTAGTCTATCTTAAACCTAATCTGAACCTGAAAAAGGAAATTCCATATAACCGGAGCCCAGTATCTATACAGGACAAAATATTTTCCATTAAAGCGCAACCTGAACAGAACTTGAAAATTCCATTTGAATTGAACCTGACTGAAACCTGAAAAAAATTTCCATCGAACCTTAACCTAATCCGAAAAAGAGAAAATTATTTCTGCCGATACACATTGACAAGAGTCTGAAAGTTAACATGAAACCTAATCCAAACCCGAAAAGGAAAAAACAATGGAAACACAAGTCTGTCCAAGAAAGACCAAATAAATTCTGTCCACATACAACGACAAGAATTTCAATTGAAATCTATCCTAAACCCAGTTCAAACACTACCCCCCCCCCCCCAAAAAAAAAAAAAATCCAATTGTAACCGAATTTATCTGCGACAAAATAATATACTTGAAATGCAACTCAACAAGAACCTGAAAATTCCATTTGAAGTCAATCTGAAACCAGATTCAATCCCCACCCCCCCCCCCAAAAAAAAAAAAATTAATCAAATCAAGATTTTAGAAAAAAAAGGAACAATTTATGTCGATATGTATTGACCAGATCATGGAAATTCCAATAGAAGTCAATATAGAATCTCAGTCCAATAGAATCTCAAACCCGATCCGAATAACCTGAAACTCAATCCAATCCCCCCCCCAAAAAAAAAGTAAAATAAAAAAATTAGGAAATAAAAATCTGTTCAAGAAAGACAAAATAATTTCCGTCCCCATCCACTGACCAGAATTGAAAACTAGTACTTGAAATGCAACTCGACAAGAACCTGAAAATTCCAATTCAAGTCAAACTAAATCAAGATTCAAACCCGAAAAAAAAAAAAAAAAAAAAAAAAAAACAATTATCTAACCAAATTAAGATTTTTAGAAAAAAAAATTATGTAAATAGGTACAGACTAGAGCATGGAAATTTTAATAAAATCTTAAACCCGATACAAACTCCCCCCCCCCCTTACATAACTAACAAGAAGCCTTGATGACCCCACAAAACATAACTAACAGGAACGAAGAGTCATGCATACTGCATCGATTATGATGCATTTTCTGACTCATTCTGAATATTGTAAACTTATTGTCATTCATGTACAATAATTTTACCATTCTGTGCAAAAAAACAAAGCATAATTAACGAGAGTAAAAATTTTTCCATTAAACATGTTTATATACTTTCCATTTTATTCTGAATGCTTTAAACCTATCAGTTTCATCTTTGTACAGTAATCTTCCCATCCAAATCTCCCCCCCCCCCCTGTTAGTTTATATATGTTTTGTGCAAACAGCAAAACATAAATAAACTATTAAAATAAAATAATATTTAATTCATTAAGGTTTTATCAATTACATCTTTCATAAATTCAAAATATGAATCCTAAAAGATATGATATCAAAATTTAAGTGACGCCTTGACGAGGCTTTAAACAATGTTTTAAAATTCCATTTATTTATTTATTGTCTAAATACATTTTCATATCTAAACAATACTTTTCATTTTCCAATAAGAATGAAAAGTTACACATACAGTATAGGTTATGAAACACTTTCCAACACATTTTCATTATTGTAAGCCTATCATTTTAATCCATTTGCAGTAATTTTACCACTCTATATAAAGAACAAATCATAATTAACAAGAAAGAAAAACCTGTGTGCAACATAGATTATGAAACACTTTCCAGCATATTCTGAATATTGTAACGGATATAGTCTTAATCTATCTGCAATATTACCAACCTATACAAAGGTTGAAACATAATTAACAAGAATCATGCACGCAGCATAGATTATGAAATACTTTCCAGCACATTCTGAATATTGTATTCCTGATCATTTTAATCCATCTACAGTATATGTATCATCATGTGTAAAGAATAAACATAGTTAACTAGAATGAGAAATGATACATACAGCATAGATTATGAAATCCTTTCTTAGAAATACAGTGCTGAATGTACATTACTTTCTTATCTTATACTAACGTACTTTACTACAGAGTTGTTTTTAACGAAAACAAGTAGCACAGCATATATTAATAATAAAATATGAAATATCTTTTTTTAAGTGGGTGGGGGAGGGGTAATTAAAGGTGATCAGAAATCATGAATATGAATTCTTTGCATTAGTCTTTAATTTTTTGTTTTTATCTTTTTATTATTAACCTAAAAAAAGCACTGATATCAGTACAAAAAACCCTGAACGGGTTAAAAGCTTGTGACGCAGCACTTTATCTTATATATCTAAGAATTTTAAATTTGGGACTTAAAACTAATGATATCAAAATTTATGTGACGCTATGCTATTAATTAATATATACATATATTAAAATTTAATTCATTAAGGTTTTATCAATTACATCTTTCATAAATTCAAAATAGGAATCTTAAAAGATATGATATCAAAATTTAAGTGACGCCTTGACGAGGCTTTAAACAATGTTTTAAAATTCCATTTATTTATTTATTGTCTAAATACATTTTCATATCTAAACAATACTTTTCATTTTCCAATACACTGTTAAATACATCACTTTCACTGAATATATATAATGCACTGAAATGTATTTATTTGAATAAATAGATTTATCTTTTGGGCTACGCTATCCAAAATCAAAAATAACGTTTGAATAAATATTTTTTGCGTCATTGTATCCAAAGTAAGTTAAATAGATGCAAATAGATACAATGACGCAAAAAATATGTATTCAAATGTTATTTTTGATTTTGGATAGCGTAGCCCAAAAGATAAATCTATTTATTCAAATAAATACATTTCAGTGCATTATATATATTCAGTGAAAGTGATGTATTTAACAGTGTATTGGAAAATGAAAAGTATTGTTTAGATATGAAAATGTATTTAGACAATAAATAAATAAATGGAATTTTAAAACATTGTTTAAAGCCTCGTCAAGGCGTCACTTAAATTTTAATATCATATCTTTTAAGATTCCTATTTTGAATTTATGAAAGATGTAATTGATAAAACCTTAATGAATTAAATTTTAATATATGTATATATTAATTAATAGCATAGCGTCACATAAATTTTGATATCATTAGTTTTAAGTCCCAAATTTAAAATTCTTAGATATATAAGATAAAGTGCTGCGTCACAAGCTTTTAACCCGTTCAGGGTTTTTTGTACTGATTGTTTTTACAAGCAACTAAAATTAACGCTTGATCTTAAATTTGCGAGATACGTTTTGTGATGTGAAGACTATTTTTTTTTTATCCGGAAATGCTTTGCTAATTACATAAATTTTTAGTACATTTCATGGACTTTCAAAATGTTGTTGAAGATTTTGGATATCTTCTCGAAGTAATTTGTAATTTTAAATGTACAGCGCAATAACTATAACGGGGTAATAACGCCAATCCTTGGCATTAATACCCCGGTTGATTCCCTACAGTAGCCGAGCTACATCCTAAATACTGATTCAAATAAACACAGTTAAAACTGTGCAATGTTTCTAATAATTCTATTTAAGCGGTCCATTTTAAGCAAAAAGAAGCTCACGGTTTGATATTGTTTTGCCTCATCCTCCCCCCTCCCCTTGCACATTACACCTTTATTTTTCTTACATTTTCACAAAAAATTGAACATTTTCAATAGCTTAGAATGCAATTTGTCAATTTCTAAGTTTGTAGAGTTTGTATTTTTAGAATTGGGCAATCTACATGCAATTATTCCATCTTATTTCATAGTTTTGTTTGCATGGCGTTACTACCCATATAGGTGGGTAATAACGCCAAATAGCATTGGTCAAGAAATCACGCTATTACATTTTATGAATGCATATCTGTCAAATTATTTTTTTATATATAGATAGCCAATGAGTTGCTGCATCAAATCATATATTTGTTTGAAAAATACAAACTAAAACTGAGCCGTGAAAATTGGTAGAACCTTAATGTGGCGTTATTACCCCAGGGTACCTTATATCTAATTCTGCAAAAGACATGTGTGGTATTAAATGTAAACAATAATCCTGTTTTAAAACAAAAAAATTTCTAACTTTTTAATTTTGGACAAACATCCAATATTACCGATGGCTCTTAAAGATGAATTTCTTTATCGGAATGGCTGCAGTAATATAAAAGCTTGTAAAATGGAAACGAAGGATTTTTTGTTTATTTCATATAAATATTTTCTCTGAACTTAATTTTACTAAGACCCCCCCCCCAGCCTTCTGAATAATTACAAATATTACACATGCACAGAAAAAAAAGAAGTAAACATATCCTATTAACTCTGCTATCTAAAATAAAGTTACTAGTACCAAACGATTGGAAATAAAGTCTATTTTTAAATTATGTATGTAAAGTTTGCCTATGGGCCATCTATACAACAAAACGAGCCAAAACTTTGTCTTTTTTAATAGCAAGACGCAATTTTGGCACCATAAATAAATTCTACGCCCTTCAACTACACTGTAAAAAAAATTCAAGAGGTTACTAAAATTTTTTAGTAAATTTGTATTCCACAGAATTTTTTAATAACCATTACAAACTTTTTTTTTTTTTTTTTTTTTTTTTTGCAAGTGAAACATACATTTTTTTTGTAACCTGAACAAAATAATTTTTTGTATAACTAACTTAAAACTTTTTAGTATGAGCCACCAAGCAAATTTTAGTAATAGCTTCAAAATTATTTTTAGCAACCATTACGTGTGCCCGAAGGGCAGTAGCTTCCTTCGAGCTGCATCCAGTGGGTAAAAAGGCAGATTTCTGAAGCGGAAGATTTTCGGTAAAGCCGCAATAAATGGCAGCACCAAACATTGCTGTTTCATGTTGACATGTTTCTAAAGGGGAGGGAAAGTCCAGAAATAATTACCCATGGTAACTGCTAAGACAGGATTTTCATAATCCCCTTATTTAACGAGTACTTACATTGCATACATTCGGTGCATATTTGGTGGCGTCCAGCATCGAACCCGGGTACTTTCAGCCTGGAGTTCGGTGCTATGACCACTAGGCTATCACGGCCACACCAAGTGTGTTTTAGTAATAGCTATTAAAAATGTAAAACTATTAACTCTATTCGTTGCTAGCTTTTTTCTAGTAATTCTTACAGATTCCTTGTAACCGAGTAAGATTACAAAAAAAATTTTAGTAATTACAAGGATCAATAAAATTTTTTTAGTAGATCTACCCCTTTTTTTTATAGTGTAGGCTAAATCCGAATTTTCACGAAATTAATGCGATTAGTTTCAGAGAAATTACTTATTTTAAAAAGAGCATATTTTACGGACTGTATCTAACTTCCAGACTCGATTCATGAAATGCTACAGAATGACTATGTTTTCGGCACCATTTTTGAGTATTGTTTATAGCGTATGAAGCAGTTTTTTGTTGTAATATCGATTTTTAGGATACTACTTATTCTAAATTAATCAGATCCATGCAAAAAATGACAAAAAATATAAATTTTACTATTGGTGTCCATTGCTGCAAATTTATTGTGTTTGTCTTTCAAATATGTTTGTTAACATACAAATGTTTGCTGTAAAATTTAATGGTATTCATGAAATCGATATTTAAGTTTTAGAAAAAGGATTAATGCACGGTAAAAGCTACTCGGAAACGTTTCTAAAAATTACGGCCAGCAAAAGAAACTTCGCTTTCATAAACGCTTCTTTAAAACTCGAACATATATTGCATTCTGAAATTTTTTAAGATAAAGAAACGCTTTTTGGAATCGCGGGTGTCTCGGAAAAGGTTACATTTTTATTCTTACTTATATTAAATTTCGTAGATTATGAAAAATTCGTCGTTTTTAGCAGTGTATTATCAGAAATGTTTGTGTGCGTAAGCAGTAACCTTTAAAGACTGGGAGACAAACTAATTGTTATAATGAGACAACTCAGTGTCACGGGAACTTGAAAATATTCAATTAACAGGGAAATCCCGATTATGTGTTAAGTAACCAATAAGCAGTAATATATTATAATTTATGGAGGATGTTTTTGCGAATTTGTTCATTGATTTATTGTACAGGAATCGAGTTGTATAACTTTATTTATGTCGCTTTATTTCATAAAGAAATTTATTTTTGCCTATTTATTTTCGTTAAACGTCACCGTGAAAATAATGGTAAATACTATCTTTCCCCCACCCATAACAATCATAGTATCGCTATCCTTGTTACTCATTATGGTGTATACCCTACTTCGCATAGCTCCAAAATAATCCTTCAACTTTCGATATCGATTTCTGCCGCATGAAATATGATTCTTGTGTATTAAGCATTATTTAAGTGAAATGTTGAAACTATTGAAGGAGATGTTACCCTTTAACAAGTACCTTTTAGACTAATGCAATTATACTTAACTCTCAACTTCACTTAACAAAAAAAGGCTTTTTATATTATGATTCAGAAGAGACATCATTGAACACGACATTAAAAGGTTACGCAAAATCTAAATCTACATAAAAATAATTGAAACTATGTTAAATAAGGTTTTATTTTCTATATTTTGAATAAATATTATTTATATTGTAATTAAAAATACATTTTCATCTTTAGAATTTTTATTTCAAGTATAAAGTATTTTGCACGTGTTTTTTTTTCAGTTTAAAAAGTAAGGTCAAGTAACACATTATTCAACACATCATCAATGGGCTAGGAAAAAATTACCATAGTTACCAGTTAAAATTACCAGTTGTTTTCTAAAATCCATTGCCCTGCATCCTGCCTAGAGACTATTGTCCATTGAAAAAAAGCGGGTTCTCAAAACTGAGTAAAAGTACTCAATTCTAAATACATTACATATTTAAAATAGCTCTATTTAATGTACCGAAAATTGAGAAACACATGTGTACTCATTTGTGATTCCAATTATGTGGTCAAATGTGAGCCATTATGTACCACCCCCTTGAATCTGTCGTTTACTAAAAATGAATGTAAAAATTTACTGACATTTATTTCCCGCTTAAAATCATTTGCGAGAAGTATTTAATTGATTATTTATTAAGTAAAAATAGAAAATTATTATCAAAATACTCAAACCAAACATATTTTTGATAAGAGCATTGTTTCAAGTATCTTTAAATTACATCCAAATACTCTTCATAATTTAATAGCCATGAATAAAACAAGACATTACAAAGTACAAACATATCGTTTCGTTTAGTTTTGATAACATGTGATGTTTCAGAATTGAGAAAGCATAGGTTCATTTTTTATGCAAATCTACTCAATTCGATAGTTTATTCATTTTCTTTTCGCACATGCTTAACAAATATGGAAATATTTATAAATGCATGAATGCCTATCAATGGAGAAATTTGCAGAATGTTTTATATACATTCAAGCATCAATGCAACATTTCTCATGCTTGTAAATTCAAAAAATTTATTTTTCTACCATCTATTTTCAAATTCAGCTAATATCGTGTCTGTGGGATCCTGTTCTATTATTTTATTTGGTATTAGACACATTTTAGCTTAGAATAAATTAGTGATGGGCGATTCTCGAAAATTTCCTATTCGATAAAAATCGTAATCGTAAAAAAGCACATTCGATAAAGTCATCGATTAATTTCGAGGATCTACAATCGAGATGTTTTACAATTGATTATTAAAATCTTTGTTATTACATGCTTAAAAAGCATAATTTAGTAAATACATGGTAACTGAAAACAAATGAATTAAAAAAACAACAAACCAAATGGATGTTATAATGGAGCCGCAATAGTAGAAAAGTCATGTAACGGCGTTCCTCGGTTGCAAAAAGTTATAAAGTCGCGAGTAGCAAAATGGCCAAAGAAAAAATAATCAAAAGCACTCCTAGTGTAAAGAACATGAACTAAAAGGATATTTAAAGAGATCAAAACCTTTTATTGATTTTGTACATCAACTGAGATACGATCAACAATTCCCTCATTATTAGAAGACTCTCTATTGACATATATTAAACGGACCACCCGGGGGGCAAAGCAGTGCAGGAGCAATGAAAATGCATAATATGAGTAAATGGTCATCAGGCTTTCCAACAATACATCGCATGGTGTGTGTCGGTTAAATTTATTAAAAATCTTCCCGCGGGGGTCAAAGTGAGGGGGGATGAGCACGGGAGGTATATAAAATAAAATGGTAATTACAGAGCTTTCTAATGATACATCGCGAAAGAAGAGTCAACAAAAGATATAAAAAACACTCCCCCTAGAATGCCAACTATTGCAACACCCGGAATACAGCCTGTCCTCACTGTTTGTGAATTTTTCATACATTATAAATTATATATTGAAAGTCTCCATAGAAAAAAAAAAAAAAAAAAAAAAAAAAAAAAAATCAGATCTGAATTCAAAAGAACGAAATGATTTCAAAAAAGTTTGCAAAGCGCTTCTGTAAGGAGGCCAAATTGAGGAAAGGAGAAGAAAGATTCATAATATGAAAGAGTGGTTTGAAAACTTTCCGATCATACGTCATATGACGGGTCCATAAACAGCTTGAAATTTACTCCTCACTACTCCACTATTTTTTTTCTTCTCAAAATACAGCCGGAAATCACACAGCCTCGCTTTAAAATGTTTATATTTGACAAAATATTTTTACCAAAGGGGTCCATCAAAAAATCACATTTAAAATTAAATTTAATCACAAAATAGCTACCCCAGGAGGAGAAACGTTCATAATATAAAAGAGTGGTTCGAAAAACATTCCAATAATCAATCACATGAAGGGTCCAAAAATGTTTGGAATTTACTCTTCACCCGCAGGTTTACTTTTTCTTAACAGAATACACCCGGAAATCCCGCATCCCCCACTTTAAAATGTTTATAATTAGCAATTTTTATTGGAAGGTTGCATCAAGAAACCACTTCTAAAATGATAGTTATTCTCGAAATAGCTACGATTAAAAAAAAATCACTCCCCGTCGCTCCCCCGTCCTGAAATTAAGCTGCAAGAAGAGAAAAGTTCATAATATGAAAGAGTATTCTGAAACTTTTCCTATGACATATCTCATGACGGGTCCAAAAAAGTTTGAAATTTACTCCTCACCCTTGGCCGTAATGTTACTTTTTTTTCCCAGAATGAACACGGAAATCGCGCAGTCCCCATTTTAAACTTTTGTATTTATAAAATAATATTTACCGGAGCGCTCCTATGAAAACCACATCTAAAATGATATTCATTGTCAAAATAGCTAAGATTTTTAAAAAAAATCACCCTCTTATCGCTCCCTCTCCCTCTCCTGAAATTCAACTCCAGGAGGAGAAATATTCGTAAAATGAAAGAGATGTGCGAAAAAATTCCGATGATATATATATATATAACATGACGGGACCAAAAAAGAGGTTGAAATTTTCATGTCACCTGTGGGTTCACTCATTTTTCCAGAATACACCTAAACATGACGCAGCCCCCACTTTAAAATCTTTATATTTAATAAGTTATATGTACCGAAGAGTTCCATAAAAAAAAACTCCACATCTAAAATGATATTTATTGTCGAAATAGCTACGATTTTAAAAATTCACCCTCTTATCGCTTTCTCCTCCCCCCCCCCCTTCTGAAATTCAACACCAGGAGGAGAAAGATTCGTAAAATGGAAAGGAGGTGCCAAAACATTCCGATGATGCATATATAACATGACGGATTAAAAAAAAGGTTTGAAATTTACAAGTCACCCGCGGGTTCACTCATTTTTCTCAAATACGCCTAAAAATGATGCAGCTCCCACTTTAAAATCGTTATAGTTAATAAAAAAATATTTACTGGGGGGTTTCATAAAAAAATCCACACCAAAAATAACGTTTATTGTCGAAATAGCTACGATTTTAAAAATTCACCCCCTCATCGCTCCCCCTCCCCTCCTCCCACCCCTTAAAATTCAACTCGAAAACTAGAAAGATTCATAATATGAAAGAATAGTTTCGCATATGCCTCTCATTTCAGCAAACCTCATTCCGATAAAGTCAGACATTTCGAGAAAGTCTTTCTTCGCGATGAAATAGCTTTATCGAAGAATAGCGATGAAATTTAACTCTGAAAAAAAAACGGCATTTCGAGAAGCTTGTGGTTTTCTGATGAATGCCTTTTTCTATAAGGATGATTTTCGTTCTCGCTGACAATAGAGTGAGGAGGTTTATTGAGGAAAGTTTTGTCGATGAAGCTTTGTGAAATGAAAGTTTTGTCGAGAAACGAAGTACAGAAAGAAGCATGAGAATATGACATTGACAATAATTTATGAAATGAAGACCTAATTTTCAAAGTTTCTCGTATTTTATTCTTACCATGCTGTCACGTATTTGAAACCTCCCAATAAATATTATTTATTAAAAAAAATTTTCAAAGAGGGGGTTGGAGAGAGGACGAACGTATGTTTAAAACTGTAGCGATTTCTACAATACCTATCAATTTAAGTATGGTTTTTTTCAGCGAATCATTCGATAAACATTATTTATCAAATGTAAAAAAATTAAAATGTCTGCTGCAGGAAATTGAGGGCGAAAGGGTGGACTGACGGGGGCAATTTTCACTTTTTTAAACCCCTCATATTGTATATCATCTTGAAGATCTCGGATCACTCTTTCATATTATGATGCTTTCTTACCCCCCCCCCCCGCGCTTCCGAATTTGGTTCCCACGTCGGGGCGGGGGGGAGGGGGCAGTTTTCGAAGCTTTTTGCGTTTTTATCATTTTAGATCGATCTTTTGAATTGAAAACGTTCTTAGGCGCATTGGAAATATTTTTGAGATGGGAAAAATCATTGAACAAGTCACATTGTTACCGTAACCTAGGCACATTGTTTTAAAGTTCCCTCTTTGAGGGCCTCTTCCAAAGTTGAGGAGCTTGACCCCCCCCCCCCCCCAACATACACTTTAAAATATCGCTCATTTTTTTCTCTACCAATTTTAACTTAAAAGTTTAAGCTATGTGGCACAACCGGGGCTATTGTCCCCGCCCCTGTTGGTTATTCACCAACATAATTTTGCCCATTTCTTCATTTCATTTCAATTTTTAAAAGGCTATAACTTTGCTTCTATGGGAGTTACAGCGAGGAGAAAAATTATAGCATAACTAACTTTTCTTCGCCGCTCTTTTTGCAGTTTTACGGTTTTCCCAACAGCACCGGGTTTTTTTTGGGGGGGGAGGGCAGGGGGACCATTTTTCATTTTAAGATGTAATATGTTTATTGAAAGCTTATGCTTCATACATTACCAATTTAGCATAAAAAAGTTTCTCCCGTCATTCTGGGACACGTTACGGACAAATATTGGGTTGAAATTTAAATTTCTCAAACTTCTTCGAAGTTTTCGCTAAATCGGCATCTGAAAAACATCGTGCCAATGTAGTGCGTGTATGACATCTGTATCATATAAATATTGTTCACCACTGTTAGGACTCTGGCCTCTTCTCGCGTGTAGGCGTTTATTTACCGCGGTTACTTAGCCCTTGTATTTCCTGCACAATAAAATATTTCCTGACGATTAAAAAAATACACACGTAATTGTTCAAGTTTTTACTTCTGTCGGCACTCCCAAAATGCCACTATATATATATATATATTACGGAGCTTGCAGTAAATAATATTTATAATATATATGGAATTTAGAAAAGCAGGAAGTTCTTGTTTGGCATGTGACCACTTACTGATCTTATGCACCCGATGTTATATATTCCGCCCCCCACTACGTTACCTTGGGGGGGGGGGGGGGGGAGCGGTTTTCAAAATTTAACGTTCGATTCGAGATTACGTTCGGTTGTTCGTTCAATTCGAATTTTTTTTTCTTTCTTTCTTTTTCTTTGTTTACAAGATTTTGCTGTGCGTGCACACCGCGTTTGGTATATGATGCCATATACAATGGGGACCCAGTTTAAGATTTCATATTAAAAGTTTGCGTATAAATTAGATACACCAATGAAAGGAGGGGCTCACTAGCGAGTGAATCCGTCGTGTCTTTATTAACACCGACTCATTCACCTGTAGACGACACTTGATAAAATTGAATTCGGTATGATATAAAAGCAATTGTAAACTGGAGTCATCGAGATAATTTTTACACAATCGAAAGTTATCGAGATGGTCATACAATCGAGAAAATCGAGAAAAACTTCTCGTTATCGCCCATTACTAGAATAAATATAGCAACAATGTTGGAGTTACTTTACTTTATATTTGGTATTCTACACTATATGGGCTAAATGTTCGGTCACTTACTATTTTAGATGTTTTGTTAAATACCTAGAAAAATCATTACAAATTGAAAGAATTACCATATTGAGGATATAATATTCAGGAATTATCCTGAAACTCCAGGTGTGTAAACATAACAGTACAGGTCATGTATTTCCGTGAAGATTTTTTCCCAAAACTCCATAAGGGAACGCCAATAAATTGAAAAATAACGAATATCTTTTGAATAATCTTGTAAAAACTAATGTAGTAAAAGCAGTCAAACTGTAGAATATGTTTAAGTGGCTTATTGTAATGAACTGTGTCCATTTTTATGAGAAAAGTATGTATACTCGAAGACAAATTAAAAAATAGCCCGCATTTTGTCAAGTTTCTCTGCTTATAATTTGCAGAGTTCTGAAAATAAAAAGCAATTTCTTCTCAGAAAATATGACAAGCAACATTGTATACAAGACTATGCAAACTGAATTAAAAAATAATAAAAAATATCTGAAAAATGAGCATGTGTTTTCTAAATAATGTTTCCTAAAAATGTTTTCTGAATGTTTTCTAAATAATGTTTCATTGTGAATGCGCGACTGGAATCAAAATATAATGTGCATAATGTGTTAGCTAAATGGATAGAGCAACTTTTATGAAAATCTCAAAAACATAGCTTGAAATTTCTTAAAATTATCGTAGAAGAATAAACTCAAAATCCGTTGTTCCCAAAAGGAAGCAAACAGACGAGGGTCTGTTTCCAAATATAGTAATGCATGCAATAAAATGTATTCTATATAGTCACTAATAAATGGATATATAGACAGAACACCTCTTTTTTTTTTTTTTTTTTTTTTTTTTTTGAGACCAACGGATTTAGAGCTTATTCTAATGGCGATAATTTCAAGAAATTTCAACTTATGTTTTTGAGACTTTCACAAAAGTTTCTCTATATCTATACATTTAGATAATACATTATGTACATTATATTTTGATTGAATTCGTTATTTATTTTTCGTACAATTTTTATTATTTTTTAATTCCTATTACAGGGTATTGTGTATAAAACTGAAAAAACTGTATTTTGTGAAAGAACATTTTTTCATTTTAAGAACTCTGCAAATTAAAAGCAAGAAACATGGCAAAATTTAGGACCAATTTTAGGAAAATCTTAATTTTTCTGGGAGTAATTATGTCATACTCATAAAGATAGTTTATTCAATAAGCAACTTAATCATAATCTATAGTTTGAACACTTTTTCTACAATAGTTTTAATAGGGTTATCCAAAAGATATTCGTTCTTTTTCAATTTGTTGACGGTCCCTTAACCTCTTCAGACCTGAGCATAAAATAACTGTACAAATATCTATTTATTGCCTTTGCATAATCGAAATGACATCATAGATGACAGAAAGAGTCATTTTTATGAAATCAGTATTTTAGGGGACTGGTAATTTAGGTTTACAAATATGGATATAAAAATACTAATCCCCTTAAAACATCACTTTAACTATAAGCAATATAAATTTATGCAATAACAAAATTAAGGTCTTTAAACAAGTAAATGATCAGCAAATTCTCAAAAAAATTTATTGTAAAGCATTTAAGTTAAATAATTATGAATATTTCTTACTTTTTTGGCCACAATGTCTTGAAGGTATTTTTGAAACTCGGATGAAGGTAATATTTCTTTTATGAGGTGATATTCATCAGTGCTGACATTTATCGGTTTAGTTTTAAAGCATAAATCATTCAGCTGTATAAAAGTGAAGAAAAAATGCAAAAAAACCAAACAGTTTAGTTTTCATGAGGAAAAGAATGGAGGTACACATTTATGTACCTCAGGTCTGAAGAGGTTAAGGAGTTCCTGGGGGAAAAAACTTTGCGAAAATATATGACCTGTATTATTCAGTATAATTACTGCTGTATTTTTCTAGATATTTAACAAATAATCTCAAATCGCAAGTGACCGCTCACCTTTGGCCATATAGTGCATATTTAAACTCTTCAGTTACGGTGTTTGCTGTAGGATACACATTTTATGAAAAAATTTCACGTATATAAATAATGTTAAAATAAAGAAATTGGTGTGAATGGAGGCCTGACAGATAGCTGAACTAAACAAAGTAGCAATTTATTTCTTATAGTGCTTTTTTAGCGAGATATGTGTTATATTAAAATGGATTTCATCAAAAATGTACGAAAATTGATCTAACAAAATAGCAATTTATTTCTTACAGTGCTTTTTTAGCGAAATATGTGTTATATTAACCACTTAATGGTCGCATTAAATTGCGGTTTAAAAATTCAAATTAATTATTGCCACCACTTTTTTGAAAAAAAATATTCATCTTTTTCATGACAAATAAATTGATACCAAAATAAAACCAATTACACTATTTTTTAAAACTGGTGGGAATCAAACAATTTTGAATAAAAGCCATGAAACTTGCAGCCCGTGAATGTCTCGGGCGCGACGATTAAGTGGTTAAAATGGGTTGCAGCAAAAATGTACGAAAGTTGATTTAACAAAATAGCAATTTATTTCTTATAGTGCTTTTTTAGCGAGATATGTGTTATATTAAAATGAGTTGTAGCAAAAATGTACAAAATGTACAAAAATGAAAACGTAAACAATTTTTCTGTGTATTAAGCTATTGTTTGTAGAATCCATTCAAAGTAAAAAAAAAAATAAATTTATAATTATTTCCTTTTTTCATTGCTTTTGCAATGCAGATTAATAAAATAAAATAAAAAAATTGCACGAAATTGCCAAAAAATGTGTCTATTGAGTCCCCATGTATCATCAAATTTTATGTGCAAAAAAACAAAAACAAAAAAAATGAATTTTAATTTTTTTCACGGTTTATTCTTTCTTATTTAGCAGTTTGTTAATATAAATCCATAACTGGACTTAAAATATATATGTAAAAAAATTCTGGCGTCTGAAGAGAATAAAACATCTGCCGTCTTGACACTAGATATTTTTGTTAGGCTTTGTCAATGGAACATTTTAGATGTCTTTTGATGCTCAAAAGCGTTATATATATATATAATTTAATGTTTGCTCTTTTGGAGTTGAGGGATGTCGGGATGGTTTTTAAGTTATTAAGTTAATTAAGTTATTGATATTTTGTTCAGTTAATTCATTTTTATTTAAATTTCAGATCAGTTCAGTAGTTTTTGTCAATTATGGTATTTTTTGGATATATATACAAATTCTATATATAAAAATATATGTATTTTTACTATATGTGTCTTATATATATTATATGCATAAGTAAGTTATTTATATATGTCTTTATAATTTAATATAATTTATACATATATTATATCATATTACATATAATACACTGTAAAACATCTGAGTAACGTTACTCCATAAAATTGGTGGCAGCACAGCTTCCACCAATTTTATGGTGGCATAACCGATGCAACCATTACAACCGATATAACCGGTGTAACATTACACTAATATGTAATGTTACACCAGTAACATATGTTTAAATTACACCATTATATAAGTGAAAGAAAAATCACTCCATATAATTAGAGGCAGCAAAGCTGCCACCAATTTTATGGAGTACCGTTACACAAATGTTATACAGTGTAGCTACATAAACTTTTTGCAAAATAAACAATATAAACAGATGAAACCGACCAAATAATTGAAATCACTTTTTATAAACAAAAGAAACAAAATACTAGTTAAAAAATAGAGTAAATATGAAATAAATTATGAAAATTAGTGAAAAAAAGCTCAAGTGTATGAATACAAAAGAAAGCTTAAATTGTAAAACACATCTAAGGTAACCAATTGACGGGGGGGGGGGGGGGGGGTTCTACTCGTTAAGTGACTGAAGACATAATGTCAATGACCAAAATTGAAGATTCAAGTGTTATTTCAATAGTAAACATCACAAAAAGTTATTATAATACAGCTTACAGTACAAAGATGTTATAGAAATAAAGAAATACATGAAATTATGCTCATATGCTGCAGTAAAATAATGTACTTAATAATTTTAAAGTTATAAATTATTCCATATACATATGAGGACTTGAGTTTAGAAACTTGCCTTATACAGATAAATTGTGGCAAATTGCGAAAAAGCTCTGAGTACTCCCATTGATTTTCATTTTAAACCAAGTTTTCACCAGGACAGAAACACGACACAACTTTTTATTTGTTTATTTTTTCAGATTGTAGTGTTTCTTCGATGCAGGTTCCCAATAGATTAGATTGATAGAAAAAACTCAATTTTTTAAATTTCCGATAAGGTGAGTTTTGCAACTCAGGTTGTCATACATATTTCCTACATAATGTAACGTTGAGAATAATAGTAGTTTTAATCTTATTTATTATTAATCTTATTTTTTATTATATAATTATTTTCTTATTATTATTATTGTATTATTATTATTAAATTGTTATTATTGTACTATTATATTATTAATATTATTATAATTATCAGACATAAATAATAACGAAATAGATTGATTTATTATTGTTTAATACACATTCTTTATTGCATAGTTTTAGAAATAACTTAATTAATAGATCATTGTTTAACGCAACGTTTTCTTCAAATATCATCTTAATTCATTAAATATTTTAAAATAAACTTCTGGAAATTCTAAATATAGTTTCTTCCTATTTTCTAAGTAAATTTTCAATGAATTTCGCAAGCAATTTCTTTGAAATGAAAAAAAAAAAATATTGATTTTATGTAAGATAAGGAGAAAGAGCCATCATAAAATTTTAATTCATTTTTTGAATTGCAGTCAAGATAAATTTTAAAATTCTATTATTTTCAATCCATCGTTTATACATTTCTCTATTCGTCTGTTCTTTCTTAGAAGTTAAAATATTGCATTAAAAAGAGAGGGGAGAATGACGGTGATAAGCTATTTCGAAACTTCGTTTCACATTTCGGAATTTAATTATATTTCATATTTAAAACTTTTCTCTCACATACGTTTAAAAAAATCTATTGGTTAGCATTTTTAAACAATTATTAGAACTTAAATAAATTAAAATCCGTAAAAAGCAGAGTCATCATGATAGTTGTAATTGTGTTCTTTCCATTTTTGTTCTCTAGAGTTTGCAAAAGAAATATTTCAAACCTGCCTAAATATTTATTGTTAGCGAAATTTTTATTTGGGAGAAAATAAATGCACAAGTACGGTTTCGAGTACAATTAATTAGCAGTTGCACAGCTAAAGTTACCACTGCAAGTGTAAAACATGTTTCACTTGTAAAGTACTTGTATGCCAGTAAGTACGGTTTATGTGGAATCTGCATATTCTACATAAACAGTACATACAAATTAGCATCTTTTCCAGGGTACTTACCGTATATTTTGGTATAAGATGTACTTTTTTATATTCAAAATGCACCTTAAAAATCTTATACAATGAAGATTCAGATTCTTTCAATTTTGCTTGCTTATTTTGGTATTTCTCAGGTTTGTACGTTTCCATAGTACGCTTTTGTTAGTTGATTATCAGAAAAAAAAAAAAAAAAAAAGATAAAAATATATACATAGTTACATCGACTAGCGTTATGTACATGGAGAATCATATTTAATGTTAGAAAATGGAATTATTTTATAGATAAATCTACAAATTAAGATATTTATGTGTTACTGAAGTTCAAGCATTTAAAAAAATATGTACAGTTTATTAGATATTACCGTTGTATTTTAACAAATATTTCATTTTGATAAATGAAAATTACCTCAAAAATGATAATAAACAATATTTCATGAAAATAGTTTTTTTTTATTATTATTTATTATTATTATTATTAACGCATTAAATATTTGGGTACATCTACCACTAACAACAACTGCGATTAGTCACCAGTAATTCCGGAAAGAAATTTCCACTTTCTTTAATCACAAATTTCTGCGATTAAATAAGGCGGAATTTCGTGTCCAAATTATTGGTACAGAAAAATCGGTGAAGCAGGAAGCTATGGGTGCGCCTCAACAAAGAAACGTTTTATACATCCCGTCCTGCTCTGCTGCAATTATTCATTAAAGAGAGCTGTTAATTAATTGAGGACTAAGAACGGAAAACTCTGAAAGTCCAAAAAAAGAAATTTTTCAAGAGAGAGAAGGAAAGGTAAGGTTAATTTTGGTATTTACGCTGGCTCTTATCACTGGAATTTTCAGCCTTCTCCATTTCACTTCATGTGCCACATTCATCATTCTCCATTTCACTTAATGTGGCACATTGAGCATTTTCCATTTTACTTCGTGTAGCACATTCAGCATTCTCCACTTCCATTTGTGTAGCACATCAACCAGAGAGATTCTTCTACACTTTTTGAATTATTTCTACTAAGTTTGGTCTTCAAGGATTCTCCTATTTGTTTGGCATTTAATTTTTTTTTCTTTTAAGTAAAAAAAAAAGATTTTAGATTTTTTGGGCAGTTTTAGTGTTATTCATTTATAGCCCTCAATTGCTCCTGAGATTCTTGATACATTTTTAATCATCATCTAAATAACAAAATTACATATACATCTGCGTATTCTTTCAATTCTAATTAATTTATTATCACGGTGATATAGTATGTAAAAATGTCATTATAAAATTTCTATAGATTTCATTGTAAATTTTTCCATGGCATTGTCAAATATTCAAAGAGAACTCGGTACACTGCGAAAAAGATAAAAGTTTCTCAATATGCATAAAAATATAATAAAACCATTGAGCAATATACTTCTATCGAGCAACCCACAATTACAAAAATCATTCTTTAACATTAGAAACCTGAGAAATTAATAATTCTTGAAGGTTTAGAGACTTATTTATAAAAGATAACTTTCTTTTGCTGCCTGTAATTTTCGAAAACGTTTTCAAGTAACTTTTATAGTGTTTAGATCCACTTTCTCTACCCGGATTATTATTATATTTTTTTCCCGATGCATTCAATTCTCAAGTAAATTTTTTCAGCTAATAGAACTTACGCCTGTATTAATAACAATAATTCTTTAACATTAGAAACCTGAGAAATTAATAATTCTTGAAGGTTTAGAGACTTATTTATAAAAGATAACTTTCTTTTGCTGCCTGTAATTTTCGAAAACGTTTTCAAGTAACTTTTATAGTGTTTAGATCCATTTTCTCTACCCGGATTATTATTATATTTTTTTCCCGATGCATTCAATTCTCAAGTAAATTTTTTCAGCTAATAGAACTTACGCCTGTATTAATAACAATAATGATAATTTTAAGTTAACATTAATCATTTTAATGATAATGTTCATGGAATTAGTTCTTAATTCATCACACATAACTCATCGCTCTGTCATTCTTTGACCATAAGTATCATTGTCCTAAGTATCATTTTGACAGATTGCGTGCAGTGGCGTAGCGAGAGAGTGGGGTCCAAAAGTTCTGCACACCAGTAATATTCAAAAGCTTTCTTTGCTTTAATTAATAACGGGAAATACTCCGATTAGATAATATGAACTGAATTTTATCAAATTAGCGGTGGTATCCAGAGCGTTAGGATTCCCACCATGTCTACGCCACTGATTGCGTGTATGTGTATCTTATCATAACGATCTCAGCTCTGACTACATGCCCACTGCTAGATGGCTTGTTTTTATCCTCAGTGTGTGGCGCAGCACTATTATTGTAATTTGCTTCATCCCAATTTTCATGCGCATTATAATTCGACTGGTCGCTTGCACTTATCTAGTTCTTAAGGGTGTTCTCAACTGCTTCGCTCAACAAGCACAAAACGTTTTGACACATTTACAAATTCATTTTTTAACAGAAAGATATAAAATTGGAATGCCTGATTATGGAAGCGATTTCGAATAGAACTTATTTTTCCATTTTATGATAATTAAATTACCTATCCAGTTCTAAGCTATTTCGATGACATAATCACCCGTTTTTCTCCTGCTTTGCGACCGGTTTTTCTGCTTTCGTCGGGAAATGTGCTCAAAAGTGTCAACTTTGAAGGCTTGTTATGAAAAATCCATTGGGTTAAAAAAAAAAATTGAGTGCAATTACACAGTTTCTGATTAATAACACCTGCTATTTTATGCGTTTTCGAACAAAAATAAATTAAAGCATCTGTCGCAAAGTTGCCCTTTTTGATTTAAGAACACCCTTACTGACAATGCCTTAGTTTACAGGTATCGATTCTACCTACTTTGACTTTTGAATGTTGTTCAACTCCTAAAATTTTGCTTAAATGTTTAGATGAAATAACCTTCTTTGGTAATACTTCAATTTCACGATAAAGGCTAAAGTTGGTTTTGTCATCAAAAGTACATTGCACCCTGATTTCGGTCTCGAATTACTTCAATAAATTTTTAAACTGATCCCTCAATGAAAAACAAAATCATGTGCAAAAATATCAAATTTTGAAATTTAATAACTGTGTCAATTTTTGTAGTACAGATGTCAAACTTTTTATCGTATATCTGTTATGATATATGTAAACTTTTACTAAATATAAATATAGGGATTGTGTAACCGTATAAAAATTAGATTTCGTAATTTTTATAAAATTGACTTTTTACTTTAAACAATACCACAACACGAATATTTACCTCTTTTGAAACGTTTTTACAATTGGAACTATTTATCTACAGCCAACGAATGAGAAATTAAATGTCGGCAATAGATAAAATATTGCACACTGTATGTAAATCAGGGTTCGTACACCTCCTGGAACTCTTCGATACCAGTATTTTCTCATAGAAAATTCTGGATTAAGTAAAACGAAATGTTGCGCGTTTAACCTAGATTTTCTTTTCTATAAAAGATGCTGATAGTTCTCCCGGAAAATTTCCTAAAGCGTACGGACCCTGGTATATGTATATATATGTATATATATATATACACAGGGTGTCCCTAAACAAATGGTATATACGCTAGGGGGTGATAGAAGACGTCAAAACAAGTAATAGTAAATAGGAAACCAAGTTTCAAAAACGTTTTCCAAAGGAGATAGCCGCCATTAAAGTTTGGGGTCCAAAATTTCAAATACGCATAAAAAACGGAAAAATTGGTCGATTGATTTGCGGTTTTCACTAAAATTATTCTTTATGTTGGTATTTTCTTGAAAATAAATTATAAAGATAAATTTCGAAAAATGCCAATAGAGGGCGCTTTAGACTTTGAAGTAATGAAAAACTATTTTTTGCCGTTATTTTTTGCATCTCATTAAATGGTTTCGTAAGCTTAGACTTAAATTTTGAGCTCGAAATCTGAATAGTTGGAATAAGTTAAGCAGCAAAAACTTCACTGTGTTCAGAGGGTTTAAATTTCTAATGATTATAAAAAACGGAAAAATTGGTCGATTGATTTGCGGTTTTCACTAGAACTATTCTTTATGTCGGTATTTTATTGAAAATGAATTATAAAGATAAATTTCAAAAAATGTCGATAGAGGGCGCTTAAGACTTTGGATTAACGAAATAATCCATCCTAATACTATGTTTTGTCGTTATTTTTGCATCTCATTAAATGGTTTCGTAGGCTTAAATTGAAACTTAAATTTTGAGCTCAAAATCTGAATAGTTGGGAGTGGTTAAGTAGCACAAACTGAACTGTGTTCAGAGGGTTTAAATTTCAAACGAAACGGAAAACTATAAAAAAAAAACAAAAAAAATTAGTCGATTCGTTTGCGGTTTTTGCTAAAACTACTCTTTAAATCAGTGTTTTCTTGAAAATAAATTTTAAAGATAGATTTCGCAAAATGCCGATAGAGGGCGCCTTAGACATTGGAGTAGTGTACAACTATTTTTAACCGTTATTTTGTTATATCTCATTAAATGCTTTCAAATGCTTTGATTTAAATTTTGAGATCAAATTCTGAGTCGTTGCGAGTGTTTAAGTATCGCAAAAGTGAACTGTGTTCGAGGGGGGGGGGAGTTAAATTTCAACTCCTGAACACACTTCAGTTTGTGCATCTTAACCCCTCCCAACGATTCAGAATTTGAGTTCAAAATTTAAGTTTAAATCTAAGATTTCGAAAACATTTAACAAGTTTTGGAAAGCATTTAATTAGATACAAAAAATAGCGGTTAAAATTTGTTGTTGGTCATTCTGAAGTTTAAGGCGCCCTCTAACGGAATGTTTTAAAATTTATCTTTAAAATTCATTTTTAAGAAGATATTGACTTAAAGAATAGTTTTATTTTAAACCGCAAACGAATCGACCAATTTTTCCGTTTTTTTATTATCATTTGAAATTTGATCCCTCTGAACACAGTTCAGTTTGTGTTACTTAACCACTCCCAACTAGTCAGATTTTGAGCTCAAAATTTAAGTTTAAGTCTAAGTTTACGAAAACATTTAATCAGATGCAAAAAATAACGTAAAAAGTAGTTGTTCGTTACTCCAAAGTTTAAAGCGCCCTCTATCGCCATTTTTTGAAATTTATCTTTATAATTCATTTTCAATAAAATACCGAAATAAAGAATAGTTTTAGTGAAAAACGCAAATCAATAGACCAATTTTTCCGTTTTTTATAATCATTTGAAGTTTAAACCCTCTGAACACAGTTAAGTTTGTGCTACTTAACCACTTCCAACTATTCAGATTTTAAGCTCAAAATTTAAGTTTAAGCCTAAGCTTACGAAACCACTTAATGAGATGCAAAAAATCACGGCAAAAAATAGTTTTTCATTACTTCAAAGTCTAAAGCGCCCTCTATTGGCATTTTTCGAAATTTATCTTTATAATTTATTTTTAAGAAAATATCAACATAAAGACTAATTTTAGTGAAAACCGCAAATCAGTCGACCAATTTTTCCGTTTTTTATGTGTATTTGAAATTTTGGACCCCAAACTTTAATGGCGGCTATCTCCTTTGGAAAACGTTTGGGACCCTTGGTTTCCTATTTACTATTACTCGTCTTGGCGTGTTCTATCCCCCCTAGGGTATATACCATTTGTTTAGGGACACCCTCTATATATATATATATATATATATATATATTACAAATTTAAAATTTTTTCGCCAAAACTAACCTTTATACTATCTTAATTTTCCGTACTTACTTCAAATTATTAAATTAAAATCTTGTTTCTAGATCTAATCTGTTAATCTGTATGCAGACGATATAAATTCTTAATTTGCCTTAAAAAACATTATTCCAGTATGCGTAAATTTAAAAAAAGATGGCTCTAAATTAAAAATATTCTTAATTAAAACTTTATTTCTTAATATTCCAAATAAAACTGATTTCTTCTATGTTTTTATCAACCCTTTTTAAGAAAGTCTTATTAAATTTATTCCAAAACCATACCTTTCAAAAAATATCATTATTTTATTTTATCTATTTATTTATTTTTCCGCCGTCAACCTCTGATAGTGTGCATATTAATAAATTCATTTCTTTTCTTTTTCTCTTAAAATTAATCATTTATAAAAGTCGTCTGCCTAAAAAATCCCGATTCAATTATAAATTGATTAAATAATATTTGTTTTAAATAAATTTATCGTTTGTGGAAAATAATCTCGTAGCTGGACAAGAATTCTGTTTACATAAAATAATGATGGTTTGAGGTTACAGAATGTTCCAGAACTTTCTTTTTAGTTTAAAAAAGGTGAAAGTCTCGAGATGAAAAAAAGAAGATTCTTGGGTTGCTTCTTCGATGAGGACGGCTCGCTGAAATAATGATGGAATTTTTGCAAAAGGAGCTTTTCCCGTTCTCATTATTACGAATTAAATAAATGAACTTACAGCAGCCAATGACTAATTATTGGATCTTCTACATTTATTTATTTATTTTGTTTTTTCCCTCGCTTGCCAAGACTGTGTGTTTTTTTTAACCAGTGGAAATAATTCGAGTTCTCCTTAAATCGTCACATATATATATGTGTGTGTGTGTGTGTCTGTGTGCATGTATGTACGTACATGTGCATAGAAATAATACATTAAGGTTCCTTGTTCGATGTAAATGTGTGTGTGTATCAGAAAGAGAACGAGTTCGTTCAAATATTATTCACATTCACAATCATTTCGAGCAATACTTAAAATTTAGTAAAAAAAAATTACTTTAAAACATAACATAAAAACGTTTCTAAATTTTTAATTTGGCAGACTGATTAATTTTATTATATGAAAAAGTTTCAGCTATTTCGGAAATCTTTACAAGAACTTCTACTTTAAGAATTTTTATATAATTATATTTATCACCTACGCACATGTTAGTTTCTGAATAAATGTATTTGAGTATGAAATAAAAGTACTTTTATGAAAATATTATTTCTTTCTCAGAATATACATCATAACTGGATAAAACTGTTCCGATCGAAACATGATATGAACAAATTTAAATGACGCCTATAGCAAATCTTTAAGCACTAAAAAGAACTTCTTTGTAGAATTGGGATTTAAAATGTTTTCTACCGGAATGTTCAAGAGCATTATTTTAATGGAAACTGTAATTCTATACGTGCAAGAGAAAACTCATTTCCAAATTGAAGTTTAAGTTTTATATTCTTTTCTTTTTCAGAAAAGGCTGATGAAAACTTTAAATATTTCTTGGCTTGTTTTATTTCAAGGTCGAAAAATAGAATCTTTCATGTTTATTATACACAGATGCATATATATATATATATATATATATATATATATACTTTTTTTTCAATAATTCACTACCTGCTATTTTCAATTATCTTTCCTTTGTTATATTTATATTTTTCATCTTCTGGTCATTATTTAAAACATGTTTGAGTTCACATTTCAATTTATGATTTTTACTCAGCGACTTGTGTATGATGTATATGTTTTGTCTTACAATATATGTATAATGTATTTTGTTTTGACATTAAATATATTATTTTTATATACTATAGAGTGTACATATACCGGGTGTCCCAAAAGTGACTGATGGCTTTTAAAATTCAATAACTTGCAAACGGTGACAGCTATTTAAAAAATTTTTGCAGGAGGGTTATGTATAATGTTAGGAGTTTTTTTTACCGTAATTTTTTATTTTAGTTCGAATTTCAAACAATAGGTGGCGCTGACGGCGATTGAAGGCCAGGTCGACGCTTCACTCAGCATTGATCATCTGGTTTATGTACGGTAAAAAATTACGGTTAAATTACGGTAAAAAAAAAAAAAAAAAAAAAAAAAAAAACTCCTGACATTATACATAACCCTGCTGCAAAAATTTTTTAAATAGCTGTCACCTTTTAGCGAGTTATTGAATTTTAAAATTCATCAGTCATTTTTGGGACACCCGGTATATGAGGACGGGAGTCTCAAAACTCGGCTTATCCAGAAAGTCATATTTTAGGAAATCTCGAAAAATCTTTATTTGTATCGAATTGTTTTCATAATTTTTACAATGACAGAAATACAGGATAAAATTAATTCTTTCGGTGCAGGTCTGTCAAAAGAAGAGATTTATTGAAAGAACACGACTTTTTATTTTATTTTATTTATTAACATTCTTTTATTTATTTATTTATCTTATTTTATTTTATTTATTTATTTATTTTGATAAGCCGAGTTTTGAAATTCTTGTTTTCGTGTATGAAATACATTTATACAGTAAAAAATCAACGGTAGATTTCTATTTTCTTGAATACCTAGAGAAAAAAATGACGAATTCTTTTATACATTTTAATATACCGGGTGTCCCAAAAATGACTGATGGATTTTAAAATTCAATAACTTGGAAACGGTGACAGCTATTAAAAAAATTTTTGCGGGAGGACTAAGTATAATGTCAGGAGTTTTTTTACCGCAATTCTTGATTTTAGTTCGAATTTCAAACAACAGATGGCGCTGACAGCGGTTGGTGGCCAGTCTACGCCGAGACTTACTTCATTCAGCTTTGACGCAAAAGAAGAAGATTAAGGCTATGGAGTACGTCTCATTCTACAGTACATGTTTGCTCTGAGGCCCCGATTCTGGACTCATTCGATATGATTTCGATTTCAATGGAATACGTTGTTGCCATGGAAATAACAGATTGTTCGATAGTGGAATACAGCGTTTAAAAGTGGGCATAAATTTCGCAAGCAGTATTTGAGTTTGTAGAAGATTTTCGTTTAGGAAGTTTTATTTTCCCGGATTAAATTACTTTTTTATGGTACGATTTAAAGAATATTTTATGCATCATATTTTAAAACTAGATAAAGAGATTTGTTCAATTTGGAGATTTTTGTTATATTCTTAAGAAACTTTAGATCTTTTAAGAAAATTCGTCAGTAGATTTTTATGAATGTTAAAAAAATAATCATGAAAACTGTTGATAGTACATTATTGTGTAAAATAACTACCAAAAACAAATATTATAAGTTGCCTTGTTTAGCCCTTTTCAATAGGATTAGTCTATCGTTGCATTAAAATAAAAAATAAAATAAATGTGAGTTAATTAAAATTTATTTTCCCGGATTAAATTACTTTTTATGGCATGATTTAAGGAATATTTTAGGCACAGTATTTTAAAACTGCACTGTTAAAATTTTGAAACCTTTGCTGCATCGTCACTCCTCCACTTTTATAGAAAGAGATTACTTCACTGTATTATGGAGCATTCTGATTGGCCAAAATAGAAATATTCTATAATAGCTGTGGAGTGACGATGCAGCAAAAGTTTCCAATTTTTAACAGTGTGGGTGAAAATATCTTGTTACAATCTTGCTCTTACACTATAAAAATCTGCTGCATTTTGTTGTATACGCACACCACTTGTATAGAAACGGTTACTTGATTGTATTATGAAGCATTGTTATTGGTCGGAAAAGAGATATTATATACAAGCGGCGGAGTGCGTATGAAGCAAAATGCAGCAGATTTTTAACACTGTGGGGCCCGACTCTGAACTCATTCGATATGATTTCAATGGAATGTGTTGTTGTGATGGAAATAACAAATTCTTCTATAGAAAAATACAATATTCAAAATTGAGCATGAATATAACAATCTAAATCGATCTAAAATTTCTTAGAATATAACAAAAATTATCAAATTAAAGAAATCTCTTTATCTAGTTTTAAAATATGATGCATAAAATATTCTTTAAATCGTGACATAAAAAGTAATTTAATACGGGAAAATAAAACTTCCTAAACGAAAATTTTCTGCAAACTCGAATACTGCTTGCGAAATTTATGCCCACTTCTTAACGCTGTATTCCACTATCGAACAATCTGTTATTTCCATGGAAATAACGCATTCCACTGAAATCATATCGAATGAGTTTAGAATCGGGCCCCACAGTGTTAAAAATCTGCTGCATTTTGCTTCATACGCACTCCGCCGCTTGTATATAATATTTCTTTTCCGACCAATAACAATGCTTCATAATACAATCAAGTAACTGTTTCTAAACAAGCGGAGTGCGTATACAACAAAATGCAGCAGATTTTTACAGTGTAAGAGCAAGATATCTTCATCTACACTGTTAAAAATTGGAAACTTTTGCTGCATCGTCACTCCATGCTATTATAGAATATCCCTATTTTGACCAATGAGAATGCTCCATAATACAGTGAAGTAATCTCTTTCTATAAAAGTGGAGAAGTGACGATGGAGCAAAGGTTTCATATTTTTAACAGTGTAGTTTTAAAATATGGTGCCTAAAATATTCCTTAAATCATGCCATAAAAAGTAATTTAATCCGGGAAAATAAATTTTAATTAACTCACATTTATTTTACTTTTTTCAATTTTAATGCAAAGATAGACTAATCCTTTTGAAAAGGGCTAAACAAGGCAACTTATAATATTTGTTTTTGGTAGTTATTTTACACAATAATGTACTATCAACAGTGTACATGATAATTTTTTGAACATTCATAAAAATCTACTGACGAATTTTCTTAAAAGATCTAAAATTTCTTAAAAATATAACAAAAATCATCAAATTAAAAAAATCTCTTTATCTAGTTTTAAAATATGATGCATAAAATATTCTTTAAATCGTGCCATAAAAAAGTAATTTAATCCGGGAAAATAAAACTTCCTAAACAAAAATCTTCTACAAACTCAAATACTGCTTGCGAAATTTATGCCCACTTCTGAACGCTGTATTCCACTATCGAACAATCTGTTATTTCCATGGCAACAACGAATTCCATTGAAATCATATCGAATGAGTCCAGAATCGGGGCATCAGAGCAAACATATACTGTAGAATGAGACGCACTCCATAGCCTTAATCTCCTTCTTTTGCGTTAAAACTGAATGAAGTAAGTCTCGGCGTCGACTGGCCGCCAACCGCCATCAGCGCCATCTGTTGTTTGAAATTCGAACTAAAATTAAGCACTTCAGTAAAAAAACTCCTGACATTATACATAGCCCTCCTGCAAAAATTTTTTTAATAGCTGTCACCGTTTCCAAGTTATTGAATTTTAAAATCCATCAGTCATTTTTGGGACACCCGGTATGATAAAGAGCATGTTAGAAACTCGTAGAGCCTGTTAGAATTTTGTTTAAGGATAACAATTTAACTATTTTTACTCATCTTAAAATTCTATAAATTCGAATTTTATATATATATTAAAAAAAACATACTCTTTTCAAATTCAAAATAAATGCCTTAAATTTTCTTCCACCAAAATGTTAGAACAATGCTTGTATTTAAAGTGTAATGTTTCAAAATTAAATGACTGGTTGTCATAACTCTCAAACAGTAATTTTTTGCACGCCATTTAAAAAATACTTATCATATTGAAATAGAATATTCTGTTTAGTAATTTATGTTGGTGCATTTTTATTACTTTTTTCTCGAAACTTTTTTTAAGACTATGAATGATGAATATTTGTCAATGTTGAAATTCCAGTGTGTTTGAATTTAAAAAAATCTGTTTTGAAAAACCGAAATTCTTATTTAAAAACTTCTAAAAATTTAGTATTCAAACTTCAACTGAGAATTGAATTTCTGGCATTTTTAAAGCAGTAAGTATAAATCAAGTATATGTAAGCATATATCTTCCCCCCTCCTCCTTGATGTATAACAATTTTCAAAGTCTACATAATTTATTTCAATGACTTTTCAAACTTTCTGTGCTAACGTAAGCATTGCTCAGACCCATCCTCTCATTACATTGTTAGCAAAAATAAGAAAATCTTATCCCCCTCCCCTTGAATACTTGCGTAATACATGAATGCTATGATTGTGTTGACATTGATAAAAATTTTAAATCATATTTTCATTAGTATGTTTCGTTATCTTTTATTTTAGTTTACGCTCATGACGAAAATCACTTTTCTTTAATTTTAACTCAAACTACACTGTAAAAAATATTACTATTTTGCTGCATCGTCATTCCCTCGCTTTTATAGAATCTCACTCTTTTGGCCAATGAGAATGTTCCATGATAGCCTGAAGTAGTCGTTTTCTATAAAAGCGGTGGAGTGACGATACAGCAAAATAGTCATATTTTTTACAGTGTAGCTAACATATGTTGGATTAAATAGCATGCTAACAAAATACATTTAAAATGCACGCTAAAATTTAAACTGCTATCGAATTTTTCACGAATAAATTCACGAAGTAATTTCTTGACAATACAATCAGTACTTACAAGGAAGGTCTCCATACTGGGCATACCCAGAATTTTATGAAAAAAATACTAATTAAATACTTATGTATGTAATAAAGGATCAGTCAAAATTAGCGGCGGAATCACATTAGATATTGTGTAAAAAAATAAAATATTTTCAAATATTTGGCGTGAAAAGACTAAAGAGTCACTCAGTTCTCGAGCAGCCCTTTTCCTCGCCAAAAGCAAACGATTATAATGAAACTCAAAACTGTTAGATATTTAGTTTGCGTGTAAATGGTATTTAAGGAATTTAAACATAAACAATGAGAGACTTTAATATATTATATACATCTATATAGATATTGTATTATATATATATATATTATTCGTTGAAGTAATTATTTAATTAATCGCTGGAAAAAATGTTTTCATAGCTAAAATAAATCACATTAAGAAAAATTATCTTCATATATTTAAGCGTATTTAAAGATAAACATCATATGTTTCCATAGCAACAAAATGTAATAGACAATTCTCAATTGGACTTTGAGCTTGAAAGAAATTTAATTAAATTTAAATTATGAATTTCGTTTTAAATCTCAAATTTTGATGATTAAATTTGAATATAAATACATATAAATTTAGATATAATAAAATTATATTTAAAACAAACTAAAACTTACAAAACTAAAGTTATTTAAATTAAACTTATCAAAACAAGTTCAACATGAAACTTTTTTTTTCTTGAAGTGTATTTTTTAAATTACTTTCCATTGCCAACCGGCGATAAATCGCCAAATAACGAAATTTTCATTATTTTTTTACGGTTACTGAATGGAGGTTCCGCCGAAATTTTTTTATAAACGTATATATCCACACGAGAAGAACATTCTGTAATTTTTTCATATTTTTCGGGGTATGCCCGTATGGAGACCTTCCTTGTTAGCAAAGGTTAATTTACAATATCAGTGCCTAAGCCAGAAAATAAATAGTGCGGTTAATATACGATACACAAAACATAAGAAATGAAAATAAATAAAAATCCAACCACGTACCACTCAGTTATGCCTAATACACACAGACACATTGCAAGATTACTTTTTATCAACATTAGCCAAAAATGAAATATAGTTAAGGATTAATAAGGAAGTGTACTTTATACACAAATTATAGTTAAAAAAACATTAGCAGATCATTATATATCGTTAAGATTAAAAGCAACAAAATAATAATGCCTCGTTATTTCTATTACCCTACACGTACACGGCAGATTCAATGGCGGACAATCTGTAATTGGCTAGAATGGTTTTTTAAAGGATGGTAAAAGGGTGAATCATACTCCAGAATTCACCAAAAACAGAATTTTTGAAATAGAAATTGAACCATCTTTTAGTATACATTTGCTGACTCTGAACCATATAACGGTTCAACAGGGAACGGAAATTTTTAACAGTGCAGAAACAACATAGTACATATAAAAAAACATATTAAATATTTAATTAAATATGAGCAGTTGTATTATACATTATTTTATTGCGCATGCGCGAAATATACCAAAGACGTTTATTTCATGATTTTGAAGGCATCTTTATACATAAACTATAAAAAGACCACTCAAATAAATAGAAAATGCCTAAAGATATCGGCTATACAGTAACCTGAATTTCAGTTGCCTTTGAAAAGTAGTGGAATGATGAGGGATTTTCCTAAAATTGTCGCTTTTATTTACTGACTTCAAACAAAAGAGTAAGTATTTATTAAATGTTAACGAGTAGTCGTAGAAAGGATGCTCAGGTTTTAATAAATCTCTTTTGGTTATGACAGGATAGTTCTCATTGTTTTCCAAGAAAACTGTTTAATAAATTTAAAATTTAAAATTTAAATTAAATAAACTAAAATTAAAAATAAAAAATGAAAATTTGTGGAAAATCCCTTTTCATCCAGCTAATTTTAGAAAGAAACTAAAATTCAGCTCACTCTAATTTTTTTTCTTTTTTTTTTACAATGTTCGAATGGTCTTTAGATACATTTATGCACTAATTGTACTATGCAGAAGTTGTACTTGCATTGAAATTCCAAGGTCAGGGAATTCTTCGGTATCATTATTTTATCATTAAAATCACTACTTAAATAAGGCAAAATTTCGCGCGGTTAACGTAGATTTATTTTTCTGTAAAAAAATACGGATATTTACCCTGAAAAATTCTCTAATCCCTGAGTATGTTATTTTTACTGTATATAACTGGCATTAAAACTTGTTGAACGCCCTGCATGCAACAAACAAAAAACACGAGAAAATTTATTTAATTTTGTAAAGAAATTCTATCTTTATGAATATGTGAGATATTCTTACATAAATGAACGCAAATTTTGCGCAATATCTACGAATTCAAGTGTAGAAGCTACAGATCATATTGAGCATTTTATTTTTCAGGATAATCCCAAACACCATTTTTTTCTTCAATATGTTGTTTGTCTAATTGCACTTGTGACCAAACTATCGACGACAAATATGAATTTCATTTTCTTTATATTACCGAAGTTCCTGCAAAATGGGTTATTTTATATATATATATATATATTCAACAAAACACAGAAAATGAACGGCCCGTGGCAACTTAATAGTCATAGCACCGAACTCCAGACTAAAATGTCCAGGGCTCGATGCATGACATCACTAAAGACCTACCGAGTATATGCAGTGTATGCGCTCGTTAAAAAAAGGGTCTCTGAAAGTCCTGTGGTCGGTCGTAGCAGTTACCATGGGTATTGATCTCTGGAGAAACCCTCTCTCCCCTTCAGAGACATATCGAAATTGAGGAGGTGGTGAAATTTGATGTTGTCATCTATTGCGGCTTTGCCTCTGTTGCAGAAGTGTGACTTTCACCTCCCTGGGTGCAGTCCAATGGAAGCTATAGCACCCCTCTTGCCCTTCGGTCACACGATAATACGAATAGAAATTGAAAAGCGTATGATGATTTTTTGCTACGTACTATGAATATTTATATATATGTATCAAAGCTGCCAAGTTCTTAATTTTTTGTATATCAGAAAATTCTTACAAAATTTTTTGTTTTCTTTAATTGAAGAAATAGTGCGATTATTGAATATTGGTAGACAAGCAATCTAGGACAGTAGATTTGTCCTTTTTAAGATTCCTGATGTAAGAAATAATCTTAGGATGGGTTGAAACGGAATTAACAGTTTTCATTATTTGTTTGAAAAGCTGTTCAAATTCGGTGTTGACAATGTGGACCATCCTAAGATGGACGACATCATGATTGGGTGTATACTGGCTCCTAAGGATCTCAGCACTAAGCTCAGCCTTGACAGTGGGGCTTTACCATTGGCCAGCAATTTACATAGGCTTTACAATTGAGGCCATTTAACAGCGAAATACGCATCCTGCGAATGCGGACCGTTGTTAACCAAATTGTATTGTCAATAGTAGATAAGGACTGAACAAAATACCTGAGGCGTGAAATACTCCTTGATAGCATCATAGATCTATCGAGGTTTTTCTATTAAATTCAGTTTTTGAGGCGGTTCTCAAATTTTCGGCTCAACAAACGCGAAAGTTTTTGACACATTTTTTGACTCATTTTTAAACGAAATTGTCACGCATGATTATTGGAGCAATTTGATTTGAATAACGTTTTCCATTTACGAACAACATCGTCTGTAGCAACTCTTTCAAAAGAGAGCGCATCTTTCAATTTCCTGTCAGGAGCGAAGGTCTTTTTTTTTTGGGGGGGGGGTAGGGGGGGGACTTCCTTCTAACGTTTTTATCTACTTCTTCCCCTAATCACCCGGGAATTTAGAGCAGAAATGATAATTAGCGGTGTGCTCGGCAGCGCGATCAGCACAAGTGCTCAAGCACATCTCACGCGTGTCGCAGTCAATTGACACGCCGCTGCCGAATGAAAAAACACACTCTCACAACGATGTGAGATTGCAGAGGTCATTGCAGAGGTCCTTGTCATCCAGGTACTTCTTGAACTGCACATCCTCAGTATATGCTCGTACTGGTCAGAATATTTCTACAACTGAACGCGAAAATGAGGCAAAGGAGCCTTGTTTCGAGTGTTGCCTTGTAATAACTGCTAAATTAAAGATATTTGAAGATAAACCCTGTCTAAAGATTTTTTGAGATGTTTCAATTCAGTATTTTTAGAATAACATTCAGTACATTGTTTTTCGTTTCCTTTTCTGTCTCTAAAGTAAATCTGGTACATAAGCTATGGATTTTTCTATAATCCTTCTCTCTACCACTATAAATCCGATACTTTTACATTATATAAGCAATTTCTGACAACATTATATTTTCTAGAAATCCATGAAACATAACATTACATTCATATAATATTGAACGCTATATTTTATTAAAAAGAGTAAATCAGAAACAATTGCAAGAAACTTTTATGCGTCAAGTGCTATCGTATTTCTCCGAAGCTCAAAGAACATCTTAAAGCATTTCATTTAAACGAAAATGGAGAAATTTTCTTTTTGAATGACACATCATATTTTTATCAAAATCGAAATTTAAATTTTTCACAAATAAAAAAGTAAATAAAAAAATATATATTTGCTACATAATTGAAGGTCAAAACTGTACTTCACGAATCTTTCATTTTTACTGAAAGATGAGCTTTTTTACAAAAGTTCAAATATATAGTGGTGCTAGAATAAAATAGTTAGTTATTTAGTTTACTTTTTTGACATTCTTAATAAAATAGAGCTAAGTGGACTCTACATTAACTTGAAAACACCTGCTCCATTATGTTAAACAAATGGAGAATCTGTTTTCGAGTTCCTCGTTTAAGTTTGAATATTTTAAAAGATGCTTTCACTTTCGGAATCGGTTTCGAAACTGAAAGTACCTTTAAAAAAATTTGCAACCAAAATGTAAAAAAAAGTCCTGTTATAGATCGACCTCAGCAATCCTATGCAAAAAAAATGTTTAAAATTATTCACATTTAAAGGAGAAATTCGAAAAAACCTAACTTATTTGGATAGTGTCGAACCGATTTTTTTTTTTTTTTTTGTGGTTGTTTTTCTGATCCAGTTAAATGAAATATTTCTTTTCAGTTTTATTTTCTATTCCTTTAAAAATAACTGTTTTCCGTTCAGTTGCGATTTTCAGTTCATAAAAAATAGCTTTTCGGATTATGAGTTCGGTTCAAGTTCTGTTGCTAACAAATTGCCCAAGTCTTTTTTAGTTCGCTTATTTTTAACACTTTCCAACAAAGTTGAAAAGTGTTTATGCATTCGGTTTGTCTGGCCGTCTGTCTTTATGGCCGTCTGATCGTCTGACCGCGCTCTAATTCCTGTAAATGTTCTCGGATTGCTATGAAATTTTTAAACGTTATTAATGTTTACCCTAGCACGAACCCTATTGGAAATGAAGTTTCTACTATGATTAGTTTATTTACAGGGGTAGTCAAAGGTTTTCCGATACATTACTATAGTGGACAACATTATGATTATAAACATTATAATTTATATAATATTTATAAACATTATAAACACTATAAACATTATGAGAATGGCCAATGGGAAAAAATCGTTTAAAATAAATTTTAAAGGTGTTACACCCTGTCAAACTTATCAAAATTTATATGGATTCGCAAAGTGCACTAAAATACGCATTCTGTAAAATATGCAGTCAAAATAATAGTTATTATTCATTTACAGGGCCACTCAAAAGAATTCCATTATACAATAATAAAGAGGGGTATTGTTTACGACATATTTTAATAATGTTAAACGATTTCAAGTATCATAAATTTGATATACGCTGCTGAGAATTAATATTTAACGCATAATATGCAGTTCATAGCATTAACAGGGACACACGAAATATTTCAAGTACTGTATATTATCGATGACAGCTGATGGATGGTTGAAATGCATTTTCAATTATGCTATGCGCTATTAAGTTTTATTAAATGTCTGCAAATTATATGGTACATATAAATGTTATAATTGATACACTGGGTTACACAAAAGAGCTCATAAATGTTACTGAATATGAGAGTAATTGACTTAAAGGTTGTTTTTAAGTAAGTTATGCATTGTTACGTTGAATTGCTTTCAGTTTACTAAGAAATTTGTGTAGAATATAGATAAAATGATATACAGAGTCATGCAAAAAATTAGGTACATGGTCACCCTTAGAAGATAATTTCTGGAAACGGGATTTTAGTAGTTTTAAGAGTGTGTTTGTTTGATCTCAATTTTAACAAAATACTGGCGTGTAATAAAGGCTATAGGTAAATCACAAGGCTGGACAAAAGTATTGAAGTATGTTCCATCTATTAGAATAAAGTGTTAAAAGAGAAATTTCAACCAGTTAGGCATTTTCTCACTAAACTAAATTTTCCCATTACAAATATATATATATATATATATATATCAACCGATGAATCAAATACCGGGCTTTTCAAAAGTATTGGAATACATATTTGTCTATGGACAGTAGCATCTTATTTCCCTAAATAACGAAGTTTTGTAAAATATTTCTAGAAGTGTTGGAAAGTGTTTCATAATCTATGCTTAACGCATGATTTTTCTTAATTGTTCATAATGTAATTAGTTTCATTATAGGTTATTTCTAATTTGACTCTTGTCATATCTCATATATCAGTGTATGAAATCGGCACCCGACAGGCCTTACAACTATCACTGTTTGGAGAAAATTTTGTGATTTAATTAGGCGAATGTTTTTATTAGCTCATGATGACAAAACGCGTTAAGCAAAAAGGTGGCCTTACATCAAAAAGTGATAAGACTAGAATTAAATTTTAATCTTTACATAAGGAAATTTTATATAATTAAAATTTTATAAATAGAGTTATTAAATTGGTTCTTTTTTTCCTTTGTGATTTAAGCTCGGAACGGAAAAATAATTTTGGTTCAGTTCCGGAGCTGAAAAAAAATTGGGTTAATTTCCCCTTTTCCTTCCATGAAGAATAACTGTTTTCCCGTTTTTTGGTGCGAATCGTTCTCGAAGTCCTGGTAAAAAAGTCTTCACTTACATTTTCAATGTAATATGTTTCATCCGATCTCATTTTTTGATATGAAACTTTATTTTGCTACTGAGTGGCAACTAAAGCAGATATTAATATCATAGAAAATTTTTATGAAAAGGAAAGTTGAAATGTTTGAAATATTTTTATTTTTTATTAATATATATTTCATCAGAAGTTTTATTTATTTTCTTTTAATTCAGATAATGAATGATGTGATATGTAAAAAAATGTCGTACGTTACATTATACTGATCATTTTTACAAAAATTCTACCGTTATGTGTTTTGGATCCACTAATGGCTGTCAACAATAATCATAAGAAAAACATGTCTTTATAAACTGGGTACAAAAATGTAAAATAAGTAATATGAATAAATCTGGAGGATTAATTAATGCAGTTTCAAATATAAAAGCCAGCGTCAATATTTTGTGTAATGAATTGTATTTCATATTAAGTTGTGATAATTAAGGCGTGAATTTCTTACAGTTCAAAAATGTTTAAAAATGCCGCCAGACACTTAGGGCCCTGTAATTTTTCCACCATTCGGTGGCATTTGCTTTTCTCAGGTAAAAATATATACACTCAAGAGACAAAACATTATGACCACTCCCACATTTTTCAATGAACTCGCCTGGATGACGTGCACAGCATATAATCCGATGAGAATGGCGTTTAAATGCTGCTAGGGTGTCCCAGAAATCATTTTTGCGCTTATTTCTCATTGTGAGGGTAACGGCTGCTGATCTAAGCTACTTTGATAGAGGGCAGAATTCAATCGCCCGAGGACACAGACCGAGTAACTTCGAAACTGCACATCTCATGGGTCGTTCCGAACATATTGTTATTAGTACTTGTACAAAGTGGATTAATGACAGTGAAACCATCAGTACAAACCATCGCGTTGAACGCCCAGATGTTATCAAAGAAAAAAAGTCAGAGACTCCTCTCTTAGCAGTGGCGTAATCAGGGCGGATGCCCATGTGCTCTGATCTGAATACCAATAATTTTTGAAAGCCGTATCTAACCAGAAAATTTTATGTTATGAATGAAAGAGAAGGAAACTTTACAATATTACTGGTTTTGGGCAACCACCTTGGCTGCTTGGTAAAGCAAAATCGGCACAAGAGACTAGCTCGATTTTCATCCCAAAACAATACAGGTCCAAGTGGAATTCTTTCGGAACAAACAGTTCAGCTAACATTGCTGAATGTGAGGCTACGCGAGTAACGTCTCACCCATGTGCCCCTGTTGACCAAGCATCATCGTCAAATACTCTTTCACTAGGTCCACGAACATCATGACTGGACTATGGCGTATAGGGAGAGAGTTGCCTCATCGTATGAAATACGATCTATCCTTCAACACGTCGATAGCCGTGTTTGGATACGCCGTCTGCTATGCGAACTGTTACTCCCCCTTATGCAACAGGTCTTACACAGGCCAGTTGTGGCGATATTAAGTTTTGAAGAACGTTCTCATAGGTACCCCTAGGATGTATGGCTGTTGTAGAACAGAGCATGAACGCCATGGATTATCTGAACATCAATGCGGATCATTTACATCATTACATGGTATCTATATTCTGAAATGGAAATGGAGTCTTCGTGAAATACAACGCTCCCTGTCACATGGCTTGAATTGTGCTCGATTGTGTCTAAGAACATAGTACTCAATTTTAGTTAGCTTCCTTCTCGTTTAACTTGACGGATCTTAATCTAACAGAGCATATTTCGGATGTCATTCAACGGCAACCTAGAGCACAAAAACAACCAATTTGGAATATCACGGATATGCATGACCGCTGCTTGAACAACTAATACAATTTATCCCTAATCATCAACCAAGAACTTGTGGCATCCATGCCAACGCAGTTTGCAGTGGTTTTGCGGGTCAAAGTTGGGCCAACATATTATTAGGTAGGTGGTCATAATGCTTTGGGTCTTGAACGTAAATAATGTGCATGTTGTGCGTAAAAATGTGTTTCCTAAATAGTGGTGTCATTCATTTATGAGTATATCTATATTTATAACTTATACATAAATATTTTTTTTTTACCTCAGAAAAGCGCAAACATTCAAGTAACAGACGAATTCAGCGTTCCCGAGGTGCCCATTATTGAAACATTTTGCTCTATTTAGATACTTTTTAAATTTTATTTTTATTTTTATTCTACTTTAAAAGTTCAAATATTGATTAAAATAGGTGCAATGTCCAAACAGATTAAAATTGTAACTTTACAAAAATTGCATTTCAACTTTGGGACCTCTAAAATTATAGTGGAAAGGGGGAGATACTGCTCAGTTTGTTCTTATTTTAATCAAGTCCACTTTCTGCATCAAAAACCCAACCATGCATTATGATCGTTAAACAGAGATGAGCGATATTCTGCAGACTACCGGACACCTTTATTTAGCGATTACCCTTTTTAATCCACGACGCATACATATTTGTACATATTTTTCTTACAAAAACACACTCCTCCAATTATCGGACACATTCCGCGGTCCCGTACTATGCGCTATTCCGGACTTTTATGATATATGAATTCATACCGGGTGTCCACTGTCCAGTAAATGACTGACCCATTTTGAATGTTAATAACAAAAAAACTGTTTGAGATAAAAATGCGCGGCTTGATGTATTGTTATTAGAATATAAATAAATTTTAAAATATGCACTTTGTTAATGTAATATAATAATATTTAAAATAATATCTCAGTCTCAAGACTGAGGAGGGGAAATATAATACAGATGGTTCAATCACAAATATTATTTTAAATCACTTTCCAACCAACGTACCCTATTTCTGAAGCTGATTCGAGAGTCGATTTAACATATAGATTCAGATTCGACAACATATAGATTCAGATTCAGCCGAAAATCTCATATTTATGAAAATTAGAATCATGTCTGTATTCAAACAGCCTGTTACCGCCAACGCGATATTTTTTTCCGAAATTTGAACTATATTAACAAAGTACATGTTTAAAAATTTATTGATTTTCTAATAACAATACCGCAAACCCCGCATTATTATCTCAAGCCGTTTATTTGTTATTTAAGTTCAAAATGGGTCAGTTATTTACTGGACACCCGGTATATATATATATATATATATATATGTAGTAAAATTGAAATCACTATATTGATTTTGTCTTACTCTAAAAGCACAAAGTATTCACTGAAATTAGTGCAATGTCGAGAGAGATTTATAATACCAACTTTATGAAAAATTCATAAAAACTCCCCCTCCCCACTGCCACCAAGTTTCTGAATAACAATATCTGCAGTTCCATGCGTTTTTGAAAAACAATGTTTAAAACTTGTGTCATACAGTTGCCCTTTTGTATTTAAAAAAACATTAATACACAAAATTATTTTTTTTTATGAATTTCAGTTATTCTCCTGCCTTGTTTCAAAGATTATCTTCAATCATGCATAAGTGAGAAGTATTACATTAAAGCAGATATATCGATAACAAATAAATAACTTCAGCATTTACGGGTAAAACATTTGTGCATATGTATGTTATGATTGAATATAGATAAATGTCTATATGTAAAATATATACATATGTTTTATATTTTCTACTGAAGTTATAATAATTTAAATTAAAAATAACCACCCTACCACTTTTTTTAAGAAGGAATGTGATTTAATTCTCCAAAAGGAAAAAAAAATAAGTAATGTTTTTCTATGAACTTAAAAGCTAAATATAAGCGTTTTGAAATCCTTTATTCAAGATCATTAATATATGAATACGTCCGATACGATTAGTATATAAATTAGTATATGATATACGGTTAATAATGAATTTATGACTGAAATATTTGGTTATAAGATTTAAAAATGAATATTTTTGCTTAGATTAAAAACAAACACAAAAATATTTGCTCATAGACATGTATACAAATATCTTTGTATGTGTGTTTGTGAATAATATATTAACAATAGTTATTTATGTGAGCATACGTATTAATAATTTAAAATTTCATTTGCGAGTGTTTCGTTTTGTTAAACTCGAGAAAAGAAGAATTCGATTTCAGCCAGAAAAATGTATTTGGTCTGTCACTAGTTGATACATTAAAAAGTAACAACTTGACAGATGATGAGCGGAAGTGCTTCCAAAAGAGGGAGGGGATCACGTAAAGTCATTGTAGAGTTACCCTAAAAAAACATAACAAAAGAATTAGTTTTGTTAGTCAAAATGTAAGACATGGTGGCAAAATCAGTTTTTGTAAATAATGATTATGATAAGATTCTGCATTTAGCTGCACCATTTTTTATATCCAAACGGCATTTTAAAACACTTCTACATGATCATGGCACACTTCTTGGCAAAATTCGGACGAAGGAAGAGATGCATACGATATTAAACAAAGTTGGTGATTTATTTTTGTGTGAATCTCAAGTGATATGTTATTTTCTTTCTTCACAAGGAGCATTTAAACAGTAACTGTTTAAAATAGGAAAATGCCCAAATGACAGGTGTGACTGCAATAGTGTAGGGAGTATACAGCATTATTTGTTTGGACAATGTTCGTTAATGCCTTGCTCATTTAAATTCAACGGGAATAGTACTACACTGAGATCGAACATTCGGAATGCTCTTCTCACCCGTACAAACTTTAGAAAATTGTGTGCCATGTAAAACGAACTTAATAAAAAATACTCATTTATTAAGTATAAATTTTAAGATTTTACTTTTTGAAGGAACTATTTGCCTACCAATATATTATAAATATTTATCAGTGGTTTACTATAGACATTTTGTAGTTTATCTGACACTACATTAGAACCAAATTCAACTCTGCGCCTTGTACAGTAACTGTCCTTTGTCTGACATACCTTCCAATTGTAACTTATTCTTGTTGGTTGTTCTTTTTGGTCTTTTTTCAATTTAGTTTTCCTTTAACAAACTTTAATGACGATTATTTCGAACATTGCATTTATATGAACTTTACTGAGTAATAAAATTTAATGAAATTAACGTTCATTAGGGTAACATCCCCAGTAATTGGCAGGCACCAGTAATTTGGCATATCCTACAAAAAGTCCTAAAATAAGATTTATATCGAGTCTTTTAAAAATGCAGGACCATATACCAGGTATATGCTCATTTACTTTATAGATTATAACTTTGATTTATGCTACTAGATGACAATAGTGCTTTTTTGTTGCAAATGTTTCTTCTCTGGCTTAAGAAAGGCATGCATTTCAATTTATTATTATCTGATTTATAATATATTTTAAAATTCAATTGACAATAGTTTTGTTTAATTGAAAAGGGTTTCTTTAATTGTGTAAAAGTCTGGGTGCCAATTACTGGTAATTTGAACAACTTTTTATAAATATATTTTTATAAAATTATTTTTTCAAATATTTTTGCTTTTAATGGGCAAAATAGATGCACAGATATGCACTCTCTGTTTTAAAAATATTTGCAAGTAAACATTTTATTTCTTGGTAACGAAAACAGAAGTGAGTTTAAAGACAAATTCTTAATGTGCCAATTACTGGGGATGTTACCCTATCTTGAACAAAGAACTATAGTTTTGACTTTTGCTGCAGGTTCACACAAGACACCTCACTATTGTTATATATTATCTTATATTTTTATTATTCTGATGAAAGCATCATCAATCGTTTTGCAACATTATTAGGATTTACTTTATGTAAGTACAACAGACAATGTGATATTTTCTTCAATTTGTCTGCTGGTTGTTTTGGGTGTGTTCCGCTGTCTGCGGCATCGCCGATAGTCGCACGGATTTTTCACAGGTGCCTTATATGACATTTTTGGTTAAGTGCTCCGGCTTGGGTACTCTGGTCAAAAGGTATTTAAATACGTAGCTATTTTATGAAGTATGTATTTTTAATGAATCAATATCGATTCAAAGTACAAAAATTTTCAACAATAAATTTTGTTATTTCGGTACTTACGCACAATTGTAAAATACCAATATTTTTAAGACTTTAAGTATTTCACTAGAAAAATATGAGACAATTAATTTTCAGAAAGCTCAAGTGGATAAATTGAAAATTTACGAAACTAGAGTGCCCTCTAATTAAAAAAAGGAAATAAAGAAAAGCTTAACCATTTGGCTATTGATAAATCACTATAGTGTCTTCTTCTTTCTATCGCTTAAACTTTTCCCTTTTATTTTCAGCATCGTTTCTAACTAATAAAATGTAATTTTCGTCCATATAAACATTACTTCAAGTGGCAAAAAACATTTACAAATTTTAAACGGATCAAAGTAGTGTAACAAAAATCTAAAAGTCACATTTCGTTGCAAGTTATCTTTTCAAATTTATTCTGAAATGCAATGAGTTTCTTCTGAAAGGTGATAGGTTATTTCATGTTGTTTACAATAGCAATCTATCATACTTAAAATCAAAGGTGAAATAAAAGAGGAAATATTAAAATAAACAACACAGTTGTTGAGCCTTGTTTATATAAAACAGTATATAGAAAATGTCGTATATAGTTTACTGAGAATTCAGATTATCTTTTGGAAAATTGAAAATTCGGCTGATATAGAGAATTTTTGCTCTAAAATTTATTTAAATAATAATTCAAAGTAAAAAAATAATTCATATTTTATTTTTCTTTATAGTTACTGGCAAAATAATTTGTTACGGATCAGCATACATGCGTTATTTATGTTGATCATAGTTATATAATACTTTATCGTTTGTTCCAGTAACCACAATAATAGTTTAAAAAAAAGAAACATGTATAAAAAAAAGTTAATGTGTAAACAATTTGTAATTTAATTCTATTTTTAGTTTATCAAGATAATTCCAATGAGAGATAAATTTATTTTATTCTAAAATTTATTATGTAATTTATTTTGAGTACAATGTTTCAAGAATGTTGCAGAAGGAAAATATTCAATAGTGCTTTAATCGGCTTTGATCATATAGCTAAAGGTGGGAACACAGGAACGTACTGAATGAAATAGGCACTCTATGATATTAGCACACCTCTGGGCTGTCACGTGATCGATACAGGCTGGTTTTCATCAATTCTTAAGCTTCCGTGTGATCAATATAACCGGAAAAGAAGTCAAGTAGATATCTATCAAGATTTTTAAGTAGATATCTTCGCCTCATTTAATCGCAGAAATTCTACAATTGAAAAATGGAGAGTTATTTTTATAAAACACCACACAAGTTTTGTATTGGGAAGTAAAGTAACGTCCATAGATTATGTTTTAATTTAGCTAATTTTATTTAAGATTAACTTAATTCTTAACAGCTTTATTCAAACATACAAAACTAAAATGCGTGGAAACCGATAACAGAAGATTCAATTCGAGTATTCACCAATAATGAATTTGAACGAAAATGTCTCTATATTAGTCCGCCATATCCAAATTGGCTTCATTTATTGCGATATAATATTGAAATTCAAACTACTATATTGAAATTCAAACTCATTTTTCAGGATAAAGAGGAAGAAAAAGTGTCCTTGTATCACGATCGGACACTTAAAGGAAAGAACTTTCTGAATTTCTAATTATTTTGCACATATATAAGAATTTGATTTTTTTCCAACAAGCTGGCTTTTTCAAAGAAGATGAACAAAGTTGGTCAACAAACTCACTCAAGTTTAACCCAAGGAGGTTCATAACTAATGCTACAGTATAAAACTTTTATACATGTGCATAAATAATTGTGTGTATATCTATACATATATAATAGAGATGTCTGTCCGCCTGCCTGACAGTGGATATCGCCGAAATTATAACATCCAGGTCTCTGAAATTTTTGTCATGTTAGATGCTAACACCGGAAAGTGCACTTCGCAGCCAGATTTTTGAATTTCAATTTAGATTTTTTAAAAATTAAAACTTACTGAGAAAGAGAATATTTGCAGCTTTCCATTAATCCATGACAACGAAACAGCCAGGTTAGAGGCTAGTTGCAGCTCGCCGACAATCCGCGGCAACGAAGCAGTCAGCCAATGAGAGCAGGTGGCAAATATAGGATTTAACGACTGCATTTCACGAGTGCATGTTAGCAACAAATTGCACAAGCATTTGTAATTTTTTCCTGTTTTGATGATTTTATTTTTCCTGATTGATTTACAATCAATCTTCATGTTTTTGAAAAACACTGTTTTTTTATTACATCTAATTAAAACTTTATGTAAGTTATTTTATTTCCAATTGTATCCTTTCTTCGTGTTAAACGCAACCTTCAGACAAAATTCGCGTATCTTCGTAATCTGTGGCGATATTCCATTTTTTGCGATTCTTTGACGAAATTCGCATTTTTTCAATCCCGAAATTTGTGCTTTTTTGCTATTCTTTGAGAAAATGCGCGCTTTTTCCTGATCTTGTGGCGGCCTTTCCACTTTTTCTACAATCCTTTACCGAAATTCGCGTTTTTTCATCATTTGACAAAATTTGCATTTTACTGATCCTTTGACAAAATTCGCCAATTTCCCGCGATCCTTTGACGAAATTTTCGGATTTTTCACAATTCTTTAATAAAATTTGTGCTTAATGCGATTGTTTGACTTAATATGCGTTTTTTCCGCTATTCATTGACGAAATTCACATTTTTACACGATTATTTCGCAAAACTCGCAGTTTTCGGCGACCATTTGACCAATTTTGTTCTACTTTTTAAATCTAAATTTTCGGACAAATTTACCGATTTTTTAAAATTTCGGAACCGAATGCCTTAAAATGAGATTTTTGGAAAATTCGCAAAAAAATAACGGATTCTTTTAGTATTTTTTCAGCACACGTTCCTTTATCAGAAACTCACAGAAGAAAATAGAAACTATAAATTAGCAAGTAGTTGATTATGTAGAGAAAATTATTCATCATTTTTCACTTGGACGAAACATGATAATTTATAATACTCATTTTGTTAAATGCAGCTTATTCTTAATTTATTAAATATTTTAAGGGATTTTAAACGTTTTCATAATTTTAAAAACTTTTAAATGTATTTACCATTTTCATATATATTTCAATACATTTTAAAATTAACTCTAGAAAGCTAGACTTTCTTAGCAACTTACGTGCTCTTTTAATGAGATCAGCTATTTAAAAAAAATTTGATGGAGGGTTACGTATAATTTCAGGAGTATTTTTACCTAATTTTTTATTTTAGTTCAAATTTCAAACAATAGGTGGCGCTGATGGCGATTGAAGGCCAGGTCGACGCTTCACTCAACACTGATCACCTGGCCTTCAATCGCCGTCAGCGCCACCTATTGTTTGAAATTTGAACTAAAATAAAAAATTACGGTAAAAAAACTCCTGAAATTATACGTAACCCTCCATCAAATTTTTTTTTAAATAGCTATCACCGTTTGCAAGTTATTGAATTTTAAAATCCATCAGTTATTTTTGGGACACCCGGTATATATATATGTATATTATTACCAATAAGCTGTTTTACTGTGCTGTGATTAGGTTATGTATGTCTGTAAATTTCGAAATACCCTGGTTTAAAAATAATTTAAAAAAAAAACTTTAATGTAGTATAACGTTTCAGTATGGTTATTGACATAAAAAAATAAAACCATTGGGGAGATTGGGGCACATGCGATAGTTCATATAAATGCAACTTTTTCTCTTAATCGGGTTAATTTCTATAAACAAAAACTTCTGAATATAGTAAACAGAACTTTTTTCACATATGGTATTTTTTGTTAAAACACCTTTATAGTTCTTATTTTTTTAACAGATTTATAAATTCAAAAAATTGTTTACATGTGCTCCACCAACGGGGTAGTTATGAACACACGTGGGGTATATAGACAACAAGGAAAATATATTTTTTAACATGCTTTTTACTCTGTTATTTATTTGCCGTTATAATCATAAGTTATATTATGTGTTAAATTCACTCTAAAAAAAAAAATATGTGTAAATTTCTCTAGTTTCAAGGTGATATGTTTAAGCATAAGATTATAAAATGAAAATACGTAGATTGGGGGAAGGATAGAGCATTAAATGATTAATTACTGTTGCAATAAAATAAAAAATAAAGAAGTAAATTTGAAAATAAATTAAAGCTTTTAAATTTTGCCTATGGGTTTTTTTTTGGGGGGGGGGGATATTTTAGGGAGGGGCATTTAGATTATATTCATCGAACATCTGCCGAAATAAGAAAGTTTCAACTCTTGTATTTGCCTTGTTTGCTTCTAAATAAATGATAAAGAGGGTTTCCAATAATTAATAAACAATTTCAATTATAAGCCACCCAATACACACACACACAAATTTAACTTCTTTTGCTTTGAAGGAAAGGGAAGAAGTGCTTACAATTTGGACTTTAAGTTAGTTATCAGTTTAAAAATTTTACCTTTTTAAGATATTACTGATATCTATCTCTATTCAAAGCATTATATACATAGGTAAAATATGTATACATATACATGTTTTAAAAATGAAAGTAAACCATCACTGCAAGTTTAGAAGAAATGAAACAGAAAAATTTTATTTAATGCAATACTTTTTATATTAACAATGCATACATTTTTTATTTTAAACTGTTTTTTTAAATATTGGATAACATTATTGCATTTTAGAGAATATTAAATTTATTTAAATTGCAATTAAACGTAAACGAACTTATTGCTCTTTATGTACTTGTTGAAAGATGTTTTAACGGAATACTAAATCAAATGTTGTGGGACAAAAAATCTTCTATTTCTGGAAAATTATAGCTATTGGAGTTGATATTATTCTAATGAAATTAACTGAAAGGAGTAGAATCACAGAATGATTATTAGGGTACTAATGAACTGTTCATATATGCACTGTCTGTTCACAAGTTCCCCACATGGCTACCAGAGTTGAAAAAGTTAACATTCCTCAGTTTTAGATTTAAAAAATAATATCAAAAATATTTATTGATATTCATAATATATGTTAAAACATTAAAATTCAAATAAAAAAAAAAAAATAAAGTTATTTGCTTAGCAAGTTGAAACTGAGACAAGCAAAATATCAATGATCTTCGAAATTTTTTTACCGCATGTCTACAGTTACTATCATTGTTGGTATTTTTTTCAAATAAATACACATATAATAACTACTGAAAAATTGCGACGTTCATATCTGCCCCATGTTCACATGTGTCCCAGTTTCCCCTGTATATATATTATTGTCAATAAGTTGTTTTACTGTGCTGCGTTTAGATCATGTATGTCTGTACCTTTCAAAATACTGCGATTTAAAAATAATTTTAAAAAAACTTTAATGTAATATAACGTTTCAGTATGGTTATTGACATAAATAATAAAACAATAGGGGAGATTGGGGCACATGGGAACAGGTCACATAAATACAGCTTTTTCTCATAACTGGGTTAATTTCTATAAACAAAAACCATCGAATATAGTAAACATAACTTTTTTTACATATGGAATTTTTTTAATATCACCTTTATAGTTCTTCTTACTTTTTTAATAGTTTATAAATTCAAAAAATTGTTCATGTGCGGTGGGATCACCCACTAGCGGGATCATTGTGAAAACATGTGGAGCACATGTGAACGCAAGGAAAAAAATTCTTTGTCACTTTTTTTATTCTATCATTCATTTGTCGTCATTATCATTAGTTATATTATTTGTTAAATTCCCTATAAAAATACATAAGATACTAAACCCTGTATCTGATTTATTTACTTGTAAATTAATGATAAAGACAGTCTTTTAATATTTTATTTTTTTTAAATCTCGATAATGAGCTTCCCCCAAATTTAATTTATTTTCCTTTTGAAAGGGGGGTGGTGGTGTTTATAATAAGGATTTTACGGTAGTTATCAGTTTAAAAATTTTACCTTAAGATCCTACTTATATCTGTCTCCAATCAAAGCATCATATACATAGTTATTTTAAATATGAAAGTAAGCCATTATTGAAAGGTTGGAAGAAATGAAATAGTAACAATTGCAAAGCTGTTTAACGTAATACTTTTTGTATTAACAATGTATAAAAAGTATTGTTGTAAACCGTTTAGTAAAATATTATGTAACATATTTCGCGTTTTAGAAAACATTAAATTTATTTAAATTACAAATGAATGTAAACGAGTTTGTTGCTTTTTACGTACATTTTGTCAGATGTTTTGTGAAAGTTTCAAAACAAAATCAAATGTTGTATGATAAAATGTCTTCTATTTCAGGAAAATTATAGATATTGAAACTGACATAACTGAAAGGAACAAGTTAACTGACAGGAACAGAATCGCAGAATGATTATTGAGTCACATATGAACTGTTCATATCTGTCTCAACTAGTTTGTTCACAAGTGCTCCACATGGCCACTATAGTTAAAATGACGAATCATTAACAATTCTCAGTTTTAGACCTTTTTTTTTATCGGAAACATTTATTATTATCCCACAGTGCAAGTTAAAACATTAAAATTCTAATAAATGAATAAATAAATTAAGTTATTCTCTAAGTTAGTTGAAACTGAGATTTTACCTTCGAGATCTATAAACAGTGTTTTGGCTGCCGAGGAAAAACAAAATGTCAAAGAGCTTAAAAATTTTTTTAGCATATGTCTACAGGTGTTGTAATCGTTTGTAACTTTTTTTCAAAAAAAAAAAAAAAAAAACATAAAATAACTAATGAAACATTACGACATTTACATCTTTCCCATGGTCAAATGTGCCCCAGTCTCCCCTACTTGGAATCTTATTTATTATTTATTTATCAGTATTATATATGTATATAGATATTCTTATTTATGCATCAGTATTTACTTTAAACCATAATTCACTTAATATTAGGTGCAGAATTTTAGCGAAATAAAAGTTGTACTTAAAATTAAATCACAAGAATTACTTTAAATTCAGGGTATCATACTTGCTTTTTTTTTTTTTTTTTTTTTTTTTTTTTTTTTTTAGCATCATTGAAATGATAGTATGATAACTGAAACTTAGCATAGAATCATCATCAATTGATAGTAGGAGCATATTGATTAAATAAATAAAAGCTGCTTACTCTTTAACTATATTACTCTTTAACCCATTAACGCCCAGCGTCCTCGTTTGAGGACGGTTACAAAAACAGCAAGAAAGCGGTTTTCCCACCAGTAAAGAGGAAGATAAATATATACCTTATTTCATGAGACAGAATCATCGATAAATTTAGATAAAAGTTAATTTGCTTTTAAAAGTGGTGATAAATACAAAATTTAAATTTTAACGAAGAAAATAATTTGGGCGTTAATGGGTTAACTTATTGCATAAATCTACATAAGTCTAAAATGTATCGTTCCGAAACTTTGAAAATCGTCCCATATTTGTTTCTAACTTCCATAATAATCTAGGTCTGCGAGATATTATTTGTATAGCAAACAAGACAGTTGGTCGCCTATGCTTGGTGAAGTACGTAAACATCAAAGTAATATGATATCTTTAGTAAATCAAAGTTGAAAGGAAACCGAATACCCTTCCTTTAGATTCTACTAATAAATTCCTTGCATATAATTGCACCGTGATCGAAATTATTGCGGGGAAATTTTCCGAAAATTGATTTAGCATCTTTAGCTAACTCCAGACGAAATTATGATCAGAAATTATGCGTTAATAATCTATATATTTAATTAATATACTCATTATCAAATAAAAAAATAAATGTTTACCCTTTTCGTTTAATTTTATTGTCTTCTACATGATCGTCAACCTGCGGCACGCGCGCCATAGTTATACCGGAATTTATCTACGGAAAAAACTGCTTTCTTTAATGATAGGGATTCTTCAATTTACAAAAGACAAAATTATAATTCTTAAGAAACGATGGGAAGTGAATTTTAGACAAAAATGCTGGCCACAATTGCCTTACCTGAATGTTTTTAATAAAGCTAGCCGTATCCAGTAAGATATGCATAATCTAATCTAATCAACCTGTATCCATTAAGCTAAATCTTATTCTAATCTAAATTTTTACTAAAGTCTGTAGTAAAATTTCAATTTTACTACATTTTTTTACACATGTTTAAAATTAGTGTAGTTTTCTATAAGTTTACACTTTTTCAGTATTGTTTTTTTAATTGCAATCTGTTATACTATTATTCTTTATTATTCTTTCTCTTCTCTGTTAAATATGAATAAAACAAAACTGCCAGGTTCCAATGAGCAGATACCATTTAGGATTACTATTATCTGATATTATCTTTTTAGTTATATCTTACATTCATATCACTTCCTGTATACTTAGAGTTTTAAGATAATATTTTTTCTTATCTGGAAGTTAATCCGAAATATTTTTAATTAGATAGTACTGTGTGAAAAAATATATTCTATCAATACATTGGAGCTCCTCTTGCCACTCAAAATGTATACCTGAGATAAGGCAAATAAAAGAATTTCCCCGGCTATCTAGCCAGATAATCAACATGAAGGGAAGGTGACAAACTTGAGGGTCGGTGAAGATATGTGGTATCTGTTCACAAAGGAGAATCCCCATAGGCCGTTTTGGAGAAAAAGTCAGTCTGGTGTGAACGCCCAGGTGCGTGGTCGATTTGTCTTGTGCAGAGTCTTCGGACTAAGACTGCATCGAGATTTTTTTACAAGAGTGTAGGCTCTGGCGTATACAACCGGTACATCGGGAAGATCAAGAGTAATCTCCGATAATCTTTTTTAACTAGCGTAATGCGAGAGGGATATTGAGTATTTCAATTAGAGTACCAAGTTCTCAGAAAGTATTTGCTGTATGAAACTTGATATCAGACCGGATCATCTATATCCGAGTTCTTAATTGTAAATATTGTGTTCTTAAATGTAAATTGAGTGTAAAAATTTTTTAATTAATTTTAATTGAATAACTTTCACAGTTTTTTGATAAGCCTTCCAACAACGTGTCCGATATCACGTTGTTATCTCGGTAGTGGCAGCATACCAACATAAAACTAGTTGGATGTGCCAATCCCAAAACTTTCTTCTATCTCATACGTATATTTTAATATTTAAAAAAAAGTTACTCATTTTAATGCTTTAATAATTTTAATTCAATACCATACCAACTTTGATTTTCAACTTAAATTTCTGCTTCAATCAATTAATCGAAGTAAAAACGAATTTCCGTCTCTGCACGAGCCGATGAACAATACAATGATAGGCAGATTTTTTTTCAAATTCAGGGAGGACCTAATTGCCTTACCAAAAAATAATCATATACAAAAAATTTAGTTCAGTTCTAGAACTAACTTCATACAATTTTAGGTGGTGCAATATTGAAAATGGCATAAAATTCGCTATTGCAGCGCCCCCTTCCGGCGGATTTTTTTCAGATTCAGGGCGATCCAACTAGCCATAGCCATACACTTACACAAAAAATTTCGTTCAATTCGAAGCATAACTTCATGTACTTTTGGTCGGTACAATATTGAAAATGGCACAAAAATCGCGATTGCAGCGCCCCCTACTGACGGTTTTTTCAAATTCAGGGAGGACCAACTAGCCATAGTCATACACATATACAAAAAATTTGGTTCAATTCGATGCATAACTTCTTATACTTTTGGTCGGTACAATATTGAAAATGGCACAAAAATCGCGATTGCAGCGTCCCCTTCCGGCGGAATATTTCAAAACTGAAGAAGGACCTGCTTGTCACAGCCAAAAACATTCACAAAAAATTTGGTTCAATTCTATGCATAACTTCATACACTTTTTGACGGTAGAATGGCGACATACAGACAGACACACAGACAGACAGACATTTTGTAAAAACATGTTTTTTGGAATCTCTGACCCCTAAAACGTGTAAATCCGTCGAAAACCGGAAGTCGAAAAAATTTCGATTACAATACTTTCTTCTATTGAAGATAGAAGAAAGTAAACTAGTTGGATGTGCCAATCCCGAAACTTTCATACGTACATTTTAATATTAAAAAAAAATAGTTACTCATTTTAATGCTTTAATAATTTTAATTCAATACCATACCAACTTTGATTTTCATCTTAAATTTCTGCTTCAATCAATTAATCGGAGTAAAAACGAATTTCCGTCTCTGTACGAGCCGATGGATAATACAATGATAGGCAGATTTATTTTTTTTTAATTCAGGGTGGACTTACTTGCCTTACCAAAAAATAATCACATACAAAAAAATTAGTTCAGTTCCAGAATTAACTTCATACACTTTTAAGTGATGCAATATTGAAAATGGCATAAAATTCTCGATTGCAGCGCCCCCTTCCGGCGGATGTTTTTCAAATTCAGGGCGATCCAACTAGCCATAGCCATACACTTACACAAAAAATTTCGTTCAGTTCGATGCATAAATTCATGTACTTTTGGTCGGTACAATACTGAAAATGGCACAAAAATCGCGATTGCAGCGCCCCCTTCCGACAGATTTTCTTCAAATTCAGGGAGGACCAACTAGCCATAGTCATACACATACACAAAAAATTTGGTTCAATTCGATGCATAACTTCATGTACTTTTCTTCGGTACAATATTGAAAATGGCACAAAAATCGCGATTGCAGCGCACCCTTCCGACGGATTTTTTTCAAATTCAGGGAGGACCAACTAGCCATAATCATACACTTACACAAAAAATTTGGTTCAATTCGATGTATAACTTCATATACTTTTGGTCGGTACAATATTGAAAATGGCACAAAAATCGCGATTGCAGCGCCCCCTTCCGACGGATTTTTTTCAAATTCAGGGAGGACCAACTAGCCATAGTCATACACTTTCACAAAAAATTTGGTTCAATTCGATGCATAACTTCATATACTTTTGGTCGGTACAATATTGAAAATAGCACAAAAATCGTGATTGCAGCGCCCCCTTCCGGCGGAATATTTCAAAACTGAAGGAGGACCTGCTTGCCACAGCCAAAAACATTCACAAAAAATTTGGTTTAATTCTATGCATAACTTCATACACTTTTTGATGGTAGAATGGCGACATACAGACACACGGACAGACAGACATTTTGTAAAAACATGTTTTTTGGAATCTCTGACCCCTAAAACGTGTAAAGCCGTCAAAAACCGGAAGTCGAAAAAAATTTCGATTACAATACTTTCTTCTATTGAAGATGGAAGAAAGTAAAAATATTCTTTGAAACTGTGTGGACTAAGATAGTGTGCAACAAAAGCTAAATTTAAATTAAAGTCATTAAAATACTTAACGTATTTACTAAATTTGTATAACTTCGCGTTTCGAGAAAAAAAAAAAAACAAAGAAAAGAAAATTACGTTAAGATTAAAATCAAGAAATATTTCGAAATATGAGCAGTTATCTTGAAATGAACACCCATTTATACAACGACAACAAAAATAAGTTAATAAAAATAAAATTGCTAAAAAAATTCTTTTGAAATTACAAAAGCGCTTTAAAAGATATCAGATAAAAGAAGAAGATCTCAAATGAGAAAATTTTGACTTCAGGAATATTATTTTTCCTTATTACTTTTAATGTTAAAACTATGATTTTAAACATTTTGTTTTATTACTCTTAATATTTTAAAGTGGGATCTGTAAATTAGTTTTCAAAGTAGGTATGATGTTTTGTAAGCAATAAACGTGAATAAACATGTTTCGAAAGGACTAAAAATGCAAGACTAGTAAAATATAACTTTTTTGTGAGGTGTTTGTGTGAGGGAGTTGGGGATTGGACTTCATCCCTTATTTTTTGCATACATGATTTGACATCCGCTTTGTTTAATAAACCGGTTTTTATGTTACATATTTTGAACATTTTATACTTTGTATTTTAGACTAATCTTTATTTTACAGATTTTTCTGATTTTGTCTATGACAATCTTTAACCATATTTTGACTTTATTAAACAATTTTAATTACTTAGATATATCATCACACTAGGTTTATTATTAAGCTATGTGCCGTTATCATTTACCTTATTTTTATAACTAGACTTAATATAATTTTTAAGTGTAAGTTGATGCTTAGGTTTTATTTTATTTATTTTAGTACAGCATGACTTTGTGTGATTAAACTCTTATCAACCATCCGTTATTTTCCTTTAAGAAAAGAAAAAAGCAAGTATTTCAACCTGTTTCACTAATTTATACAGAGTGTCAGATCTTATAACAGGGTTTCAAATCAAAATGTCAAACATTAGCCTATAAACGACAACATCAGAGCATAATATTAATATCATTTTGATTTAATGCTCGACGAGATATAAGATATAAGCTTCAAAATATTTGTGATTTTATCGACCCAATTAAAGAAATACTTATATTTACACTTACGACACATTTTATGGAAACATGTATTCCACTGTAAACGTAAACACTCTAGAACGCTTTCGGTAAACTAGAACTAAATAATATTAAAACATAAACGATACTGTTGATTAATAAACTTTATTATTTATAACAACATTGCAAGCTAAAATGACCGTTCATAATACTTTCCAATATACTTGAATAATTTTTATCAATTTCTTCTGTCTGAACGTGCTCTACGTAAATATATTCGGATTACCTTGTAAACAATATATGTTGTTGAGGTTTACCTTGGCAGAATTTGTATTGATAATGAAATATGCAGACGTCATTATTAGTTTACATAGAAACTAGCAAAAAATTCTGTTACATTACAATGTAGGGCAAAATTCTTTGGCACTGCATTTTAATGATGTTACACTATTGTTACACGGTATATCAGCGTATTGAAACTGATATACAGCACTAATGTGCACTATAAGATGATTATTGTAAAATATTGCGTAGCATTTATAATTCACTTACAGGAATACACAAGAATATTATGTTACAATACTGCGATAATTGCTACATGTGCGTTTTCACGTTGTGATATTCGTTTTATAATTTAACACATTTGAGCATTTTACTTGGCGTGTATAAATGCCCTACATCAGGGCTACCCAAAAGAATTTAAGTACATTTTCTTTTATTGACGGAAATTGATGAAGAGGAATTTAAAATTAAGTTATGTTCAATTATTTCCTAACTGAACTTACTTTTAGTATACTATGCTGTGTATCTATATAAATCTGTAGATCATATACAGAACTTCGCAAAAGAATCCGAATACTTTTCTGACTACTGATGGTAACTTCTGAAATTGTTTTTCCAAATGTTTATTGAGATATCAGCTTTCACGTTATTAAACGGTGGAGTTTTCTTACACATTCTGAAAGCGTTGGAAAGTGTTCCATAATCTATATTTGTCACGTGAGCTTTCTTTATTGTTATAGGTAATAGAAATATCTTCTTGTAAGCATTTAACGCTTAATTTTAAATAGAGAAAATTCGTTTAAACTCAAAATGGCGTCCATTAATAAATAACAAATTTATGCTCATCAATATGTTGTTTAAATATTTTCACTTGAACAATGGTTGTATTTCTATATGTTCGTTCCTTATTTCAAATATTTTAAACGCCTTTTTTTCGAAATACTTACTTAATAATACGTGTACTTTTTTGCTAACCAACTTTATGGAAATGTCGTAGGACTATTATCCACATATAAACAGATATTTAAACTTTCACAAATATATTTAGGGAAATTGTAGAGGGGTTAATTATTTACTTGAAAAAAAATCTTTCTCTAGCGTGCGGAGTATCGTGTAAAAGGTTTTGTAACGCTAAACGCATTTCTTTTAATTTTAAATATTATATTTTTAGTTCGAAACTGTAGAGTAGAAATATGCCCCCCCCCCCCCCCATCTGTTTCTGAATCTACTGAAACTAAAATTATGAAAAAATTAGAGGTGCCTACATTAATTACGTACATTACTTAAATTGTTTAAACTAAGTTAAAAGATTTACATAATCATATAATAAATTTTTGAAGGATTTTAGAAGGATTGAAGGATTCAGAAGGATTAATTAAATTTGAATTTACAGGGATTTTGTGCAATATTTATACCCCACTCAAATCTTTTATTTAAAATTTTTTTCTTAGTATTTTGTAGAATTATAAAATGTACAAATATGATGTTCTTACAAAATAAATATAGAAATATTTGCGAATTGAAAAATCCCCATCCCCCTCCCTCAGCGCCAAGAAAGCTGAAAAGATACAAAGGCAAAAGGAATATTTTTGTTTTGTGTAACCAATAATGCTTTTGGAACAAAATAAAGGAATGTATCTGTAACTCTTTCTAAAAAGTATTATAACTAATTGACGTATTAAAAGAATTTTATAATAAGTAATTTTAATGGTACTTAGAAGTACCGTCGGAAGATAAAGGGCTAAAGAGATTTTCACACAGTCAGTGAGCACGTATGTCAAACAAAATTGAGGCAAAGATATAAACTGTTTCAAATTTAAGGCTCATTAAAGAATATTATTACAGGCCGGCTAGCTTGCTGATATAATACGGGGGAAAATACCATCTTCAGAAATGCAAAATATGTAATTCATATGTTGTTATAAACCGCTTTTTTATTAAAATACAAAGTCTCTATATTCTATAATACAACTGGTGTACTGGGGAAAAATCAGCATAGGATTATTTCATCTATTTATTTGAAAGAATGCGAGTAAAAATTCGAAAAATGTTGTTTACGGAGTGTATTTCATCCTATTAGAAATAAAATAGCTTTCATTAGGGACATTATTTTTTTCCAATCTTCTCCTTTACAAGACTCGTTATCCTCTTTTCGATGCATTAATAGAACTAAATACAAATAGAACTAACTAACTGTAAATACAAGTGTTATTGCAAATCTTGAATAAATACAATTTTTTTAACTGAAAATAAAAAAGAAAGAAAAACGCGCAAAAATAACTACGATCAAATTAATTTAAATTTACGAATATAATAAATTAAATTCAAAATTTCTTCATTAAATTTCTGCCATTGATATATCTGATTATTTTGTTGTTTGAATTTTGTTCCTTTTCATCACAATTTAAAATAATCAAGCGCGACAACATTAAATAGAGTCGATAATTTCATAAGTTTAATATTGACTTAAAATTTAACTTGAAGTTTAAGTTAAAGTAAGTTTAAATTAAAGTAACTTAAAGTTCTATTAATTAGGATAAGTAAATACATGAAATACCAGTAGCAGTAAATATTGTACATACTTGCACATCAAAGACTACTTTGGATATTTATCGAATGTTTTACCTGTATAATCATTAGATATATCTAATAAATGTTCGTTAAAAAAGGAATTTATTTTTGCATAGTATATATAATCACTTGGAGATGAGATTAAATATTTAAAATATTCATAATGTTTCCAAAGTTAAAGATTTGGAAATTTTCGGAATACTTTCACATAGTTTTATTTAATATTTAAATTGAAGATTCCATCAACTTCCTTTATAAATACAAATCTAATAAATTAAATACTGAAGATACTAATAAAGCTATAATCATAAGTTGGTATTATATAACAAATAAGCTTATTGTCTTAGTGCTCATCTTGTGAAAACAATCTGTTTTTCATGCATTTTGTCTACAACTTCTGTTAGTTTAAATTATTTGTTTTTAGAACCTTGAAGATTCAGTATAAAACTTAGAATTTCACAAAAGATTAAAACTATTATTTTAATGATAAAATTTAAAAAACAGTTATATTCATGGCTTATGTTATCATTTTCTTAAATCATAGAATTTTCAACGCCATTTATTTACATTCTTTCAAGAAGCGCATATCACAATGGACATCAAATTTGCTCCTTATCCAGTCTGCGGAATGGATTGAAAAGTCATATCCGTGGACGAGCAAATTAAAATGTATAAAAAAAAGTTTTAAAACTGTTTTAGAGTTATTTAATAACCTACCAATATTCGCTAAACGTGTGAAAAATTAGTTTCACGAAAACAAATTTAGAAGGTTTTTGCGATCCACGGACATGAGTAGCATTCCCTTATAAATGTACGGAATTGGAAGAAAGAACTATTTATTGGGTCCGGAAAGTTCTGTGGCTTCTGTGAGATAAATTTCAATAAAGACACACAAAAAGATATGAAATTTTTATTGAATTACATGAGCACTATTTTGTTGTGTGACCCTTTTGCCATCATTCTGGCAGCAGGAAAATTCAATTTTTCAAAAAGCCTTTAGGTTTATTCGCAAAGAAGTTATCAGTGTTGTGTTTGAAAGTCTCTAAAAAAGTGAATTTTCGACCGTTCTGAGAAATTTTAAATGATGTGAAAAGTTGAAAATCTGAAAGGAATATGTCTAGTGAATATGGTAAATTACACAAAACATTCCAGTCATACTCATTAAGGTGTTTCCTTACATTAATCGCAACTCGGTGCCGAACACTGTCATGTTTGAAGAAAATGGCTCAACGATTCATCAGTTCTGGTTGCTTTCTTCGATTTTTGCTTTTAAAACTGCCGTTTGAGAAAAGTATCTTTCCGAATTTATTGTCTCATTTGGCAGCAACAATTGATAATAAATAACTTCTTTATAGTCCCACCATACACCAAACATTACTTTCTTCTCACGCCTATTCTCGATACTACTTGAGGATATTCATTTGAGTTACCACTATGCTATTTTCATGATAACATTATTGTTGAGTATCCATTCATTGCCTCCAATAATAAGAAATTTTTTTTTAAATAAAGGAGCTTTTTCTTTCGTTCTAGGAAATAATCACAAGGTAGAATTCGAGCAAAAATATTCTGCGATGTTAAAGTCTGGGATACTGAAGTATCATATCGGTTTACGCACCGAATCTTCTTCAAAAGGTCATCCCCTGAAGTTTGGAGAATTTTTAATCTATGTGATAGCTCATGCACTGTGCTGTGGGGTTGTCCAGTGTTATTGTATTTTAAGAAGTCCTCATTTGTTGATGATGGTCCTCCAGAACGAGCATCATCTTCAAGAGGAAAACTTCCGGATTTAAAGTCCTCAAACCACCTTCGAACTGTATTATCTGAAGCAGCACTTTATCTATATACAACACAAATTTTGCGAGTAGTTGGACTAGAATTTTTACTTTTTTTGGAATAAAAGAGCATTATAATGACGAAAATGAACTTTTTGCTTCTCCTCTCTTAGCCCTGCATTGAAACAAAAATTAAGCGACAATGCTAGCTATAATCTTGTGGAACAAGCAGAAAAGAATGAATAATAATCTCTGCATCACATTCAAGGTTACGCCTTATTAGTACTGGACGAAACGGAGCTTCTCTTTGGAAAACTGCAGTACTTTCGGGATGAGCCAATATATAACTTATACATATTTCGGAACTACCATAGCTACAAGATAAGAGTTTTGAGATAATAATACATTTAACTAAAGTATTTAGCACGACCTTGAAACGATACTACGTCTCTTTCTTGTTATTCAGTTTTCTCCATTGATGTTCCTATGTAAATAAATGCATATCATAATGACCATTGTTTCTGTTCTGAGACTATTTTTATTTCAAATACCTATCAGAAATCCTAAATAATATTTTTTTTCAAACTTTAGGTGATTAAATTCTAGATTCTGGGAACTTATCGGAAAAACTATTGAAAATACATAAAAAGTTCAATCGCAAAGTTCAAAAATTCTGTGTACTGACAAAAATTCTGTGTACAAAAATTCTGTGTACTGACCAACATATCTGACACAGATATCAACTAAGATATTATCACATAGTCCTATGAAGGGTATTTATAATTACAACTTTTTAAAAAGTGTTGCTGTTATTTAAAAGTCATCTAAATTATCAAAATGTATTGGCACAAAGAACAGTTATCAATAAGAATATTCAGCTGAATTCTAACGTAATATTTCTCTATAGTGCAGTTTTATTGCTATTTTTAAGAACATTAACTAAGTTTTTTATAGCTTATTTTTTATTTCATCCGAAACTTACATGCTTAGACTTAAACAATATATGCCCAACAATCTGTTATCTTTTGGATATGCATGATCTAGAAAATTTTTCAAGGACTTTGAAATCATGCGATGCGCCGAAAAACTGATTAGAATCAATTTGAACATAATGTAATAGAATATTTTCCTTTTCACTGGGTAATTTGAAAATATTCATTGTTTTTCGCGAAAAAAAATCGGGAATTTTTATATCAGAGAAGTATGTTTAATATGCAAAATCAAATTTTAAAATCTAAGATTCATGTTAAACATTTCCATAAAAAAAGAAGTGAGTATTTACTTCGCAATCCACGGAATACACATATATACATATAATCTTCATGTATCAAGTTTCTGATTTTGCATGTAAAACCAATTTTCTCGCACAATCTACAATGAAAAATGATTTTTATATGCTAAAGGAATGAAAATAAAATCCTAACTTTATTGTGCAATCCTTTCAACTTAAATTTGTTCAATGCATTTTTGGCAAATGGTGACCTTTATTTGATTTTACATGAAAACAAATTCAGATATTTGATTCAGTTTTTTATTTCTATATGCGGAATGCGTACATTGCATACGTAAAATTAATTTCATTGATGAATATTTTATTAACACGTTCGCTGCTGCTCACGCGTAAGCGCGTGATATGGCGCCAACGTTAAGGGGACACTCACGCGCCAGCACATGATGTGGGGTGATGTCCAATAGCCAGTCACGCGCTGGCGCGGGAAAATCTTTCACTGATTCTTTGTTATAAAAAGTAAATCGCCTTCTGGGAAAAACCCACTTCTACAGTGCGGCATTAACTATCATCACATCTTCATGTAAGCGGCAGCAAACGCGTTAAAGAGAACATTTTGAGGAGATAAAATACTATTTACTAAAAATTCCTTTTTTATATAACTGTAAGATTCTTTTTCTAATTGTAAACACTTTGTACATTCTCAGAAATACTTTTTTTTTCAATTCACAGAAATTTTCATGGCAGCACTGCTAGCAAGATTTTCCCGTTAATTGACAAATGTCTGTTTATTTTTCCACCGTTGCAAGAGGTAAAAATATAAGTCAATTGAAGATAGTGAGGAAAAAGTATAAGTTGCGGACGTGGAGTCGAACTAGCTATCCTAGTGTTCTAAGTTGAATGCATTAATCACCAGCCTACAGCTGCACAGCTGCGATGAATGAATTTAGATTGTGAAAAAATAAATTTAGATGTTAGTATTAACAGAGTGCATTCGTACTAGGGAAAAACGGAATTTCTCCTCCTTTTTTCTCAGACTCAATTTTGAGCGAAGTGCCCAATTTGACAGCTTTTTTTAAAAATATATTCTGGCTTTATCAAAAAACTGTCCAATACTGCACATTATACAGTTCCTAAATGAGAGAACCTGTTAATTGGATGCGTTTGAGAGTAAAACTGAATTTAAAAATGAGTCAGAAAAAACGCAACATGTTATGTGAATACCTCAATTTTTCAATCACGATCGCTTCAGGAATTTCTGCTCAAAATAGCTATTTTCAAAGCATTTTTTGAAATATATTCTATCTTTATCAAAAACTGGCTATTACATCACATTATACAGTTCCTAAATACGAGAACCTGTCAATTAGATGCGTTTGAGAGCAAAACTGAATTTAAAAATGAGTCATAAAAAACGCAACTTGTTATTTGAATACCTCAATTTTTCAATCCCGGTCGCTTCAGGTAATTCTGCTGAAAAAAGCTATTTTCAAAGCATTTTTTGAAATATACACTATCTATATCAAAAAACGGGCTATTACATCACATTATACAGTTCCTAAAGAAGGGAACCCGTCAATTGTATGCGTTTGAGGGCAAAAATGGATTTAAAAATGAGTCAGAAAGTAAGCAGTTTGTTGTTTGAATACTTCCTCAATTTTTTAATCACAATCGCTTTAGGAAATTCTGCTGAAAACGGCTATTTTCAAAGCATTTTTCATCTTTTTACCTAAAAAATGGCTAATACGTCACATTATATAGTATCCAAATAAGAGAACTTGTCATTTGGATGCGTTTAAAATTAAAAATAAGTCATTATATAAGCAATTTTGATTTGAGATTTTTTCTTGAACTCCTGTTTTGTTTTAATTTATTTTAGCTATAAGGATTGGTTCTATAAAATACTTGTCAGTGTAAAAGTTAAAGATATTGTTGAAAAGATGTAAAATCAGTTTAATCGCATTTGATATTTTAATAATTGATGAAGTTGTGGATTTTTTTCTTTCTCCACCCTCCTTTTTATTTTTTTTTTTTTTTTTTTTTTTCAGTAAGAATTGATCTTATCAAAAACTTGTCAATACAAAAGTTTTAGATAATATTAAGTACATTTATATAAAAAAATATTTCGATTTGATATCTTTCTTTATTTTTAACCGATGACTAGGCACCTACTTGCCGAGTTACCTCAGCTTAACGGGTTAGATACCTGGTATCGGGGCCAGTGACCACCTAATCACCGCGTACAGGCAACAAACCTGATAATTTCCCTTCTCACATCATCATATCTGCAGTACTTGCTTCTCATTTGAACATACTTTGATTTGTTGGTTGCTTAGCGTTACATCCTGTTATTTGTGTTGCAAATGGCTACTCAAGTTGGTCTCGTAATTTCGAACCTTGATCAGATGACGAGACCTTCACCTGGCAAAACATCTCCAGAGGTATAATTCACAGGTAACTTGGAGGACTTTGCACCAACGACAGATTTTACATGTACCAGGCGCCATTAGCGTACATGACGGAATTTTAGCCGGCAGATAGCATGAGTCCTGTAACAAAAAGCTATGAGTATAATGTTCTGCCAACTTGGACACAGTTGCCCGACCTACTTAGGATAGTCTGGAGTTTTTTATGCTTAATTGTTGATGCGTACTTGTCAAATGAAAATGGTAATTTAGTGGGGAGGGGGACTCGATTTGATATCTTAAGAATAAGAATTGACGAAGTCATGAATTTTTTTTCTCCCCAAAACCACATTTTTTTCGCCCCTTGAGCCCATATTAATTTTATGAAATATCTATCAGGCATAAAATTTTTGCCCATTTCTTAGGCGTAATATAAACTTTAAACTGATTCAATATCTATTTTCGTTAAGAAGTTATGGGGTTTTTTTGTTTTCACAAAATCCCTGCCTATTTCCATCCCCTTGGTCCGATTTTGCCCATTAACGAACTTAGCCGAAATTTTATGAGCTTTGATTTTATGTAAAACCCATATAGCACACTTGCCTCCCCAGGATGTCCTGGGGAGGATTCACATCCCAGGACCGTCATCCCCCAGGCATCCCTGAGGATGCAGAAAATTGTCACCAGGAGGTCCTCAGGAGCCGAAAATGTCCGCTTTACAGCATCCTGGCACGCTCCCCAGGACCTCCTTCAGGGTCCTCCCAGGGAGGTTCTGTGGAAGTTTTGAGGAAGTGATATAGGAAAACTTTGGGAAACTTCAAGGTCACTAATATGTTCAAAAAAAATTTTAATTAGAGCTATGATTTAATTTAAATTTTTTTAGAAGAAAACACGAATGCTTTTTTTTTTCTATTTTCAGACGGATTTACATAAACAGAGATTATTCAGTAACAAATTTCTTACCTTCATTTTTCCTGCTGGATTTGAACCGGAGTACCTTGGTATTCTGGACGCGCGCTCTCACCGTTGTGCTGTAGGGCCAGTAAGGAATAAAAATTTCTAAGGTATACATGCATTTTTACTCCGCTTTTGAAACTTAAAACTAGGAAATGTCTTCATTTTTTGTGCCTTTTTCATACATTCGACATAAATTTAAATTAATAACTCTAAATAAATTATTAATAATTATTTGTTTTAACATAAATGTTTTCGAATTTAAATTTTTTTAAATGAAATTCTATTTTTAAATGATAAAAATATCCTTTTAGCTTTTAATACTACAAATCCATTAAGATCGTTCTGTAGTTAGAAAATTGATTATGAACTATATATTTTAACACACAACGAATGATGTAAAACGTTTCTGATGATACCCCCTTAAAATTTAATTTTAGTTAGTAAAAATATTATTTCCAGAGATTAAAATAGCAAGAGATTAAAACACATAGTTTCCTTAAATTATGAATTTTTTTTTAATGATTGACAAATAAAGACTAAGTGAATCCTTTCAAAAATAAAACTTTTTTGCTCTTTCTCTCTCTTACCTTTTTTACAGAAATTTTAATCGATTTTTTTTTCTTTTTTCTCTTGGTGCTCTTATTAAGTGAATTTATGAAAAAATATATATATAAATTTGCTTAGTCTTTTCTTTCCTAATTTTTACTCTTTGAAATATTTCATTGTTTCAGTTTCATAGAGAACCCCACCAGCGGCCAAGAGATTCTGCTCTCGAAGCTGGTAGATGGGAGGTGCTGAGTTTGCACCCGTCGGCCTAATCGTTCGGAGTTTTCCACGGTTTTCTTCGAATCTTAAACTTTCTTGCGTAAATACGGGTTAGGTTCCTTTAGAAAGACCCTCCGGAGGGCAGCAATCCTCCTCCTTAATGTGTCCCTTGATTTTTTTTTTTTTTTAATGATTGACAAATAAAATCTAAGTAAATCCTTTCAAAAATGAAACTTTTTTTGCTCTCTCTCGCTCTTACTTTTTTTACAGAAATTTTTATCGATTTTTTATTTTTATTTTTATTTTTTATTTTATTTTATTTTTTTTTTACGCTTGGTAAAAGGTACTCTTATTATACAAATTTATTTAAAATATATATATAAATTTGCTTAGTCTTTTTTTCCTAGTGGGATAGTTTCTAGTTCGTTTCATAGTTAGCAGTGAAGAGATTCTGATCTCGAAACTGGTAGATAGGAGGTGCTAAATCGCACCCATCTGCCTAATCGTTCGGAGTTTCCAGGGTTTTTTTTCGAATGTTGGATTTCCTTGCGTAAATACGGGTTAGGTTCCTTTAGAAAAACCTTCACTGAGGGCAACCCCCCCTCCCTTGATATGTCCCTCACGTTGATAATTGGCCGTCATAAATACAACCAATGAACAAACACGTTTTAAAGTGATTAGGTATGTTTTGGCGAATATTTATTAACGAATAATCAAATCCGTTAATAATGAAATTCTTACACGACGGTACGAGTTACAGATGTTTGGATATTTATCACTTGTCGGGGGATTAAAAAATACGGTAAAAGCACAGTATTATTTTATAACATTGTAAAAATATTAAAATTCTGCATTGTCATTGAAAACACACCATTATACAAATTTGTATAATTTAATTGTAACAGGATTTGGTGTGAAAATCAATTGTAAAATTCCATCATTACACTGAAACACTGCTTGAATTTGAATGGCATAAAATAGAAACTATTAATAAAATTTTAATCTGTTACAAAACCTTTTTATTTTCTTATTATTATAAATAAAAGTAATTTACAGTTAAATCTCCCTTTAGCAGTCTTTAAAATTGTATAAAATTTTTATGATCATAAAAAATAAAATATGCACCATTTTTCATTTAATTAACGACGGGAAATATTTTTGTTGATTACTTGAAATGTAATTTTAGAAACTAAGATTTTAGGCAATTTAAAAAGTCTGAAAAAACTGATAACTTTATTTAAAATATAAGATGTTTTTATCAACTATTTTTTTTTTAAAATCCCAAACTAATACATGTATACATATACTTTCTTTTACACCTACAAACAAATTTGTGTTACTAACTCACAGTTTCACTTCTAATTCTTGGAAAAACACTCTTTTTTTTCTTCCTCTCATTCAATGATTTCCCGAGAAAATTCTTCGCTGTCAAAATTGATGGAGGGGCGTGATTAGCCTATTGAGTGCCTGAGTGTTGGAACGGTAACTATGTCTATGCTGAGTATTGTATGCTATGCATTCATTGTCATCTAACTAAGGATATCCGAAGAAATAGAATAGAAAATCGGTTTTTTAAATGAAAGTTTTAAGTGATGTCAAAATACTCTTCAATTAAAAATTGCGTTAAACTATATGTTATTTATGGAATACAGATAAATATTTATCTGTAATTTCAAAATCTATAACGTTATTGATATTTCAGAAGTTTTCTTAATGAAAACTTCATTTTATCTTTCAGAATTTAAATAACAATAATAATATTATGTTTTGTAATCTATAAAATAAATTAGAAAAATAAATTGTTAATCAGTCCTATTTAGATTTAAAAAAAAATAATTAATGATAAATAAAACAAAATAGGCTAAGCATTCGGTAGGTAATTGATAATAACCTGAATTAAACTTTTAAGTTGAGTGAATTTACATTTTTTAAACAGAAAATCTTTTCAAATAAACCACGTATTGGTATATATTTGGGAAATGGGGGGGGGGGGGTGTGCAGCTCAATATTTATATATTTTAAATCCAAATATACCATTTTAAAATGAATTGCTGCACTATCTTTGAGTTGATGTTATGTGTTGGGATAAAAATATCTAGTTTCGTCGCGACAAATTTGTTTGTTTATTTATTTATTTATTTAAATAGAGTTTAGTAAGTATGTTATCTAATTATATATATATATATATATATATAAATATTCATTATCTGATATTAAAATGCATCAGAACTCGATTTAGATAATTTTCATAACAAAGTTTTAAACGGGTACTTATGATCAAACTTGCGTTAAAAATCTCTTTTTTTTTCTTTCCATAAATACATTTACCTCTGAATTTCAGAAAAAATATATGAACTAGAATTGTCTTCTATTTAAAAATTTTAGAGTATTAATTTAGAAGCTTACTATTTAGTTCATTTAAACAAGTTATATTAATTTCTAAATTAATAAAAAGGAATGATAATAAAAAACCAAAACGCAATAGGTTATTTATTAATAATTAATAAAATATTGATAAATGAATCAAATTTGGTTTAGAAGATACATAATAGTGATTAGTATATAAAAAAGGAATTAATTGAAATAATAAATTAAAATTTTTAATTTAACTAAAAAAGATTAAAAGTTATAGCAGTAATTAAAAATTATAAAAATTTAATAACAATTATCTAATTTGCTTAAAAATAAGTAATCGAATAATTAATAAAATAAAATTAACTCATTAATAATCGATACCGATTAAATTGTATTCAACATTTTAATTAAAAAAAAATTGAGTATTGTACTCCAGAATCATTCATAAGATGGCGCCACCACTGTGACTTCCTGGGCACTTCCCCAAGAATGAATAACCGGGTACTTCCCCAGGAGTGATTTCCCAGGTATTTCCTCAGGAGTAGCGTCCCTGGGAAGTTGCTCCGTGGGACGTTACTGGGAGCTCATTCCTGAGGACACCGTAAAAGTCTCTTCCCCAGGACGTCCTGATCTTGTCATTTTAGTTTTAGGAGGAATATGGGATGTCTTGGAGCTCCTGGGGAGGTACTGAGGAGCTTTTGTGCTATATGGGAAGTGTCAGGGAGATCTGTGCAGAATTATGGAAGTTATCGTGTCCAGAAGAAGGTTATATATATATATATATATATATATATAAGAATGTCTCGGGGATTTGGTTAATAATATTTATTAACATGTCTTGACTATGATGAAAGCAGGTGAAGCTATTTACAGAATGAAATTATAAGGGGGGTTTTGGGACATTCTGTTCCATATGCCGGAACATTCAACGACGTTTTGCGGCAGCTCTTGGAGCATGTCTTGCCAGCTTCGCTGTGAGAATGAATCTGTTTCACTGTTCTCTGCTATCAGGCTAACTGGATAAAACTTGACTGTCAGCACATACACAAACATGAACACGTCACTTGCTTCTCGTGAGATAATGCTTACCACAGCAGTGGACTAATGAGATGTTTTGGGAAGCAAACTGCAACTGACATTGTATATATACAAAAAGTCGGTATACCACAAGGTGCTTGTACATTTAGTATATTATCAAACTTATATCATTATGAACGTAAATATTTTAATAATAAAATACATTTATATCGATATATTGATGATATAATTTTAATTGATACTGAGTATAATTAATAAATTGATACCAGTATATCTCATTTCCCTGTAGATTATCCAGCTAATATAGAAATTAAAAAAACCCTGCTTTCTAATAATACCATTAACTTTTTAGATCTTAAAATTATATTAAAAGAAAACAAATTAATATCTGATATATATGACAAACGGTATGAATTTAATTTTAAAGTTAATACATTAACTCATGTCTTCATAATTCTGTGTATCGTAATAAAATCCTTAATCATATATGTAGAATAAAATGTTTATGTTCTTCTCATCTAATTAATGCAAATATTAAAAAGCTAATTTATGATGCACTAAATAATGGTTTTCCAAAAAAATTCATATATTCTTTAATATACAATTAGCCAATACATGATCTCAAAAATAATTAACACGTTGCGTAAAAAAAGTACAAAAAGTTATTAAAACATAAAAATAATAATAAAAAATTAAAAATTAAAAATGTAAAAAATATATAATAAAATGCATATAATTGGATGGCTGGGTGGGTAGATGTTATAGTACGGGGGAGGGCGGTGTTGTCTGGATAATACGCAATGGTTAATTAAAAATGAGAGTGGGAAATGCATTAGTTAGATTGAAAAACAAATTATAATGGTTGTTTAATTTACACTAATGAATAGATAATTGTATAGTTACATCAATTAGTTCTATTGATATATTTTAATTAATTTACATGATTAAACTGTACCTAACTTTTAGAAAATTGGAGACCTATAATACTATTTCTAAGTGTACAGGATAATTATTTAAATTATCTATTTTTAAATCTTAAATCGTCTTATATTAAGATATCGAGATTAGCTTAGAATAGTCAAATTAAATGATTTTGTTTTAAATCTTAATAGGGTGTATAGTTTAATTTTTCTGTTATCACATTATTCTGTTTTTAATTCATTCATTTATATATTATTATCACATTGACAATAATTTTTTTTATTTTTCCCTTTTCAGTTTGCTATCCAATTTGGTAGCTTTGATGCGTCTTGTTTTTGATGTTTTTTCTTCATTTAGTTTTGGTTTTGTGTGTATTGGTAGTCCCAAATTCTTATTGTTTTGCTTTTTCATGGCAAATACGAAGATGAAACCACACACTTCATTTGTAGTTCCAAAGTATTTGGGACCTGAAGATTCTGCTTTGGTTCTACAAATTCCATTTGTATTCATTTTTTTTTCCTTCCATGTTCAATGTGCTATAAGTTATTAAATTCAATGGTTCATATATTGTAATAGTATTAATGGTTATATATATATATATACACACACACACTGGTGTCCAAAAGTTAAGCATAATTGGTAATTAAGTAAGTAATAAAAGAAATATAAATCGAAATATGGTGAAACTCCAGGTGTGTAAATAAAATAGTACGCGTCATATATTTTCGCGAAGAGTTTTCCCCGAAATCGAAGAGGGGACCGTCAACAAATAGAAAAAGAACGAAGATCTTTTGGATAATCCTGTCAAAACTAATGCAGCAAAAGCGTTCAAACTGCACATTATGATTAAGTGGTACATAAAAATAAACACAGTACATTACAATAAGAGTTATTGTAATGTACTGTGTTTATTTTTATAAGGATAGCATTCATACTCGTAGAGAAATTAAAGTTTTTATAAAAACAGTCCTAAGTTTTTTTGCTTATAATTTGCAGAGTTCTTAATATAAAATAATGTTCTTTTCTGAAATTAGGACAAACATTATTGTACACAATACCCTGTCATCAGAATTTAAAAATTATAAAAATTGTATGAAAAATGAGTAGTTTAGTAAATAATTTTTCATTGCGTATGCGTCAACGATATCAAGATTTCATTTGCATATTGTGTTAGCTAACTGTATAGAGCAATTTCTGTAAAAGTTTCAAAAACATAGCTTGAAAATTCTGAAAATTATCGTCTGTAGAATCAACTCAAAATCCGTTATTCCTAAAAGGAAGCAAAATATCAGGGGTTTTACCCAAATACAGTTGTACGTGCAACATTGTCTAGGCACGAAACAATGGAATATGGATACAGTCCCTCATCTTTTTGCTTCATTAGGGAATAAAATATTTTGATCTCATTCTATCAACGATAATTTTCAGAATTTTTAATCTATGTTTTTGAGACTTACACAAAAGTTGCTCTACACATTTAACTAACATAATTTGCAAATGAAATTTTAATAGCGTTCACGCATGCGCAGTAAAAAATTATTTAGTAAACCTGCTCATTTGTCATACAATTTTTATTATTGTTAATTTCTGATGACCGGGTATTGTGTACCATGATGTTTGTCATATTTTCAGAAAAGAACATTATTTTATATTAAGAACTCTGCAAATTATAAGCAAAAAACTTAGAACTGTTTTTATAAAAACCTTAATTTCTCTACAAGTATACATGCTATCCTTATAAAAATAAACACAGTACACTACAATAAGCCACTTAATCATAATGTGCAGTTTGAACGCTTTTGCTACATTTGTTTTGACAGGGTTATCCAAAAGATCTTCGTTCTTTTTCAATTTGTTGACGGTCCCCTGTTCAATTTCGGGGAAAATTCTTCGCGAAAATATATGACGCGTACTATTTTGTTTACACACCTGGCGTTTCACCACATTTCGATTTATATTTCTTTCATTACTTACTTAATTACCAATTATGCTTAACTTTTGGACACCAGTGTAGTAAAGAGAGAGAGAGAGAGAGAGATGTATAAACTTTTTTACTGGTGGTAGTTTTGGGATCTACAGGTCATGATCGGAGTAGATCTGCAAAAAAAAAAAAAAAAAAAAAAAAAAAAAAAAAATATCAGAAATTCCTACGTGGGTGCAATCGCAATAGGTAGTATTTCATACGAAATATACCTTATACGTTAGCCCCGGCCTAGACGAGTCTTCAGGAAAAAGTCAGACCCCAGACCTGGCCGGCCATAGGATACAGATATTTTGACGGGTTCGCTGGGATAATAAAAAGCCTGGTGTTGTCAGGGCTAAAAATAGGAAAAACTTTTACTTGGCATGTTAGGTATAATATTGTTTTAAATAACTGACGGACATTTTAAACAGAGCAGAAAGGAAGTGGAAACGGCAAAAGTTCAAAAAGTTTAAGCTACAAAAAGGAAATCATTTTTCACGTGCATTTTTAAAAAAAGCGTTATAACATTTTGTTAGGAGCCAATCTTTGTTCATAACTTTAAATGAGTTTTTCTGCATTATGTTTTTGTTTTCTTTTTTAACCACATGAGTGTCTTTAAGACAAGAGCTTTTAAATTATCATTTCTGAAGAATCGTTAAAGAAAAAAGACATGTTTTATTATTATAATGCTTTTTTTTTTGGCAAATTTTTAAAAAATACATTTATTTTTCAACATATGATTTTTTTTTAGATAAATTACATCATTAATTAAATATTTTTAAAATTAATATTTAAAAAAATCCGGAAACAAAATTAAATTATATTTTCCTCATTAGTTAAATGAAAGAAAACTGAAATCCGATGAATAACGTTTTGAATTATATAATGATTTTAAATTACTCCACTTAAAAAATAGGTAACATCCCCAGTAATTGGCACTTTAAGAATTTGTCTTTAAACTTACTTCAATTTTCATTACAAAGAAATAAGATATTTACTTGGAAATATTTTTAAATCAAAGAATGCTTACCTGTACATCTATTTTGCCCACTAAAATCAGAAAAAATTTTAAAAAGTATTTTTATAAAAATATATTTATAAAAAGTTGCCGAAATCACAAGCCTAGAGCACCAATGTATGACACATTGTGATCCAGTAATTGGCACATGTTCAAATTAAAAAAAAAACTTTACATTTTGCATTAAGTTCAATCGCTTTAAATGAATTTACTGTAGATGAAGATGCCATATTTCCGGTTTTTGAGAGTAAGAAATCAGCATATTAGTCTGAAATGTGAACACTTTAAAACAATATAATATACTTATATTAATACCCAGCAATTGTCATGGTGTCCCCAGTAATTGTCATATGAAGCTTTAATGGATTCCAATTATTGATAATATTTCATATTTTCAAATAAAAACAAATGATAAACAAAATTAGTTTATAACTTTAAAAGTACTTCAAAAATAAGTGGTTTAATCTCAAATTACTTGCGAATTCCTTGTAATTGGAATAGGTGCCAATTACATGGAACTAGCAAAATTGAAGCACCATTAACTGGCATCTATCATTAATTCAGAATTCCAAATATTTGTGTCGAAAATACTTTTACACAATTAAAGTAACCTTTTTAACTAAACAAAACTGTTGTCAATTAAAATTTAAAACATATTATAAATCAGATAATAATGAATCGAAAAGCATGCCTTCCTTAAGTCAAAGAATAAGCATTTGCTACAAAAATGGCTGCTTCATACAAGCCATAATTGTTCTTCTTTCCTAGGCACTATTGTCATTTAGTAGCATAAATCAAAGTTATAATCTTTAACGTAAATGAGCATGTAACTGGTATATGGTCTTGCATTTTTAAAAGGTTGGATATAAATCTTATTTTAGTACATGTTTGTAGGATGTGCCAATCACTGGGGCATGCCAATTACTGGGGATGTTACCCTACTAATCATTTATTTATTTATTTATTTATTTATTTATTTATTTTTTACTTTACGAAAAATTTGAGGATGTGATTTTGTTTGCAAATTATATATTTAACCATCACAATAAAAGAAAAAAAGGTCAAAACTCTAAATCAATAAATGTTTTTCGAACTCCTCGCATTCCGATTTGTGTCTAATCCCTTAAAACGTCATACATTACTTAAACGGCCATATTTCTGTGAGTTTTGCAGTTCTGAAGATGCAGTCTTTTGTGTTTACTTCAGGATTGGAGAAGAAAAATTTTCCTAAGTGGAATTTTTAATTTACGGAGGCCGTGCAAAATCTCCCCCCCCCCCACCCCAATGGAGTTTCTAATTATGTCGTCATATTTTTAACCTTTTTTATGAAACTTTGCCATTTGAACTATGGTTCTAGAGGCAATATTTAAGGAAACGGTCTATTGTTCCTATATTTATGAATCACACTGTATATCTATATCTATATCTATATCTATCTATCTATATCTATATATATATATATATATTACATGGGTAGTGAGGGCCAGATATTTCTGATTTGAATGAAATTTAATAAAACTGGAAATATGACAAAACACAGTTTCTGATACGATAAAGTTAATTTCACTGATATATTTTTATTTTCTGAAGTTCAACTTTTACAGTGAACTAATATAATAAGTAAAACACAAACATTATAAAAATATTCATCAAATATGATAGAACTCTCTATAAAAGTATGTTTAGAATGTTTTCCCTAATGCTAAAATTTATGAAATCTCTTCTACAATTTCTTTCCAATTAGGCCATTTTTGCGTTTTGCGTTCCATTTTTAAAATGCAAAGGTAAAATAAAAATTAAATTAAATTGAAAATCATTAAAAATCAATGAAGTTTCTAAAGTAATCCGAACATACAGTAAAATTATTTTTCAAAAGGAAATAAAAAATTCTCTGTAAGAAAGCTAGTTTAAAAGCAGTCATTTTTTTGGTATTAAATATGTAAAAAAAAAATATATATATATAAATAAAAAGTAATTTCTTAAAATAAGAGTGACATAACTCTTTTTTCTTATTAAGGGAATTCGATACTCTTTGGATTTTATTTATTTATTTATTTAAGCATTTTAAGGTACATTTTTGACATAATAATAAATGACTCAATGAAAATAAATTATTCTAGTAAGAAATTGTTTGATTTTCTTTTCAAAATTTGAAGACTATTTTTTTTTAATTTAATTAAATTTTAAAATGAATATTCTCGTAGTATATTGAACATTTTGAGCTATTTTTTTAATTCGTAGAAGTGTGCTGTATAATTTAAAGTATTGGATTTATCATAAATTAATTAGTTTTGGAAAAAAAAAAAATTCAAATACGTTTAAAATTACAGTAAAAACTGAATTTACTTTACACTTTTATAAGTTAAAAAGAAAAAAAAAACTTTATTTATCAAATATACCATTAATAATATACCGAATTGAAAATATGCATAAAGTTTTAACTTTTTGAACATGCCTATTCGTAGAAAAAACACAAACTGAAAAAAAATCACTTTTAAGTTAAATTGATGGTGGCATTTAAAAAAAAAAACGGCGATGCAATGAAAACGCTTTAAACTGTATTTATAATACTCGGATTTTTACGAAACTTCACCAGAATGTCTCTGGATAATAAAGTATAATTTAAGCAAAAAATTAGAAATTCGATATTTTCGTCATTTTTCGCCATATAAAGGGTACCCTGTCTCCTCCATTTAGTCAAAAAAGAGTGAAAAAATGGCTTATGAAAATAACCTTTCGCAAGATACATGAAATCCACTCTTATAGGATAAGTGAATTTTAATTTCTGAAAAGGCATGAAATATTACCGGGTCTGAGTTAAAATCACTGGACTTTTTAAAGTGCAAATTCGCCTAATGGCGGAAATTTCTGAATGTGGGTTTCTGATTCTATTATGCATTTTGTAATTAAGCTATGTTTTATTTAGCCCACTATGAATTGTTTATATACAGAATTAAATGGAAAAGTTTCGTTACAGTATTCTTGAAGCGCTGAAAAGTATTTCCCAATTTATGCTTTATGTATAATTCTTTTTTCTTATTAATAAACAACTGAAGATTTTGCAAATTCTTTTCAACAAAAATATGAATCTCACAAATTAAAAAGCAACTAAATGAAATCGGAATCATTTTATTCGCCCACCATATATCTATATATAGCTGAATTACTTTATAAAATAGCGTCTAGACATTTTAAGAATTTCTGAATGAGTATGAAGTATGTGTGATGCAAACATGTTTTCCATTCAGATTATGCGCTGAAAAATTTTCATTATGCGAGTGATGAACATTAAACCTCTCTAAAAAGGGTTCTAGTGACTAAGAACTCGAACTTTTTACAGAGGCGTTATTGAAGAGCCAGGTATGAAACTTTGAAAATTATTTTCTTGAATAATATTTCTGGGTAGTGCTTTATTTAGATGTATTTGCGTCACAACTTCCTCAAACTTATGCATTTTTAATCAAAAGAGCGCCATCTTCATTTGGTGAATGGGTCTAATTTTAACTGACGAAATAGCGTTTAAAATGACAAGCAAAGTGATATGAGTCAGTTTGTTTTCCTTCATTATAATTCAATTAAATTTAAAAATACACGTATGCAATTCGTGCAATTCTTCTAATGATCTTGTTGATAAAAAAGATTTTTTTTTATTTTTTATAATAGACATCAATCTGTTATGTCTTTTTCTTTTCGTATGATCTTGTTTGAGGAAAAGGAAAATTTTTCTAATTGGCCAGTTTTGTCTAGTTTGGGAAGGGTTTTTCCCTTATAAAATTTATATAGTAACTTTTTTGAAAAATATTTCCATTACCATAATCACATTTTTCTACCTTATTTTAAAGATTTGACTCATGGGCATACGCAAACTGGCACGGGGAAAATCACGCCTCCCGCCAATCACACTAAATCTTTGAAAATAAACACAGTCGGACCCTTTAACGAACTCCTATTTAACGAATTTTGCGATTTAACGAAATTTCCTTTTTCCTCGAATAAAATGAAGACAAAATCCCCTATTTAACGAATAATAAACCCCGAATTTTTTCAACAGCCAAAATTTTTTTTTTTTTTTTGTTATCTTGGGTCAAAAAAATATTTTAAAGTTAATTACAGAAAGTTGCTTATGATAAAAATTATACCATCGGTGGGCAAAAATGCGATAAAATGAACGAATGAGAATACAAAGCCAATGTTTTGTGTTTTTTTTTTGTATTTTGGAAGAGAATCTTGGGACCAAGATACTAAAATGCTAATTGGTACTAAAAGATACTAAAAACTAATTGGAAAATGCTTTAACAAAGCGGGAATTCCAACCACACAAGTAAAAAGTAATGAAAATGAGAAAGATATCGCCCCGACATAGAAAGTCATCACTCCTGAGATGGACTTTAACAATTATGTCACATGTGATGACAGACTGTCTACCTGTGCAACTGAAGTTAATGAAGCAGTTAATTTGACGGAACCAATGAATAGCGATTCTGATGCAGAAATCGATTATGAAATTCCCATTAAAGCTATTACTTTTCCTCATGCTTTATATGGTTTAGAAACAGAAAACATACATACCTAATGACAGGGCGTAAATGACTCAATGTTTTCTTCTCTCCATAAAGTCGAAAAAGAACATTTTCCAATCAGGAATCATAGAAATTCTCAAATATCTATTACACAGATCTATAAAACTTAAAATTAATTAGTGTAGAATTGTTCGCTGTATTTTTAGCTGATGAATAAAAAGTGCGTAATTTCTAATTAAAGATATTTTTGTGTAGTGGCTTATTAGAGATTTCTGTAAGGTAAGTGCAGTTATATTTATTTTTCACTTTTGACCGCGATATTACAAATAACCCGATTTAACAAATAAAATTTATGGTTCCAATGAATTCGTTAAATCGGGGTCCGACTGTATTTATTTTTCTTTAAACAAAGAAATATAAATGTTAAAATCTGTTTGTGATGATTACTGAATTCTTAATTGCAATGATAGTTTTATTTTAAAAGTTTATATTATATTTCAATACGAGTGATAATTGTTTTTCATGGCCAGAAATAACAAACTTTTTTTTTTTTAAATCTTTGATCAATCTTAACACAACTATTCTAATTGGTAAATAGATCTTCTCAGTTGCAATTTTACAATTAACGGAAAATGTGTCCGATCTAGGATTTTAACCAGAGCTTAAACTACCAATGCTCTGTCAATTGAGCTATGCTGGACAAATCTGGCCCACCAAATTTAACGACTACAAAAGTTTCTTCTTGATTGGGATATCTGGTCTGATGTTTAAAACAACTCAATAGAATAAATCGCAGGTAATTTAATTCCAAGTAACGTTAGATACGTAAACTTTATTAATTTTAACAGAATTTTCGCCAGGATACATAAAAAAAATTTAAGGTCTTCTGATAATTGGAAGAACAGTATTTAATATCCAAACACGCGCGTTGGGTCTTTCAGCACCGGGCACTAGAAGAATTTGCCACAGTAATCCACACTTTCAATCAAAATAATCTGATTGTTCATTAGCTGCTTTTCCGAATTTCATTCATTTTATTATCAGAGAAGATAATATTTCCTGGCCTATTAGATCTGTGCGTATCCGTATGGTCTTGTTTTTATTTCGAATAAAATAATTTAAGAATACATTGTAATTTGAATTATAAAGATAAAATGACTTTGAAATGAGAGATGAAATGAATCCTTTTCATTTGAGATGAAAGTAGTGTGAACTGATGAGGGATCTCTCTATGAAGAAGAAACAGTTGATAAAGAATTCTAAAAGGAAATTTAGTTCCAACAATATAACGAACATTTGTGAATATTCAGATTACTGTCTTTGCCTTTGCAGCAATGGAATTGCTACACAGAGTTAAAATATTTCAATATTAAAAGTGTGGTATCTTACATTCAATATTTTGGTAAAAATGTATAATTTACTACATAGTATGTGAAAAATTAACAATAAGTCTATGACTTTGAAGACATGGTGCACGCTTCCATGTAATAAAAGGAAAAGGATAAATCGATTTATTATTTTTACCTAAAATTTAGTTGTTTGAGAAATTTTTTTTAATTCTACATACATCTTAATATTTCATATAGTTAGTGGCGACACACATAATGAGAAACAATGGTCAGAACATGCAGTCCAGGAGGTATATATTTTAGCGCCGGCCAGTCTCATTTAGAATGGGTTAAAACAATTATACGAAAAGACCGTACAAGGTTAAAGATAAAATTCCGGCTCTCAGTGGGAGAAAACTTATCTCCAGCTTGGCTTCTCTGCCTGCCTTCCTTTAATTAAAAACATGTCCTATAAGCGTGGAGGATAATATTGAATCAGTATAGTAATATAGACTGCTAAAAAAAGCCATTATTTGAAATAAAATAAAGCTCAGATATTTTGGGACCACACAGCGTGGACCACCTCTGAGTAAAAAATTATTTAATTTTCCTTTTTCTTTTTTCATCCTTTTGTATTTCTTTGAATTTTTACCGAAAAAATAAAAAATCCTTCCGAAATAAATTAAAGCACATTATTAGGCATTTACATAGGCACCAGCAGAACGTAATCTTAAGAAGAGAAAGAAATTGTAACAGATATAATGTCAGTCTGAAGTCCTGCATCGGGTAAATAATCGGATTTTACTTTTCCAGATTGGCACTATTTTTTTTTCATTGCGGGTCGATTCTAGCCAGGTTTAAACTGTTTTTTCGGCTTCGGGTCAGCTTAGGAGGTCGGTTTTTAATCGTGCCTCTCAGGTTTGAAATTACAATTTTTTTCAGAAGAAAGTGCTGAATATATTTCGTAAGAAAAAATATACATGTGAACATAAATGAATGTTTAAATATTATAGTTTTGCATTTTTTTTTTTTTTAACATAAAGGATCAAAATTATATTAGATGTAAAATTGTAGACAATTTTTTCACAATTGCATTAAAAGAAGTTTCCATTCAGGTTCCGATTTGACGAAAATTATTTAGTTGAATCTTGGTCGGCCCCAATATTTGGGATAAACGATTTTTTTTTTTTTTTTTTTTTTTTTTTTTTTTTTTTTTTTCATGCGGGACGGGTTTAAGGTTGAATTTCAGATTAGAATATTCTGGTCTAGTCTACGAAAGACTAAAGTTTATGATCCCCAACCCCTGTCATGGACATTAATTTTTGTTATATATGTGAATATATACCATGAATATCAACACAGAAAAAAATGTTGGTGATTATTAATGTACCGTCTTATGCCAATTACACGCTATTTATTAAAGGGGGTAAGGTACCAATTTTTTCTTTAAATTTTTATACCTTTATTAGCGACCACGTCCTATTTTTTCACTACGGTATTTTTCTTCTCCATAAATACATTGTTAACTTTTGAACGACAGACAAACAGGGTCACTATTTTTAGAAATATATAACGATTGTGCCAAAAATTACCGCTGTCACTTTTGCTTTAGCTGTTTCATCACATCTTCTAAATTTTGCATAATTTAAATTTTTATAGCATCAAGTAGTAAAAAATCGCATTTTGGAATGAAATTTATTTGAAAACTGTAGCAGAATTTTATGATCTTTCCATGACTTAAAAATAGTTTTCAAGCATAATTTTAAGCCTTCTCAACTGCACAAATATGTGGCAAAGTTACCACGTATGATAATTGACAAAGGCACATTAAAATATATATATATATATATAATATAAGATTAAAGATACGATATCTCATTTTAGCGGGTAACTGAAATCTGTCAAAAAAGAGAGGTTTTTTTTTTTAAATTCGAACATAAAATTAATGTCTTGTTAAATTAGTTAAATAATAAGGCTGAATCAGAATGTGCTCAGAATCCTATTTTAATTTCTGTATGATAAAAAATGATTCAACCATGATAACAAGGTGGATCAAAATAGACATAATGACGCTGATGATAGAAACATACTTCTAGCCACAAAAGGTACACAAATCAAGAATAGCTTTTAGATAAGGCATTTGCAAAGTAAATAGGTGTATAGATAATAAAATACGAAAAATTACTTGATTGCCCCTCTCGTATTTTACTGCAATTTGTATTTAGAAAAATGCTGCATGCATGTTTTGAATTTCATGAATCTTTAGAGTTTTCCGGCACTGAAAACGCATTTGTCTGCTTTAAAATAAATAATTGCAAACAATACATGAATGATGTATTTAATCTATCAGAATTAATTGCCAATTATGGACACTTTAATTGAAAATAAATGTTTAGATATAATGTTCTTCACTTGGTTCATCAGTTTAACCCTTTAACGTTCATTGGTTTCGCCACGAAACCACAAAATTTTAATTCCGATAAGCAACACTGACACCGGTATTTTTATCTAAAAATATCCCTTTTATTTTGTATGTGAAAAATCACGTTTTCTTATTTAGAAATATATTTGTACTTTATTACCGGTGTCAATCATTAATTTCGACATCTTAGCAATGAAAATGCTATGATCATTAAAGGGTTAAGGCCATAATGAACTGAAGTTTTTCTCATTTTTACCCTCATACCTTTCTAAGATTATTTATATTTTAGTTCTTTTTAAGAAAATTTCCGAAAATTTGAAACTGAAATCACTGGAGATCAACTAATGTTTCAAAAATATATCCATTTTAAAACTGTCAGTTTTCAAATAATAATAATAATAATAATAACTCAACTTCAATAACTATACACCATAGAAAACTGCATCGAGAACCATAAACAATTTACTCTTTATGAATATGCATTTTAATACGTTTGACAGCATGAAAAAGGAATGAAGAGTTTTTAAAAAATAAATTTGTAACGTAATAAGAATAAGCTAAATAAAACGAAATTATTTAAAACAATAAGCATTGATTTTGAATTTTCCACTCCCCCGCAATATGGCATACTTTATATATTTTCCTAAGAATTTTTTTGTGATTGAAAAAAACTCAGGATTTACATTTACTGCTTCTTGAATTACTTTTGCTTTAATGTATTATACAAAAACAGAAACAAATTTGTATTCCAATGTTATATATTGAAGCTTACCTATGTTCTATAACATAAATTTGGTGTTTCTTTTTTTTCTTCCATAGAACGCGCTTATAACATAATAGTTTTTACAAACCTTAATATGACAAAAATAAAGTAAAACATATCGGAAAAAAGATCAGATTGATTTGTAAATGTTTTAAAATTTAGTAAATAAATGTAAGACTACTTTTCTGATCCTGTATTGCACAGTTAAACATTTTCAAGCTAAAATCCATCAAACTGGCAGTAAATATACCGTATATTCCTGCATAAAACGCGCACTTTTCATATAAGAAACTTGACTGAAAATTATATGTGCACATTATGCCACGATTATAAACTAGTCGTTGGGGGCCACCGTAATACTTACCCATCATGGATATGTATATGAAAATAAAACATGTGAAACTATTTATACAATGCATTGTAATTCATAACCAAAATTTAAATATTGTTAATATGCACAGTAATGCTATATTAAAGAACTGCTGATGTACCATTTTCGACAAATTATATAAAACGCCAAACTACTCAAGTAGTACCGAACTGCGTAAAAGAAACATCCTTATAACTCCAAAAATAATAATTCTATTAACTAACAATTAACTGCGTCGGATGAAGCGTCTCATTTCCAATTAAAATATACTTCTGAATTGAAATTTGAATGAAAAACAGGGTCATGAAAAATCGTAGAATGTGGAAAACAAGATTACAAATATCTCGGCAACTAATAATCCGATCGACTTCGTTCTATATGCAAAATGTGTGTTATTTTATTGCCTTTTACGTCCATTCCTTAGAACAAAAAAATTCGAAAATTTTTATGTACTTTTCATCAGAACGAATTTTTCGAGAGTTCGAAAAAATTAGTTCCGGATAATCGAGGTTGCTGATATTAAATAGGGTTCGTCCCATTCTTACATACTAACTACATACAAAATTTCAAGTCTCTATCTCAATTTGTTCGGTAGATAGAGCGTTTACAGACAGACAGACAGACAGACGGCAAAAAATTTTTTCTAAAAATATGTTTTTCGGAATCTCCACTATCTAAAACGTGTAAATCCGTCAAAAAAAATTTTTCGATTTTCAAAACGATTGCAAGACTTAACCTATACTGCGTATGATGGGTAAGTAAAATGAAAGATTAAAAATTAAAGAGAAAAAAGGATGATATATAAGAAATAAGATTTCTAATTTAATGATTATGTTATTTATTTACAAAAAATATTTTTAGCTATCAGATTAAATGAAATGTAATATTATACGTCATAATAGCCTTTGCTTTATCTTTCTCTCTTTGTCTGACGAATCTTTTTTTTATAAAGAAAGAAAATATATATAGCAGGGTGCAGAAAATATATATAGCGCATTATAGCAGGGTGCTAATGCTCAAATATGAACGTCCAATGGCTAATTCCTAAACCTTTAGTCATAGGCATATAGATCCAGTTATAAAAATGTTTTAAATGATGTAAAAAATTATTTTGAAAGCCTCTTTGGATCAATAAAATTTCTTAAAAAGTTAGGAAAATTAATTTTTAAATGGTCCCCTGGTCCTATCAGGGATATATAGTAAAAATTTCCTCTTACACAAAAAATAAAGACAAAAAAAAATTCTGTTTATCTATCATTAAAGTTGACCGAGTTATGAAACTTTGAAGTGAATGACTTATACCACTTTCTTGCATCTGAACATAGATGAGTTTAGCCACGCTTCCAAGGGTCATATACAAAATGATTGAAGTATTAGAATAGAAGAATTTCTTTTACGTGTATCCGAGCTTTGAATAAAATTTTACAAGTATTACGATTAACTTTTCTTAATTAATTTTTAGTTTGGTTAAAATAATTGTATTTTAACATGTGTTTTATTTTGTAAGGATTTAAAGCTGTTTCTTTTCATGATTTCTTTTCACATAATTATGTTATTTTTGTAAGTTTTTGTTTAGCTTAAAACAATTTTATGTATGTTTACGAGTTCAAAATTTGTAGTCGAACTTTAACTTACTTTCAAATATCCGATCTTGGTTAATTTTTCAATGCATAACAATGTAATATCGGTATGATTTTTGGTGCTTACCATTTATGTTCATTTTACAGAATAAAACAAAAAATTTCGGATGGATTACTGCTAACAAGTTTAAGAAAATTTTTTAAATTAGACAACACAAACCAGTAATTTTTAATATTTATAATTGATTTTTTTTCTTTTAGCGCTTAATTCGAAAATTACCTTCATTTTGAACCGTCATATCAGGATTTTTAGCAAACGTAATTTCAAAACTAAAGAATAGCAAAAGTCTAATACTATAAAACAAAGAAGATGGTTGTGTTTTTTTAACTTTTGATAATTATTTTTTATGAAAGTCTTAGCACTGAATATGAAAATGACTTTCAGTTTAAACCGCCACATTGAATTTTTTTTCAAACTGTAAATTTCCAAATTAAAAAATAGCGGAAACCTGACACTTTAAAATAGTCTTAAAACGACTTTACTCAATTTAATTTGATTTAATTCAATCATTTATTAAATTTTTTGGCTTATATTATAATTCTTACAATTAAACAACCCAGGCGTTGGATGATGTGGTGATGGCAGGTCGATTTTAACTTTGAGCTTGTTACTTTTGAAATTTACGATTTGCTGAAAAATCCTGACGTGACTATTAAAAATAAAGGCCATTTTCAGATTCAGCGGTAAAACGTACATAAGAATCAATTATTAAAAGTAAAAAACTCAACAATCACATCTGTTTTAAAATATCAGATTTTCATTTTTCTCTCTATTTTACCTTCTAACTAAGACATTTACGGCGTGCAAAAAAATCCTTACGTGATGGGGGAAAAAAATGAAAGTAATTTTTTGATTCAGTGCTACAAAATACATAAGAATCAATTATCAAAATAAAGCATGACACAACCAAAATTTTGCAGGCCAGTGTAATCTAATAACTTTTTAAAATATATATTATTTTGTAAAAAATTGAGGCTGTTGCTTTTCGTTATATTTTTTAACAAAAATCCGATTTTTTTTCCTCTTAAATGTTTATTACAGGTTTTATATCTTGCATTAATATGGCTGGATGGTTGTAGATTTCAAATTTATACTGTAAAGTTAAATGCACTTTAAGTTTTTTTTCTTTAATATGTTTGTCGACTATTTGTATTTCTACTAAATTTGTGAAGAGCTATTCCATCTCAATTCAGGCAGACAGTACTGATATGCGTCAAGTCACCATCACAGATTTTTTTCAAAAAAATTCAGTAGTTAGAACTAAGTGATTTATAAAATTTCCTAAAAGGATTTTTCCCTAAAAATTTTTTTTCTCTGGTTACAGCACTTTAAAGTTCATGATAAAATTGGCAGTTTTCAGAAAAACTGAAAAACGCTTCATTTTGAAATGAACACAATACCAAACATATTCAACATATTCAGTCAATTTATTTTTTATAAACAGTTATTAAACTGATTTTTACTTTGGCATAGTTTTAAAAAATATAGTGACATTTTTACTTAATTAAAAAAATTAGATTTTAAGTATAAAAAATATAATTATTAGTGAATTTAAGATTTTTTTTCAGTATGAAAAAAAATATTTTAAAGCTAAACATTGATGGCAATCTAAAGACCTTTAATGGGAGTTTTACAGCAAATTTTATTTTAACTCTAAGGTGCTTATAACTTTTGTAATTCAATTTTAAATTTTGCAAAATTTTGTAAAATCACTACTTTTGAAATGCGATTTCTCAAAAACACCATTTTTTAAAAATCTGATAATATGCTCAATTCATACCTTATTAGTCTTTAATAAATACCTTACAAGCAAATCGTGTGTTTTTGCTTAGAAAATTTTATATGATTTTTTGAAAATAATATGTTGTGTGTATTTTTCAACAGACCACAAAGTCAAGCTCTTCCTTATTTAACCGAACTTGTAATGTAATTAATATTTCAAACTAAAAAATACATCACTAGTACATAATTATTACTGTTAAATTATAGCTAATCATTTGCTTAAATTTAAAATTGCGTAAAATACAGCCAATAATAAAATTAGTATTGTTCATATGCCATTTCATTCCATACTCATGAATGTGTTAAATCCATCTACACTGTGTAAAAATTTTGTTATATAGTATGGATATAATATATTAATGTGCAAATACATACATAACAGAAGAATTAGGTAGTGAAGGTTTCTTAAATTAACTTCAACTCCTTATCGTTGAAGGTATGAAGTCTCTCAGATTGTCCTATTGTAACTGGTTTTTCTCTTTCTAGAAGCACATTTTCCAATGGTAATGCACATTCATATTTTTTCTTTCCAGATTCTTTTGGCCACTGGAATGCTTTATCTATGGACCATGTTGGGTACATGAATGATACTTTAATGTCATTTAGTTCTTGTGATTGATATACCATTGATTTGTCCTATCCACCAATTATTTTCATAAATGCATTCAATGAAATCACCGATTTGGAAACTATGTATTGAATATTGTCTTTTCATTTGGCTGAAGGTTTCAACTTTTGTCAATTCATTTTTACTTGCTCGTTCCATATAATTTTCATTATTTACAATCACCCTATAATGTTTATATCTAATACCAACAATAGATTTTGCATTAGCATATTCTTTCTCATTATTAGTTCGATAGGATTGGATAATATTTCTGTCTGGATGGACTAGAATGTTATTTTTTAGCAGAGAAGATAGTTCAGCAACAAATGAGACAGATTTTTGGATAGCTTTTATTGGCTCTTTTTGGAGATTAAATTTTGTTGCATAGTGCCTGTCTCAGTCCCCAATAGCATCACATGCACTTTTAACATGGCCAGTACCTGAAAATATCCTCTACTTCAGTACAATTTTATTTTTGTGCAATTCATAAAACTGATACTTGTTTTTAAAATGTGCTCCAGCTCCATCTGGTACATACACAGGTGATTCCAGTGTTTGTAATTGGTACAACTTATATAATTCTTTTTTTACTTTTTCTATGTCACAAACAGCATGAGCTGTATCATGAGTTAATCATCAGAAACTATGATAAAACTCTTTATTTCTTCTCTAAAGTATGCTGTGCAGGTAACTAACGATATCTGAATATTCTGCCAGTGGTAGCTTTGTACTTCATTTGGCAGTATTAGTGAGTAATTTTCAGCAAAGTCAAAATGCATCACAAGCGCAGATTTTTTTTTAAGGGGTTTGGCTTATTTAATTTTATGAATAGGAATTTTTAAAGATTAGCTTATATTTATCTGCCATAATAATGTGCATATTATTATTTTTTCATTAAAAAATATTATTATAAATACAGAGAAATAAGAAAAAGCTTGATCTTCTGGTTTTCTGAGGAAAAAAAAAAACTAATTGGAAAAAAACTAAACTTGAAAAAAAAAAAAAAAATCTAATTCAGTTGTAATGTATGTATTTGCATTTTAATATATTATATCCATACTATATAACAAAATATTTAACACACTGTAGATGAATTTAGCACATTTATGAGTATGGAATCAAATGACATATGATCAATACTAATTTTATTATTGACTGTATTTTACGCAATTTTAAATTTAAGCAAATGATTAGCTATAATTTAACAGTAATAATTATGTACTAGTGATGTATTTTTTAGTTTGAAATATTAATTACATTACAAGTTCGGTTAAATAAGGAAGAGCTTGCTTTTGTGGTCTGTTGAAAAATACACACAATATGTTATTTTCAAAAAATCATATAAAATTTTCTAAGCAAAAACACACGATTTGCTTGTAAGGTATTTATTAGAGACTAATAAGGTATGAATTGAGCATATTATCAGATTTTTAAAAAATGGTGTTTTTGAGAAATTGCATTTCAAAAGTAGTGATTTTACAAAATTTTGCAAAATTTAAAATTGAATTACAAAAGTTGTAAGCACCTTAGAGTTAAAATAAAATTTGCTGTAAAACTCCCATTAAAGGTCTTTGGATTGCCATCAATGTTTAGCTTTAAAATATTTTTTTTCATTCTAAAAAAAAATCTTAAATTCACTAATAATTATATTTTTTGTACTTAAAATCTAATTTTTTTAATTAAGTAAAAATGTCACTATATTTTTTAAAACTATGCCAAAGTAAAATTCAGTTTAATAACTGTTTATAAAAAATAAATTGACTGAATATGTTGAATAAGTTTGGTATTGTGTTGATTTCAAAATGAAGCGTTTTTCAGTTTTTCTGAAAACTGCCAATTTTATCATGAACTTTAAAGTGCTGTAATCAGAGAAATAAATTTTTTAGGGAAAAATCCTTTTAGGAAATTTTATAAATCACTTAGTTCTAACTACTGAATTTTTTTGAAAAAAATCTGTGATGGTGATTTGACATGCCCTGCCTGAGCTGAGATGGAATTGCTCTGAATGATTCCTTTTTCGCAGCAAAAATTATGCTCCAACTTTAAAAAGCTGTTATTCGGTCAGTTTTAATAGTAGAAAAATGGGATTCTTTACTTTACTTCTCAGCATAACAGAAATATTTTACTAAATATAAGTTATAGGATTGGGGATCCGTATAAAAAATTAAATTACATAAATTTTAAATTTTTTTTTTTTTTTTTTTTTTTTTTTTTTTTTTTTTTTTTTTTTACTCAAATCGCTTTTAAAATACTCTTTTACCTCATTTAAATCATTTTATCAAATTTGAACTATATGTCTTGGACTGATGATTTAAGAATTTGGCATTGGTCATTGTTAAGAATGAGTGTAGTAAATACTCACGTGAATTACCCTGTATAGTAAATACACTCGTAAATAGAAAATGTCACGAAATTTAGGTGACCAGAGCGCGTTTTACGCTGGAGTATACGGTAAGTTCTAAATTATATTAAAATAATCAAAATATAATAGATAAAAGAAGAAATTGACCTTATTGCCGGGATTGAAAATCAGTGCTTATATCCCTTACTGGTTAAATGTAGAGATTTTTGAAAAATAAAAAGAAAATAAATGTAACTTTATTAGTACATTTTTGAAACAAACTAAACGACTTTAAAAAAATTCATTTACCACCTTTAGTTAGATTATACAATTTTGTTATTAATAATTTAGCATAAAACGGATTTTTCCTAGTCGAAGTTTTGGAAGAGAAAACGTATTTATATTCAACTCATCTTGAAATACACTGTCATTGATTTTACTTGAAGCGAGAAGTTGCCAAGCATGGGACGAGGTATGTTGATTTTACGCCTGCAAGTGCAACCCTAGTGGCAGCAGCGAGATTCAAAGCAGATCGTTTTAGGCGCGGTAACGGCATTAGCTTCCCTATCGGGCGAGGGGAGCTCACGTTGAGAGACTCACTTGTGTCTCAACAAGTGTCTTTGTTGATATGCCGCTCGGCGTTGTTTTGCACCCCTTCGCTGGGGCCACCGAATGTCCCAGTCACACAATAATAATATTCATTGACCACCGGCCTGTTGGATGAGAGCTATGGACTGACCACGGTGGAAAATGGGCTGTAGTAGATTAGTTTAATATTTTTTTAATTTATTTTTTATTTCTCATCGGGATATGCCTTCATTAAAATAATTAAGCACAGTGATGAGTTCCGATCAGTATATCACACCACAAAAACTTCACGAGGAGTTAAGATCGCCCGATGGCCAGTACCTTCTAGTGGACTGTCGGTCTGCATCGGACTTTCAAGCGAATCGTATTAAGGGTGCTATTAATATTACTATCCCAGCATCGGTAATCATGCTTCGAAGGCTGGAGAATGGGAAGATGAATATCCCAAGCATCATCCGCGGGGCACGCAGCCGAGAAAAATTTGGCGAGCAGTGGAAGACACACACAGTGGTCCTTTATGACCAGAATTCCGAAAAAATACGGGACAATGGACCTTGCGTCTTGAGCACATTATTTCGTAGAGTCCGACAAGATGGCTGTAAGGTTCTTTGTTTACAAGGTAAGAAATGATTTTTTTCCCCTTATTTCTTACAATCGCGAAAAAAATTGGGTTTTGATTTTTTTTTAAAATGAGTTATTTGGGAAAAGAGTAATTATTCATCCTCCATAACTAATCGTTACAATTCGTCCTCAATTTTTATCGGTATTCGGAAAATGGGGAGTATTGTTTACATTGTAGAAAAACACGTGCTTTTTGTGTATTTTATTGAATCTCCTGGATGTTAACACATGTCTTAATTGGTGTTAACTTCCATTCTCAGGATGACCTACAAGTTATTTCGCCCTCTTATTTTTGCTAAGCGTCACTTGAATCCGTATTGATTTTTGGGACCGCAGATATTTATAGAAAGGCTGCAGGGCAGAGAGAAAAGCTTGTTTATTCCCGCGTTTCTCTGCTCGCGTTATGTTAATTTATAAACATACGCACGTGATTTTCTGTTTGTATAATAAATAATAAAAGCATTTAGTGTTAGTCCACTAGTGTCTTTTGTAGTGTGTTGCGCTTTGAAATTTGACCCCGGCACTTTATTTTAAATTTTTATATTTATTATTATTCCTTTAGAAATTACATGATGACCAAATTGCTTCCATCTGTTTCTTTTGTTTGTTTATAGTTAGAAGTAGTTATTGTTTTATGATGTTTTACACTTGTCTTAAAGATCCAAAACATTTATGTTTATACTTATTACATTTTAATTGGGTTAATACGGTATAAGCTCTTTGACACTTTTTAAAAGAAAAAAATATAAAAAGTGTAAACTGAAGAGAAATGGAAATTCCGGGGGCTTAAAAGAATGTCAACTGTAATTAACCTTTTAAAGAAGTTTATAATCATTATATAAAAATAAAAGTAATGATACATATACGATAATATAAATGTTTGCAGCGGCAACAGGGTGATGCGGGCGCTACCCCCATTTAACCCTTTGTTGCGGGGAGGGGGGTGTTCTTGCTTACAGTGCAATTTTAGAGGGACGGCGTATAGAATAAGCCAAGTCTTTTACCATCCTCTGCTTCAATTTTTTAGATACATTTCCTAGTTTTTATTATTAATATGATCAGGAACCATATTAAAATTAAATAATAACAATAAAAAAAAATTAGATAAAGAACAGAAAAATAAGAAAAAAAATACTTTTAATTTTCTCTAAGTCAATTATCTACAGCCAGAAAGAACTTATTGGTGTACTCCATACACCAGCCCCTCCAATTGAAGGTTAAAGCAAGCTTCATCGTCGTTATCAGTTATATTTACTGATACATCAATGTTCCATAGAAAAATTAACAAGGTTTTTCACCAGACACGAAATATTCTTGCAGCGGCGCTGGGTCTGTGAATAAATAACCGACATTTCTCCTTAACATTAGGTTCACTCAGTACACTGATTAACATACCGGCCACATAATGAGAAATTTTGCATAGAAGTTTGCGGGTTCGAAACCAGCGTGGTCTAAGCAGGTTGACATGATTTTCCACCTTGCACGAAAACTTTCATTAGGGTAAACATTTTTCTTCAGATGTTCTCGCTGAAGCCATCGTTCACGGGCAAAACTGGTCGATACCCCTCCTAGAGGTCTGTACGGGCCGGGCTCGGGCCGATTTCCAATAATGGCATTCGGGCCGGGCCTAGTCACTAATCTTTTCGGGCCGGGCTGGGCTCGGGCCTTAATTTTTTTGCTGGAGTATCGGGATTTGCTGGAGTTTTCATGGACCAAAATAATCAGTTCCTACTGAATCTTCCTATATGAAAATACTTTTCTCGACCTTTTATAAATCAGTAATATTTGGCTTTGTCCAAAAATTTCTGCAAAAAAAGCATATACTTTTAAGCCGTCATTATTCTACAATTAAACATTAGAATTTATTTCTTTTAAAGAATCGTAGATTACTAGGCGTTTTAAAATAGAATTAAACACACACACACACACACCAAAAAAAAAAAAAAAAAAAAACATGATTATGACGGATTTTTTTTTAAACTGAAAACTGAAAGTTTCTTTTAAAATGTTCATCCATGCAAAATGAATACAACAATACGGGAGAAAAAAATATATTTACATCTGTTAAGAAGGGAATACATTTTTTTCGTTCCAAAGCGATTTCGTCTTTGGAAATTTTACCATATACCGCTTTTTCGATTTTTTGTCTCCATTACAGGGAATATGGATAAATAATACTAGTGATAACTGAAACATTTACATACAACAAACAAAGATTCATTTAAAAGCATAAATATCGCAGCCTACGGCAATTCTGCATAAATGGAGATTATAAACATGGGAAAAAAAAAAAGACTAATATAATTTTTTTTTTGGTCAGAACTCTTCCATAAGATTAAAGATCAATGTTCTGTAGAAATTCACTCGAGCCGGGCCGAGCTCGGGCCGAAATTTTAACTTCCGGGCCGGGCCGGGTCGGGCCATTCTTTTTTTTTTTTGTTCGGGCACTGCCGGGCTCGGGCCAAAATTTTAACTTTCGGGCCGGGCCCGGGCCTGGAAATTTCGGCCCGTGCAGACCTCTAGCTCCTCCACTAAATTCCTCTCTCTTATACCGTTAATTGGTTGAACGTTGAATAGTCAGTAATTTATATTTCACTAACCACTGATTTAAAAACTGATAAAACTTCTTCTATTTACACTTTTTTTTTTTTTTTACATTCTAAATTTGAATGTGTAATGGAGTTGGTGTCATTTATTCAACTTTTAACACATTCGCTGCCAATCACGCGCCAGCGCGTGATATGGCGCCAACCAGGGGTGATTCTCGTCCGAAATTTCCGAAAATTTAAGGCATCCTCTTCAGAAAATTTGAAATTGGGTTATCAGTTCCGCATAGTTGCCAACTTGTACGATTTTGCGCGCGGAAAAAACAATTGCGTAGTAATGCTAACTTCGTGATAAGATCGCCGAAATAGCATACATTTCGTCAATATTTCGTGGAAAAACGACGATTTCGTCAATGTTTTTGTAAACAAACTTTGTCAAAAGATCGATGAAAAACGCGAATTTCCTGTGCAGATCGCGGAAAAAACGGCAATTTCACCAAATATCGCAGATAAAACGCTGATTTGTTCTGAAGACGGCGGAAAAACGCCGATTTCGTCTAAAGATTGCGGATATAACGCCGATTTCGTTTAAAGATCGCGGAAAAAAACGCCGTTTTCGATAAAAGATCGCTTTAAAATATTTTGTCAAAAGAATATTTGAGCCTTCAAATTTTGTGTACTTTACTGCTGAATATCTCGAGTCACACAAATCACAAAATTTTGAAAAAGCCTATTATTGTAATTAAATTAATTTTATCAGTGACATCCATTCATTTTTGCGATTTACATTTTAAAAGATAACCTTGCATTTACAATAATTCTTTATTGTAAATGCATTTAAAAGTTTTAGATAATCAAATTCGGATAATTTTTACCTTGCCATATAACATAGAAAACAAATATCTTATGAAATCTGAAATTGTGCAAAAAAAAAAAAAAATATTCTGAGCAATTTAAAATACATGTCATGCAATGCGCCTACACGACCCTATCCTGAAGCGATAAGTTACATCTTTTTCCCACACAGGTGTATTCGAGCGCTTAAATAGCCAATATCTGTGGTTTTGGCGCACAGTTACATTCCATGTCTGATATTTTTTTTATTTGGATTTTATCAATAGATGAAATTTTAGTTACGCTATTGAATATTAGTCAGAAACAATTTGTAAACTATTTTTTAATGGTATAATCTTCTTCAATTGGGCTGCGATAGGATTTTTTTTAAATCATGATTAAAAATAATTTTTTAAACCATTAAAATCAATAAATTGATACAGTTTTCACACAAATTGCATTCGGAACAAATTTTTTTTTAACTTTAATTTATAACAACAAGTGTTAAAGTTTACAACTAGGACGTCTGGTCATTATTAGAAGAATGCTACTATATATATATATATATATATATATATATATATATGTGTGTGTGTATGTATGTATGTATGTATGTATGTATGTATGTGTGAGTGTGAAAATAAAATTATTTTAAGAAAAAAAAGTTAAGTTTTCCACATTTTTTCTCCTTAGTTATTATAATTGTCCGCAGATCTAAAATGGTGTGTTAGAAAACTTTCCTTAATTTAAGGCTGTAAACGATTTATATATCGTTCGCAAGATAACTCTCTTATGTGTCACGTGGCCTTCACAATTTTCTTAATTATGGATGGGTGTATGTCCGTGTGGGAGGGGGGGGAGGATGCAACAGTTTCTGATCTTGTACACAGCTGAGAACCATTTGATATAAAATTTTATTCTCAGATGCATTTTTAAATTAGCCAAAAGGCTCATTGATTATATGTACTTTTTTAAATGTTACCAAATAGTAAGATTTTATTAAATATTTTATTGATATTTCTAAATTTATTAAAATGTTTATTTAATGCTAATATTTCGATTTTATTCAAATCAGAATAATTATTTTAGTTTTCGTGCAGTTTTTGGTTTATTTTATTTTTGTCTAATTTCTAATGACTGATACATTCTAAAGCATCAGTTTGTGGGACAAACTTGAGGAAGGGGACTAGACCCTACCCCCCCCCCCCAAATAAAAAGCGATATAGCTAATTATGACTTGTAAGACAATGTAGTTATTCTAGGTTTTAGCTCACAGGCTATCAAAGCCTGAGAGCTTATATGACCACCCGTTCTATATGTACGTACGTACGTAACGCGATAACTCATGATAAAAATATCCGAATTATTTAAAATTTGTATGTAGGATTATTATGAGGCGCTTCCCTGATTAGTTTTGAGAGTTCATTCGATAGTATATGAAGGAGAACGGAGGCTAATGCCCTTCCCCTTAATTTATATAATTGGGTCTTTCATGCAGAATTATCAGATTTCGTTAAAATCTTTGGTATTGGATCATTCGGATGAGGCACCTCCGGGATTAGTAATGTGTGTTCATTGCATAAGTATTAAAAAAGGGAACGGGGTTATTGCCCCTTCCCTTTAATTTATATAAATGGGTTTTTCATGCAGAATTATCAGATTTTTTTCAAATCTTAGAAATAGGATCATTCTGATGAGGTGCTTCCGTGATTAATATTGGTTGTTCACTGGATAAGTTTAAAGAAGGAAAAGGCGGGGTAATCCCCCTTCTTAATTTAGGTTAATGGGTTTTTCACGCAAAGTTTACCGATTTGCTTCAAATTTTGGATATAGGTTCATTCTGAAAAGGCGTTTCCCTGATTTGTTTTTGGAATTCATTGGATAAGTATAAAGGGGGGATAGAGGGAACTACCCCTCATAATTTAGGTAAATGGTTTTCATGCAGAATTAATCGATTTGTTTAAATTTTTGGATTCAGATTCATAGTGGTAAGAAGCTTCCCTCATTAGTTGTGGTGTTGTTTTGTTAAGTATAAAAGGGGTTACGGGCGATTATTTCCCTCTTAAGTTAGCTAAATAGAGTTTTATGCAGGGTTATCCGATTTGCTTTAAATTTTGGATGTAAGTTGTTTCTGATAAGTTGAATTTTTGAACAGTTTTGGAGGTTTAATGGTTAAGTATAAAAGAGGGAACGGGGAAGAAGGCTTCTTAAATTGCATAAATGGTTTTTTATGCAAAATTATTCGACTTGCTTTGCACTTTGGATACAGATATATTATATAATAAGGCGTATCCCTGATTAGTTTTGTGGGGTTGAATGATTAAGTATAAAGAAAGGAAATGAGGGAGAAGGGCTATTTCATCCCTTAATTTGTTTTTCGAAGGGCATTATTATATAAGGCTGCAATATACAATTAGTGTGCATAGCCTGTGAGCTCTATGCTATCAGTTTAACTGGGCAATATTCTATTTATTATGATGTTGTTCGGCTGTTAGTTTTCAGTCTTAAATGCTCATTATTTTAAAAGTGTTTGCTTATCATCGCGACTAATATCGCAATTTGAAAATAAGAAACGCACAAAATTTCTAACTCTCTCAAAATAATTGTTCAAAAGTGGAACGAAATCTAGGTAGTGAAATCTAAAATAAATAAATAAATGTTGTTATGTTTGTTCAAATTTACGAGAAAAAGAGTTGAATAATCCGAAATAAAGCATCTGGATTTTATTTTGATGTGACCTCAAACACTGTAACAGTAGTGTATAAGGCTGTAAGCTTACATGTTTGGCGTATTTCGGATGTGAATATAACTTAAAGAGATGGTTGAATCGCCCTGCTTTGTCAAGCCGAAAATAGTTTGCGAGTAAGAAAGATATTTCGTCTCAATTCTATAAAGTTTTTGAAAAAACAAAACTTTATTTTTCTTTAATTGATTAGATATTTTTAATATCAAGGCTCACGTACCTTTTTTGTTTCTTTAATTAAACAAAGTTTTCGAGCCTCCCGACATCTGCGTGGGTGCTTATGATATAAAAATAACAATAATGTTTATTAGTATGTTTCTTTTACTTATTAATGGATTTCGAAAAGTCACGACTAATTAAAAAATAATAATGAATAAAACTGACTACAAATGATGGATTCTCACCTTATTCATCTGATATTTATTTATTGGACGCAGATTGGAGCATTTATTAAGTGGTTTGGCTCAATGTGCTTTTTTTTCTTCTTTAGCAAAATGTTGGTTATTCACATTTGAATTGAAATCCTATTGTACCTATTATCGCTTATTTTGACATGCAATGCAGTAGACGAAAATTTTCTCTTGTTCCTGCAAAAATTCGATGCATCTGACAACAAAAGAGTCACCTACGATGCTGTCGATCATATCAATTTTGTTTTTATTTCTAACATAAGATTTTGAGATATTTAACTCCAGTTGTAAATGTATTTGAAACTTTTTGCGCAAGGTACTTATTAACCCTTTAATGCATCAATTTTTCGTCCATTCTAACAGTGTTTCATGTCCCACCAGTGGCAGAGATGTTCTGACCTCTCAACTGGTAGACGGCAGGTGCTGGGTTCGAACCCAATCGCGGCCGTCGGCCTAACCGACGTGGTTTTCGTGGTTTTCTTCAAACCTTGCGTAAATATGAATTAGGTTCCCTTAGAAAGACACCCCATAAAGGGCACTTCTTCCCTTGGGCCTATAGCCCTCTAGTAGATAATCAGCCGATACAAAATAAACCAAACCAAACCAACAGAAATTCTTCCTTTAACTGACCGTACTAGGAAGCCAAAATTGCAAAAGTATCGACACCTCTATATTTCTTTGGAGTAGATATTTTTTAAAAGGAGTTTCATTCTGAAAGGGTTGAATTTTTTTTTTTTTTTTTTTTTTTTTTTTTTTTTTTCAGCTGTGAACAAGGTTTTAATAAAGTCACCCTTAATGCAGTCATATGCATTAGAGGGTTAATTTCAGGTTATATCGCAAACATAAAATTTAACTTTTGTTTCACTTTTCCTTACTTCACGTGTTCTCAGCATTAAAAAAAATGTTTAGAACTCAATCTTTATAGTTAAATTTGTTACGGCGATAAAAATTGTTAAGCCATAAAAGTAGCTAAGTATTATGTTTATCAAGATTAATATGAATATAAAATTCCTATACTATTAATAATTTTCATTCCAAAACAGAAGTCAGGAATGAGTTTATAATGTACTATAAATTACAGTATTATCTCTATTTGTTTTAAAGAAAAGTGAGAGGGATGGATTTTACTAAACATCGGCCGACATTGGCATGGGAGGATGATGCCTTCTGGGAAAATTTTTGAATTTAAAAGTCCAAATTATCGTTGTCATACAAGGAAAATTTTAAGATACTTACACAGTAAATCCGATCGCACGATGCTGCTATAAAATCCGTGAACTCAGGCCGAACTATGCGAGGGAAAAAAAATGGAAAGTGAATGAAGGACACTTAAAACTGATTTTGAATTGAAAAGAGACGGGGGGAAGGAATAATTTAAGAAAATAACCAATATATAACGAAATAATCGTTATATATATCACCCGGTGCACCACAAAAAAAACTTTTGCTGTCCAATGTGCATAGGCTAGCATAAAATATTATAACATAAAAACATACATAAATGCAAAAGTTTTTTTTTTTATATGTATATGTAGAAATTTAACGTCATGATAATGGAGACTTTTGTATTCAAAAACAGTCAGCAGTTCCTTTATATTGAAGCCTTCATGCAAACGACTGGTCTGAGATAATATCTGTAAAGAATAGAAACGCTTAACACTAGTGACTCATGATTGACTTTTTAAGGAGATAAATGTATGGCTCTCACTATACTTTTTCATGCAACTATTTCTTGATAATTTTTTAACTTATTTAATAGTTAAAATTCCGCGATTAAATAAGGTGATTTAAAAAATAGTCGTAGCCCCCCCCCCCCCAAAAAAAAAAGCGAAAAGTTGTACCCATGAATGAGTATAGTTCCCTAAAAGTCAGTGACGTGTCGCCACTAAAAGTCACCCAATATCATAATGCACCATGATACTTCTTGCTTATCGAAAACATCGCTTACGTTTATCTGTGTGTGTAAGGATTATGAAAGTTTTAAGTGTCATCTGTTTTGAACCTTCATAGAAGTGATTTTTTGTGTTTGACATTAAAGCAATTAAACAAATTTCATAGAAATATTCAAATAAGAATCGAATCAATTTGAAATTGGTAATGTGTACTTAAAACAGATTTAAATTGATTTAAAAACACCCTTGAAGGGCCTGTGGTATACTTCTCAATTAAAAAAAAATCTTTGAACTAAATCTTTAAAAACAATTTTTTTTAAGCCAAAAAAAAAAAAAAAAAAAAAATGTTTTCAAAGGAAGTTTGTAAATTCTCCCGAGTTTTCAACATCACAGTAACTGAATTACTCGCCTTGAAAGGGTTAACTTAACAAAACTGTCAACTGTTTAGCTTAAAAATCAAAGGGATTTACGTAATTCTATTTCGTTAAGTGAATTAATTTATCAAATAATTATTTAATTTATCGTAAAAAAAAATCATTCTCATCTGAGATGATGTGTGAAAATAGAAGATATTGGATATACTAGGAGGCCATATTGTAAACAAGTCAGTATTAGTCGCATTTAATTTTTAAATGTTTTTTGAATTCGGTGATCCCGATTTTCAACATTGGCTTGTATAATGTTGCTAAATCTTAATAGTCAACTATATAGAATAAAATCAATGGAATTTACGCAATTGATTCATTATTTTGTTCGTAAATTTATTTATAAAAAAATATATATGGATGTATTTATTTTAAAAGCAAATTTTCATTCTCTTCTGCACTCGTGTATTGAAAAGAAGACTATTGAATATAATATAAGATTATGAAATTCTAAACATAATAAATTCTGGCTGAATTCCAACACGGATTAGGAATACAATGATTGTGGCCAGAAATGTAGGCCTGTTATTAGTCTAGGCAGAAAGAGATTTCGGTGAAGGAGATGCAACATCTTCCGGCGCTCTGCGATCAATTGCATATCTGCTTCTAATACATAATTCTTTGAAATAGTAGACTTCTTCTGACTTTTGTTACTTAGTTTTAAATCTAAACTTCGATAGCTCTTAAGAGGTTTCGTGTTTCTGATTGCTTCCTATACATTAAAGGATTATTTTATGAATACATGTGTCGCATTTTAAGTAGGGAAAGATATTTTGTGGAAAGGTGCGTCTGATTTGATTGTTACATTTTAGAAAGACGAGCGCATTTTTGACAAGATCGATAAGAAACTGGCGGAAGCTGCTTTTATGTATCCTGAGAAAAATGCTTTTTTTTTTAAATTTCTCTTCTATTAAATTTGCTTTATTAATGAGGAAAATGAGTAAGGTAAAAAGTTTTATTTAATTTTGAATAGCGATTATGTTCGAGACACTTTTATTTTTTTTTTTTCAAGGGCGAATTGAATGTGGTAAACGATGAATTATTCAATAGATCGCCTGTGTTTGTTTGCTATTGAAAAAGAAATTAGCTTCAGATACCAGTTGCTGCAAAAGTACATTTTATTATTTATTATTTTGAAATAAAAAGTATTGCGGTAGTTTGAAAAGCTAATTAAACTTTAGAATATGAGAAAAAATTGAATTATTTTCATAAAAAACTGATTACAACTATTTTGTAATCCTTATATATCCTCCATCTGTTAGCATATGGTTTTATGGTCGGGGAGACGTGCTTAAATTCCTTTAACATAGCCATTATTACTTATTTGTAAATAATTTGATAACCAAAAGTCAGAATGGAATCGTGGAGTTTTCAGCGTATTTTATTTATTATAAGGTGATTTAAATATATAATTTCCCACTCAATTCTAAACCCATTTTTCAATGTAAAAACATGATACTTGCAGGCATTATTGTATGAGTAATTTGTCATCGGTTTTGGTAAAGAAAATTGCAAAGCTATTGTAACCATATTCTGAAATGATAATCGATGATTATCACTGTGGTTTTAGAAAAGGATGATCAACGTTGGATAAAATTTTTAGTATTAGGAACATGCTTGAAAAATTCTATGAACAAAATATTAATTTGCACCGATTATTTGTTGATTTTAAACAGGCATATGACAGTATTAGCAGAGATAAGTTATTTGAAATATTAAAGGAATTTAAAATACATGATAAAATAGTTAAACTTATTAAACTGACACTAGAAAATACAAAAGTAAAAGAAAGTCTTCCAAGAGAATTTAATGTAAATTCAGCTTTAAAGCAAGGGGCGTTCTCTGGGCATTTTTTTTTTAATTTATGCCTAAAGAAAATAATTGAAAGCATCTACAACAACAGAGGATCTACTATAAGAATCGCTCTGTACAAATCCTTGCATTTGCTGATGATGTCGATGTAATTGCTAGAAATATGAAAGTCCTGATTGAAACATACAATAAAATAGAATTTGAAGGGAAGAAACAAGGCCTTAAAGTTAATTAAAGAAGAGAAAATAAAATACATGAAAATGGACCGAAAAAATCCGACAACAGCAACATAAGCAATAAATAATGAATTAAAAATTAATGAAGTAACAGAATTTAAATATTTAGGATCTATGATTACCTATGATAATGATAGTAGCAGAGATTAAAGCTCGACTTACAGCAGGAAGTAGATGCTGTGTTATCTCTTCGAAATATTCTAAAATCACCTCTATTATCCCGAACAACTAAGTTTAAAATCTATAAAACTTTTGTAAAATTTATAGTTATTTACGGTAGTGAGACCTGGACCACTATCCAATAAGATGAAAAGTTGCTTGATAGGAAGGTCGCAATACAAATTTTTGAACCAATTAAGGAAGACAATGCTTAACGTATCAGAAAGAATATGGAAATGGAGCAACTGTATAATGAAAAAGACATAATAAACACCATTAAAATAAGAAGAATGTAACAGTTAGGCCATTTAGGCCGAATGGGGGATGACAGAAGAACGAAGGAGGTACATAATGGTAAATTGATTGGGAAAAGGAATGTTAGTCGAAGCAGGAAAATATGGAAAGAAGCGGTAGAAAAAAACCTAACACAAAACCAAATTATAAGTTACAAATTAAAGGCAGAAGATCGGAAGGTCTGGTGAGGTATATTAAGGGAGATCAAAATCCTTCATGTATTGTACACCATTAATGATGATGTGGAATTTATCATCGAACTTTTTTTTTTGATGCACAAATCATTAAATCAAAGTTTTTATTTTTTAGAATAGATTTTGTAAAAAGTTAATTATATGGTTTTTTTTAGAAAATAAATGATAGTAAATATATTTTGTTTCCTTTCCATCACAAACCTCTTTTGCGCGCGTGCAGTATGTGCATCAGGAAACAGCGATAAGAATACATAAATTTAAATTTTTGGTGATATATATATGTAAAGAAATACCTACGAACAGTGAATATTCAAATAAATATGAATAAATACAATTAATAACTGCTATAACTGTGTGTGGGTGTGATGACATTGGGGTTAAAAAGAATGTAAAATGTAATTTACGGAGTATTGCAGTTTTTGTATTGCAGGTTTAGCCCAGACATTCCTGTCTATTTGCGCGTATTACTATTACTGAACATAGATAGAACATAGAACCTTCAATATTCTGAAATATGTGGGTTAATTTTACCGTTCTTTAATACGTTTCCAACCAGATTTTTTTTTTTTTTTTTTTTTTTTTTAGAAATTAAATATGTTCCACGTTGAAAAAAGAAATTAAATATATTAAGATTGATCCAATAAATTTTATTGTTCGAAACAGTTAATCTGGGACAAATTATTCATTATATTACGGAAAGTTAGTGGAAGCTTGGAAGCTATGCTGATACTATGTCAAACAAAAACAAATTATGATATGATTGTAAAAGAGTTTCTTATTTATTTAGATAAAATAAACCTTGCTTGGATTACTTTTGATTAAATGCGCTATATTTGACTATAGACCGGAAGGGAAGATTAACCCATAAGATATTACACTTTGGCATTAAAATGTATTCTATGAACCTAAAGGGAATTTAATTTTATCTTTACCTAAAATTAAATTGAATTGATTAAAGTTGCATTAGAATATGCTCAAAATTACCCTTTTAACTTCTTTTTTTAAATAATTGTATATGTACCAAAAACTAATTTATGTAAATAAGCAGAAGAAGGTTTCAGTGTCAAAAAATTATATTAAGAAGCATGATGTTATTACTGGACTTGAATTTCATACGCTAAAATTAAAACTCGTACTAACAGATTTTTAAAAAAAAATGTAAATGTAGATTAATTACGCATTTTGTATTAAATCTAACGTCTGTGGACAGAATTAACTTAGTGTGAACGTTAATTTCAGTGTCAAAGAATAATGTTGGAAAGCATAAATTATTATTAGCGCATAAATTATTATACGTTAATAATAAAGCGACTGGAGTTTTATATGTCATAATTAAAACACGTACTGGCACTTTTCCATTAATAATAATATAAATTAGGACAAGAGTTTAAAAAAAAAAACTCACTTCTTCCAAAATTTAAAAAGTTTTTTATCAATTTTGTTGGTTAAAAAAGCACTACAATCTGAAAAAAAAAAAGGTTTCATCGTGTATTTTTGGCATTGTAAAATCTTGGATAAGGCAAGTTTTGAAACCCAAGATTCTAAATGTAGATTAATTATGGTCTGATTTTGTTTTGAATCTATTCTCTGTGGAGTAAGTAGTATTCACAAAAGTATTTGTCGCGTTTTACCAAGCATACGTTTTGCAATCGACTTCTAAACACACCTCCACATTAGTTATAACTATCCTGTATGTTGTTTAGCTATAATTATTTATAATACTTTCTTTCACCCACATAAAATATACTCTTGATAATACGACACTAGTGTGAGCTATTAAAGGAAATTTTCATGCATAATAAGCGTACTGAGGAAAAAAAAAAAAAACTTCGTTATAGTACTTTTAATTTCTTTCTTCACTTCCCTCAATAAAATTCCACCTGACTCTCTTTATTAGCATTACGTCCTTGGCGGTTGACTTTCGGTTTCATCCGCTTTTAACAAGGAAAAAAGAGCATGCTTTCCAACATTATATCAAGTGTCAATTTGCCCCTTTTTACAGTCTTCGGACACTAAACAATAAATGAGTAGTTAACTGTAAAAGCAGTGTAAATTATTTCTAACCAAAAATTTAGGAAATACCACAACATTTTCTTCCACGATAATAAAAAACAAAGAAACTCCATGAGAGAAATCTTTATAGATTTCTCGCTTGTATATGAAGACATTTAAATGATTTTTGATTGGGTAGCTGAGATCGAAATATATTTATGTGCGTGTTGTCTGTTTTAGTGCGCTACACATGCACTGAAATAGAAATTTTGTAGAATACTCTATCGGTCACACAAAAGAATTCCGTTACTTAATAGTATAGGGGGAAACGTTGTTTGCGGTGTGTTTTAATTAAGTTAAGCTTTTTAACAAATAATGAATTTGATACATGTTGCTGAGGCTTACTACAAGTTACTTCGTCTATAAAAGAAAGTGTATTTACAAAAATACACAAAAGATTTTCAATACTATACTGTATCTGAAATACTGCATATTAGCGAGGATTACAGGAAGTGCATTTTTGGTTGTGATAAAAGGTTTTAATTAAATCTTTGCATATTACCTTTTGTGTACAAATGTTGTAGACTATATACAGGGCTATACAAAAGAATTCATAAGAATTACAAAGTATGAATTCAATGAACGAAAATAAGTTAAGTTGGCTTTAAAAGATTTTGGATTTTACGCTAGAATTTAGATAAAAGGATATACGGGGCTACTCAAAGAATTAGATACATGGTCGTTCGTTGATGAAAATCTCTAGAAGTGTGGTTTCACTAGAGTTAATCATGCTTTAATGTTAATTTTTAGCTAAATAATAGCAAGTATATAAAGATAGAAGGTAAAATACAGGAGTGACAAAAGTATTAAAGTATCCTTCGGTCTATTTGTGTAAATTTCTAAAAGCCAAATGTCTGTCTACTATATGTTTTTAACACTTTCCAACACATTTAAAATTGTTTAGGAATTCTCTTTGTCCGTCCATAGTCCATCTGTTTCTCAGAACTCTAACTTGCGATAATATGAATGGATTGCACTGTAATTGATAAATGTTATTTAGATTTACTATGTTATGTTCAGTATTGAAAATAAAGTACATAGCGTTCATACTTTATTTGCAGTGACACGCAAATGTATTTCATTACATTATGGTCTATGGGGAAGTATTGTAATTATATTAATATGTAGCATTTATACTGTCCGCCCGTCTTTCTGTCTGTCCGCATATAACAGCTCAAAAACTATCCATATGGATGGTTTAAAATTTAATGTACATAATCGTTGCAGAATTTTGTCGAGTCATTTCAAATTTTATTAAAATCGAATCAATACATAAAAATATATTAATGAGTTTTTTCACTTTATAGCATCCTATCATACGTAATTAATTCAGTGATATACCATTATGTGTAATGATTGTAGGTCGTCATGGCGATGACGTCCTAATTAAGATGGAGTTCTATTTCCCTAATGCTGAATTTCAAACATATAAACATAATAAATATTGTATTAATGCATAAGAATGCAACAGCTATTGTACAAAGACCTGAATATTTATAAAACTAGTTACAGTACAAAAACATCTTATTTACTACATTTGACGTACACTTTCTAACTTTTTTTTCTTCAAAAGTTTCGGGACCAATTGATTTTTAAGCGGATTGTTAGCTGTGCTTTTGTACATGCCCGAATGATTCATTTCAGTATCAAAATCGTTCATTCTGCCCCTTTTTAACCAAAACTAAACATAAGCGTAGTTACTTGACGAATTGTGATTACATTCGTGACAGCAGCGACTTCAATGCATCAAATTACATGTTTTTAAACTGAATGTTTTTGCAGACGATATATACGCAGTTGCGATAAAAAGAATTTAGACCAGTGATTTGATAACTATTAGATTTACACTTTGAAATACGTTAGTATGGTGATATTTCGAACATGAATGTTTTCAAAAGTTTGAGATGTTTGTTTTTATTTTATTTTTTTTAGAGAGTTAGAAGAGAAGGTGGGGGAGGGTATACATGTGAACAATTTTTACATTTTTGACTATTTCTCAAAATTATTAAGAGCTATTGAAACAAAAATTAATTTATATAAATATTTACACATTGTTTGTTCCTTTGATGAAACTTTGCAATGCAATTATCAAGAATTTCTAACTTATCATCATCATTTTAAAAATTGTTTAAATTTGTTCACATGTGCCTCTTGTGGGTCTTATAAACAAACCTAGCTATAGGCACTTGTGAACATGTGCATAGTAAAGACAATAATAATTTTGTGAATAAAAACTGATAAAAACTAATTACATGCTTTCTTTATAGTTATGTGAATAAACCAATGAATGTTTGAACATAGATATAAGAAATTATTCTCAAAATTATACATTGATATACCTACTCCATTTCGAGTCAAGCATAGGAAAACTGTTACTTTTATATAAGTTACTGAATAATTCTGTTATTTTAATTTTATTATTTTTCTAAGTGTTGCAGATAACAAAATTGTGCATCATGATTAAAAAAAAAATTGGTGATTACCACAGTACTACTTATCCTTTTTTTTTGAAGGGGGTGGGGACAACTAAATTTCACTTTCATAAAATATCTTTACTACGAACTAAGAAGAAATTAAAATGTTTAAAACTAGAAATCCTTAACAGACGGACATATTGCTTTTTACATAAAGCCACCACTTTTAATTGTTATCTAGCTTCCAGTAAACTAAAACTGTGAAGAAATACTAAAAAAATTAAATTTATAACTCAGTGTTTGAAAAGGATAAGTAAATATTAAACAGACAAACAAACAAAATTAATATTCACAAACTTTAAAAATACACTTGTGAGCTGTTCACATCTGCCTCCATATTTTGTTCACAAATGTCACAGTTCTACCAACTTAAGCCAAATTTATAAAAAAGAGATTTTTATTATAAAAGAAGGAAATTTTTTGTAAAGTTACCTAATTAATGCCACAATAAAATGTAATGACATGGGTGTAAGTTTTCCGTCCGCAGGACGGAATTCCGTCTTTTAAAAGTTCCCGAGGACGGAAGTGGGACGGAAAAATCTCAGATGACGAAAAATGCGCGATTTTTCGTCAAAAGATTATGAACGAAACGTGATTTTTGTCAAATGATCGCAGAAAAAAGCGTTATTTCTGTCAAAAAATCACAGAAAAACACTTTTTCATTTAATAGACCGCAAAAGGATGCGTTTTTCGTCAAAAATAGCGGAATAAATGCGATTCTTGTCGACGGATCTCGAGAAAAATGTTATTTCCGTCGAAAAATCGCGAAAAGGACGCAGTCTCTCTCAAGGAATCGCGGAAGACTCGATTTTCCTCAAATGATCGTGGGAAAAACGCTACTTCTGTCATAATTGAGGAGAAAATGCAATTTTTATCAAAAGATCAAGGAAAAGGCATTTTTCATCAGAAGATTGTGAAAAAAGACACGATTTTTTTTCAAAAGATTGCTGATAATATTTGATTTTTGTCAAAAGATTGCAGAAAAAAAGCGCTATTTCTATCAAAAGATCTCAAAAAAGGCGTGTTTTTCGACAAAGAATAGCAAAAAAAAAAAAAAAAAAAAAAAAAAAAAGGTTCCTGTCGAATGATCACAAAAATGACAGTGACTTTCAAAGAATCGCTATTTTTGTCAAATGATAGCGGAGAAAACGTTATTTATTGCAGAATTGCGGAGAATACGTTATTTATTACAGAATTGCTGAGAAAACGCAATTTTTTGTCAAAGGAGCGAGGAAAAGACCCGAGTTTTGTCAAAAGATCATGGTTAAGTCGCGAATTTTTGTGAAAGTATCGCGAAAAATTCACGAATTTTTGTGAAAAGGTTGCGAAAAGTCACGAATTTTTGTCAAGAATCGCAAAAAATACGATTTTTGGTCAAAGGATCGCGATAGAGACAAGATTTTTGTCAAAGAATCGCTAAACAGACGCGATTTCTGTCAAAAGATCGTAGAAAAAAGCGAATTTCGTCAAACGGCCATAGAAAAAAATGCAAATCATGCACGAGCGTATGTGTTCACTCGGGGGGGGGGGGAGGGAAGTGATTCAAAATATTTTCTATCCTGGCGAAATTTCAAACTTGCTCCCATGTGTAATGATGATATTGTACTTTAAAAAATATCTTTGATGAATTTTTATTTCAATAACTTTAGATTTTTTTTACTTAATACCTTCTAAAACAAACAAATTGCAACTATCAGAAAACAAAATGGCTAATTGTACTTGAAATTTAGCCAAAAGATTGTATACGTATCTATAGATAATCTTTCGAATATTTTTACTCCAGATTAAACGAGTGAAATATGTACTGTTCATGTGTATTTCCCTCTCCCCTAAATTTTACTTTTGGATTTTGTCTGAGAAAGTTTTTTGATCTTGCGTCAGCAAATTATTATTTTTACATTATATTTGATTACTTTAATTAATTCATTTTAAGGTGGCATATCGCTGTTAAGTTTTTTTAAATTTTACCTAAAAAAATGTATGTAAAAGAGAAACATCTGAGCATTGTAAAAAAAACCTATAATTACACCAGTTATGACCAGGGTTGGCAAGTTTTTGACACCTGACGGTTTTTACCGGATTTTACCATGGTTTTTACCGTCATGTCAAAAACCTCTTTGTCAAAAATGTCGAAAACTGTCAAAAACCTATTTTTTAATTGTTTGTTTTTATATGATAACAATAATTATTTTTTCATTCTATCTTTAGTATTAAACCATTTTATGTGAAATATTCAGTATCAAAAAGATTCTCAAGTATATTTATCCATAAAAACAAAAACAAAATCTGCATTAAAAAAAAAAAAAAAACACATTTAAGATTCTCTGTAAATGTAATAATAATTTAAGAATAATTTTAAAGGTAAAACAGTTTTACTCATACAGTCATATGCATGTTAAAAAATATGCAATGTGTTATTTCTTTTAATTCACTTTAAATAATACCTGAATAAATTTTAAATAAAATGTAAGCAGGATATAAATAGTCTGACTTTATGGTAGCTTTAGTAATTTTTAATTAAAAAAAATGTTTCATGACTATTCAGGTAAAAATTTATATATAAAAATATAGGTGCTGGAATTGTCTATAAGACTCATAAATATTAGCACTAAAGTTAAAAAATACAAACTAGAATATATAAATTACTATTATACTCTGGTTTTTCTTAAATATTCTTTTGTTATTCATTAAATTTTAAATCCAAAAGCTTTCAATTGAAATCGAGTCTTAGCAAAATTTTATTTATATAAAAAATTTAAGATTTTGTTTATTGAACTGAAAATAAAAATCACCTTTTAGTTGCATTTATGAAGTGAATAAGATAAGCATTTTGAAATACAGTAGACTCCCTCAAATCCACACAGCTTGGGACCAGAGGTTTTGTGGATTTTAGAATTTTGCGGATTTCTGTTTCATTGCTTTGTTTATATTTTTAAAATAGTAATTTGAATGTAATTAACAATGAAATCGAAACTATTATGAAGGCTTACAATATAATAAAATAAGTAATAAATAATAAAAATTCAGATAATTTTTAACATGATTAAGATAATAAAAGCAAAGGTCAAGTTAATAATCAGTAATGTATGTTAAAATATTTACTATAAAAATAAGATGCATTTTTCACATGAAATTTGCTTTATAAAGATTACTAATTCACATCAAAATCATAAAATAAGCAAGTTTAAATTCAGGTTTAGCCAAACTTAATAACCAAAAAAATTTGGTTAATACATAAATATATTCGGTAAAAAGGTTGTGATTATCAGTGATATCTGCAATATCTTTTTTTTTTTTTTTTTTTCAAAATAATTTATTCTTTCTTCATGAAAGCACATGAATTCAGTAATATTTATCAAAATTACAAATATATATATGGAATTGATATAAAAATAAATATGTCAAATTTTGTTCCTACATCTGAACTGAAAGTTTCATTGTTTACATCGGTAAATTATGTGCGGATTTTAGACAGTTGCAGATTTGAGAGAGTCTAATGTATTATATATAATATTCAAATTTATTCAATGACCAGTTCTTGACATCTATTTTCATATCATATAACATTTTTGCATCCCTAAAATGATTTAAATAGTTTATAAGAAATGTATATTGAATGTTATTTAATAACAATAATAACCTTTTATCATTTAATATTAATGTCCTTTGCAGTTAGTAGAATCTATATTAATGGAGATTATGACAAATATTGTTCTTTCCTTTTACTCTTGTATTTTTTAATTTTCCCACTTAGGAAATCCTTCTTTTAAATAAATTTAACAAATGTAATTGAAAATAATAAGAACAACAAGGAAAAATTAACTTAGAAATGAATTTCATGCTGCATTTGCATTATAAATCAGACGAAAATTGAAAATGATGGGTTTTTTGACGGAATAAACCAGTAAAAACACGGTTTTTACCACTGTCATGTCGAAAACCTGTTTTTGACGTCAAAAATCCAACACTGGTTATGACTAACAATGTGTCATTTATTCTCAATGTAAAGAAATGATTAAAAGAATACTTGAGGTCTGTCTGCCTTGAAACTGAACCTTTTTATTTCATTGTTCAAGTACTTTTTCCCTCACTCCCTCAAAAAAATAATGTATGATTAAATTCCGAAAAAAAAAAAAAAGTATGCAATACTTTCAACTTTATTTTAGAAATTAAAAAAATGCTAAATTTTCAGGCAATTTCAGGTTCAGTCTTAAAATATAGATACAACTATGAATCCATAAAGACTGCATATAAAAGTATTGAATAATTGGAAAGAAATGTTTGCACATAAGAATTTAAATAGTACGTCTTTAACAATAACTGCTTTAAAGTAGCATTTTTATAATTGCTTACATTGAAGACATCCGATACGTTTTTAATCATAACTAGCGTAATTACAGGTATTGATTTTGCTGTTTGTTTTAAAATGCTTAGAACGTATTGCCTTTTTCATGTTAAATTTTTTTTTTGCAGCGTTTATGTCCTCTTTCAAGGTTAAGAATAAAGCGAACCGTTAAGTTCAAATAAACGCCATTTAATTAATCATCTTTCCGTCGCCAACCGTTTTAAGTTTTCTTCTTGTAAATTCATTGTCTGATAAATATCTATATAGTTAAGTATTTTTCAGAATTTTAAATGAAAATTTGAGATTATGGTTCTTTTAGTTCAGCATTTAAAAAAATATAGAAAATGATTGGAGGTATTTTGTTACAAGGATTCTTAGTAAAAAGTTGTGTATATAACTTAAAATATTTGAGAGAATCTCATTTTTCATAGATAACCTTTAACCCGGGAGGACGCGCGCAGGGCCTAAAAGACCCGGAGTGCGTATGGTTTTTACAATTGCAACCACTAATTTTTTTTAAAGTAATCTTCTACCTATTTTATCTGAAAATTTGTAAGAATTGTTTCCGTCTAAATAAAGCGACTGTTTTAATTTGATTTTATTGGTGACAAAGTTAAATCCATTCATACCCCGGGTAAGCGCGCGTTCTCCCGGGTTAATGACAACGATAATTGCTTTTACTTTTAAGGATAATTTCTGAAATCAATTTCGAAAGTGGTGAGTTGCGCTTTTCAACATTTAGTATTAAAATTATTAGTGTTTATTATAACATATTAAATTTCAAAATATTAGTAGAATAGAAAATTCCTATAAGATAAGCCTTGTGGATGTGAGGGGGGTGGGTGGACTTCTCTTTTGACATTTGAATTATATAATGTCCTAAAAAGAGTGAAACGCGCTTTATTTTTTTTACATGTTGGAATTATGACTATATTGAGTTGTATTCGGTAACATTTTCTCCATGCTCTTACAATAGTGTAAACAAACATACTATTTTTAAATGCCAAAAAGCTCAAACTTCATAAAATTCAAAGTAAAACTTCGTAAGTTTTGCTTGCAAAGAATCACTTTATGTGCTTGTCAGATCATGTCAAAATGTTTTCTAAATATAACTCGTAAGTCACAGATACCATGTACAAAAATCTAAAACTAATTTTTTGAAAATGAATAAAAAAACTCTCATTTATTTTATCTTCGAACTTATTTTAAACAATTTCGCAATTTATATCGCCTATATATCTTCAATTGATAAAAAATTAGAGGGACTTTCCATTTTTTTGGAGAAACCTTGAACAGTAGATTTTTAAATGGAAACCCATTAAGCCGAAGTGATTTTGATCCTTAGATATAAGGCTATAAAATCGTTTGAGTGTATGGTGTTGGCTGGAGTTGTCAAGGTTAGCTCAGTTTGTACAGCGTTGATGTGTTAAGTGAGTGGTCTATATACTTTTTCAATCGGCAAAAACTGTACTCATAATTATATCGCCCCTTTTATCAGAAAGTATAAAATAAATTATTTTGATCGTGGTTTAGAAGTGTGTTATGTTTTGTTTTGTTAATTCCATTACTCATTACAGATGGAAAAAAAAATCCTAAAACCTTTATTTCTTCTTTATAGAGTCGGCCGCATTCGAGTAAATTTTTAATTTCCTGCTAACGAATGAACAGGAAGTACGTAAGCAGGATATAAAGCTTGTCGCATTTCAAGCTCCTCTTCACTTACCTATGCTCTTATACGCATATATTTTAACATTTTACATTTGGTGTACTTAAAATCAATACAGCCGAAATTAGAATGGTGTAGAAAGAAAGCTTTAACAAGTAAATCTATAAAAATTCACTGAAGTACATTATTGAAGAATTTTCTATTTTTAACCGATTCAACAGCAGTTTAACCTTTGTAAAAGGCAACGATATTAAACGATATTAAACGATATTAAACGATAAGCAGTTATTTTGAGCCACAAACGTATAATTATCTCCATGTAAAAATTATGATTTTTTTTATTTAAATATAAATGAAATACATTTGGAAAATACTTAAAATTTCATGTGTCAACAAATGCCATTTGGATGTAAATTCAAAAACAGCTAATGTTACTAAATAAGAAAACGTTAAGTAAAAACAACTGTAAACAAATCATTAACTCCAAAATGCATAACGAACAATTAGTTTCGAAAACAACTATCTAGAATGTTACATTAGATATATACACATTAGGAAAAGATTTTGTAGTGTTCACAAGTTGTAGAACATAAATCTTTAAACTTTTGTTGCAAAACTTAATTAGCTGTAATCCTTCTAATTAACCCAATTGCATCATTTCGAAAATTGGTCTTGATCTCCAAAAAAATATTTTATTGTATCAAAATGTTTAAAAAGTAACTAAAAACAAATTGGTGTAAACGAAACATTCATAATGTTATCTCGTTGAATTAAGTGTACATGTCAAATCCATAGGTGAGTGTTTAACACTTCTACGCATAATTTGTTTGTACTTAAGTTATTTAAAGCTCTTATTTTTAAACTAAATATTTTTATTTTTCAAAAATTTATCGATCGTGACAGAGCAGCATCGATTATTTAAATCTTCATTTTCGTACATTCAAAAATACTTTAACTTGCGTATTTATAGTCAGATTGCCATGAAAATTTACATGTTATTGGGATTTATTATGGTATGCTTGGTATTGGAAATGTAAGAGTGTAGCATTTCTGGTTCGTTTACAGGAACATTCATTATATTACGATTTACGGAGTAAAAACGTTTTGTAGCGTATTTTAATTATATTACACTATTTTAAATATATTTAAAATTGCATATATTATTGATGTATACCACAAGGTGCTTTCTGCGGATAGCCGAACATGATGTGTATAAAATGTCTTTCATTTACAGACAAACGCGAAAAATGTCGTTATAGCACTGCCTGTGAATAATAATTGCTCAAAATCCTTTTTCAGTTGTGGTATGCGTTTTGAATTTTTGTGTGATATTGCTTTGTGTATATAAATTCTATTGATCCTATTTATATATAGGGCTGCACAAAAATTCAAGTGCATTGGGTGATCGGTTAACGAAGTGTTTGGTTAAAGAGCATTTTTGCGAAATTTATTTATGTTTGGATAACGAACGTCTCACAAAAGAAGCCAAGAAGCTATGCTGTATTTCAGATTTGCCGAGAGATTTTAATTGCATGTTGTGTCGACTTGCAGAACATTTTAAGAGTTGCATACGTATGGCTCAATTAATTTATGGGCTACCTGGGATTCGGGCTCTACATTTTAGGGCCCCCAAATTAAAATGAACAAATCGGAAGCATTAATTTTTATATTTTGTGTCCCTTTTTAAAGAAATATATGTGTGATTTCAAATGTTTTTTATGATAAATTGTAAAAAGATCTAATTTTTACAGAAAAACTATTGTATTTTTTGAGTTAAAAGGTTATTTTATTTTATTTTATTTTTTTAAGAAAATCAGTTTTTTTCTACAAAAGAAGTTTGGTTTTGTAATTTTTACAGAAAAATATTGTTTTAAGAGAAAATTATAGATATTTTCTGTAAATTAAACGGCTTCCCACTGGCGTCAAAATTGGTTTTTTCTGTCAATTTTAAAGATTTTTTTTTTCAGTGTAATTAAATTCAGAAATTATTACCAAGTTCTAGGACCCACTTGAACTTTATCAGAACCTGCAGTAAACACCATCTTTCAGAGAACTAAAGAGTTTTTGAAAATTAAAAGTGACAAAATGGTATGATTTAATTTAATGCTGCAATCAATTAATGTAATCCTAAAAGTTTTTCAAAGGGCATGTTATTTTTTTTATTTTTTTATTTTTTTTTCTTTTTTTATTATGCACGACACCGACAAAGCCATCAAAATACGACTTTTTTATATTAAATAAGGATGTACATTAATCCCATTAAAACAGGAATATTTGTTATTTTTTATAATTTATTCTACTTTTAAGAACGAATTAATTGAATTCCCATACAAATCTATACAAAATCTATGATCGGTTAATGAGCAATTTGATTAGTGAGCATTGTTTTGGAATGGATTAAGTTAATTAACTGATCACCCACTGTACATTTGCAGTATACTTACGAACATTACTTGATGGGAATCTTCAACTATGCAATGAGTTAAAATAAAGTAGCTTTTATAGATCGTATACAGAGATGCACGGAAAAGTTAGGCATATTTCTCGACTACTGGTAGTAATTGCAGACATTGTTTTCAAACACGCTTTGATTTTTCCGAAATGTTTTAGACAGCTTGCGCCTTTATCCAATGAACAATGAAGTTTAGTTGCAGTGTTCTGAATGTGTTAGAAAGTGTTCCATAATCTATGCTTAACGCATTATTTTCCGTTCTTGTTTAGATGCGAAACTAACGTTTGAGGAAATCCGTGCTGTAATGTATTTCAATAGATTAAACTTTTGGTATACATAAAAATGTTTCATTTAAATGTTTGACTTTAAACAATATAAGTACATAACTAATTTCTGTGTAAAAGTATCAGGCACGCCTCTGTGGATTTGGCATTTACTAACTAAAAATATGATTTCTGGTTAGGATCTCATTAAAAAAATATGCACATATAATGAGCTTATGTTGATATAAACACAAAAAATTCTGCGCATCTGCGCTAAAGATGCAAATAGTTAATATTTGTGTGTAATAAAATTCTGTATCAATTATTGTAATCGCTCTCAAACTTCTATTTCATAACCTTTTTTTTTATACAGGGTGATTCATAAAAGATGGGCAGAACTTTAAGGGGTTATAGTACACTTAAAGACAAATAACATTAAATAGGAGACTAAGGGTCCCAGACGTATTCCCAAGGAGATAGGGGGCATTAAAGTTTAGGGTCCGAAATTTCAAATGATTATAAAAAATGGAAAAATTGGTCGATTCGTTTGCGGTTTTTGCAAAAAATTTTCTTTATGCCAGTATTTTCTTGAAATAAAATTTTAAAGTTCAATTTCAAAAAATGCCGATAGGGGGCGCTTTAGACTTTGGAGTAACAAACAACTATTTTTTAACGTTATTTTTTGTATTTCTTTAAATGATTTCGAAAGCTTAGACTTAAACTTAAATTTTGATCTAAAAATCTGAGTCCTAACGAGTAGTTAAGTAGCGTAAACTGAAATTTGAAATTTGAAACCCTTCTCCCCCCAGAACAAAAATCAGTTATTCCCGATCTTTGTGTCGTAGATTAGGCTCTAACTACTGCCGCGTTTTGCTAAAATTATTCTTTATGTCAGTATTTTCTTGAAAATAAATTTTAAAGAAAAGTTTCAAAAAATTCCGATAGAGGGGGCTTTAGACTTTGGAGTAACGAACAACTATTTTATACCGTTATTTTTTGTGTCTCATTAAATGCTTTCTAAAGCTTAGACTTAAACTTAAATTTTCAGCTCAAAATCTGAATCGCTGAGCGTGGTTCAGTAGCGAGGGGAGGGGGTTCAAATTTCAACTTCTGAACATAGTTCAGTTTGCACTACTTAACCATGCCCAACGATTCTGTGCTGTGATACGAGGCAAAAATACAACTTTCGTCAAGGACTGCATAGTCGGAATTCACTCATAAAGGCACTGGCAGAGTTGGAAACGTCGCTCATGCAAACGTTAAAGCTCCATTCCTGACGCTAGTCACCGGGTGAAGAAGGAGACAGAAAGTATGCAAATGGGGAAGAAGAAGAACACGTATGCAAAATTTCGACACGATTCAGGCATAAAAACCACTGAACGGTGAGTCAAGTGTAAGTCGCTGTTGTAATGAATCGGAAGATGGTGCCCTTCACGAATAAGGAAAAGGCTGAGATGCATTTAATTTACGGAGCGGCAGATGGAAATGGTGCAGAGGCACAACGAATGTACGGAGAGCGATTTCCCAACAGGCGGTTGCCTAACCGCAAAACTTTCGAGCGCTTGCACAGACAGTTGTGTGAGACGGGATCATTTCTCGCTTCCCGGTCGAATGCAGGTCGTGCAAAAAAGGACGAATCAGTAGTTGTTGCAGAAGCCATTCTGGATGTAGTAGCGGCGCAGCCAAGTACAAGTACACGAACAGTGGCTAGGCAGGTGGATACCTCACAGTCCATGACTTGGAGGGTACTGAAGGATGAACATTTGCTCCCGTTTCATGTGCAACGAGTCCAGAAACTGTCTCCAGGGGATTATCCAAATCGTATTGAATTCGCCCGCTGGTTTCTGCAGCAGAACGCGCTAAATCCACATTTTGGACGAACTGTGCTTTTCACCGATGAATGTACCTTCACACGTGAAGGTACATTTAACACACACAATGCACATGTATGGGCGGATGTCAATCCACATGCTACGTATCCACATGCTCATCAGAGACGCTTTTCCATCAATGTTTGGGCAGGAATCCTCGGAGACCACCTAATCGGACCGTACCTTCTTCCTGAACGCCTCAACGGTAAAACATACCTCACATTTCTGCAACATGTGCTGCCAGACCTGTTAAACGTTGTTCCTCCACGCATCCGGCAGGTCATGTGGTTCCAGCACGATGGAGCGCCAGGCCCATCTGTACTATCTGGTACATCCGCAACTATCTGTACATCCGCAACTATCTGGACATCACATTTCCGAACAGATGGATTGGTCGAGGTGGTCCTGTTGCTTGGCCTGCTCGCTCGCCAGATCTTTCACCCCTCGATTTCTTTTTTGGGGGACAATTGAAGGCTCTTATGTATGAGACACCCATTGAATCCCCCGAGGAACTGGTCGCCAGACTTTCCGCCGCTGTAGGGGAAGTGCTCGAAAAGCCTGATGTTTTCGCGAATGTTCGCCGTTCCATTCTTCGCCATTGTTCTGCGTGCATAACCTCTGGTGGTCACAATTTTGAACATTTATTGTAATTACATGTTAATAAATATGCTTTCGTAACATAATCCTAATTTGTGTCTTTTTACCTCGTATCACAGCACACAATGTGTGGACATGGTAAACTGAACTGTGCTCAGGAGTAGAAATTTCAAACCCCTCTCCCCAGAAACTTAACCACGTCTAACGATTCAGATTTTGGGCTGAAAATTTAAGTCTAAGCTTTAGAAAGCATTTAATGAGACACAAAAAATAACAGTATAAAATAGTTGTTCGTTACTCCAAAGTCTAAAGCGTTCTCTATCGGAATTTTTTGAAACTTTTCTTTAAAATTTATTTTCAAGAAAATACTGACATAAAGAATAATTTTAGCAAAACGCGGCAGTAGTTAGAGCCTAATCTACGACACAAAGATCGGGAATAACTGATTTTTGTTCTGGGGGGAGAAGGGTTTCAATTTTCAAATTTCAGTTTACGCTACTTAACTACTCGTTAGGACTCAGATTTTTAGATCAAAATTTAAGTTTAAGTCTAAGCTTTTGAAATCATTTAAAGAAATACAAAAAATAACGTTAAAAAATAGTTGTTTGTTACTCCAAAGTCTACAGCGCCCCCTATCGGCATTTTTTGAAATTGAACTTTAAAATTTTATTTCAAGAAAATACTGGCATAAAGAAAATTTTTTGCAAAAACCGCAAACGAATCGACCAATTTTTCCATTTTTTATAATCATTTGAAATTTCGGACCCTAAACTTTAATGCCCCCTATCTCCTTGGGAATACGTCTGGGACCCTTAGTCTCCTATTTAATATTATTTGTCTTTAAGTGTACTATAACCCCTTAAAGTTCTGCCCATCTTTTATGAATCACCCTGTATAGGCTTCTTCCCTACAGCTTTTTATGGCAGGGAAAACTTAATCTCAAATTAGTTTTATAAAATGGTAAAAAAATAAGATTAAATAGAACAAATTTTTCTTTTCAAACATAATGGTAGAGAAAAAGCTTTAAAATTTATGCTTATGCGACAAACATTTATACAAATTTTGAATTAAATAACTTCGCATGTTCTTGACCGCATGTTCACTGAAAATTAAAGTTAACTTTATGGATCATTAATGAAAAATTAATTTAAAAAAATTCTAATGTGTACAAAGCTTTTTGCCACAATTACAAAATTTTCGCTCTCTATATGTCTAAATTTTAAGTATTCCCATTCGAGTTACCAATAATTTAGGGCTGACTCTGTTACGAATTTTTGGAAAATTCGGAACTAAAATATCTCGCAAATTTAAAAAATAGTCTCAAAAAAAAAAAAAAAAAAATATCGATTTCGTCGATCGTTCAAAGAAAAATCGTCGCAAGTCAAAGAATCGTTAATTTCGTCCAGGAATTCCGAAAAAAAGCAAATTTCATCAAAGGATCGCAAAAAAACGCAAATTTCGTTAAAAGATTGCGAAAAAAGGCAAATATCTTCAAAAGACTGCAAATTTCGTCAAAAAGATCGCAAGAAACTACAAATTTCATAATAAATTGCACAAGATATATCCAGAAACAGAAACAAAAAGAGAAGGAATGTAAGCGTCAAAAAATAAAAGTTGAAGGGGTGGGCTTATAAGTGTCTTTTAAAGATAAAATTCACATGTATGAGAGGGGGGGGTACTTGGTATTTTACGGTAGTCAGTTATTAGGGATGGGTTTAAAAAAAGTGATCTTTCACTGTATATTATTTATTTCTCAATTGAATGGTCAACATGAAAGAAAAGTTTGGGCCGTAGTCTTTGCTAATTTAAAACCAGTGCAGTCTGCATTGAGTGACAGCTTTTTCCAGTTTTCAGCATACGAGAACAATAATTTTTGTAACTTTTCCAAGTAAAGTCCGCTTTAGAGGAATCAATACATAGGGATCTAAAGCAATGTGCTCAAAACTGGCCGATGCTTAACAAATAAAATAATAAAGAAAAAATCATTTATTTTTTGCCTGCATTAACAACTAAGTCACGTCACTTTTGTAAATTTATTTTCGTTTCTTTTCAGGATTAAAAAATCTAATTCCCAATTTGTCATTTACAGAAAAAAAGTATTTTTTCAAGCCAAGTACCTCACATCTGTTAATAAAGCTCTTTTAATTTGAATTCCATGTTTAAGAACATTTACAAATTATTAAAAAACAAGTGGTATTACAGGTGTTTACTATTATCATATGCTTAAAAAAGAAAAAAGAAAGGAAGAAACTGAAGCAGTTAAATTTATAATCATATAGTAGATAAAAAGCGACAGATGACAAAAAAAGGATCATTTATCTAAGCTGAACGTTCACCACGATGTGGAAGACAACTTTACAAATAGCATCGTCGTGTTCAACACAGTCTGGTTCTACTTAATCGAATGCCCTCCTGTGGGTGGAATTTTACGACATCAAAAGGAGTGCAACATACGTGGGATTAAAATAACGTTAGCTATTTCGCACATGCGCGGCTTAAAATTTCTGTTTTCGTAATACAGCAGTGTTATTTTATTATCTTGTATTTAAGGGGCTGTGCATATATAACGTTAGCAACTTTTTGGCAATTTTGGGACCTCTCCCCCCCCCCCCCCCGGTATTGATATCGTTATCAACGCCTATTTTTTTTTAAACTTTAGAATGTATGTCATTTATCTGGAGTGGTATACAAAACTGGTTACGTACATTATTGATTTAAATGATGAGAAGTCAATCAAATATCCTTTTATATATCATATAACACTTAAAAGAAATTGTTATTATTTAAAAGTATTTTATAATAGTTTTTTGTTAGATAATGCATTCAAGAGTAATAATGTCTTGTTGTACTGGCCCTGATTTGCACAACCCCTAAAAAGTTGAGTTCAATTTTTTTAACTATGTAAAATTTGTATAAATTGTTAATTTGTTTAATCTTCGACATTTTCTGGCAATGAAAAGGGGGAAATTGCATTTATAGTGACAGAAAGTGTCGAAAATTCGTAAAATTCAAAGTATCATAAATCGTAAGTTTGGTCTTGATAAAATGGAATTTTTTTTATTTTGTTTGTTAAAGCATAGAATATTTTTCTAAATGTATCCCAACAATTGGGAATGAATAAAAAATTAAACATCGTTACATTTATAAAAGAAAGCAATTCTTCATCATACGAAAAACTTTTACGTGTAAAACATTTGAAACATTTTTGTAACAGAACTATATCGCTAATAAAAACGGTTTAATAATTAACTGTAGGTCAACAATAAGAACTGACACCCTATTTGATATATAGAGACTGGGGCACATGTGAACAGTTCACATAATTATAACTTTTTCTCATTACTGGATTAATTTCTGTAGACCATAAACTAGAGGTCTGCACGGACCGAAATTTCCCGGCCCGGGCCCGGCCCGAAAGTTAAAATTTCGGCCCGAGCTCGGCCCGGTCCTGAAAAAAGTTTAAAATTCGTCCCGAACCCGGCCTGGCTCGAGTGAATTTGTACAGAACATTGATCTTTAATCTTATGGAAGAGTTCTGACCAAAAAAAATTATATTAGTCTTTTTTTTCCATGTTTATAATCTCCATTTATGCAGAAGTGCCGTAGGCTGCGATATTTATGCTTTTAAATGAATCTTTGTTTGTTGTATGTAAATGTTTCAGTTATCACTAGTATTATTAATCCATATTCCCTGTAATGGAGACAAAAAATCGAAAAAGCGGTATATGGTAAAATTTCCAAAGACGAAATCGCTTTGGAGCGAAAAAAAAAATGCATTCCCTTCTTAACAGATGTAAATGTTTAATATATTTTTTTCTCCCGTATTGTTGTATTCATTTTGCATGGATGAACATTTTAAAAGATTTTCAGTTTTCAGTTAAAAAAAAAATTCCGTCATAATCATGTTTTTTTTTTTTTTTTTTTTTTTTTTTTTTTGTGTGTGTGTTTAATTCTATTTTAAAACGCCTAGTAATCTACGATTCTTTAAAAGGAATAAATTCTAATGTTTAATTGTAGAATAATGACGGCTTAAAAGTATATGCTTTTTTTGCAGAAATTTTTGGACAAAGCCAAATATTACTGATTTATAAAAAGTTGAGAAAAGGATTTTCATATGGGAAGATTCAATAGGAACTGATTATTTTGGTCCATGAAAACCAGGAAGAATGGAATCAGTCTCGGCTTCGTACGGAAAAAAAAGTTAGGCACGGCCCGATACTCCAGCAAAAAAATTAAGGCCCGAGCCCAGCCCGGCCCGAAAAGATTAGTGACTAGGCCCGGCCCGGCCCGGCCCGAAAGGATTAGTGACAAGGCCCGGCCCGAATGCCATTAATGAAAATCGGGCCGGGCCGGGCTCGGGCTTCGGGCCGAGGCCCGGCCCGTGCAGACCTCTACCATAAACTACTAAAATAGTAAACATGACATTTTTTTTTTACACATGATATTTTTTAGTTACTTTTATAATTCTTCTCACTTTTTTAATAATTTTACTAATTTAGAAAATTGTTCACGCTTGCCCCACTAGCAGGGCAGTTGTGAACACACGTGGGGCACATGTAAACACAGAGAAAAAATATCCTTTTATATGCTTTTTATTCAATTATTTATTTGTCGTCATGATCATAAGTTATTCACTGTAAATTGATATATGTATAAATTTATCTCATTCCTAGGTGATATGCTTAAAAACAAGATCATAAAATGAAAATATAAATTGGGGGGGATAGGGAAGATTAGATGACTGATTAAATATTTTTTCAATAACATGAAAATTAAAAAGTACCTTTTGAAAAAAAAAAAAAAATTAATGCTCTTAAATTTTGCTTAAGGGTTTTTGCTTCTGGAAGATCTTTGATAAGGGCTTTTAGATAATATTTATCGAAAATCTGCCTAAATACGAAGGATTCTCATTCATGTATTTGCTTTATTTACTTCTAAATTAATGATAAAGAAGGTTTAATGTTTATTAATGTTTAAAAAAAAATCTCGAGCTCACCCCCAAACTTAACTTCTTTTCCTTTTGAAAAAAAGGGAAGGGATTACAATCTGATTTTTATCAGTTTAAAAATTTCAATTTAAGATATTACTGATATCTCTCTCCATTCAAATCATCATATGCATAGCTATTTTAGAGATATAAACTTTTCTATCAAAAATTAAACCAACTAGTGAGAAATAATTTTTTTACGTAATTATAAGAAATTAAATTAAGAGCATAGTATTCACTATGCGTATTATTTTAATTATGTACATTAATTTGATTTTTAAAAATCAGTGCCAGCCCAGCCATGCCACTTGTAATTTTCCAATAAACACCCATCCAAGTATCTAAGAGATTTTTTTACCATATAATCTTTAGTTAAAAAATTTAACTTTATTATTTTACATTTTGCATTGGATAATTAATTTTAATTTTGAACTTGACTATGCACAACGTATGTACAACTTACAATGCATAAAAATATTCTTAAAAACCGTTTAGTAAATATTACATAATATTATTGCATTTTCGAAAATACTAAATTTATTTAAATTGCAATTGAACGTAAACGAGCTTATTGCTCTTTATGTACTCGTTGACAGATGTTTTTGTGGAAGTTACAATACAAAATAAAATGTTGTATTATGAAAAGTTTTCTATTTCAGGAAAATTATAGATATTGGAGGTAAGAAGTTGACTGAAAGGACCGGAATCTCAGAATGATCATTGGGGCACTTATAAACTGTTCATACCTGCCCCAACTAATCTGATCCCAAGTGCCCCACGTAACTACTAGTGTTAAATTGACAAATCAATAACATTTTTCAAGTATATGTTAAAACATTAAAATTCAAATAAATGAATAAATAAATAGTTAAATTGGAATTGAGATTTTATTTTTGAGATCTATAAAGGTTATTTTGGCTACTGATGACAGACAAAATGTCAGAGGGTTTCAAAAAAATTTTACCGTATGTCTATAAATGCTGTCATCGTTGGTATTTTTTTTTCAAATAAAAAAGTATATAATAACTAGTGAAAAATCGCGACGGTCACATCTGCTTCATTATCACATGTGTCCTAATCTCTCCTGTATATGGGTGATTCTACGATAAGAGGTTTCAAGTACATAGAGGATACGGCTAAAAAGAAAAGTTTGAGTTTGATCAAAAACCTTTAAATTATGATTTTTGTCCCGTTTATTTACCTTTCCATATAAGGTCAAGTCACTTTAAACATATTTTATAATTTTTTCTGGTCAGTGACTCTCTCCCCTGGCAATTATCTTGACAGGGGAAATACGGCAGGGGAGATACATTTTCATGATAAATTCAAATTTTTTAACTGACTGAATTAGTTTTTCGGTTAATTGTATATTTCACTTTAATTAGGGCAGTAAATGCAATTGAATTAAATGAATATTATAAGTTTTATGACTTACCAGGGGAGATACACGATCGCCTTGTGAAACCACTACACCGCACGGTCGCGTCGCATCAACTAAAAAAAGCGGCGCTTAAATGGCTTGCGCGTTTAGTATTGCTAACTTCAAGCCGATACATGTCCTTAAGCGCTACTTTCAATATAGCCATCCTAGAATTTATATTTGATTCAGCGGAACGAAATTTGACAGGGTAGATACACAAAAAAGCGGGATAAAAGTTAATTAAAAAAATTATTTGAAATTAACAATATTATTTTATTTTTTATTTTATAATACGTAAGTATAATTACTTAAATTCCAATTAAACATACTTTAATTAAGTATCTGAATGAAAAAATATATGTATTGTTTGAAAGTTAAATTGAAACCAGCAAGGGGACATGCCAGGGTAGTTCTTTAGACTTTGTAAGAAATTTCAGAAAAATGTGTTTTAATTAGGCATTCAATCGTGACGTTATTTAATAATGTATATTAAGATGATGCGATTCATTGCAAAAAATAGCAACATATAGAATAAAAAATCTGTTTTAAACGGATTGCCGTACAAATTACCTCTTATCTTAGAATCACCCATATAGCTCCTAACTCTTACGCTTTTTTATAATACAAAATTTTATTTTCATAAATCGTTGTAATCTGATTAAATAGAGCAAAAATTTCTGTTCAATTTTTGTGATACAAAAAACTGTAAGATGTTGGCAGCTATATGTGTAAAGAGTATTAAAAGTTATATAATTTAATACTACAGCAAAGTATTAACTGACGCTGTAGGAATATAATTTATTCATTATTATCACATCTCTTTATCTTTTGTAAATACAAAGTGACCATAATTTAACTGATATTATGCTGTGTATTTTGTTCAGCGAACGGAGCCAAATTTCGTAGGATGATTAACCCTGTGCTTATCAAACAAGCCCATTGGATCAAACAGGTAAATTCAGCATATTTATTCAAAATATAAGTTTGTTTAAAATAAACTAAATATATAAACCAGGCCAAAAAAAAGTTAAATATTTTAAATAAAAATTCTGGTATTGAATATTTCTTACAAAACTGGAGTAAAATTTCCTGTAATTCTAGGGTTAAACTAGACGGGAGAAAAACGTTTTACACGAAAAAGTTGTTCCAATAAGTCACCGCTAAGGAAAATGTAATGCTGTTTTTTTTTTTCCCGCTTAATCCTTTGTACCCATTTTGTTTAATCATCTAACAAAATTTGGCTCCATTCTCTCAATTGGATCACGTTACAAAACGCACAGAGTTCAGCCAGTTTAATTGTGGCCATTTCGTACATAAAAGTATCATATAATAAACTTTATCTTTCGAATGAAAAAGTTTTATATCAATTTGCCATTTCAATGTATCAAAATCATATTTTCATTCGTTTTGTGTGTAAATAATAAATATTTATTAAATATATAAACATTTAATAAATAAATATTTAACAAATATTTACTGTGCCAAATAAGATATGTTCAGCTACAACAGTGAACCTAAATAATATTATATAAAATTGGTTAGATGTTATAATCAAATTACAAAATAATATTATACTTTTTACCTTTCGTCGTTTATTCTAAGTTAATTCGTTTACCTTTCGTCGTCTTACTAAGTTAAACTTCTTACGTGTATCTAGTCCTTTAATATTTATGATTTTTAAATTCTGTGTCCCAAATTCAGAACATTTCCCTGTAAAAGGTTGAAACTTTACCAATATGCTAGATAGATTATATTGTATTTTTTTTTTAAGTTATGTATATGTATCAAAGATTCTTCAAATTTTTAGAAAATGCTTGTTTTGTATTAATCTATATGGGTGATTCTCAAAATAGGGACAATTTCAAAAGTGAAATCTTAAAAAAATTACTGTTAGCAAAATTTCTGAAAAAAATAGGTGTTGTTAATATAGTATTAGGTATACTTTACATGTAGTCAGCAGAGCTAAATATTTAAAAATTAACTTAAAAAAAAAATACTATTTTTTGAGCCATGCTAATGACAAATTTAATGCATATTTTAGGGATAATAAATGTAATACCTAAATTTATATGTAAAATTATACTTTATAAAAGATACAATATAAGCAATGGTTACATTTATGCACATAGGAGTCTTTAGCATGGACAGAAAAACCATGCTAATGACACTGATATTTGTCCATGCTAATGACAAATTTTAATTTAAATAAGATTATGAGCCATAATATAATCATAATGAAATAGTCCTTTCTGGGGCTTTTTAAAATACAAAAGTTCTATGCAAATAAGTAAAATAAAAATTTTGGCTATAAAATAAACATGAAAACTATTATCCATTCTAATGACATACAATTGATGTACGCTCCTGATATTCAACTTCTATTCTTAAAATACAATACATGCTTCTATTTTCAGACTGGGATAAAATGGCTATTTGTTGCCATGGAGAAACTTTATATTTTCAAACTATTGTCATATGGTGAAAATGAAATTTTGATTAATAATCAGCTGTTATAGTATGACCTTGTTTTGAAAATAGAATATGGAGGACAAACTTTAATTCTTTTTTTATATATTATAATTTTATTTTTAAAAAGAAATTTATTGGATCAATCTTCTCATTGATTAATTTAAAGAAAGAATAACATTTGTTTTATTTTATAAACATGATATTAACTCTTGAAAAAGCTAGTATATACAAGGCACAGCTGCTGTGGACATCCATGCTAATGACATTTTGAACATTTATTCTGTTATTTTAAGGTGTTTTTAACTAAAAAGTGAGTAATTCTTGAGTGCAAATAATAAATAATATTAAGACATCATATCTAAATATAAAAACATGACAGAAAATCTGTCAATTTTTTTTTTGTTTTGTATGCCGAAAGACATAAATTGTTCCCTATTTTGAGAATCACCCATATACATATATATATTTATATAAAATATATTGTGCATAAGTTTGTGTTATTTGATTATTGCGGTTTTAATTAAAGCATTAATAAATTCCGGTTATATAGTAAACTTAAAGTATATTCTAACATATAAATTAATAATTTCCATATAAATTTAAATGCATTATTATTTTTTATTATTTTTTTTTAACTTTGAATTGGGATGAATAATTTCTCTTTTCTGTTCAAAAATGTATTTTCAATAGTAAAATATACATAGCTTACAAAACTGCTTAATTTTTGATAAGTAGTAGTAATATTTTGATAAATAACCAACATTGGAAACTCTTTCTTGTAGTATGCATTATTTATCAAAAGAATTATATTTTCTTTTCGTTTAGATTTAGTGTCTGATTTGATATACTGAAAACTTTTCAAGAAAAATATTTTCTTACACAGTGAATAGTTTACAAAATGTGACAAGTTTGTTCTTAACTTGTTAATAATATATATACCATAACAAGAAAGAGAAAATCATGGGTCAAGCATAGATTGAGGCACTCTCCAACGCATTCAGAATATTGTAACAAAACTGCATAGTTTAAAAAATTAAAAATATTACGTCTTATTTCACCACATGGAAATGTATAACACATTTCAAAACCGAATTTCAGCTGTTCTCATCCGCAATCAGAAAATTATTTGGATTTTTTAGCAGCTCTGTATATGATATAAAAATTTATCTATTATCAAAATGCATTAAAAAAAATAGTTCATTTAAGCTATACATATATTTCAGTTAAATATTCCCCCCTCAGAAATTTCTTTTAATAAGGAGATGTGAATACTTTTCTGCAGCCTAGTATATGAGTTACAAAATTTATATATAAAGAGTAATATGCAAAAAATTAAATTTAAAAGCTCATACTGAATTTTAAAACGTACTCTTTAGAAATTATTACTCGAAGGTACTGTAACCAATTTCTTTTGTATGTCTCTGTAAATTAATAATAATTTTTAAAAAATGCTATGAATGCTCTGTTTTAACGTGATCATAGTGATATTTAGTGATTTATATCGGTTTTAATACATTTGAAATGGCATAATGTCTTTATAATACTCTCCAAAGGATTTTTCTCCATATACCATAATGTAAACGAATTATTTTGAATGTCTCTGTAAACGAACTATTAATCATGCATACTTCATAAGCAATACCAAACATACTTTGGAGACCCTAAATAAGCCTTATCAATTGCACGAAAATCCGAATATATTTACGGGAGATAGAAAGTGGGACAGATAAACCGAATGCATAAGCACTTTTCAACTTTTTTTTAAAGTGCCAAAAAAAAAAAAAAAAAAAAAAAAAAGATAATGTTTCTTAATCTACAAAAATGAACTATAATCAAGAATAAAAATATACAATAACCTCTTCGAGTCATCGGAAATTCTGAAAAGAGAGAGTTCCTTTACTTTTAAAATCCTCGGAAAACTATTTTACAAATTTAAAGAATAATTTATAAAAATAAAATTTTATTAGCTGCCTATCATTCTCGCAAACGTTTTTGAATGGCTTTTAAAGTTCAGTCAATTTTCTCAAATAGGAATATAACTTTTTCGGATGCTATGTATGCTTCGGATGTATGTAAATATTTTGATCCTCAGAAAACATGTTTTAACAGACAAACATACACAATTTACATTATTAATAGTAATATATAACAGTAATAATTAACGTTATTCTTTTACAGTTGCATGCACAAATTCAATTGTGCAACTGAAAATGATTACTTGAGAGTTGATAGAATCCGAAAAACCGATTTTCCGGTAGCAGATAATTGAATAACGCATTATAAAAGATAATAGGAACTGTTTCTGAAAACTACGAGCAGCTAATAAAATTATTTTTTATAAATTATTTTTAAAATTTAGAAAGTAGTTTTCTGATGTTCCTAAAGATAAAGGAACACTTCTTGGAATCTTGGGTGAATCGGAAGAGGTTATTATACATTTGCGCTCTTGATCACTGTACATTTTCTTACATTAAAAAACATTAGTCTTTTTTTTTTTAAGAGTATTTTAAGTAGTAACACTTCGGCACACTAAAATTTTAACTTTTTTCGGCATTTTTTAAAGTGCTTATAAAAATCCATTTAAATTAATTTTGTGGCCATACATTAAAGCAAAAAACCAAAATACCGGTTAGTTGATATTTCTGCAAAAGGAACTTAAGGGGAAAAAAAGAAGCTTGAAAAAAAAAAATCAAGTTGTCTAAAAAAATAGTGCGATATCAATAACGTTTTACATTCTAATACTTTTAAGTTGCCACATGTAGATAAAGTGCCGCAATGTATATTGATACAAAGCCCTCTCTCCTGTACTAAATGCATCATAACATTATATTTTAATAAATGAAGGAATATTTTTTTATAGCGTACTGAGGAAGATCGTAAATAAAGTAACAGTTTCTATTTTATTATAACATTTTATCTCATATTTGTTCAATGTTATGTAATTTAATAGAGTAATCGAGTTGTTTATTTTAAAAAGAAAATATGCGTAATGCACACAGTTTTCCCATAACGACAGATTGCACTTAAACTTAACAAAATGAATTTCCCTTTTTAACCCAGTAAAAAATGTTTCTTCGTCGGGTTATATATATGTATATTTTTAATATTTTATTTTATGCATGAATGAAAAACAGTACCAGTAAGTTTTATTTCTAAAAAGAATAAGGTTTAGCGAATTTTAAAAGCATTAAGTTTGTTCTATATGTTTTATTAATTTTTACATCACTTCACTTAAAGATAAGAGGAGGTTCAAAACCGTAGTAGAACAAGTCCATTTTGAACACACACACACATATATATATATATATATATATATATATACATATTTAGTCCACTTAGAAGTTGCATAAATTCTGTTTTATCTGCTCCCATAGTGAACCAAGTCTGTTTTCACGTACTTTCTCATATATAGCATCTGTTTACAGATTTCGTTCACCGTGGTAGTGAAAAAAAAAGATTTTTTTTGCACATTCTAAATGGACTATACAGAGTGTGCGCGGCTTATTCTTTAACCATTAGTTATAGACAAATAGTTCCTTTTACGAAAAAATATTAAATGAGGTAAAGAAATGTTTTAAAAATGATTTGGGTCAACAAAAACATTTTTTAAAAAGTTAAGAAATTTAAATTTTTATAAATTTACCCGATCTATAAGTTATATTTAGAGAAATTTTCCTGTTACACTAAAAAGTAAGACAAAAAATAACCTGTTATTCTACGAATAAAATTGACCGGGTAATAGCTGTTTAAAGTTGGAGCGTATTTTTTGCTGCTAATTAGGAATCGTTCACAAATTTAGTAGAAATATCATTTCGCCATATATATTTAAAAAAATGATTCAAAGTAAAATTAAATTTGAAATGTTTAATCATTTAAAAATATTAATGCAAAATATACAGTTTATAATAAACATATAAGGGCAAAAACAGAATTTTTGTTAATTAAAATGATGAAAATTAACATCCTCAGTTCTTTACAAAATTGTACATATTTTAAAATGTTGTTTAATTACACTACACTGCAAAAGATGGGTTGGTTGGTTGTATAGGATTTTTTGGCGCAAGGTCCCTATTGCGACATGCTGCGCCAAGACGAATAAAAAAAAATGTCGAAATAAAAAAATAAGTTAATAGAAACAGTGTAATTAAATAAAAATACTAATAATATATATATAGTAAAACTAATTAAAAGCGACCAAGGACCATAATTAAAAATAAATACTCTGACAATTTAAAACTGAAAAAGTTAAAATACAAACAGTGTATAAGATGATGTACAAATAATATATAAAAAATTAACCAATGAGATAGAAATAGAAAGACTGAAGAATGAAAAAATATAACTGGTTAAAATCTAATGAAAAGTGAAGCAATGAGAAATAACATGAAACATTAAAAGTCAAATATATAAAAAGCATAGTAAATGAAGCCAATAAAATCAGTTAGGCTCATATTCTTTGAGCATGGCATCATCGTCAGCATCAGAGTCATTGCTGCACGACTCGGATTCCATAGCCTCTTGTGCGTAATGTTGCAGCTGCTTAGGGTCCCTTACATTTCCAATATGTGGGCTAAAGTTGGATTTTTTCTTTGCTTTCATCACAGTTTTCCACTATGGTGATGCGGGAGCTGATGCTTTCGTTTTTCCTATTAGTGCACTGGATCCTTGTTTCAAATTCTGCTTTTGAAGCGTATTAGATTTTAGTGGTATTTTTGTGTTTGCGGAAGATTTGGACTTAGTCTGGGGTTCAGGAGCATGTGGAGTATTTTTTTGGAGATTGAGCTAACAACTTCTGTTGCCTTTTTTCTAGGTTAATTATTTTAACTGGTTCTTTGGATGGTAACCAATGTTCTAACTGTGGGTTTACAGAACATTTAGTTGGGAGAGAGATATCACGGGATTCTTTGATAGGAGTGTTTGTTGATTGTGTTCTGGTTGGATTATTTGGTGGAAAAGAAAAATCAGTCTGGGTGCTAAAGTGTCTTACAGATTTAGACTGCTGTTTCAATAGGCTTGAATAAGACACGCCGACAGACGGGGTCCTGGATTCTACAATTTTACGAGCTTCTGGGTAGGAAAGATTTTGCATTATTTTTACAGTGAGAATTTCCTTTTCACGGATCCAGTTTGGGCAAGAGCGAGAGAAAGCTGTATGATTACCCTTGCAGTTTATGCAGCGTTCAGGTTTTCCACATGACTTACTGTCGTGGCCAACTTCTGCACAACGTGCACAGGTAATCGATCCACGACAGGTAGTTGTAGTATGCCAAAACGCTGGCATTTAAAGTAATGGATGGGATTAGGGATGTAAGGACGGACAGCACAACTAAGGTAAGCAGCTTTTATTCTTGTTAGTAAAGTTGGGCTATTGAAAGTAAGAATGATGTGCTTCGTCGGAAGCACTTGGTCGTTTCGACGGATAGTAATGCATCTTACATCTATAATATTTTGGTCTTTAAGATTTTGTAAAAGTTCATCTCTGGTAGAAAACAAAAGATCTGGCTCGGATATTACGCCACGGCATATATTTAGGGTTTGATGTGCTTAAACAGAAAAAGAGCCTATTGTATTAGAGTTTAGGAGAAGTTCTGAATGGCTGGCTGAAGAAACTTCAACAAGTAAATCCCCAGACTGCAACTTTTTTAGGGAATGTGAATCATCAGAAACAGATTGAAATGTTTTCGCAATAAGAAAAGGATTCTTAAATGAATTATCAGACTGGCTGTCAGTGCGTTTTACTACAAAAAAGCGAGTGTAAGGAATATTCTGTACAGTTTGTTGCTCACCATATGGGAGAGATATAGAAGGAAGTGAATTTCCATCCATAATCGAAAAAAAAGAACAATTCAGACCCCGGCCGCACCACCCACTACCGAGCCCAACAAGGGGATGCAAATTCGTGCACCAGTGCTAACCAGGGCCCATACGGTCACAAGACAACCTTATGTCAATCTCCACCCTTAACGAGATGACTAGTAGTTGCTCGATCACTTGATTCCCTAAAGCCAGTGACAAAAGTCAGCTGACCAGCCGATTGGTACATACGGGACCAATATGCACCTCCCGTCTACCTGAAGCAGAGGCCAAAGCAGTGTGTTGGTTTCCCTCAACTGCCAGGATCCCCCTTTCCAGTCGCCACACACGGCCAACACGTGGGTGGTTTACAATTCTCCATGAGTCGATATACAGGATGATATCGGCTCACACAGAATTTCCCTCATCTCCAAAAAGGAAACCACAATGAGAGTGAAACAAAGTTGAAAGGAAGACAAGAGGAGTAAGAGGAAAAGAGAAAAATCACTCAGGAGCCCGGGGTTGTGAAGCCCGTGAATACCTAAAGAAGGTGTCCTCCTGGGGGGTCTGCAAAAGATGGGTTAGTTTATGTTTTTTACCTTTTGATAATTTATTCTTATTTATTCTGTACCACTGAATCCTTTATTTTTTACTATTACGTAAAGATTTTTTGCAAATCATAAATATTAAAGTTGAAAAAAGCGAAAATTTGATGCTGTAAAATAGATATGATTGTTGTGCTTTTAACTTTTAATGTTTGAATTTTATGTATTTTTTATTGCTGAATCCGAAAATAGCTTTCATTTGTAATCATCACGTCAAGCTTTACGGCAAATTGTAAATTTCAAAGTTAAAAAGCTCAAAGTTAAAATTGAATCTCTTCACCAACTTCATCAGATCCCTTAGTTGTTCAGCTACAAGAATTCCAGTATAAGCCAAAAATTGAATAATAGAATTATATTTTAAAAAAATTACATCTGTTTTATAGTATCGGATTTTACTACATTTTAACTTTGACATTTAGGATCTTGAAGAAAACTCTAACGTGGTGGTTAAAAATGAAGGTCATTTTCATATTTAGTGCTAAAAAGTACATAAAAACCGATTATCAAAAGTAAAAATACTCAGCTATGTCCTTTATTTTATAATATCCGATTTCTGTTGTTTTTTAACGTTGACAGTTTATTATTTGCTATAAATTCTGACATGATGTTAAAAAGTAAGGTAATTTTTGAATTCAGTAAAATGCATAATAGTTAAAAACGCAACAATGGCAGTGTTACCTAATCTAAAACTTTTTCTTGAACTTCTTGGCGGTAATCTAATTTTTGTTGTTGTTATCCTGTAAAATTAATATAAATGCAAGGTAACCGCCGAAATTCATAACAATTTTAGACTCGTTGAATTTACATTAGTATGTAAAATTTAAAGTTCTAGTACAGATTTTGACCTTCAAAAACGTACATACGATTGTTGGAATTAAATAAAAACTTATAAGAATAACATTTTTACTAAAAGAAATCTTAAAAAGAAACAGTCCGAAATCTTTACAAAAAAAAAAAAAAAAAAAAAAAAAAAAAAAAAAAAACATATACATTTATTTTAGCCAATCTAAAACTTTCACGATATTTTTCAAAGTGCAGATGCTCATGAAATAAGTTCTTTGAATACTGTAAGTACTTGCCATATTGCCCCTCAAAGGAGGCCGAACTCATTTGTGCTCACATTCAGAAAAGTGGCATAAGTTGTGCATTTTTAAAATTTAATAACTCTGTAAATTTTAGTGCTATATGAACGGGACTTTGTTTTACTAGTCAGAGGAAAAAATTTCTAAATGTAACTTATAGAGCCGGGGTACCGTATAAAATTTTAATTTCGTGATTTTTTAAGAAATATTTTTATCGACCTAAATCGATTTTAAAATATTTCTTTATCTGATTTAAAATATTTGTGTAATAGGAAGTATAATTCTATGACTAACGTTTTAGGAATTAGCCAATGACCACCGTTGAGAATGGACATGTAGAGAGTGGAGAGAGTGTATAATTTTGTTTCAAAATGGGCTTGGTCTCCTATTGTTTATCAGCCTCTCATATAATAGACAAAAACGAAGACAGGTCTCGGTATTTTAAGATTTTCTAAAAAGAAAAGAAAGAAAAAAAACAAGATGGAAGTTATGACAAAATTAGTGCTCTCTTAAAGTTCTAAGTTTAATTTTGGTATTTGCGCTTAAAAGTCAAGTGTATGATTTGTGATAAAAATGAGTCTTACCTGTACTAATTACATCCTAACAAGTTTTTGAATGTTAACAGTTTGAAAAATCATGTATGATGGGATTTTGGCGGCCGCATTTCCGTATTTTACATAAATTTCTATCCAGATAATTGCGCTGTCGAAATTCTAAATTGCTACTCAAGCAAAGTTTTTAAGGTCTAGATACGTTTTTTTAAACTGTCCCATCATGTGCAGTTTAACAATAAAATAATTTTAAGGAACACAAAGTTACAATTTTTGGTAATTTTTATTTTTTAATTTACCCCAAGAATTTTTATTTTTTATTGACTTTTTGTCTATTTTATGTTCTGGAATTCATCTGTTATTTCAATAATAAATATTCACATCTGTGTTTATATTATTCTAATTTTTGTTGCGAGAAAATTTAAATATGCACTATCAAGCATTTTTGGACTTTTTTGAGGAAGGTAACATAAATTATATAGAATTATAATATTACACATTCATTTTTATTTTATCAAGCATTTAAATATGCTTTTTTTAAAACATGTACTTTTAAAAATACTTAAAAAATGACTCTAGCATTTTCACGTTCTGTAATTATCATAATTCCTCTTTTACTCCTTCTATTATTAATATTAGAAATCTTATTACTAAATAAATAACTTATATTTTTAAGTATAAATATGTATAATTTCATAAGAAATTTCCTGACGAATATCGCAGAGATCAAAAATTCAAGACATACATTTATTTTAAATTAAATTAAAAATGACTAATATGAATACTTATTTCATAATTGGTTTAAAGATTCAATACCATTTTAATATTTACAATTTAAAACAAATTCAAACACTCAAAAACTAGTCTATGCACAACCAAGGGTACATCTCGACAAAATTTGTAGCCTATTTAGGGCTTTTTCAAAAAATCCATTTAATAAAACAGGCCCCTTTTACAAAGCTCCTCCGAATAAAAAAAGCCTCTTTTGCAAAAGCTCCTCCGAATAAAACAGGCCCGTTCACAGTTTCTCTCAATGAAATAGGCTCCTTTACATTGCTTCTCCGAATAAAACAGGCCCCTTTACAAAGTCCCTCCTAATAAAACAGGCCCCTTTAGAAAATTCTTAAAAGAACAGGCATCTTCACAAAATTTTATTCCATAAAAGCATACTCTTGAAATTTTTTATACTGTTAGGTTTTAAAATGTGTAAATTGAAAAGAGAACAGGTGTACCAGAAGAGTATACCTTAGCAGAAGAACTTAAAGAACTTATTATTAATAAATGCTGGCAGTAACTAAATTCATTAACTGGATATCATATTTCGTTATAAAATCTTACCTTTCACAAAAATATAATAAATTTTATAAAAATAACTTGCTTTTAACAAAATGATCCCCAAGAAGAAAATTTTTGCATAGATCTCGAACAACATTTAATAGTAAACTAGCGAGCTACGCCCGCTAGCTGGGTCACTTTTTCCAAACGAACCTCGATATTAAGCAGTATATAATAAGCAACAAAAATCATTTAATAAGCAAGTCTTGGTGTTCGAATCCTCAAGCACAAAAAAAATACATTAAAGAGCTATAATTGTTATGCGCCCATTATTCCGTTAAAAATATGTGATTTCGCACAGTGGGCGCTACGCGCTATGGTCGCCATCGTCCCGTTAAAAATATTTGGTTTTGCACGGTTGGCGCTGCGCGCCCATAAGACATTTTCTCGTATTTTTTGGTTCATCAGAGGCACACTTTTACGCATATTCTGAATATGTAATTAGTTTTTTTTCTACTTTAAAAACTGTCTGCATGATGGTTTAAGAAAAAACGCGCAAAAAAAGTTTGTTTATTAAAAACTGCAAAAGACTGCTATTAAAAAAAAATAAGTAATTTCATTAATATCACAAAGAACATAACTAACAAACAAACTTTGGCAGCTCGTTTTCCGTTTGTACTAACAGAAATTAGTATTAATCGCGTAAATCTTAGGTTACACAATATTCGTGTATGCTACCAAAAAGAAAAAGTATGAAAATGAGCTACAACGATTAATACTCACATACAGAATAAATATATGAATAGCCAGTTACATCTGAGATCCTCAAAATATTAATTAGCGACACTATTACCTCTTTCTCTTATACATTCTTCGACAAAATGACGGGAGAAAAAGATGTTTTCGGCTGCTTCTTCTTTTAACCAAAGGGGAAAAGTTCTAGTCGATCACCGCAAGGTGGCGCAGTGTTCTGCCTGAGAGGTCCGTTTGAGCTCCGTTTTGGAAATGGGACGTTTTCCGTTCCGATTCTCGATCGGTTTTTAATTCATAACTTATTTAATTTTGGTCCCACGGTCTCGAAAATGCCCGAAATGACTTCCCCGGAATTTTTCTAATCGAAAGACACCTCTCGCGACTTCCAACTCGCCCGCGTTGCGAACTGTAATCGGCTTCAAGCAGACAGACAGAGGCGCACGGATTTTATTAGAATAGACTAGCGAGCTACGCCCGCTAGCTGGGCCACTTTTTCCAAACGAACCTCGATATTAAGCAATATATAATAAACAAAAAAATTCATTTAATAAGCAAGTCTTGGTGTTCGAATCCTCAGCACAAAAAAAGTAAATTAAAGAGCTATGGTTGTTATGCGCCCATTATCCCGTTAAAATATGTGATTTCGCACAGTGGGCGGTACGGACCCATCGTGCGAAGCCGGCCCACCGGCGCTACGCGCCATGGTCGCCATTGTCCCGTTAAAAATATTTGGTTTTGCACGGTTGGCGCTGCGCGTCTATAATACATTTTCTCGTATTTTTTGGATCATCAGAAGCAGACTTTTACGCACATTCTGAATATGTAATCAGTTTTTTTCTACTTTAAAAACTGTCTGCATGATGGTTTAAGAAAAAACGCGCAAAAAAAGTTTGTTTATTAAAAACTGCAAAAGACTGCTATTAAAAAAAAATAAGTAATTTCATTAATATCACAAAGAACATAACTAACAAACAAACTTTGGCAGCTCGTTTTCAGTTTGTACTAACAGAAATTAGTATTAATCGCGTAAATCTTAGGTTACACAATATTCGTGTATGCTACCAAAAAGAAAAAGTATGAAAATGAGCTACAACGATTAATACTCACATACAGAATAAATATATGAATAGCCAGTTACATCTGAGATCCTCAAAATATTAATTAGCAACACTATTACCGCTTAGTGAACATATCTTGCTGTGCTTAAATAGTTGTACTTATTATATTAATTAAACAGTGTTTAATATTTTTTACCAATTACTTCTTTTTCTCTTATACATTCTTTGACAAATTGACGGGAGAAAAATAGGTTTTCGGCTGCTTCTTCTTTTAGCCAAAGGGGAAAAGTTCCTGTTCTTCACCGCAAGGTAGCGCAGTGTTCTGCCTCAGAGCTCCGTTTGAGACCTGTTTGGGAAATAAGACGTTTTCCGTTCCGATTCCCGTCCGGTTTTTAATTCATAACTTTCTTAATTTTGGTCCCACGGTCTCGAAAATGCCCGAAATGACTTCCCCGGAATTTTTCGAATCGAAAGACACCTCTCGCGACTTCCAACTCGCCCGCGTTGCGAACTGTAATCGGCTTCAAGCAGACAGACAGACAGAGGCGCACGGATTTTATTAGTATAGACTAGCGAGCTACGCCCGCTAGCTGGGCCACTTTTTCCAAACGAACCTCGATATTAAGCAGTATATAATAAGCAAAAAAATTCATTTTATAAGCAAGTCTTGGAGTTCGAATCCTCAAGCACAAAAAAAGTAAATTAAAGAGCTATGGTTGTTATGCGCCCATTATCCCGTTAAAAATATGTGATTTCGCACAGTGGGCGCTACGTGCCCACCGTACAAAGGCGGCCCACCGGCCTACCGCCCACCGGCGCTACGCGCCATGGTCGCCATCGTCCCGTTAAAAATATTTGGTTTTGCACGGTTGGCGCTGCGCGCCCATAAGACATTTTCTCGTATTTTTTGGTTCATCAGAAGCAGACTTTTACGCAGATTCTGAATATGTAATCAGTTTTATCTACTTTAAAAACTGTCTGTATGATGGTTTAAGAAAAAACGCGCAAAAAAGTTTCGGTATTAAAGACTGCAAAAGACTGCTATTAAAAAAAAAATAAGTAATTTCATTAATATTACAAACAACATGACTAACAAATAATTTTGGCAGCTCGTTTTCCGTTTGTACTAACAAAAATTAGTATTAATCGCGTAAATCTTAGGTTACACAATATTCGTGTATGCTACCAAAAAGAAAAAGTATGAAAATAAACCGTGTTTAACATTTTTTACCAATTAGTTCTTTTTCAAAGAACCGAAACGAAAGAAAAAATCGTTTTCCCGGGAGAAAAAAGAGGTTTTCGGCTGCTTCTTCTTTTAGCCAAAGGAGAAAAGTTCAGGTCGTTCACCGCAAGGTGGCGCAGTGTTCTGCCTCAGAGCTCCGTTTGAGCTCCGTTTGGGAAATTAAACGTTTTTCGTTTCGATTCCCGAACGGTTTTTAATTCATAACTTTTTTAATTTTGGTCCCACGGTCTTGAAAATGCCCGAAATGACTTTCCCGGAATTTTTCGAATCGAAAGACACCTCTCGCGACTTCCAACTCGCCCGCGTTGCGAACTGTAATCGGCTTCAAGCAGACAGACAGACAGAGGCGCACTGATTTTATTAGTATAGATGTAATGTAATTCCATGTCAATTCGTGTCGGTATCAATTTAATGCGATGATCAGTAGCAGTTTGAATAAAGAGGAGGGAATATTTATTTTAGACGTCACATATCCCTTAAAGAAATTACTTTAATTTGAAGTAATTTGTCCTTGTATTAATTAAATATTTGCTATGCGTAACTTCCAAAGTACTTTCAACTAAATTTCTTATTTACAGAACCTATATGTTGGCAATTGGTTACATCTACATTATATATTTCAAAACTAATGCTTTTTTATTAAACATAAATGCACATTAATAAGAAACAAATATACAAATTACAAAAATATATTTTGATAAAAATATATTATGGTTTATTTGATGGTTTATATGAAATGGATGAGGAATTGATGGAGAAATAATTTTATTGACATAATAGATGTGGTATTTTTACTTCAGTAAAAACAAAATCAAATAATTAAATAACATCTGGGTCATTATCCTAAAAGTGTAAAATTCCAGTCATAAAACCCCTTTCAGTAATTGACATAAATATTTTTAAATTAATTTGTTTTCTGTTGAAAATGGAAGTAGATAATGTGTTGTGTGCATACATATTTTTTTATAGTTACTTCATATCATTTATTTCTTCGTTAAAAATATGCGATATCTCACCTTCGTGTCATGTCACACGCCCAATGTTACTAAGAAAAATGTTTGCTTACTGATTTAATTGGAAAAAAAAAGCGTAATATTATTCAAATCACTATTTTCTCAAGAGCAGAGTAACTTAACATAGTTATTGTACTTTCTTTGTCATTTTGTTTGTTTTCTGAGTTTGGAAAATAGTGCCACAATAAATTCTCACCTCCATGAAGCAAACAATACGTTGCCTTTTCATATTAATAGATGGCAAAATTATCATTATATTTTGTTTTCCATTATGCTAACGTAAGTCATTGTGTTTGCTCTTGTTAAATTATAAGTCAGAAATTTGTTTTTACTCACGTGTTCGATTTTGTTATAAAAAAGCAACCTTGGTCATTGGAGATTCTCATATCCGTGAACTTTAATTCAAGATGACTATACCATCACTAAAATTTATGCTTTTCATTGCTTATTTAAATATATCAACAAATGTTGTTTAAGAGCAAAAAAATTTTTTTTTCAAAAAATTAAATATGTACGTTAATAATTAGAGTATGTTCCTCACCTCCGCGAATCTCCCGATTTTAAAAATGCATATTTCAGAGAAAAATACTTAACAAGAATTTACAAATGACTGTAAATAAAAAATATAGTTTCAAAACTTTTAAAGAGAAGAGCTGAATAACATATAAAAGATAAGCAATGAAAAGAAGCTCCAGGTAGGAGATGAATTTTTTGTACTCATTTATTATGCATTCATACATAGAATTCCCTCTTAGTTGTTATCTAATAGAATACAGTTTTTTTTTTCATACTTTGTCTCCTCTGTGAGTAAAGTTAATAAAAAAACTATTTGTGAAAAAAAAAAAAAAAAGTATGTAGCTGGGTAATTGCTGATTTTTACTTACAGTAAGAGGTAAGTTTCTAAAAACGATAACGTTTGTTTTGTGAAAAACAACTGAAAATGTACATCTTTGGCAGAATAAACCAATCTAATCTGTAAAGGTTAAAATTCGCGGTTGCCAACGGCCACAGGGCGACTAAATGTAAAAAATTGGCGACTTTATGTTATGCATCAGATTGCCAGAATGGCGATCAATTATTTCCGAAAATTTAAAAAAAAAATCTGTCATAAATCTGAAAATTAGGACATAAAATAATATTGCGATTTTCGACAAATGATCGCTGAAAATGACCAATTTCGCCAATCGTTCGGAAAACAATCGCTAATATCGTCAAAGGATCGCGGGAAAACGAGAATTTAGTCAAAGGATTTCGACAAATTTCAGTAAAAAATCGCGGAAAAAAGTTAATTTTATCAAGAAATGGTAAAAATATGGCAAATTTCATAAATTTATCGCAAAAAAACGGGAAACTTGTCCAAAAGATTGCGAAAAAACGGCAAATTTCATCAAAAGATCGTGAAAAAACGGCAGATTTTGTCAAAAGATCGCGAAAAACAGCAGATTTCGTAAAAAAAAACTTCGAAAAAAGGCAGATTTTGTGTAAAGATCTCGAAAAAAAGGCAGATCTCGTGAAAAAATCGCGAAAAAACAGTAATCTTTGCCAATAATTGCGTAAAACAGCAAATTTCATCAAAACATCGCGAAAAATATTTCATCAAAATATCGCAGATTTCGTCAATTGATCGCGAAAAAACGGCAGATTTCGTCAAAAGATCAAGAAAAAAAAACGGCAGGTTTTCTCTAAAGATTGCGAGAAAAAGGCAGACTACTTCAAAAAAATTGCGAAAAAACTGCAATTTCCGTCAAAAAAAAGGGGAAAAAATGGCAACTTTCGTCAAAACAAAATCGCAAAAAAAACTATAAATTTCGTCCAAAAATCGTGAAAATGCGATAAATTTCTTCAAAAAATCACGAAAAAACTGCAAATTTCTTCATAAGATCGCAAAATTCATTGACCTATAGTAGAAAATATTACTAAATTCATCAAGTGGTTGAAAAGAAAAAAAATCGCAATTTTCATAATTGGTGATGGGGAAAGCTTTTTCTTCATAAGTTTGAACGAAGTTATGGTTTTCTGTACATATAAAATGATTGTTAATTATTTAATATTCTGATTAGAATTGTATGAAACTAAATTCTATATTTGAGCGAAATAATGTTAGTGTAGTTTGAAATTGTACTTATTAAAAAGTAGAGAGGTAGCTGTTCGTTTACACCAATACAGCTATGAAAATGCAGTGTATTTATTATAGAAAATGATTTGAAACACTTTAAGGGAACATCAGTACCTTTGAAACCATCTCTTCAATTATGAATATTACTGTAATATATGCGTATAAGTAATGTACTGTAATATAATTTTTTTCTTGTGTATATAAAAAAATGAAAGAAATTCAACAAACTCTCAATTTAAATATTTAAAAAAAAATAATTATAAACTTGAATGTTAAATCCATATACAAAAATATTAAATACACCATGGAGAACAAGTAAAAAAAAAAAAAAGAAACCTCTACTTCAATTAGCAAAAAAAAAAAACTTAGTATTTTTCAAACAAGCAAATTATAAAAACATAAACAGGTAGAAAAATCAGTTTAAAGTTTTTATTTATGTAGGTCATTGTGTTGGATTTATTAATATAATTTGAAATACCTCACAATGACAATATAACTGTTGTGTAGGTAAAAATGAGGTGGTGTTAAACATTCATAATTAGAGAAGCTTTCGGTTAATATTAAAAAAAGAAAATCTATATTTTGACCAATTTGAAGGTGCTGTGATCCTTTAACCTAAGAAATATGTCAATGCAATATCCAATACAATGTAATTCACAAAATCTAAGCATAAATGTTGTGAAAAATGCCATAATCTTTTTCTTTACACGATATTTTCTTCTCAGTGGCATCTCTGATAGTAATTAGTGGTTCCTCACTTGACAATAGTGGCCACTAAACATTCAGCCTCTACTGGCCACTGGCTACTAATACAAATACTGAATTTTAACATTTACTAATCCGAGTTCCTTTTTGTTAATAAATTCTTTTTTAACGTTTTCCAACTAATTTAAAAGTATTTGTGAATTCGACATGTCTCTCAGGGCTTTCACTCTAGAAAAACATACTCTCATTGCTATGCAATTGATATGTGTTAATATTTACTATGACATGTTAAGAACTGAAAATGAAATGTGTAACATTTTATAGTTCGTTTACAAGAGCATAAAAAAGACTTTGTGCTCATGAGGAAACAATGTTTGCGGTGTATCTCAGTGATGTTGGCTTGTTACAACATAACACTGGTATGAATTTCTAAGAAGTTCTAAAAACTTCTTTCTGTAGAATATGGAGTTTTATCATTCATTTACAGGATGGTGAAAATTGAATTAGGTTATACGTAATGATCTGCGAGAAAAATCTCTAGCGTGTTTTATTCATGTTACACTCTGTCAAGCATAATTTATTATGCATTACTGCAGATCACTAAGAGATAAGTTAGTTTCATGTTCATAGCATTTATCATTCATTTATAGGGGCGCACAAAATATCGAATACAGTATTGTCTATTAGCGTATATTGCTGTAAGTGCTTTTTCAGTTATAGAATGCGTTTTTAGATGTAACTAAATTTTTGCATAACGCGAAATGTGTATAGATACCGTAAATCATTTACAGGGCTACACGAAATTATTTCAGCATTATTGAGTATGCGCATGTGTTCCTTACAGGTGTTTCTTTGTTTTCGAATAGAACTATTTTTAATATACTAAAATATTTTTTAGAGTTACATTATATTTTTGTACTTACTTTAAAACTTACAATACATATGAGCAAAAATTGTTTACGTGTGTGTACGTAAATTTTATCTAAAAAAAATTCTAGCGATTTTTATTAGATGTTGATTCCTATCATTTTCGGGTACGAAAAAACAAATTAGCTTGGTCACATTTTCAAGAAAGTTAGATAATTGAGTCATTTAGGGTCAAATTAAGTTTAGGTCAAACGGCCCATTTATTGACTATTTTGACTATTTTGGCCACAAACTATTTTGACTTATGTATATTACGTTACTTATGTGTATTATGTATAATTAGGTATTGTATTAGGTATCCTTATGAATGATGTATTTCAAATTTCTTTAAATTTGGAGATATTTCACGAAATATTGGCTCCATTTTCGAGACTTGGGTGAAAAAAAACCGACTTTTTACCAATGTCAAAATATATGCTTGGTGCCAAATAAATCTCTAAGTTTGCAAGTTTTTTCCAAATTTTGACGACCGACGAAACTAGAGTTCATACAAAATTTTTGAAAAACAGTGATGTTGTTCTGTGAAACATATCTGCAAAAGAGAGACAACTGTCACAATAATGCCGATTTTTTATCAGCTTTGAAGACAAAGATAAATTTAATTGAATTTAGCTCTTTATTCCTTGCCGCTGTTATATTTATATACGGGGCTATGCAGAGAATTGTAACATTGCGTCTGCAGATAATTTCTAGAAGATTAATTTTAGTTTCAAACATTTTTCTCTGAATTAAATTTTAGTATAATTTGTGACATATAAAAAACTGTATACAAAATACTAGGCTATAAACCCAAAGACCAAAAACAAAGTAAAGTAAATTTCTATCTATTGATAAAACATTTTGAAGGTGATTTCTTGACTGAATTATGCGTTTTCTAACTAAACTGAATTTCAGCCTCTTTGTATATTCTACACTAATTATATCAGTGGTTCATACATTGTTTTACAATTAATGGTATTATATGCATAGTATATATTGATCATATACAGGGAAACACAAAAGATTATTAGTACCTATCCGGCTATAAACTGTTTATTCTCAAATTTAGTTTTCCAATATTATGCGCTTACTAAACTGTTTACTTGGGTATCTTCTTTATCTTACTAAACTATGGAAGTTTTATAAAGTATTCAGGAAGTGTTAGAAAGTGTTTTATAATCTACTCTTAAGGCATGATTTTTCTTTCTTGTTTGCTATATTTTGTTATTTTATAGTAACGATTACATGCCTTTATCACATAACAATAAATTTAAAAGAAACGAAGTCCCATATTATTCCATCTTTTTAAAAACATTTTCATTGGTGTCTTGTAAACATTTATATTTGAATTACATGCCATTGTCCTTTAGAAAACTCTATACAAAATTTGTTGCATTACAATAGAATTAACTGTATCTGAACAAAATGCCGTCAAACGGGGCTATTTTTTCTAGGTTCCACTAACCTTTACAGTATTAAAAAATATTATATTTTTTCAACATCGAAATAGTTGTAAACAATTAACATGAACCAATGAAGCAAATTGTATGGTTTTATAGAGGCAGTTTTTTATTTTTTTATTTTTCAATTATCTTTAAAGTTTTGGAACAAAATTGTCCCTACTTTGGGCTTTTTTGGTCCATTCAGATAGTTTCATATGAAATGAATACGTTTCATATGTTGTTTAATAAGTGCCCCAAACCATGTTTTTTCTTATACTCTTATGTAATGGACTACTTTTGTGTGTCCCTGTCAATTAATAAAAATATTATTTGCAACACAGATTGTACAGAATGCATATTATAGTATATACTTCATAGATGCATATCCATTTTATTATTTTCGAAAGAGTGCAACACCAAAAATGCACTTGAAACTATTTTTTTCCATTTGCCGCAATATAACGGAATACTTCTGATTATCCGTGTAATTGAACTATGCATCCGATTTTCCAAAAATTTGAAATGATTCATCAAAATTATGCATCAATTATACATTTTATATTTCAAATGATTCGATTGGGTAGTTTTTGCGTTGTTATATGCAGACGGACAGACAGACTGACTGGAGCTATGTATTTATATAACTATACGCACACATCTAAAAATCGTAATTTATTGTGCATAAAATCCATTAAAATGACGAAAATATATGCATATAAATAGAAATAAACCGAAAATTTAATTTGGTCAAAGTGGTGTTATTTCTTAATGCCAAACTGCTGAAGTCTATAAACTTTAACTCTCGCTTTTTCGTAGATTAATGGAACTTAGAAAGCTTTTATATTAACATATGTGACCTTAACACGCCTATTAAGTTAGGAAAATGCTTGAAAGGATGCTTTCAAAACCATTAATGTATCCTGAAATAGTGTTTTCAGTTTAAAGCTTGTTTAACTCGTTTTACTTTTTAAATTAAAATGAAATGAAAGTGTCGCAGAACACTAAATAGTTATTTCATCTTGTAAATTGTTTTTTGGTTTTAAACTCGTAAAAATTTTTAAACGATATTTTATATACATTAATTTCCAGTATGTAAATATCAAGTATAAGGGAAAAGGTAGGATTTTTTTTTTTTTTTTTTTACTGGAAGGAAAAAGTGTCCTTTTTTAATTTCTTCATCAAATGGAGCACATCAAAGTTTGTTTGTATATGTTTATGAAAAGGGACGATTTTATTGAACAAATATAAATATTAAGTTTTATTGCGAAACTGATTTTGACGCATGTATGGCAGACTGAGGCACAGTGGGCCATTTGCTTTTTTTTTTTTTTCTTTAATGGAAATTTTAATATCCTTCAAAATATTCTTGAACATTATTATAAATTTTTTACATTCCTCAGAATTTAAAAAAACAGTTTCAAATATATATTTTTTAAGAATATGTTCAAAAACTGGACCAATGTGCTACAGAGGCAGGCCACATTGGTCCATCCACAGGGGCACATTATATATAGTATTAAGTACCATTTGAAACGCAATAAAAATTATTTTTTATTACCCTAATCGTCTTGATCATCTTGGAGACTTATTTCTGAAGTCGTTATAACAATTATTTTGTAAAGAATCCCCAAATGACATAAAATGAATTTCTGGTTAATTTATACAAAGCAACGCGACTTCAAAATAGCCTCCAAATATCTGTCGGCAGAGTGTCACTATGCTACTTCATTATGACGTTATTTGGCGAATCTTCGCAATGCAAAGATCGTGGTCATTTCATATGGAGTCTCTAAATGCTAATCACATGAGAATCACCGAGGGTAACGAAAAAAAAGATTACCGCGGTACATTCCATTTAACTTTTTTTACAGACCGCTGAAGTCATGCGATATTCGAATCCATCAAAGCAGATGTACGAAATGAGCATCACTTCACTCTAGCGGTCTTGGAGGGAAAAAAAAAAAAAAAATTGGGATATACCGCGGTAGCCTGTCTTTTTCGTTAGCCCTGAGAATTACAAGGTGACGTCAGTATTGCTAAATAGTGATTTGCCACAAAGCTTTTCAGTCTCCAAATGACGATCATTTTAGATTAGCAATGATACGAATTCTCATTGTTAACATATGTGACATCACGTCGAGTATTCAGTGTAAAACATTTGTGTTACGTTACTCCATAAAATTGGTGGCAGCAAGGCTGTCACCAATTTTATGGAGTACTTTAACCGATATAGCCGGTGTAACATTGTAATGTTACACCAGTAATATTTGTTTAAATTACACCATTATATAAGTGAAAAAACTCCATAAATTGGAGGTAGCAGTTCTCACCAATTTTACGAAGTAACGTTACATAAACTTTTTACAGTGTTCTCGGGGCTAACGAAAAAGACAGGCTACCCCGGTGTGTTCGACGTATCTATTTTACCGCTAGAATGACATGATGGTATTTTCGTACGCTTTCATTGGTGCATTCGAGGATCACGAGAGTCCAGCAGTCTGTAAAAATAGATGGGTGAAATCACCGCGTTAGCCTGTCTTTTTTGTTAGCCTTGGGTTATTTGGGTAAGAATAGTATTATTTGTGCACTTGTCGTTTATTTTGTTTTCATTGAATCTTCTTAATTTCATCTTTTATTCGAAAATTTATGTTGTTAATTTTTAAACACTAGTTTATTTTGAAACATAAAATTTCTGACCTTCATAATTAAACAGTGTTGATTCTTTGCAAATTTGTCGAATGATATCTTCAACCTTTTTCATTTTCAATAACTGCGATAAATACCAAAAATGTGTAATCACATTCTATAAAGAAGTACAAAAAGGTTAAATAAAATTATTACTAAAATATTTTTTAACCTGTAAAACTGTTTTATGGACTAATGTTAGAATATATTTATTCTTATAAATTTTTAAAGTACTTGAAATATATAAAGCCTCGAATAAATTTTTGGTTGCTTAAAAAATGAATTAAGCTGTTTCGCAAATATTTCTCTTTCCTAAAACAAGTTGTTGTTTTTATTGAATCTCTTAATACTTCCCTGAATTTAAAGGTTTTTCTTACATTCTAACACTCGTTTACCGCACCCACACAGAGTTTTACAAACTTTCTACAAATCTTTTATATTAGTTTATGAATCTTTAAAAATATTTTACAAATCTTTTAAAATGTTTTATAAATCTTTTCTGCAGTATATTTTTCTTTATAGTTTTAGTTCTAAATCCATTTCTTATAAATAAAATTATCAGTACTAAGTACAACACGTAATAAAAACAATTTGTACATTTCCTTTTGTACACATCTTTTTTGTTAAATTCTCTGAAAAACTTTTAATCGTGTTTAAAAAAAAAAAAATATTTTTAATGGGGAGAGGGACATATTTTATGTGAGAAAAACAGTACAGATTTCTATAGATATCAATGTAAGTTAAAAGACATTAATAACTATTTGTTTTAATATTATAAGTGATTGGTTAATAAAGTAACATTGATTATATTTTCAATTTCAAAATGCTTTGCAAGAATTAAGTTTTTTTTTAGGTACTTTAACGGTTTATGAAACTTATGTAGCTGCACTGTAGTCTTTAATACATTTGTTTTAAAATTTAGTCTGAAAAAAGGTTTCCTTCCTAAAATTACATTTTACAAGCAGTTTTAGAATTGAAAAAAAATATCTGAAGTGATTTGAACTCTTTTCTGGAATTTTTACAGAATACCATGGATTTGAAAATTGGGTCTCAAATTTTGAAACTAGAAACGTTATTGCTGAGCCAATAATGCTCGATTACATAGCTTCAACTATTATCACTTTTAATCTGTCACGGCCCCACCAGTGGCCGCGAGGTTTTACCCTCGAAATTTATAGACGGTAGATGCTGGGTTGGAACCCAATCGCGACCGTCGGCCCAACCGTTCGGAATTTTCCGTGGTTTCTTGGAACCTTGAATTTCCTTGCGTAAATACGGGTTAGGTTCCTTTAGATAGACCCCCCCCCCCCATCCAATCCATTAGGGCCTATATCCCAAACGTTGATAATTGGCCAACAAAACCAAAATTTAATCTGTCAAATTTCTTTGGTGATTTTCATAGAATCGGTCACAAATTTGTTTGAAAATGGTTTAAATTTTTAATCTGTCTAAAAAGCTAGTTTTAGAGATATTATTCCGATGGCAAAAATGCTTTAAATGTTCATTAAATTATTATCCATTCAAACCAAAAAAATTATTTTTCAAAAAGTTACGAAATTTATCAAGAAAAAAAAAACCTTTCTCCGTGTTAAAACAAGTAACAGTATAAATTTCATTCTTTTACGGCCAGAATTTACAAGCTATATTATTTTTAATTTTTGAGTTTTTTTTGAAATTTTCTGGTATTACAAATGCACTTTTTTAATAAAATTTTCAGGAATTTAAGAAAATAATTAATTTAATGCCAATTAATTTTCATATGATGAACAGATAAAGATACTTGAACTATATTTCTAAAACGTAACATTAGAAATTGGCGAACAGTCAAAAGAAAATTTTATATATTTTTATTTAACAAATGCTGTCATTATCTCAACAATATTTTTATTCAACGAATTTATTCAAGACATTATTCGATGGGTCTTGTGCAGTATGATGTTTTTTACGCTTATAAGGACCAGTGCAAGAAGACATAACGGAAGACTCGACTGGGATACCACGTCCATTCACCTTAATTTTATCCTAAATTTTATATTCATTTATTGTATGTAATTAAATTTTTTTGTTTATAAATACTTTAACTAACGTGTTTAATAAAACTGTTTCAGTAGTCAGACCGGCCTATTTTTATGCTTTTACGTTTAAAAATGTGTCAAAATGTGCGGAAGTTTGATGTTGTTGAACAGGGAATTTGAAATGGAGTATGAGAATAGTCTTTCTCATGGTCGAGAATAGAAATTAAATAAACGCATTCGCAAAAATTTCTTTTCGTGTTCAGCTCACCCCCTGATGCAGATGCCCAGTGTTAATGCTTGTCTTACAACCGAATTCGTTCATCCATCGTACTTTTCAGCACATTTCAGGTTTTACTTTCATGGTGCTGAGTTTTTCTACTAATAGTTTTCTTTTTTTTCTTTTTCTTTAAGGTTTAAAAGGGATTTTCGATTTGCTCATTCTGCAAGAAATGCGGTTTTCGTAAAACACTCATTATCGTTGAAAAATGTTTGGTTTTCACTGTATATAAACATTTATATAATTATAAACACATCGCTGAAAGTGTGTTTATAATTGAAATGCTTCGATTGAGACGTGTCACTTTAAAAAATTTTGAAGTGTTTCTAGGTTTTTGAATAGTAAGTTATTGTTTTAACTAAAAGAATGTTTGTTTCAGGGTTTGTTGTCTTGGCTAGATTAATACCAAAAGTAACAAAAAAGTGTACAGATTGGAAGTTACCAAATGCAGTTTTGCTTTGCATTATTTGAATTTTATTTTTAATTTGTTTTATCTGCATCGCAGGCTAGTCCTTTGCCATATGCAAAGGTTAAGGTCTTCTTTTCAGTTAATTTTAACAAAAGTGCTATATCTTAATCTAAATTTTCTATGCCTCAAAAGCTTAAGATTTAATTGGTGTGAAAAACTCATGTTTTTTTTTATTATTATTGTGGTCTGTTTTAAATAAATACAAATTTAGTTGTAATTAACATTTTTCAATATGAATTTCTTAATATTTTTTGAACATAATTCTGAAGAAAATGCTAAGAATATGTGCTGTTAAATAATGATTTAATGTTTCAATGTTTTAGACTTTGATAAAAAGAAAATTGATCTAAACTTTTATTATCTGAAACTTTAATCTTCACTTTTATCATCATGTTTATTTTTCATTAACCCTAAGTTATGTTTTTATTATCAATTTCCCCATAACTTTCATGAAATTTTATCCGATGAAAATGAAAATTATATTATCAACAAAGTTCCAATCTTGAAATTTATGAGCGAGATTAAATGTCAGCATCTTTCAAGTGTTTTATAATCTTCAGAAAACTACTTATTTTGCTTTTTAATCTTTCAGAAAAACAAAAACAAAATAATATTCTGAAATGACTTAATATTATTAAACACAAAGTAAAGAAAAGAACTAAGAAATTTCATGAAAACTTTTGGATAATGTTTTTCCCAACTACTTAGATTCCACCCCCCCCCCCCCTCCACACACACACACACTCCATTCTTGACAAAAAGTATGATAAATGTGTTTCAGTTTTCTATCTTTGTTAAAAGGTATAAAATTGGATTTTTAATTTTATATTTCTTTATTGTCTTTTGCCTTGATATGTTTGAAATTGTTTGGTACACGATGTTCTGGCCAATGAAAAAAATTTTTTTTTTTAATTTAATGCTTATATTCTTAATTTAAGAGAAAAAAAACCTTGACAACGGAATGTTCCAAAATCTTGCTCCTGCATGTATTTTGTTCTGTTAGATGATAAGAAGTCGTTCCCCTATGCGTTGTTTACTTTATGAATTGGCGAATATTTTTCTTATTTATAAATTCCTATCATTTCACTAAAACTCCTTTCGCTATTTTCCTTGATCTTCACATTTAAAGTAAATACCGCAGCTTCTCCATAAAGTTTCCAAATACTGCAGTGTTCCTCGAATGTATCTGGAACCGAAAACAAATACTTCCAGCTTAGGGCCTACCTATCCGCTTCTCGAGTAACACTATCTGCGGCCTTGTTTAAATTCAAGATAACTGTGAAGGTCGCGTTGCTTTGAATTGCACGCTTTTGTATCAACTGCAGGATTTTCATCTATTGTCACTCAAAGAAGTCACATTTGTTGGAAATGTCACTTCCCTGAAAATGTTGATTCTGTATCACAAAGTATAAATGTATGCCTGTGAAGTGAATATCGAATGATAAGGGAATACGCATCGTGATGATGACACATCTTTTTATTCTATATGATATTTTATACAACTTCATATTTTATACATGGTTTATGCCTTATACCTTGTAATTTCTTTTTTTATACTATTTTGATATTGAGAAAACGCTTTGTTTGTATTCAAATCCAAAGCAACTATTGTCTGACACAATCTTTTAATTTTTGTTCGGAAACTTATGAAATTGACATATGTTCTTTTTCAGAAACTATAGAATGAAATGAAGTATTTATTCGGTCGTATCAATTCTTAATATTATAAATGTGAAAGCGTATTGTGTATAGTAGAATGTTTTTCATATATAAAGAAGAGGCACATGTGAACATTTTTTTCATTTTCTGATTATTTATCAAAATTGTTGTGATCTATTGAAAAAAAAATGATTTATATAATTATTTACTTTGATTGATCTTTTGGTGAAACTCTTGAATGTATTTATGAAGATTTCTAACTTATATCTTCATTCTAAATATTGTCTAAATTTGTTCACTTGTGGCCCGGAAGAGGGGTAGATGTGAATATACCTGGGCCTGGGGCACATGTAAACACATGCATGAATAAGACAAAAATAATTTCTTGAGAATAAAAACTGTGCTAAAAACAAATTAGATGCCCTCTTTCTAGTTGTGTGGATAAATCAATAAATGTTTCAACATAGAAACCAAAAATGTTTTGTAAAATTATACACTAATATACCTACTCGTTTTGAGACAACCGTAGCAAAACTGTTATTTTATATAAATTATTGAATTAATATGTTACTGCATATTTAGTTATTCACTAAATGTTATGCAATGTGTATCACAAAATTGTGCATCATGATTTTAAAAATTGGTAAAAATGGGATATAAAAAAATTAGTGATTATCATAATATTGCTTATCATTTTTTTGGCCAACTAAATTTTGCTTTCAAAATTAAAATATCTTACAAATACTTAAATATGGGCTAAGAAAAAATAAATACGTTTAAAGTTGTAAATCATTAAAGAATTACAAACACATTGGTTTTGACAGAAAGACATCACTTCCAATTGTTATCTAACTTCCTGTAAATTAAAGCTGTGAAGAAATCCTAAAAACATTAAATTTATAGCTCAATGTTTGATAAAGGTAATTAAAATTTAAACTAATAAACAAACAAAAAATTAACATTCAGACTTAAAAAATACACTTGTGAACTGTTCACATCTGCCCCAATATGTTCTGTTCACAAGTGCCCCATCTACTAACTTAATCCCAACTTAAATATATATATATATATATATTTATAATTGAAATAAGGAAACAAAACTTTTTGCAGACTTGCCTAATTAATGCCATTATAGAATGTAATGCTGATGTTCTACTTAAAAAAAATTATCTTGAAAGAATTTTCACTTCAACAACTTTTGAAAGATCTTTTACTTAACACCTTCTGAAACAAATTGCAACAACCAGAATTAAAAGTGGCTGATTGTTCTGAAAATTCAGCTAAAAGATTGTACCAGTACTGCAATCCATTGGTAATTTTTTGGATTTTTTTGTTTCATATAACTAAGTGAAATATGTACTGTTCACATGTGTCCTCCCTCTTCCCTATATTATAAATAACTTTACAAGTTAAAATACACTGTGTTGTAGAATTCTTCAATCGTTTTTTTTGTTTATTACGAAGGGGGACATATCGCTTCTAATTGTTTTACTTTGGTGCTCAATTTTTCGTTGGTTTTAGTTTCATGCTTGTGGTTGTTTATATTATGTAGCAAAAAATTCCATATTTTAAGATTAAGTTATTTCGAGTTCTTTATAACAAAAAAATACCGTAATCTGTTATAAAAAACGATAAAAATTTAGTTATGTTTTTGACTATCGGGAGTGGAATGTTTTGCTAAATTAATGCATTTATTTTTCTTTTAATGTTACATGAACGACATTACGGATAACATCTAGTATCATATATGTTATGTAAACAAAATTTTAAATGAATGTGGTTTTGGGGTTTGAGAATCATGATTTGTTAAAATGTGCCGAAAGTTTCCATAACTGTGAAATATCGCCTAATTTAGCTATAAAAATAGGTAAAAGAAACCAGCTTCGCAATAGTTGATAAATTGTTTGAAATTCCCACACAACTTCAATATTGACGAAAACTATCTTCTGTGAATCACACACCCATCAGTTTAGCTCGCGTATTTCAATAAAATTACCAGAGTTATTATAAAACAAGGGATAGGAAAGCTACACTTTCTCTCAGACCGTGTGGATTTTTATTTCTTTCATGATTTTGCACATTGTTATTAAAAAGAAATAAATGAAAATAATACGTCCTTTCGATATTTTAAAATATTGAATCTGTTTAAAAGCAAACTTATTTCCAAAATTGAAAAAAAGAATGTTGGCAAAAAATAAGTTGCCCACTTCTGAAGTTTCTAGAACACGTTCTACTGGTTCAAATGAGATCAAATTTGAACTACAGATAATTCAAATGATGCGCTTGGCATTTGTTGAAAAAAATTAAAAATACAAAAAATTGCCGATAGGGGACGCTGTAATGCACAAACATTTAATTCGCTTTGTAAATAATAAATATTATTAAAAGTGAAACTGGTCCATAAAAATTAAATATTCGCTGTAAAATTTTTCGTACCTTGGAATATGGCACATCCAATGCTGGAGAAACAAGCGGCACGCTTATACTACTATGAAGAGACTACTAAAAATAAATTTGTTTGATACATTTCGGCAGTCGGTCTCCACATGGCAGTGTGAGTGTGCCAGAATGTTTCCCGAGAATTTGATTATGCCATATTCCCCTGTACGAAGAATCTTACGGTGGATTTTGCATTTTCATTGACCAGTTCCACTTTAATATTACTTATTATTTATAAAGCGAATTATGTGCTTTATATGTAATACATCGTTAACTATCAGCGGGTTTTAATATTTTAAATTTTTTTTTTTTTTTTTTAATGAATGTTAAGCACATCATTTGTGATTTATCTATAGTTCAAATTTGATCTCATTTGGTCCTGTAGAACACATTCTAGAACGCATTGAAGTGGGCAACTTATTTTTTGCTAACTCTGTATTTTTATAGCCTGGAAAAACTTACTCTGTTTTGTTCTGCGTTTATTTATACGGTGTTTGCCTTGTAATTAATCATTATTTAATGAAAAAAAAATTCCATAGCTTATTAAAATTTGAACCTGATTGAAAAGATAAAATTAATTCTAAATGTACTAGCTTCTAATTTAACATCGGAAGTTTATTTAATGTCATCAAACTCTAAGAGGAAGATATTAAGTAATTATGCGCGTTTTAAGTATTTTATTAATTTGCCCCCCTTATATTAAAATCTCAAGTAGCTTAATAAATGCAAAATTACGACGTTGAATTTTATTCAATCTTAGGAGGGTGATCTAATGAACTTGATTTATCTTTATTTGGGAATTGCTCTCGACTTATTTTATCAATATTCATCATTCGTTTAAAATGTTTTTATCTGGACTTAAGACTTTCTTAATTATTGAATCCAAATTTTATTTAATCTGTTTTACGAGTTACATATCGCTAAATTTTACGATGTTTCTCTTATTTTAATTTATTCTGATGAAATAGATAATGTCCATATTAATTTATAGAAAACAGATGAATCTCTATAAGATATACAACAGCAGACAAAAAAGTCATCTGAGAAAACACAGAAAAGTGTGCAAATAATATTTTGTATAATTTGAAGGCATTGTTACATTAAAATAAATTTGTAGTATAGTTTATCCTAAAAATTAGTTTCTTGAAGTGCATAATGATACTGAATAGTTTCTAAAAGGGAAAAATGCAATATTTTGTCAAAACGGGGAACAAAGTATTTAACCATAAATGTAATAGATAATACATTTCATGTAACTGATTAATGTTAGAAGAGTGTTGATGTTTTCATACATAAAAGGATGACTTAAAAGCTATTTACATTCTCCGGCGAGCTGTGCTGACAGTCTAGCAGAACTCCTGCATTAAAAAAAAATCAAATTCTAAAGATAATGGTCACCAAGTGGTCCAATTTCATGGTACAAAACTCTAATAATGCTTTCCTTTTCTTTAATTTTGTTAAATTATTTTTTAATTTTTATTTTTTATTTATTTATTTATTTATTTATTTTTAGCAATTTTAGCACTCATGACAAGCCAAAAATTTTGAATTCGATTAAGATCGGTACTGTTCTCAGGTCACTCCGATGCTTTGTCTACCAGATGTTTTCTTAGATGGGCCTGTATCTAAAGTGGGGGAAATAAGTGAAAAATTATTTTATTAATTTGTTATATTGAGGAGATAAGGAATTACAAATAACACAACAAAATCATTTATGAATAAATTACATTCTCAAATTTTGAGTGATCTCAATTATTATTATTGTTGTTGTTAGTATTATTTGGACTTCTGATTGTCTTTTTGATCAAATCGCTGTTTTTACTGGAAATATTTGTTGAACCAAGTCTTCTGTCCTACGCCATTATTAAATGATACGTCACGCACAATGTCCAAAAGCGAACAAAATACATGAAAATTTGATGGCACCAAGTCTGGAAAGCATGGGGAATACAAAATATAAATGATATCGAATACACTTAGATTTTTTGCACTTGATATTGCATTTTAATGATCGAAAACTACACAAAAAAGTAATTTAACAAATTACAACAACCAATCGGGAAATGATTTTTTCAAAGACTGAAATTTAAGACTTAAATAAATTCTATATTTAAAATTTTTAAAAAAAATTCCTCCTTTTTTTCTAAAGAAGACATATTTATTTTAAAGTTAAATAAAGGTAAAACATCTCGAAGAGATTATCATTTATATGGTCATTTTCCTCTTAAAAGATTTATTAATATTTTAAAAACAAAATAAAGAAGTGATGGGTTTCCTCCTTCCTAAATTCATTCAGTTTCTTGTATAGTTAGGTCTACCCAATTTATCTGTATTATGAAGGACAAACATACCTCTAGGTAACGCATTCGTCCTTCTGAGAATGGCAACACTTTCAAATTTTAAATAAAATTTCAATTTTGAAATTATTGGTGTTGCAAATTTTTAAACTTCTAAACATCGCAAATTTTTCAATTTTTACATTGTTGTATAGGGGGGGGGGGTCTACTTTTAAATGCAATTTGTTTGAAAGCTGTATCTCAATTTGGTTTTGAATTATTAATTTTTTGTGGGTTTTAATATTTTTTTTTTGTCATCGTGGCAACTGAAATATTCCATTTCTGTTGAAAGTAAAGGGAAAATAGCAGATTGCTGTATCTTTTTGTGGACCAAAAAGGGAAAAAAAAAATCTTCATAACTTTTATGATGATCAAAAACGTGGCTTACGTAATAATATTCATATTACATACGCCATGGTTAAATGTTAATATTCCTAGACCAGCGAGAAATAGAATAAAATGCAAACCTTATAAGGATTCAGATGTCTCATATATCTATTCTCCTTCAAAAAAAACCATTTTCCAAATGGTTAATAAACACCAAAATATATTTACTTACATTAAGATGTTCTTCTAGATAATATAAAACGGTATGCCAATGCATATATTTCTGCACATATTTTTGAATTTGAAAGAAAAAAAAAAGTTACTCATAATTTTTTTTCAACCCAATACATATTGAAATCATCACTTTTTTAACACGTTCCAACAAAGTTGAAAAGTGTTTATGCATTCGGTTTTTCTGTCCTTCTAACTACCTATCCAAGCTCTAACTCCTGTGAATATACTCGGATTCTCGGCATAAACCTTTATTTACACTCTAAATAAAAAAGTGTGACTATTCACTCCGGAGGAGTGAATACTCACTCTATCGCAGACTCAAAATATGCCCAACCTCTTTAGAGTGACTATTCACTCTGGGCAAAAGTGGACTCTGTGAAAGAGTGAATAATCACTGTAAGCAGGAGTGAATACGGACTCTTTCGGTGGAGTGACTATTCACTCTTGCTAAAGGAGTGCAATTTTTCACCCCGGATAGGAGTGAATAGTCACTCTTACATAGGAGTAAATGTTATTTTTTATGCAGCAAATTCTTTTTTTTATGTTGCTTTTATGGACATTTTTAAAAAAATCACATCTTTAGAGCATGCAATGAAAATAAATACAAGTGATAAAGATTGGAAAAAAATACTTTATTAACAATATTTATATAATTCATATTTTGTAACATTAATTGAACTTTAAAAAAAACTCGATTAAAGTTACATATGAATTAAATTAGATTACTGGCAAAAAATAAATAAATAAATAAATAAATAAATAAATAAATTACAATTTTATTGTTTGTGTTCATTGCATGCGCTATTAATGTATGATAGTTTTAAAATGTCCGTAAGGACAAGTATAATTAACCGTAATCTTAATCAAATAATATTATTTTTTTCCATTTAGATACCCATTACACTTTATTCAGAATTTTTATAATTCCCGTGATGCACGTTATAAGCTTATTTTTTTTTTCATGCATAATTCAACTTTTAAATATTTAGATAATTGTATTCTTTGCTATTAAATTTGAATGTGTAAAGTTTTTATGTGTTATGATTTATCACTGTTTCATTAAAATAAACGTGGAGCCTAGAATTTTTTTTTTTTTTTTTTTTTTTTGTCCTGTGGAATATGTATATGTACATATATTTAAACATATTCCTTATGTTTAAATTTTCACTAGCTATTGCCTGAAAAGTGGATTTTAGTACTATGGATACAACATGTATCTGCAGGATATAAATCATATTTAATTTCTTTATGCCAGTAAATTTTATATCTTATGAATAAGAGCTAGACAAATTTTACATAATTTAATAAAAAAAAAAAAGAAAGATTTAGAAAACAGAAAAAAGAAGAAAAATAAAAGAAATCACATATCTATTGTTTTTAATTGCTTTAAAAATACTTTGAATATAAAAAAATAGTTATTAATCACTAAAAAATATATTCAAACTTGTATTACATAAGTAAATATGAACTTTTAAAAATATATACTAAGGCAATTTTATTTATAAACTTCACGTCAAGAATAAACAACTTTTTATTTATGCCTAATTTATCATATTTAATTTTTTACTGCTAATAATTACTTGTACCAGAAACGATTGCAATAAAAGGAAAAATAATAACTGTTTTCTGATATTACTCAATTTTCAAAATTTAAAGTCGTTAACAAAATATAGAAAACCAATGCTTTCGTATAAATTAAAATAATTAATACATCAATTTAAAAAACTCAAAATATATTAATCAATACTTTTTAAATATACCGTTAAACAAACAAAATAAACTGCCATACATGAATAAAATGTTTCTCCGTTTGTTTAATTTTCAAAAATCTTACGGTAGTATACAAGAAATTCCTATGATATTTTTAGAAATTTGGTAAATGTTAAATCTGAAGCGTTGGATATCATTTATGATTTTCAATAGTAAATTAAAATATCAATAAGAATAAATCTTTCACAAACTTCCTTTATGGTAACATCTAAAGAAAATTTTTACAGTATTAAAGATATTTTTTCAATCTAAAAACTTTATCAAAATCATATATGAATATCATTTTTATCTCCGGAATAATACCAAATAAATAAATAAAATAAATATTGATGCATATAGCTGCAAGTGTTTAATAGTAAAAACAGAAGAAATACGACTTAAAATAAATACGGTATCAAACGGTTTCAATTTTATGTTTTTATCTCTTTAACCGTGAATCACTGAATCATGAGGTGGAAAAAAAAATCATTCAGGTTTTCTGAAATACGTTTATAAGCAATTTTTGTTTTTGAACGAGAACGAATTCATCATTTCACAGTTTCGCAGAGGAAGATTAAACTAGTTATCACTCATTGGTTTATTCTTAAAAAATCAAGCTAATTGAATTAAAAAAATGCAATTTAAATATTAAACAGCTACAAGTTACACCCGTTACATAAAGAAAGCATAAGGAACAATAGCTTGACAAAAAAAGTTTAACATTATACTACAAAAAGAGATCAATCTTTAAAACTATTTACTCTTATTCATAGATAAAATCCACTGGAATAACACGTTAAAATAAAATATGACTCACCCTTTTATTCTAAAGTTATCCATAATAAGAGTATAATCCATTTTTTAACTGAAGGGTGTATTCGAAAAAACGCTTTTCCACCTTCAGCAGCTCGAAATTTTCCGATACAATTTCAGACACATTTTGAAAAGTAGAATCATGAAACTTGCTGAGGGGATTTTTGAAGGGACATATGAGGTGCCGAGTAAAGTCTTTTTACGTTCAATTCATTAGAATTTGATTTATAAGCAATTAACTTCTCTGGAAGACCCTTTTTTTCGTTCCCTTATCTCCCACTTCGGAAAAATCGGTTCAAATTGCCGTTTTTGATTGCTTTTTTTGCAATATTTTGTACACTTATCAAAGAATTGACCTTTACGGCACCTTGTGCACTTTCTAAATAAGAGAATCTGCGAGTTTCATGTGTTTGAGAGCAAAAGTGAATTCAAAAATAAATCGGAAAACAAGCAGTTTGAATCGAAATACACCCTGAACTAATGGCGTACAAAGCTAGCTTCCCGCTCTTGTTCATTTCTCATAAATTACGTCATATCAGTACGTTATGCGCAGAAACCTGAATCTGGTTTGCAATTCGCATAGTAGTAATGTTGAACGTCGTAATAAAATAAAACACTTCCTAGATAATTCTAACATATTTCTTGGTTCGTTTATACCATGATCATATTAAGACGATTATGTATCTAAAAATTAAGACATTCATTAAGTCTGAATTTTCAGATTAAAGACATTAACTGACTGAAATTCTTTTTCAGCAATATTTAATTCAGGGGGTGGCTCGGGGGGGGGGCATACCCCCGGGACAATAAGATTCCCCCGAAAATTTTGATATTTTGTGTTTTTAATGGTCGGAAGTGCAATCCCTCCCCGGACCTCCATAATGACCCGCCCCCGGAGCCACAGAAATCCCTCCCAGAGAAAAGTGTCTAAATTCAACACTTCTTTACATTCACATACGCAGATAAAATTCTAGTGTTAAACAATGTTGAATTCAGACACTTTTCTCCGGTAGCGATTTCTGTAATGAATTAAAGAGATTCGGGAGGGGGGAATTGCATTTTTGACCATTGAAAACACAAACCCCACATTTTCCGGGGGGGGGGGGGTTCATTGTTCAGTGCCTTGAATTCAACACTTGTGCGAAATCCACATTGTGTTAAATAATTAAATTAACGTAAAAAGTACAAATAAATGAACTGAAATTACTTTCAGATACATACATATAATATAAATTTATTTAAAATAGATTATTAAAAAAATCTTAAAGTTCATTAAGAACATTAAAAAACTATGAAAGCCGTGAAATGGTTGAAAAAATCTTAAGTTTTTGTAATGGTTTTAATGTATTTTAAGATGTTTTATATCTATTTTAAATAAATTTATATTATATGTATGCCTGTGAAAGTAATTTCAGTACATTTATTCGTATTTTTTGCATGAATTTAAATGAAAAGTGACATATTTTAGTGTTTTTCATTCTTTTACTCCATATGTTAATTCAAAGTTGAACGGAAAATTTTAAAACTGTAAAATTGCAGGCTTTCACACTCCTTAGCGGAGTGGCATGTCTCACTCTCGACAATGGAGTGAAATATTTCACTCTTTCCTAGGGAGTGAATAATTCCACTCTTTAAGGAGTGTATTTTTTTTAATTCACTCCGAAAGGAGTGAGAAAGCCTGTCACTCTCTCAAAAAGTGAGCATTTCACTCCTTCCACTTTTAGAGTTGTAGGGTCACCTAAACATGTTTTGCATTGTATCTGAAGTATGTAGGGTTAATAGTTCATTTACAAGGTGCACCCAAAAAAATACCATTACGTTATGGTATATGAGAAAAAATCGTTTGCAGAGTATTTTAATGACCTTACGCTATTTCAAATGGATTGAAACTGATATTTATCACTGAATTTCACTACAAGATGATTACGACAAAATAGGGTATTCATAGCATTTGTCGCTTATTTGCAGGGATACACAAAATAATCGGTTACAGTACTTCTTTAAGTAATAATTGCTGGAATTGCATTTTCAATTTCGATTTGCGGTTTTAAATTTAACTACATATTTTTGCATTTTACTGGTCTTATATAAATTACATATTTCATATACAGGGCTGCACTAAAGAATTTACCTTCTTTTCTTACTAGTGTAAATTGCTGAAAGAGAATTTTCAACTAAAGTATATATATATGCATTTCTTATTTGAAATAAATTTTGGCATACACGTAGTTGATAAACACAAATCTATATATCATATACAATGCTGATCAAAGAATTCGGATAATTATCCGATTGTAGATGGGAAAAGTGATGAATTTTCAAATGTGTTTCCATATGTTTGAATTAGACATAATATTTTAACTTAAACAGTGCAGTTTTGTAACATTATTCTGAAATCATTGGAAAGTGATTCATAATCTATGCTTGGCGCATGATTTTTTTTCTTTCTTTTCAAATTTGTTACACTTCTTGATGAAACTAAACGAAACAAAGTATCATTAATTGGAAGATTTTACCCTCTTTTTCAAAATTATTATTTTGATTTTGCAATATCATATTTTAAGAAATTTTGTTTAGTGTTTATGCAAGACAACATAACATGAACTATCCTAGGTATTACAAAAATTAATATTTTCATGTTTGTGTCTGCAAAATATGCGGGATTATCTCTTTTTCCCTTATCGGCACCCGAAGAGGTCATGCCTTGAAACTTCAGGGAGCATATTACGCATAGCTCTATAATTTCAGTTTAATAGCTTTTCTAATCTATTCTCTTTCATTTTTATCCTTTTGATAAAATTTTACTGTATTTTGAAAAGATATGATTAATGATTTTGACCCTGCAAACCCCGCCGCTTTCCAACTATAAACTCATCCACTGACCTTTAAAACCGAACGCCTGAGAAATATTCGATGTACTTTATCATTTATTTTTTAATCTGACACCTGGTGAATTATATAAGAAAACAATTTTCCTCTTATGAAACTACAATATGTACATTTTTCATAATACTGCGATTAGTTTTCGCGTGACATTTACAACACAGGTTCCTACTTGTTTCTCCCTCGAATTAATATATACTGAATCTGATATTTTTCGATATTTTCTCGTGAAAAAATAGTGGACAATAAAATACGCCCCCCCCCCCTCCTATTAAAGGAGGGGGAAAAGATTTTCCCGCTCAATTTTAAAATGACTTCCCTTCATTTTTTTTCCCTGACATTTTAAAATTAAATCTTACTTTTTTTGCATGAATAAAATCTACATGCTTAAAATTTCGTAAATTTGCATAACCTTAGGATTTTAATCGTTCATTACTTGTGTAAGTATATAAATGCTAACTGAAATAATAATGCATTAAAATCAATCTTCATTTTAAAGATATTTGCCCAGCAAATCAAAGTTTTGAGAAAATCTCATTTAAAATTTAAAGGTTGTCTTGAAAGTTACACTAAAATATAAAATATTAAGCCCCTGATGAGATTTTTTTTTTCTATCTACAATATTCATACAAAAGAAAAAAATAACACTCGATAAATTTGTTTTAAAGAAAAAAACTTTTTCATAAAAATATTTTTATTAGATCGATTTTCCAGAGTAGAATTGTTACAAACATTTTAATATTTAAACAATCAAAATAATTCTTTTATTGATAATTTAATTCCGCATCTTGTTAGGCATTTTCATAAAAAAAATATTGCATACATAATAATTTGTAAATATATAATACAATTGTAATCGTTTAAAAATTCGTCATTTCATTAATACCAGAAAAGTTTATAATCAATTGTGAATTGAGATTAGTGATGGGCGATTTCGATTTTTTAAATCGATTTAATCGATACTACGGCCAACTCGATTTAATCGATACTTTAAAATTTTTAATCGATTTCTCTGAAGGTAATATAATTTTCATTTTCCTTCAAAAGTCGAAGATAAAATAGACGGATGTGCCAATTCCAAAATTTCAGTGTATTAGTTTCTAAGATAGAAGAATTAAAGAAACCTCAGAACCCCCCCCCCCCCCTGCAAAATAGCGTTTTTTGCTAGTGATGTACACCAAAAATTTATCAGGATCAATTTTTATTAAGTACCAGATGAATCTGAATTTTGATAAAAATCCATGAAAGCGCGAGATACAGCTATTACGAAATCGTAAAAAATGCAGCATATCAGCGCCACCTGTTGGGCAATTTACACCAAGAACTAAATAACACTAATCTATGTCCGAGATTTACTGAATCTGAATTTTGATGAAAATTCGTTCTTGAGATAGCGCTATTGCGTTAATCATGAATACTGCAGTATAGCAGCGCCATCTCTTAAGCGATTTCCACCAAAATGTAATTAGCATAAAATAAGATCAAGGACTAATTGAATCTAATTTTTTATGAAAGTCTGTGCATTAGTTTTTGAGATAAAGCTAAAATGGAAACAGGGGCGTGCGAAAAGAGAACTGCGCCCGGTTCAAAGTTCCAATTTAGCCCCCCCCCCCTATTAACTTTTTCTTGTGATAGGCTAGAAGTGATGTTAGTAGTAAAAATTTGGCGCCCCCTAAATTTCCGTGCTCGGAACGACCGCTTCCTTTCGCCCCCCCCCCCCCTTTCACATGGCGCTGAGTGGAAATTGTGAAAAATTCAGTATAGCAGCGCCATCTGAGAAGCTATATACACTAAAATGCAAAAAACATCAATTCATGTCAAGGACTAACTGGATCTAAAATGTGATGAAAATCCGTTCATTCGTTATTCAGATATAGCTGTTGCGCAAATCACAAAAAATGCAGCATAGCAGCGCCACCTGTCAGGCTATATGCACCAAAAATTAATTAGATTCAGTTTATATCAAGGTCAAACTAAATCTAAAGTTTTGTGGAATTCCATGCATTTGTTCTTGAGATAGAACGGTCAGAAATTTTTGTCGTATACAGACTCACAGAGTGACAGACACACCCACAGACAGATATTTCTTAAAAACCATGAAATCGTGTTAAAGACCTTCAAAAATATATAAATCCATCAAAAGCGGGAAATCAAAATTTTTCACGAATCTAATACTCTCTTCTTGTAAAGTTACAAAGGAAAGTAAAAATGTAAAATCGATTCTGCCCGTAAGATCGATCTTTAGTTTCGATTTCGATCTTTAGATTCGATGTCGATCTTTAGATTCGATGTCGATCTTTAGATTCGATTTCGATCTTTAGATTCGATGTCGATCTTAGATTTGATGTCGATCTTTAGATTCGATGTCGATCTTTAGATTCGATGTCGATCTTTAGATTCGATTTCGATTTTTTTTTTCTTTTTTTCTAGGCTAAATTAGTGTTGAATGCAGGTATTTTTCTGCGACTCCGGAGGAATGCATCATGTTTTACAGCTCTGTAAGAGAGGGGAAATCACAATTTGTGCATTAAAAAGCATAAATCTCATAACTTCTTGGGAGGGGGGGTGGTAATCCCCTGCGGGCCACTCCATTAATTCGACACTATGTTAAATCGTTATATTTTTGTTTAGAAGTCCAGTTATTTGAAGTATTAGTTTATTATATTTTATTTTTCACACTCGTCTCTTCTAATCCCCCCTTCCACGTCAGTTTTAACTTACAGGGCCGTTCGAAATATGCATAGAGTTTAAAAAATGTCCAATTCTCGGTCTATTTTATTTTAGATCCACATTTTAAATCATTGACAAAAGATAAATAAATGGTCGCCCTTCCGAACGTTTGGGGTTTATCTGCGCCCCGCCGGGGGGCATATTTTTTTGTTTCTTCAAAAGAAACAAAAAAAAAATTGAGGGGGGGGGCTTGCACCCTCCTCTAATATACACCTTAAAATTTCGCTCATTTAATTTTTTACCATTTTTAACTTAAAAGTTTAAGCTACATGGCACCCCCAGAGCTGTGGACCCTTCCCCCCCTGTCGATCACTCACCTAATTTTGCTTATTTCTTCACTTCATTTCAATCTTTAAAAGGCTATAACTTTGCTTCTATAGCAGTTACAGTGATGAGAAAAATTCTAGTATAGCTAAACATTTCTCGCCGTTTTTTTTTTTTTTTTTTTTTTTTTTTTTTTTGCTTTTTCAGTTTCTCGGTTTTCCCTATAGGACCTTTTTTGGGGGGGCAGAGGGGGTTTTCCTTCATACAATATGTCTATTGAAAGCTTATGCTTTATACATTACAAATCTAGCAAAAGAAACTTTCTCCCATCATTTCAGGTCACGTTACGGACCCATAATGTGTTAAAATTTTAATTTTCAAACTTCTTCTTCAAAAAAAAAAAAAAAAAAAAAAAAAAAAAAAAAAACATTGATACATATTAGCGAAACTGTGGTTCGAACCCGCAATCGTTTGATTGCACACGTAATCCCTAAGCTTATTGGCCACCGAGTACTCAGCAGCGCTATTATTTCTTTAGATTGTCATCTTTAAATTCATAATATCTTTTGAATGGAATGTCCGATTTGAATAATTCAAAAAGTAATCTACAGATATTGTAACAGGCATTAATACAAAATGATTTATTTGGATAAGGATTAAGGTATCGATAGTATGGTCTAATTTTGGTTGATGTATTTATCGCGTTTTAAAATGTAAGAAAGTAGTTATAGTGAGTTAACTACAATAGCTGGACATATGGTATCGCGCGGTTTTTTTTATAGACATTAATATGTTCTTTAATATTATAGAACCTTTTTTTATTCCTTTAAAAGTATTTCCTGGCGATTCAAAATTATATATCATAACGATTCAAAAATACACACGTAATTGTTTAAGGTTTCATTTCTATCGGCACTCTCAGAGTGCCACTATTTTTTTTTTTTTTTCATGTTCGTCCGTCCTACCCCCCCCCCCCCCTTCTTCCTCACCAATCTTAACTTACAGGTTCGTTCAAATTATGACAGCGATTTTTAAAAAGTCTAATCCTCGTTCTATTTTGTTATAAATCCATATTTTGAAACCTCAACAAAAGATATATTTGGGCCGGGGTTGCCCTTTTGTCCGTTCGGGAATCACCTTGCCCCCTTGGGTGGGGGGTATATTTTTTGTTTCTTCCACACCGTCTCATGTAACATATCGTTATAAAGCTTTTATCTCCTCGTTTTTTTCTGTTACTACCTCTCTCTCCACCTAGTTACATGCTCTTGGCACTCTTTATAGTTTCAAAGAGTGCATGTTCCCCGCGGGCCACCCCATGAATTCAACACTAAGTTAAACACTATATTTTTGTTTAGAAGCTCAGTTATTTGGGTTATTAGTTAATTATGTTTTTTTTTTTTCAAGTTCGTCCGTTCTAATCCCTCCCCCCCCCCCTCCTCTTTCCTCGACAATCTTTACTAAATGAGCCGTTCAAAGTATGCATGCAATTTTTAAAATGTCCAATTCTCGTTCTATTTTATTATAAATCCTCATTTTGAAACTTCGACAAAAGATACATTTGGGCTATGGTCGCCTTTCCGTCAAGAGTGGGGGTTACCTGCCCCCTTGAGAATGGGGCATATTTTATGTTCTTCCAAACTATCTCGTGTAACATTTGGTTGGCATTAGAAAAAAAAAGTTTTTTTTTGTCTATACTCCTTGTTCTCCATCCTAGTTACACGCTCTTGGCACTCTTTATACTCGGTTTAATGCCAAGTTACTCAGTGTTGTTATTCGTTGAGTTATGTCTCTCAAACTTGTCAAAGTTTTTTGTGTAAGTGAAAACCATAAATGACAATCATTTTAAAATTTAAAATTCTTAATATCCGACTCTAAAATCTGCAATAACTTAATTCTATGCCTCCCTAAATAGGGATGGGGGGCGGGAGGCGGTAATTACGGTTCTGCTGATTGTCTAAGTTTTGGAATTAGTAATTTGGATCTTCTCTGTGTGAACCTAAATATCGAAATATCGATTCTAGTATCGATTCTAGAACTGAGAAATCGATTCTTATTATGATCGATGTTGTTTTATACGATATCGATTTTAATCGATTCTCAAAATTTCCAGAATCGCCCATCACTAATTGAGATTGTGTAGCGAGTTGCTGGGATTATATATGTCTGACAACTACTCATAATATCGATTTAACGGAAACATTAAATATAAACAAAAAATGATGTAGAAATTTATTTAAAATTTATTAATGGTAAAGGTTAAATAGTTTGCGTAACGCTAATTGATTTGCAAAAGTAAAACAGAGAAGGAAAATACTGTTTTCAGCTTTTAAACATGGATAAAAATATACTTATCCTTTTTGCATAAAATTTGTACTTCTAATAGCTTTTTACAAATGAACTTAAATAAAAATTAAGCATTTAATGAGATAAAACAATTTCAGGGGTAGCTTTTATTTTTCATTCAAAACATTTGAAAGTCTGGGGGATTACAAGGAAATTTTCATTTAATGGAGGCATATTAACTTTAGTATAAAGTTATTATTAAAAATATAATTTATGAATGATTTAAAACGTATTGTAAATAAAAGTATTTTATAGTAATTTTAAGAATTAAGCATGTATGTATACCATGAATTTCTCTATAATCACTTGTCATAAGCGAAAGAAATGAATATAGCTCAATGCATTTCAATTCCAGAAAACAAAAACAGCAATTTTATGCGATTTCCTGCTTAGGCTTGTTATCTATCACCGGTGAACAAAATCGAAGATAAATTCAGTTTTAAGAGCTTTCGCGACCCTGCCATTCACTTGATACAAATATTTATCTTGCACTTATCTGTCTGTTGCTTTAGAATGAACAAACTCAGCTTTCTTGGATTTAAAAGAAAAAAAAAAAAAAAAGACAGTGAAAAGCAGCTTTGGTGTTTCTGCTGCTGTGTTTCGATAATGCTGTAGAGTTAATGTAACTTAATTCAATACAGTTATTTAAAGTATTTATTTTACATACATATTAGACTTTGGATTTCTTCGTTTTAAAGTTCGTCATATCATTTTAAGTTAGCTAACCAAATTGCACGATTAGTGCACTTAAGCGTTTATTTTAGAAATATATTTTTTATTCAGAAATTCCGAAGTCTCATCGGAAATACATTAGAATTTTTACTTTATGTAATCACGAAAAATCTTTTATTAAACAAAGCAAAAACTACTATTCGGAATTTCTGGTATACATTCTCAGACTCTCTGAATAAAAAAAATGCATGCTAATTATCACTGTAGTTTGTTTTTCCAATTGCGAGCCTCCCGCTCAGTCCGTTTTTTGAATACCTTTTATTCAAAGAAAAATAATCCTTGATTTTTCTCTAATTTTGTGCAGAAAAACATACACAGAATGTTTTTTTTTTTTTTTTTTTTTTTTTTGATATGTTGTAAAAACATACCACAAAAATATTTTCTCTAGAAATAATGGCATTCAAAAAAGAAACTAAAATTACAGATTTTCTAAAAATTTATTGACGCCAAGATTGACAGTTTTTTCTGTCAATTTGAGAGAATTTGTTTTACAGTAAGTTGGAATCGTAAATTTAAATTGTCAAAGGATGTTTTAGGAATTTTTGTTTCAAGTTTGTCTAATTTTCGTCAGTATATGCGTTGCAAAAAAACTTGCATAATCAGTCATTAAGTATTTAATAATTATTTCTTTTAATTGTTTATTTACACTTAAAAGACATAGGAAATGTAATCCATTACAGTTTATTTCTCCTGAGAAAGGTGTGAATACACATGGTGTACCAAAATCTTTGAAAATGTTTTATCTATTTAAGATAAATACACAATGTAAATTGCAAAAAAATATTCAAAATGAGTTAGTAAATACTTTTGAAACAGTTACAACTTTAATTTTGAAATGTTGCATTTAAAAATTTTCTATACGATCTTCGCAGACAAAATTGGTCAATTCGAACATTTTTGCTGTTAAGATTTCATCCTGGGAATTCTTATTTATATCACGGAAATTTGAATTACATCACGTTTCGTTACTATTTAAAATGCTTCTCGGTGAAAATAAGGACCATATTCAAATTGACGATGGCTCTTTTAAGGTACCTATTTATCATAAATTATCATACATCTATATATAATTTTAGAGAGGTCATGTAAAGAAGCAAATGTAGTTTTAAATCATAGAAACATTCAATTCATAAAAAAATTTCTAAATTTTCTAACCCCAATGCATGATTTATCTGTTCTATTTCTTCTAAAATATTTTGGAGAGTTCTTACCACTAACATTGTTTCGAGAATCGATTACTTTTGTTTAAGGTCACTTGCATATGTATTATCGTAATGTATCGTCTTTCTTGTCAGTAACTTATGAATTTATATTTCCAATATAATATTTGTCCTTCGTTCGCAGTAGTTTATTTTTAATTAAGCATAATTCATTTAATCTTAAAGATAGAATTATGCAGTTTTTTGTAATGATATTATTTTTTTTTTTGCAATTGACCACCTTGGGAACCTATTTAAAAGTTCTAAAAGTAAATTTTTGAAAATTTAATACCATTTCTATTTTAATATTTTCTGCCTTACATTGCCAACTTATCTCCAACACAAAAATTTAACGAGTGTTTCAATATTTTGTGATACTTTGTATGGAAACACTTATTTTAGAATGTTAAATTTACATGTACATCATTAGTATTTATAATAGATAAAGAAAAATTTATTTGCTCGAATGTATAATGGCTCTATTCTTTCATCATGTAAATATCCGACATTGTTTTCATTTAAAAATTAGTATACCTCTTAAGTGTCCCGCCTATGAACATGAATTTATTTATCCTTTTTAAAGCTTTCATTTTGAAAATAATATTTAAAAAAATGTTCGTTGTGGATTTAGTTATGACGTGAGTTTTGATAGCATGTAGGCAACAACAAATATGCATAATAAATGACAAAATAACTTTGAAATAACAAAATGACCATGATATAAGTTTACTTGATGAAAATCTTATTTCTTCAATGCATAGTTGTGGTTGAATAACGCATGTTTGAAAGCAAACATTTTAAGAGTTAGGTGCTATTCTTAGAGCTGTTTCCTTACCCGCAGCAAGACCACAGGCAATGAAATATGAACTTAAAGAATGATCATAAATACCAGATGTTCACTAGAAATATTTGCTTGTGAACATAAGTTCCAAAAATATGCATGCAAACATAATTCTTCAATCCTTTTTTTAAGGAATAAACAATGAATGTACGATTTGTTATGACACTAAGTGTAATGCAGATTATTTGTGGGGGGGGAGGGGGTAGGGTTAGGATAAACAGTGTCTATATATCTATAAAGAGAAAAGATTTAGCCATAATACCACATTGAAATGTAACTACTATTTTATTGAGATGACACAGTGCACAGTTATGGACATGTAGCGATATAGGTTTTTTCCCCTATTCGATCGTGAAGCTCCATGTTAATTTATTTCATATGTGATTTACCCTCTATGATCACCTAGAAAAAAGTAGTTTTTCACACTATTTTCTATTTGAAATTAATGCTAGGGGTATTATTTAGTGCGTAGTTTCATAGTATAATGTGGACATTTTTTCTCATCAATTTACTAAGCTGAATCGAATCTGGTTTTGTATATTAAAAATCTAGAAATTGTCTATGATAGTGATGGAGAGAAAGAAAACATTACAATTACAGCACCAAAAACATGAGAGGCTCATTAATTATTGCTAATGTCTGTTTGCCAATATTACTAATTAAACTGTGATATAACAGATCAAGTTTTCGAGTGTCACAAATCTAGAAAATAACGTACTAAAACATACATTTGTTGAAGCGAAGTGCAAAGAAGCGATTTGTTTTGCGAAGAAAAGGTCAGTTTTTTATTCAAAGTTAAATAATGTAAAGTATGATAATTTTTCATATTTTCTTGATATAGTAATTTGTTATTAATTATGTAATTCTTGGTATACAAATTGCCACAATGTAACTTTATTTTTATTAAAATCATTAAAATTATAGAAAAGTTTTTTAGTATAACCTATAACTTACTAACAAGTTAATTTTTGTCAAAGTTCAAAATCAATTTATTCAACTGAAAGAATTATTTTGCACTATTCAAAAGGTCACATGACTTAATGTGGACCTTGATGAGTTGTTCACACGAAAAGGGAGTCCTCATTAACAACAAATCACTGCATTCTAAATTAAAGAATTTTATCTCGGAAAAAACAGTTAATTCATTCAAATCAATTATTCTTGGTACAGCTTTTAAAAGCCTGATAATTCGATACAGATTACGCCATGAAAATTCAGGCCAAAAATTCCAGTCTTTCATAATATAAGAATAGTTTATCATATCTCTTTCAACGCTTGAGTTTCCATATATATTGGCGAATATGAACATTCATGCAACATTCGTTTAGGGTAACACGAGAGTCATCTTAGTGCTTTCATTCCATCGATTTATAAATCGAAGCTTATATTAAACATGCAACAGATACTAATAACGTATCAGATTTGAAAATATTACAACAATTAAAACCAACTGCAATAACTATAAAAGTATATTTTTCTTATGTAATTCACGAGTTTAAAACAATAACCTCTAAACAAGTAATGTACAATTCCACCAGAATATGCGGTTCTGCATATATTCTACTATACAGGGTGTCCCCTCTCAACGGTGGCCAATGGCTAATTTCTAAACCGTTGGTCATAGACATATAGTTCCAATTGCAAAAATGCTTTAAAAAAGGTAAAGAATTATTTTTTAAGCGATTTAGGTGTAAAAAATAGTTTACTAAAAAATTACGAAAATTAAATTTTTATACGGTCCCCCGGTCCTATAAGTGATATTTAGTAAATTTTTACCACTACTCTAACAAGTAAGACAAAAAAAAGTCCCATTCCTCTACGATCAAAGTTGACCGAGTTATAGCTGTTCAAAGTTGAAGCATATTTTTTGCTACAAAATAGGGGTCAGTCACAAATTTACTGGAAGTAAAAATAAACATCAGATAGAAAATTTAATTTTAAACATTGAGAGTAAAAAAAAAAATTTACAATGTTGTTTCTGAATTTATGTTGACATTTACATGTTAAAGTAAAATCTGCAATTTGTGCTAAAAATATAAGTAAAAAAATAACAGAAATTTTGTTTAATTAAACTATGAAAAACAACAGTCACAAATCGTTACAAAATGATACATATTTAAAGCTCTATTAGATTACTCAACCTAATAGAATTTGATGTAGTCCTATAAAATAAATAAGTGGAACGCACCTAAAATCGTATAAATATTACATTGTCATCGGGTTTAAATAAGTATGGGAATTGAACCTCAATCAGATATTTTTAAGTGAGTTAAAATTTGAATATAAGTTTTGATCTAGGAAAATTTACATACGAAAACCATGAATAAAATAAAAGCTTATCAAAATAACATATACCTTTTTAAAATAAAATCACGAAAAGAATCAGCTTCATTTGCTTACAAAATAAAACATACGTAAAAATACAATTGAGGATATGAATTTCAAAACTCGACTTATCGCTTTTTGATTTCTCTATCAGTTTATACAAACCTCCACTATTGTAACAATGCAATCTCAAAATTTATAATGAAAACCAATAGATGCATTTAAAGTTTTTTCGCTATTTCCCAAAATTTGATTTTTTCGATAAAGAGAATTTTGAAATTCATGTCTTCACTTATCTTAATAACCAATCTAGAAGTTAATTAATTATAATTAACACTACCGTAAAACTTATACGGTGACAGCGCCTTCAGTTAAATCGTTCATTTAAAACATTTTGTAATTGGAACTGTATGTCTGTGACAAATAGTTTAGGAAGTAGCCTTTGAACAGCGTTGAAAATCGACTCCCTTTATAATACTTTAAGCACTTAGTGTACGTTCCCTTAAAGCCCAGTCGAACTCATCCGTTTTCAGTTATAGAAAAGTGGTTTAAGTCATGAAATTTAAAGTTTCATAACTCGGTCAATTTTAATGTTACATGATTGGGACCTTTTCTGTATTACTTGCTAGAGTGTTGAAAAAATTTTGCTAAATATCACTTATAGGACCGGTGAACCGCATAAAAATTTAATTTTCGTAATTTTTTAGTAAAACATTTTTTTGACCAAAATCGCTTAAAAAATAATTCTTTGCCTTTTTTAAAGCATTTTTGCAATTGCAACTTTATGTCTATGACCAACGGTTTAGAAATTAGCCATTGGCCACCGTTGAGAGGGGACACCCTGTATAATACTTATAAAGAACTATGATCTCGATTGACATTCGTACTAATGAGTAGCTTAGACAGAGCGTGAAATGTCTACTGTATTGATTTCATTATGTGGTTTTAGTAAATCGTTTATTTGTATAGAATTCGCCGTAGTGTTCCGATGTATGTCTCCAACCCTTTTGAACCCGCTAGTCGATGTGTTTAACTTGTTGAATTTAGCTATTAAATTTGTCCAGTGGAATCATCCGTGATCGAGTCTAAGTACCCTTTCGGGTAGGCTTGAAAAGCCCACGATCATATTTTACAGGCAAACTTGATAAATTAACATAATTAACTTTACAACTAATGTAATTTTGTTACTCTAGCATGTATTAATTCGATTATGCATCTGAATATGTTAGAATTTATAGCATCCTAAAAGAAAATATCTCGGCGCGTATAAAGGATCGCTGGGCCACAAGTTGAGTATGGCTGCTCTAGTGTATGTGATCACGAATTCGGAATTACGGTCATCTAATACTTGAGCAGTAAACTCACCATTGTGTATTTCGTTTTCTTTCATTTCACTCTCATTGTTTAAGCTCAGAGAAAACGAGTGAAAACAATGGCATTTACTAAAATGAAATAAAAAAGATACACTGAGTACTTTTATTTCAGTAAGATCTTTTAAATGTAGGGAGAGCAATGGGAGACAGAGCTGTGAGCTCTTCGTCACTCTTAGCGGAAGTTATTTTTCTTAATTTCTCATTGAATTTCAGCTTCCTTCCACAGCTCATACAGGGTCAAAAAATAAGAATATTTTATACAGTGGTTGAGAGAAGCTTTTTAATTATTATTTCTTGCATTCATTGATATTTTACTCCGGACATCAGAACTTTTGAAGGTAAAGGTTGTAATATTGTGCGTTTCTAACCTTTTTTTTAAAAAAAATCAGTTGTTCATGTATTTATAGAGCTCGACACAAAGTTGCAGTTGTAGTAATTTCTAATTGAATTTCAGCTTTCTTCCGTAACTGTATGTCGCATAAAAAATATATTCAGTAGATTAGAAAAAATTTTCTTTACTTATTGATGTAATTCATTGATTTTTTTTTCCTATCCAATCGCGTCTGTCTGCCTAATCGTTTGGAGTTTTATGTGGTTTCCTTCGAACTTTGGATTTTCTTGCGTAAATACGGGGTAGGTTCCCTTAGAAAAACCCCCACGGGCGACATTCCCTCCCCTTGGAGCCTAAATTCCTCGAGCTGATAATTGGCCGTCATAAACACAACCAATATTGATATTTATCTCTAAACGTTCGAAATTTTGAGGGTAAAAGTTCAAACAGCGTGTTTTTTATTCTTATTTCTTAACTCCTCCTCCCCCTCCTCTCAAAAGAAAAAAAAATCCTAAGCTAGTTCAAAGTGTTATGCTTTACATTTTTCTATACATTCAATTTCTGTTCTCAAACTTTCATAAAAATGGAAAGAACTTCAATTGTTTAAACTCTGGTGTAGTGTTCCGCGTTGTTTCACAATAATAGTGCTAGGATCTACTTAAAAATGATTTTTAATGTTTCTAACTCATGTAAACATAAATCCAAAAAAAAAAAAAAACTTCAGTTTTTAAGTATGTTACTTGTTAAAAGAAAAAAAAAGTGCAAAAAATATTTTATAACATGATATTGAAAACTGAATTTCAAATTTACTGGATTAACAATTCTTTAATTACTACTAAATTAGTATAGCTATAAATACTTAATTAGAAAGACTGCAAAATTTTGATAAAATGAGGGTTTTTTTTTTCTACCTACCATTTTAGAGAGGGGGGTGTGGTTTAATTTAAATGTGAACAATCGCAATTAAAATTTTTTTGTTGGGATGGAAAGAATCACTTAATTGTTTTTCTTTGTCGAAACTCTGGAAGACCAATAGGATACACAGCTGCGAGTTCTTCGTCACTAGTAGCGGAAGTTATTTTTCTTAATTTCTCATTGAGTTTCAGCTTCCTTCCGTAACTCCATGTCACAAAAGGAAAAATATTTATTCAGTTTCTGAGAGGTTTTTTTTTCCTACTGCTGACATCCACTGATACTTTACTCCGGAAATCAGAACTTTTGAAGGTAAAGGTTGGAACGATGTGCGTTTTTCGCCTGATTTAAATGGTTTTTTTATATTTTGTATTCTATTCTAGGCCAAAGTTTGTTTTTCTAGGCATCCATTTATGGTTCTGAAACTTTCATAAGAATGAAAAGATTAGACTCCGTAAGATAGAATACTCGTAAAAAAATTAAGTAATAATCAGAAATATCTATATTATAAAGGTCAAACGTATCTGTGCGTAACGCATACGTCATTTTTCGAATGCAACATTTTCTGATGAAATTTCACTTTTGCAATTTTCATTGCTGCAAATTTTTTAACTCCTAGACACCGCACATTTTCAATCTTTACACCGTTGTGTAGCGAAAAATGTGTACTTTTAAATGCAATTTGTTTGAAAACTGTATCTTAATTATTTATATATATTTGTAGTTTTTAATTTAATTTTTCTGGAAGTGGCAACTTGAGTACTCCATTTCTGTGCAAAGTAAAGGAAAAATAACCATATAGTAAAAAGAAGAAATACAGAGATTTATGGTGGCTGGGAGTGGTGCAAAAAATGTAACCCTGAAATCTGCTACATTAAGCCCAAATACAATCGCGTGTTTTCGCTAAAAAGAAGGAAACTTTCAATGACAAGTCTGTGGAAACTTTTAGTACTATAGTTTTTAGTTTACAATAAAATAAAATGCTACTTTATAATGCTTAAATTTAAGCAGATCATTTTTATTTAGAGAGAAAACGCACAGCTGATGTCAAAGGATTTAGTACCTGTTCAATATGCTTTTTCCCCTCTGTGTTGAATTTTTTTCGCCTCGATAGCAAGCAAACCAAGACGATCTTGGCAATAATTCCAAGTTTAAAGTAATGTCCGGTTTCCCAAATTTTTGTCCAATTGTTTAAAACATTGAATTGTAATTATATTAAAATAACATTATTCGCTTAATGCAATTTTTTATAAATTTAAGTTAAACCTGCTAGAGCAGACAATTTTTTTAGTTATTTTTTGTTACCTGTCATTTTACCAGAAGGAAAATGCAAAACAAAATTATTTAATTTTTCTTTCTTCTTGGAATAATTAATTTTTTATGTTATTTATTTTTTACTTTTTTTTAGAACCATTTTCCTTGTCCAAATATATTTTCAGAAAAAAAAAAAAAAAGAGTACATTTTCACATCGAAAATTGATCTGAAATAGAAAAAGAACGATGTAAAAGACAAAATGAGATTTCATAATTCGCCAATATCCAATGTTTAAAATGTAATTGAAAATTTGGTTTGGCAGGATTTGTAAAAATCAAGGTTTGCGTATTTCACGGAAAATACGGCATCTTCTTTGCATGTTGAAGTGACGGAGTGCAATGTTTATTCTTTTAATTTGTGTTGTGTATTTTAATTTATAAAACGAATTTCAAATTTGTCATAGAGTTAACTTTGAAGCAAACTTTTTTGAAAAATATGTACGTGCAGTCATTTTTTTACTTTTAACATTTTAGCATGCGCGTAAGATATTTCGGTACTACTTGGTTTTCCCGTCGACCAAAAAACTATTGCCAAAGTATAAGATTAAATGCCAAAAATGGATGATTTGCGAATGTCATATTCAATGATATTAAACACGATACACATGTTTGAAATGTCATCAAGAGGTGTTTAATACTACTTTTTATTTGTATTTTTATTCATGTTTTACTAATTTTTGTTTTTCCGTTATTTAAAATAAAAATTATGTCAACATATATAACTTGGCTATTAGTTTGGTTATTTTTTAATGTGGCAAAAATGGTCGATGGGATAATCAAGTAGTAAAGATTTTTCATATGCGCAAAATCTATATTGTAACAAACAAATGTGTCCGTGTGTAGCACTGACGTTATTTTGCGAATGACAATATTTCAGGATAAATGACTTTTTGCAATTTTTGTTAATGCAATTGTTTAATCTTCTAAACGTCGCACATTTTCAATTTTTATTTCATCATGTAGGAAAAGAAATCTACTTTCAAATGCAATTTGATTGAAAACTGTATCCCATTTCTCCATTAAGAAATAATGATACACAATTTACTAATAAATCTATGAATATTGTTCCTGATAATTTTCCATTATATAAAATTTTACCAAAAATTGAACCGACTTCAAAAGCTACTGCAAAGTGAAAAATAATTTTTTTACAGAATCGTATTAAGAAATTAAATTAAGAGCGTATTATTATATTTATGCAGATTAATTTCATTTTTTGAAGTCGGTGCCAGCCAAGCCAAGTTACATGTAATTTTCCAATAGACACGCATCCAAGTATCTACGAGTTTTTTTACGATTTAATATTTAGTTAAAAATTTAACTTTATTCTTTTACGATTTGCATTGGATAATTAATTTTAATTTTGAACTTGGCTGGCACCGACTTCAAAAAATCAAATTAATCTACATAAATATAATAATACGCATGATAAATACTACGCTCTTTATTTAATTTCTTAATACTATTCTGTAAAAAATTTATTTTTCACTTTGCAGTAGCTTTTGAAGTCGGTTCAATTTTTGGTAGAAAAGTTTATTTTTCTCTTTTTAGTTAAAAGTTAACGATTTTTTGAAGTCGGTTAATAAAAATTGTAATACGGGAAAAATCACTGTAAACCATACACGTATGTCAGGAGTGGGGTTCGAACCCACGATCTCTTTCAAGAACCAGCAATCAAATCTGCTGTCTTACACCGCTCAGCCATCTGAATACACTCCATTCGGCGAGTTAGTCATCGTCCAAGTTACTTTTAGTTTGCGAGAAATCACTAATTTTATTAATTTTTACTTGATCACTAAAAAAGTACTGAACCAATTTCAATGAAATGGAAGGAGTACCAATGGAAGAGTAGCCTCTTTCATTTAGCACAAAAAACAAATTAATCGGTTGGATAGTTTCGGAGAAATCGGTGAACATACAAAGAAAAAAAAATACATTCGCGCCGAATTGATAACATCCTCTTAGTCACTTAAAAAAACATATAACACGGAAAATTTTTTTGTATACTATACACATGTCAGGAGTGAGGTTCGAACCGACACACTCTTTCAAAACCAGAGATTAAATGTGGTGCCTTAGACCGCTGGGCGCTCCGGATTTCATTCTCTTTACAGAACTCATTCAATGTCATGTTACTTTTCGCAAGTCTATTCTCTTTTTGAGTACTCTTTCTCTGATAAAGTATTGAGTTATTAAAAAATCTCTGATACTCTGTGGTAACGGTTAAATACAAAGTATTCCTAATAGCATAATTAGTATTTAACTTGTTAAATATATATTTAAAAATTATAATACGGAAAAGAGTATTGTATACACGTACGTCAGGAGTGGGGTTCGAACCCACGCTGCCTTTCGAAACCCAGATCTTAAATCAAGCGCCTTAGACCGCTCGACCATCCTGGCATCGGTAAACTTATTCGACATCCATATTACTACTGATTTGCAAGAAATCACTAATTTTATTAGTTTTTGCCTAATTACTAAAAAAGTACTGAACCAATTTCTATGAAACGGAAGTGGTACCAATTCGAGAGCAAGCTCTCTCATTTAACATCAAAATCAAGTTAATTGGTTGGATAGTTTCGGAGTAATCGGTGAACATACATAAAAAAAAAATACATACGCGTTGAATTGATAACCCCCTCTCCTTTTTGGAAGTCCGTTAAAAATTAAAATTGGTTGCGTAATAAAATAAAAGAATGGTTAAAAACGCAGATTAAATTATTAAAAATTGCAAATTCAACACGTAATCAAACAACTTAAAATTTTACACTGCCAAATAAGAAAAAAAAAATTAAAATATTTTGAATTTGTTTGAAAACTGTATTTCAATTTACTGATTGGCTGTGGTTTAAAAAAAAATCAGGTGCGAGTTATTTTCAAATTTATCTCTACCGAGTGAAACTCGATTACGATGGATTAATCTATTTGTCCTTAGAAAAATATACTGAGTTTGGGATTTGTTTCCGGCTAATATACTATAGCAAAATTAAAATTTCCTTAATAAATAATAAAGTAAAATAAAATAAATAAATACAAATTTAACAGACATGTACACTACTGGCCATTAAAATTGCTACACCAGGAAGGAATGCAGATAACAAAATGATATTTATTGGACAAATATATTATGATAGAAATAACAAGTGATTAAATTTTCAAGAAAATTGGGTGCATAGATCCTGAGAAATCAGTACCCAGAACAACCATCTCGGGCAGTAATAAAAGCATTTATATGCTTGCGCATTGAATCAGAGATTGGATAGCATGTACAGGTACAGATGCCCATGCAGCTTCAACACGATGCCACAGTTCATCAACCGTAGTGACTGGCATATGGTTATTAGCCAGTCGCTCGGCGACCATTCACCAGACTTTTTCTATTGGTGAGAGATCTGGGAAACGTGCTGGCCAGGGCAACAGCCGAACATTTCCGGTATCAAGAAAGGTCCGTACAGTTCCGGAAATATGCGGTCGCGCATTATCCTGCTGAAACGTAGGGTTTCGCAGGTCTTGAATAAAGGGTAGAGACACGTGTCGTAAAATATTAGAAATATAATGTGCACTCTTCAAAAAAACCGTCAATGCGAACAAGAGGTGACCGAGACGTGTATCCAATGGCACTCCATCCCATCACGTCAGGTGATGGGCCAGTATAACGATGACGAATGCACGCTGCCAATATTCGTTCATCACGATGCCGCCAAATACGAATGCGACCATCATGATGTTGTAAATAGAATGTGGATTCATCTGAAAAAATGACTCCTCGCAATTCGTGCACCCAGGTTCGTCCTTGATCACACCACTGAAGGCGCTTCTGTCTAAGACGCAGCGTCAAGGAAAGTCGCAGCTATGGTCTCGGAGCTGAGAGTCCATGCTACTGCAAATGTCATCGAGCTGTTCGAGCAGACACTTTTTGTCATGGAAATGACCCCATTTCTTGACTCGCAGCTCGTGACGTAGTTGCACGATCCATTACGGACATACAGATTACATGCCTGTCTTCACGGCTGCTAGTGATAGGGAGCCGTTGAGATCCTGTACGACGCTCCGTATTACCGTTCTGAATTTATCGATTCCACATTCTGCGAAGTCATTGGATCTCGACCAACCCGAGCAGAAGTACTGCGATACGATAAACCGCAATCTCGGTAGGCTACAATTCGACCTTTATCAAGTTCAGAAACATACTGGTACACATTTCTTCTTCTTACACGAGGCATCACAACACTATTTCACCAGGCAACAATGCTCAAATGCAATTTCTGTTTGAGAAACCGGTGAACAATTTTCTCATTTAAATACATTGTAGGTGTCGCTACCGGCACTTGCTTTGTCAGAATGCGCTGAAAAGCTAATCATTTTCATATCACAGCATCTTCTTCTTGTCAGTTAAATTTCACGTCTGTAGCATATCGCCTTCATGGTGTAGCAATTTTAATGGAGAGTAGTGTAATTGAATTACGTGCTCGAAGCACTGAAATGACCAGAAACAAAATTGCTGTCTTAACGAAATCTTTGGCAAATAACTTCCGGCATGCGTCTAATACGGAAATGTGACTTGTGAAAAAATTCATTGCTTTATTTGTTTAAATAATTAATATTTTTCATTTAACCCTTTAACCTAACTATGTAAACCTAACCATGTTATTCCGATATGTAATATTTTAATTCAAAGATTGATATTGATTTAATATAATAGTGAGATTAATGTTAATTTTTTGAATTGTACAAAATAAAACAAATATGTAAAGTTATCAAATTCAAATCTTCATACCAATACTTTTCACAGTTATTATTTGATGAATGAAACATGAATGAAAAAATTCGCAAGATACTTAACCCTTTGAAGGAAAAAGCACTTTAATTCTTAAAATGCTGAAATGATTGATTGACACCAGAATTTAAAACAAATTTGTTTCAAAATATTTAAAAGCGTTTCTTCACGTATGACAAAAATAAAAGTGCTATTTCAAATTACTGGCGTCAATGTGGCGTTTTGCAATTAAAATCAAGTGGGATATATTTTATCTCTCCCCCTTCAAAGGGTTAAAAATGCTTTTTTGGAGTTAGTTAGCAATCTAAAACGCATATTACGTGTAGAAAATTCATTAAAGTTTTCAATTTAAAAAAAAAAAAAATGCTTTTTATCTTTGCTACGTAACCCGAAAAGCCCGGGTTCGATCTACTAGTATTTTTAAAATCATCTTATCTTGACAAATACTAACAATTATTGATTTCAACATTTTTTTACTTACAAAAAAATTACCATCAATTGTAGTTTATATAAATAGCATAATTTTAAAGAATTAAGAAAATTAGTTTTTTCTATCGAGAAAAAATATTTTCACTTAATTAAAAACACTCTTAAAATCTGTGTCATAACGGAAAGGATATCTTCATTATTTTTCCTCGTATAAACTCTGGGAGAGTAATAAGAAACACAGCCGTGTCATATTTCTCATGTTAGTTCAAACATTTTCTGCATATTTTTTCCACTTACTAGGGTTTAAATCTTTTTAATCCTTAAAAATGCAAAAATCGTCCATTTTTTGTCAGAAAGATTTCTCACCCCCCCCCCCCCCCCCACAAAAAAAATGTTGAATACCAGTAGGGAGTTTTAATAAAATTTTAACAGCTATTAAATTAGCATCGTAAAGATTTAATTCTCATTTTAAAGTTTAAGAAAATAATTTTTTTTAATCGTATCGATTGAAATAACTACATTCCACTTAAATAATAAAAAATATATATATTCGGAGAATTCTGGTTACAAATGGGGAAAATCCCAACTTATTTTTCACCCTTATTCAAACCGTGAGCAATAGAAGACACAGCTTTGAGTTATTATCCACTGGTAACGGAAGTAATTTTTCTTAATTTTTTATTGAATTTCTCTTTTTTTTTTTTTTTTTTTTTTTTTTTGTAGCCGCATGTCGCATAAAAAAATTTATTCAGTATCCGAGAAAAGTTTTTATTTACTTTATTGATGGAATTAATTGATATTTCTCCCTAAACATTCGAACTTCTAAAGGTAAAGATTAGAAAAGTCTGTTTTTAGCTTTCTTATTTCATACAAAAAATGAGTTGTTTCAAACTTTTCAAAACTAGTTTCAAAGTCTTAAAATTTTTAATTTTTCTAAATAACAAATTTCTGTCTTCAAACTTTCATGAAAATGTACAAAGATCTTCGATATTTAAACTGTTAGGAGCTGCGCATTGTTTCATGACAGAGCTATTATATAAAATTTATAAGATTATGCTGTATGATATCCTTTAAATTTGCTTAGAATGATACAACATAAAAAAAAAAGTAAAATGTTGGCGATTTAGACACTTATAAGCCATCTTATAACAGTGTTATTAATTAGTACAGAAGTCGCACCATCAGAAAAAGCAGCTGTTTGAATATTGCGGGCAAGTATTATGGAATAAAACTGTTTTTCCTTAATAAGTACTATATGAGGGGTTTACAAACATAGTACACAAAGTCAATTTAAAATAAATAAATAAATAGTTTATTTAGAAGGTGCATAAAATCTGTTTCATCCACTTCCACACGAAACCAAGTCTGTTTTCACATATTTCATCATATGTGGTATCTGCTCAAAGGCTTGCTTCATTGTGGTAGTGAATAAAACAGATTTTATGCACCTTCAAAATCGAGTATCTCATTTTTATTTATTTATTTTATTTATATTTTTTCAAAATGGATTTAGTGAACTATGGTTGTGAGCCCCTCGTATATTACTCTGAGCATAATTTTACTACTGTAGAGATTTTCATTGTTTTTAGTTGTTCAGTAATTATCTATAGTTGTTCTCGAAATTAATTACTCTTATTTTTAGGTAGCTTTCATAACAAAAAGTAAAAAGCTACCTATTGCACCCGTCCAGAGGAAAGCACTTCCAAAAAATTTTGGTATATTTTCACCGATCATGCAGCCCAGACCCCAAACCGACCCTCCGTTCAAATGTTTATATACATAACCATTAGATAATACTACAAATCAACATCAATTACTGGAAAAACTTGTTAATGCCAAATTATATCAAACAGAGAAGTTGTCAAAATTTTGGAATAAAATTGGAAATGTGGTATTTAGCTCGTTATCAAGGGCAATGCTCTGGTTTCATTGGTTTATTTAATGGTATTGTCTGAATAACTTTGGATGTATTTATAAAAGTAATATATATATCTGACATTTAAAAATGATTGAGTTATAGCACTTTGAATTTTTCTTATGTCTGACATTTTGAAACGTTCTGATTTTAGTCACATGATATCACGCGTAAATATGAATCGATTTGGATATATGTGTACGTAGTACATAATGAGGCCTAGATCGAGTTCGTTAGCCAGTTCCATCCGCCATCTTGTTTCAAAATGGCGGCCATTTAATTTTTTTTTTTTAATTTTAAATTCAAAATTAGGTACAAAAAATTCAGAAACTGAAAAATGTTTTTCTTTTATGCATTTGATTTTGATACAAAAATTCCAGGGCATTTTTTGTTTCGTTTGTATCTTAAAAAATGGCTGAGTTATAGCATTTTTAATTTCTAGTGTTGCTCACATTTTGTCTGAACCGAGTTCGTTGGCCAGTTCCATCGGCCATCTTGTTTCAAAATGGCGGAATATTATTTTTTTTAATTTAAATTTTAAAATTAAGTGCAAAAATGTAAGAAATTGAAAAAGATTTTTCGTTTGTGTGTTTGACCTTGATACAAAAATTCCAGAGCATTTTTTGTTTCATCTATATCTTGAAAAATGGCTGAGTTGTAGCACATTTATTTTCCTGTGTGGTTGACATTTTGAAACGGTCTGAAATTTGTCACGCGATAATACGCATATTTATAAACTGATCTGGATATTACTCCGTGTATACATAGTACATACAAATGTCTTGACCGATTTCACTGGCCAACTTCATCCGCATCTTGTTTCAAAATGACGACCATTTAAGTTTGTCAAAAATCTTTTAAATGTATAATGATGAACAAACAAAAAATTAGAAATTGGAAAATTGTTCTTTCTAACGTATTTATCTTAATAATGAATTCGGGAGTATGTTTTGCTTTGTCTTTAACTCAAAAAATGCCTGAGATATAACAGTTTGAATTTCTAATGTGGGTGACATTTCTTTAAAAATCAATTTGCTCGCGACAACATTCGTATATATTAATCGATTTCGATGTGAGTGACCAAGCTCACAAGCTCATTGGTTTGTTTTATCGACGTTCTTTAAAATGGCATAAACTTCATGATATCCTGGAATTTGGCGACCGTATAAATCGCTTACAATAAAATGAGGTTGAATAAAAGATGACTAATTTCTAAAAATTCCTATTAATATTCGGTATCGACAAAAACTTATATTCAATCTTGTATAATCTGGTTCCACTAATTTGAGCTTCGTATGTGTGAATAGTATAACTTAATTTTAAATAAATAAATAAATAAATAAATATATGAAAGCTACCTCTTCCTCCCGGCACTGCCGGAAGGGACTTTTTCATTCCAAGTCACCGCGAACTGTGAAATGAAGTTATTAAAATCTGCATATAAATTCCCAGCAAAGTAATCTCGTTTGTCTCCGTGAATAATTGGTTCAAAGAAATTCAGTTGTAAAATGATTTTTCTTCCGGTCAACAACATTTTAAAGTAGTTCTTTCTAAGCCCTTTCTAAGCGAATTAATTTTCTTTTGTTAAAAGTCATTTGTGATAGGTTTGTACTACGAATATTAATCACTATGTAATGAAATGTTTGTAGAAACTAATACCCGCATTAATTTAATAGAATTTCTCCTTTTTACATATTCTGAAAACTTACAAAAACTAACTTTATTTAAATTAATAGCGTGTTTTTTTTTTTTTTTTTTTTTTTTTTTTTTTTTTTTTTTTTTTTTTTAAATAACAAAAGACATTAAGTGCAGGAGCCGTTAATTAGTACACTAAGAGAAATACTTCCTTTTTAAAGAAGTGAACAAAATGAGAAGAAATCGATATTGTTCATTGTTGAAAATAATTCCCTGAATTCAGATTGTTTCGTAAGATCATGACACAGAATGAAAGCCTGCTGTGCTGAACATTGATTGCTTTGTACGTCAAGCGGGATAGTCTAAAATTTATTCTACATCCAGCGTTACTTAGAGTTGCGATGTTTTGATCCTTCATCCTGATTTTGAAGCTGCAGATTAATCATTTAGATTCCTTTGCTGTCACTTTAAGAGAGGGTTGTTGCTTAACTTAATGCTCTGAAGATAAAGTTGAAAATATATGCAAACATGTAGGTCTAAGGGAATCTTAAAGTTGTTCTTAAATTTAAACCCATTACTCCGTGGCCTTATTTAGAGATGTCCATTTACTTATGCATAAATGTTTCAATTCACATTTTAGATTATAAATATGTTAAACTTTTTTTAAAACACATGAGAGTAATGAAAACATCCATTATTAGTAGGACAAATCATTTTGGAGTATGGTTAGATTTTTGATAAAATTAAAATCAAATTTGTTTTTACATATCAACACACACTCTTAAAAGTGCTCTTCATAATACTGCAAGCAATGTTGGTAATATTTTTAAAATGAAATGTCAGCATTTGCAAGTTTTAAATTCGTGTGACTTTTTAGACTCAACTGAAAAACATAATATTTCGTATCGCACTGCTTAAATAGTCTCGCCTGAGTCATTACAGACATTTTGGATTAAAGAAGTCTTAATGACGTTACTTCAAATTAGAAATTTATTTAACGAATGGAAGTATAATGCAAATGTAAACCACTTTTAATCCAAGATACATTTAATTTAAAATTTCTCCAAATGAAAATACGTTTTCTTGATATACAAAAAGCTGAAAGTTGGCAAATATGCAGTAACATGAATAAAATTTCCGCCAAATTCACGCGGTCATTTTTAGCTATAATCAAGAAATCGAGCTGCTTGCCTAAAATATAAAATGCGAAAACACGATGAGTTTAGAACTAGAAAAATGAAGCCTTCATGTTAAAAATCGCAGTAATACCAACAGCATCGGTGATGAACTGTTTCGTCTAGATTCTGTGTGGCAGGGCAATATACAGCGGAAAAAATTCAAAGGATTACTCTCCCCTGACAGATCGCATTACCCATCCTTTCTCTGTTTAAAAATTATATTTTCAAAAAGAAAACTATTTACATTGCAAATTTGATGCTTAATTTCCTGAAACACTGTTTAAATATCCATAAAAATGTATCAAGTAAATTTAGAAATATAGTTTTAGCATTCCAAAAATATTGATGTATTAACTCTTTATTTACTGACGATACTTATAAGAGCCATAAAAATTACTTATTATAAAATTCTTTTAATACGTCAATTGGTTGTAGTATTGTTTAGAATGAATTACAGATACATTATTTTATTATGTTACAAAAGCATTATTGGATACACAAAACAAAAATATTTTTTAAAAGATTATTTCTTTTGCCTTTGTATTTTTTCGGCTTTCTTAGCGCTAATGAGGGGGGTGCACTTTTGTGCAACATTTATAACCCCACTGAAATCTTTTATTTTAAAATTGTTTTCTTAGTATTTTGTAGAATTATAAAATGTAAAAATATGATGTTCTTACAATATAAATATAGAAATATTTCGGAATTGAAAAATCCCCCCCCCCCCCTCATCAGCGCCAAGAAAGCCGAAAAAATACAAAGGCAAAAGAAATAATCTTTTAAAAAATATTTTTGTTTTGTGTATCCAATAATGCTTTTGTAACATAATAATCCCTGTAAATTCAAATTTAATAAATGGAATATTCAAATACATTTAAAAGGTAAAAAAAAAAAAAAAAAATAAAAAAAAAAAAAAAAATAAAATAAAAATGATATATTTGTCTATTTTAGCCAACTGAATGTTTTCAATTAGTTAGAAAATCTTTGACGAGATTAATTCACATCTGATCTGTTTTTTCTCTACTTTAATAATGTGACTCCCAAATATCCTGCAAACACACACTTGCAATTTCATGCGTTATTTGAGAATAGCCTTAATATCTTTCAACATTAAAGTAGCATTATTTTTGTTTGTTGATGGTTAATAATTAAACTATACTGATTAAATCATTCTTCGCTTGCATAAACTTTTTTCTTTGATTTTATGTTATATGTTTAACTGAACCTAAAATTTAAAAAATATGATTTTAAAACTATGAATTAATTTAACATGCTTTATATTTCACTATAAATAAACCTCCAGATTCAAGCATTTTTCCCTTTTATATAAACAGCCTGCAATTCACAAGGGAGACAGATTTACTTTTTATTACTTGGTTGAGTATCAATTAGTAGTGCGTAATTAAAAAAAAAAAAGGCATTTTGTGATTGCTGTATTTTGGCTATCTACTCGATTAGTTGTTTAAAAATTTGCTTTCTGTTTTAGTTTAATCATCGTAAAAGAAAAAAAAATCCTACTCAAGTGTTTTTTAAAACTTGATTCAAATATAGATAGGTAACATAATATATGAAATTATGAATAAAATCTATTACTGTTACATATATAAAATTAATATGTGACAAAATTGTAATGATTAATACAGATGAATCATTAGATTTTAAACAGTGAAAAAAAGATTGGAGTGTTTGGAAAAAAATAATGCATAGAAACAGAAAATGCGATAAATGCTTTTAAAAAATAGTTAAACTTCTTTTATCTCAAATTATTGATGCAAAAATGATAGACTAAAATATTTCATTCAATGTAAAAAAGAAGTAAATTGATGCAGAGTTTTCTCTCGTCTTCAGTTGAAAGAATCGGCTTTGCTGTTAAAACATATAGATCATTTTTTTTCTTTCTAATTTTGAAAATACAAGCAAAGTTAGTTAATTTATTTGAAAATGAAAAAAAAAAAAAAAAATTAAACTGAATCGAAAGGGGGAAAAAATTACAGTTCGTAAACGTCTTACAAAATTTTGAAAATTTTATCATACTGTTTAAATTAATAACCAGTTTCAATAACCGTTATGCTTATAAATTAAAATTATATAAATTAAATCACATATATATACATATATTCCATATTCAACTTCATCATTTCATAGTTCAAAAACTAGAACGCTTTTAGAATGTCAACTTTTTAAGTGCTCTATTGCTTTTACATTCATTTAGTTATTATTTCTAAATGTGATTTTTTTTTCATCGTATTCAATGAAGGAAATTAATAAAAACGGAAAACATCAGCGGATATACTTCGTAAAATGTTGGTAGCAAAGCAAGTAGTAATATTGTTGATTGATCGAAAACCATTTCGGAAATGTTTTCGATACTTTCCGATAGTTCATTATTACTTGAGTGAACACACAATCCTAGAAAAAAGGCAGTAAAAAGTTACTATTATCTACTAATTTTGTATGAACAATTGTTGTCACAAGTAATTAAATAAATAAAATGCGTTTGAGAGCAAAAGTGAAATAAAAAAATAAATCTGAAAATAAACTGTTTGGATTGAAATACACCCTTAAAACCTGTTTTGATCGACCCTTAATTATTATGTCTTCGTGTATGTTTCATCATTTAATAGCTAAACAAACAGCTTGCTTAGATATCTTTGCACTGTTAGTCATTATTTTGTTTCAAACACTTGTTTCACTCGTTAAATTTAAAATGGGGCCCTTCTTTGCCCTCTAATAATAATTTATGGTAAAATTTAAAAAAATATTAGAAAGTCTTTAAGTCTGTCGTAATAGTTTCCTAAAGTGTTAAAGAATTCTTCTATATCCTATTGCACTATTAGTAGTATGGAAAACCACACTGCTAAATTTTGGGGAAGGGTATATTTGTTAAATTTCAGTAAACATTAACTTTTGTAATTCGGATATAGGAGAAATCGTAGTAAATGACACCTTAAGGATTTTCTCTTGTTCAAATCACTATTACAAAATTTTAAATTTATTGTAAAATTCATCTTTGTTTTTGGAAGTGTAGAAGATTAAATTAAAAAAAATATTTTCTTTTCACAAAATTTTGAAAAATTGCACTTTTTATTACAAAAATTTTATTTTCATAAATACGGTCAAAAATACTCCCGTAACAGATATCATCCTTATTTTGAAAAACTAGTCATTGACACATAAGCTTTAAAAGTTAAAACAGATGTGTTGCACCTAATGACATTATTTTGCAAAAAATTACAGTAAAAGACTTATATGAGCTAGATATTTGCTGAAATGTCAGTTATTAGTTAGGTGTCAATAACAAATGGGGGTTCCATCACAGTTACTTTTAACTTTTTAAACATAATTCTCCCTAAATAATTAAAATATATAAAACACATCCAAAAGGGTTAAAATTTTACAATACAGTAATAATAAGCGCATTAATTTGTAACATATAAAATTTAATCAATTGGATTGCTGAAACTTTTCTTTTTTAAAGAAGGTCGTCAAACAAAAGCTATGTATATTTGACTGAAAATGTTAAACAGTGAAAAGTTATTTAAACAGCTTTTGAATATTTTTAGAACTCATTTTTCTGTTAAACTATTTTAAATCGGCTGTCTTAAGGGGCATCCATTTTTATTCAGAAAAAGAATGATGTAACCATACAAAAATTGATCTTTAATATTTCTATAAATTTTTTAAATCCTCAAAATAGTAACTTTGAAATTCGGTTTGAAGATAAGAGCAAATAGTAAAACTCTTCCTCATTGTATGACGAGGTGAAGTTAAAGTATTTAAAAAAAATTTAAGCAACACTAAACTAGCTCTAAATTTATCTCAAAGAATTCATTAACTATAAATTTCTCCACATTTTTCAATTAACTGTTAGTTTTAAAATTACTTTTATAAGCCCTGGATACAGTGACCTACTTTTCTCACCCCTGAAGTTAATTTATTGATGGTTAACTTAATGTTTTTTAATGAATCAAAATAGAGGGCGTATTGAACGAAAGTATTTTGTCAATAATCTTTTTTAAATGAGTTCTGTTGGATACATTATCCAGACGCTAAATCTTCGTTGTGGGGTTTAATTTATCCAAAGCTTGTTGCATAATGTTTCTTTTTCCTTTTTGGTTCCTTTTCTGCATAAATTTTTAAATATTGCAATTTTACAGACGGCATTTAAAACTTAGTTTATTAAAAACTTACTTTACATTCGATAAATTTTCTCTTTACAAAAATATATTATAAAGATTAGTTGTGTGAGTTATATTCTCCCAACTGTTTGATACGAATTAAATTATTTTAAAATGATCAAATTAAAATACCATTTAAAAATGAGATTGTAAAAGTGAAATCGGGTGTAGATTTCACGGGGAAAAACTCTATGATTGAGTCAAAGTGGAATAAATTTTGCTGTTTTAATTTTGGAATAGCACAAGAGCCTTAATCGATTACAATATCATAATAACACATCTTCATTATATTTAACTGCTCACGTTACGATAAAAGTTTAATTTTAATAATTTCTACAATTGAATTTTATAGTATTTTGTTAACTTTAGATTAAATATCATTTGTTTAAGAGTTAGACTTACCAATATAAGGTGCATGTTTTATTGTAACAAATTTTGTAGGCTTACTGTAATTATATAAAACAGTTTCAACTTAAATATTGTCTATCGTCGAAATTCGACGGGTTCTACCTTGTAATTATAAATTAGGAACTTGGATGTATTAATTAAAGGATAAGTTATTTTGGAAGAAATATTAAACGAAATCCTCTATGCGATCTGCAATCACACTTACCCACTTATAAAAAATAGAAGTATATGAAGATGTTACATTTCATAGTTTTACATCATATATATCAGTTCAAAAAATTACATTAAATATAATATTAGATTTATCTAAAAATCCATGCGCAGTCTTGTGTAATACTCATTTTAAAATAATAAAGGGCAAAAAAATCTTTTTTTAAAGTAGTAGAGATTTTTAAAAATTAAAATAAAAATTTTAACTTTAAATATGCAAGGTTTTTTTTCCAAAATGTAATTTTATTGAACATTGAAATGCAGCGAGTTCCCATTTTGAAACATATTTTTAAAAATAAAATTGTTGAAAAGGTAAGCCGTCCCCTTAAGAAAATTGCAATAAAAGTTAAATTCAATCATCTACTACTGCCACCGTCAAAATGACGTCAACATTACACACAGACAGGTTTGTTCTCTAAACAGATTTTTAAAAAAGTTTCAACGGATTTTTGATACACCCGGTATTCAAAACTTAGTCTTTTTTTCAATCCACACTTCAGATTTTCTACTCCATATTTTATCAGTGAAACGTCGTGTTAGTTCATTAGTTGTTTTCTTTTGAGCCGCTTATCTTTCTTTGATAGCGGCAATCTAGCGGAACACCACATATTTGCGACAATTAGAGCCAACGGACAGCAAGTTTCTCTCTTCGCATCCCCTCCTTCAACAATCCCCATCTTCAAACCCAAGCTGTATTGTTCAAGATGTAATTCTGCGGCGTTTTTTTTATGTTTTCTCTTTCTTGTTTCACTTTCTTTTGGTTCCTCGAGCTGAAGTCATGATATGCTTGATAAGAATGAAAAAAGAATGAAAATGGGAACTTTAATTATTATTTTAAAATAATAGTAGGGATTTAAAAATGAAAACTTTATAAACTTTATACAAATTTTAATTAAATATGCAGTTTTTTCTCCCAAAATGTACTTTTTATTGAACACTAATGTGCAACGAGTTAGCCATTTAAAACATATTTACATTTTTTTTTTTTTTTTTTTGCAATAAAAGTTAAATTTAATCATTTGGTACTGCCACCGTCAAAATGACGTCTACATTACACACACACACATACAGGTTTGTTCTCTATACAGACTTTTTAAAAAGTTTCAACGGATTTTTGATGCTCCCGGTTTAGGTATTCAAAAGTTAGTCTTCTTTTCAATCCACACTTCAGATTTTCTACTCCTTATTTTATCTGTGAACCGCCGTGTTAGTTCATTAGTTGTTTTCTTTTCAGCCGCTTATCTTTCTTGGATAGCGGCAATCTAGCGGAACACCACATCTTTTCGACAATTAGAGCCAACGGACAGCAAGTTCCTCTCTTCGCATCCCCTCCTTCAACAATCCCCATCCTCAAACCCAAGCTGTATTGCTCAAGATGTAATTCTGCGGCGTTTTTTAATTTTGTTTTCTCTTTCTTGTTTCACTTTCTTTTGGTTCCTCGAGCTGAAGTCACGATATGCTTGATAAGGATGAAAAAAAGAATAAAAAAGGGAAGAGATTTTTTTTTTTATGTAGCTCACGTGTTTGTGTATTTTGTTTTTGGTAGCGTTGAGTGAAATGGACATCTTTTTAAATGATGCTTTTTTTTTTCTTGTTTTCTGCCTTTTATTCCAAGCTTTTCACATGCATTAGAGGTAGAAAAAAAGAAACAAAGAAAATAAAGCAGAAAAGAATCTCCATATGGCCTTCATGCTGGAACTAATCGTACGGTTTTTAAAAAAAAATACTGGACTATTTTTTTTCTGGTTAAAGTTCTGTGCTAGATTCAAGATTTAGAATAGTAATGTTTTTGTTTCTTTAATACAAATAAAACATACTATGGAATGTTTACAGTTTATATCAACTTTCGAAATTCCCGAAACAGAATTTTGCGATTAGTGTTAATAGGAATGCATTTCTTTTAATCGTTGTTAATACATATATCGATGAAAGCATTGAAATTTTGATAATGTTTTTTATTAAACTCGATTAAACACTTTTAATATCTTTTAAAATAGTTAGAAAAATCTCAAATATAATGCGAAACCTATCCATTCTACATTTTAATAAATAGGAAAATGCTTTTTTAAATGCAATTTAGAAGCTGATAAAGCATATATAATAAATTATAATTTTTTCTTAAGGAAGTTGGTTTAAATCTATTGAAAGTCTCACTATAATGTTATAGTTTGGTTTACTAACGTTTTATTCTCGTTAAAACGAAATAAACTTTAAACCATGGCTCACCTTCTCAAACACAATTCGAAAAAGAATTTATTTTTTAGCTGCATAGTGGCTAATGTCCTTTTTATTTATTTATTAAAGAAATCTAAGAAAAATATTTTTTGTGATGATAAAATACTGCGCAAATTTTCACTCGGTTTCTTTTTAAAGTATTCTTTAAATAACGTTAAGGCCCCTGTCCTCGCTCGAGGAAACGCTCGCGAGCTAATGCTACTCCTATGGGAAAGCATTTTTCTAATAACTCTTTCGCATTTTGACATTTTTGAATAATTTTTTTTGCATTGTATAGCTGAGGTGCATGCCGACAGCGCACCTTTTTTACTTTCTCGATTTTGGTTGCAGATATTTTTTTTAAAAATCACTTTCAGTTTCGAAACCAGTTTTGAAAGTGAAACAACTTTGTAAAAAATATCTGCAACCAAAATCGAAAAAGTAAAAAAGGTGCGCTGTCGGCATGCACCTCAGCTATCCAATGCAAAAAATCTTATTCAAAAATGTCAAAATGCGAAAGAGTAATTAGAAAAGTGCTTCCCCATAGGAATAGCATTAGCTCGCGAGCGTTTCCTCGAGCGAGGACAGAGGCCTTAAAGAATTAAATAAATGAGGCTAATTATAAAGTCAAATATTTCTTTTCTCCATATATTTATTCAAATCTTCAGAAAATCATATGTTCTGTTACTTGTTGCAATCGCATTAAAAAAAAAAGCTGTAAAATTGATATTTGCTACGTTCCATTTAATAAAATATATTACAGCATTTTTAAAGGAAAATTAACCGTTTAATGGAGCTATATTCGTCTAAATAACTAAGCTTGGCATATGAAGTGCAGGGTCCTAACTATCAAAATTTTGGGCCTTGGCGAAGAAACTTCTTGAGTCTAGTCAAAGAAAATGTTCTTGGCCCTAATTGTAGACTATCATATTTTTACAAGAATTGGAGGATTTAGATTACTCAAGTGTTATGTAAATGATTAGCTAAGAATTATTGTTCCCACAATTCTCATTATTAACATAATATCTTCTTTGTTTTACAAAGTTTTGAAAGTAAAATAAATATACATACTAATAATACTTTCCTAAAGAAATAATGCCCAAAGATAATTCAAATTCCACAGATAAAATGGTCACTTAGTTTTAACCCTTTCCAGCACGGGAAAATTCTGATAGTAAAATTTGGAATTATCGACTGACAATGGAATTTAAAAACAACTTTTTGGGAAATTAAGAATCCCTTAATTTAAGCTTTCTCTGTAACAGCAAAATTTTATAAAAATATTATTGGTGTCGTTTGGAATTTCTGGCACACCCAGTGCCCCGGACTGGGCACTGGGTGTGCCGGAAAGGGTTAAACATATGTAAAATTAAATATATATAAAGTTTGGGGCTCTTTATTAAATTTAAGCGTCTGATTTACAGAAAAAGGAACAATTACATTCATAAAAGGAAAACTTGTATGGAACCTTAAAACACATGTTTCGCGACAGAATTCAGCTATAAAATGACGTCACCGGCAAATTTAAATAGTATATGTAATAAATCTACAACTTATGTTACTTAACGTGTTTATCAATAAAATTACTAAAAAATGGCGGTAGCAATTTGGCCTCTTAAGTCTATTGGCCCTAGTTCAATGTTCCGCTTGCTCTGCCAGAAATGGGATATGGAAGTACTAATAACATTTAAAACGATTAAATTAAAATGTACGCATGTTTATACTTTTTGCTTCTTATTGGAATAATAGTGCGTACTTGAAATTAGAAATTATGCTGGAAAGAATAATTTCCAAGAAATATTACAAAAGCTCTATCTACCCTTCTCCTAGGTACAAGAACTCCAATGTACCTAGCGGAACTTATTGTTCTAGCATATAGGGCCATTTCTTGAATTTTTTATGTATACTCGATTAGGAAAAAAAAATGCCACATTAAAATTTCGTTAAAGAAACGATCATCTTAAAATGATACGAGGGCCAAAATTCTGCTATTAAAAAAATTTGCTTGAAATTGCAATTACAAATTAACGTATTATACAATCTCAGCATATCCAAATTGATTAAATTCCAAAAATTTCTCATAATTCTAGTGTGAAGCTTATGCATAAAATAAATACTTTTTAAAGGGATTATTACAATTTCAAATGGTATCCAGAGCCACAAATCTAGATTCAAGGCACTGATGTAGCCCTAGGAACAACATTGGACGATTTCACCCAAAATGGCATCTATTAAGAATACCTCGTAGATAAGTGATATATTTGATATTGCATTTAGTATTTCAGCTAACAGTTAAAGCTATAAGTAATAGTTAATAGTAAACAAATATTTTCTTACCTTTGTAAAATAATAAAAAAATTCTGTATCAAAATTTTAATTTTGTGCTTTTAAAAGTTTTCACCCTTTGATTTCTCAGAATTTCTTCTAAAATTCATAATGGTTGTAAATATTTCATAAAGGTTTTCCTTATTTATCTAAAATATTAAGTACCTTATATTTTATTCATTTCCCTTTTAAAATTAGGAATAGTTTTTACATTTTCATCGTTGGAATATTCATGCTTAAAAAATTTAAAATTTTGAAATACTACTATTGGAATGTACCTAATCGTAATAAAGCAATGGTGCTTATATTTGACAACCTACTGGTTGGTTACTGGTGAAGTTTCAGTTGGTCAAGGAACAATTATAATTAACCAGGTCTTCAAAAGTTTAATTTTATTTGTAGCAAAAATATAATGTAAGCAATACATTTACCGCGTTAAGGTGCAATATTTTGTGAAAAAAATATAGATATAATTTCGTTTAAAAACTTTAGAGCAGTTTGAGGCTATAATAATAATAATAATAATAATATTAATAATAAAAGATTCAGCCCTGATACTGACTTTGTCGATGCTGGAAAACATTGTTATAAATTTCATAGGAGGATACTTCAAGCACTTGAAAAGATCCGCTCTCTAATGCTAATCCTATGGAAGAAATTTTTAAAGATATCTCGTTTGCATTTCAGCATTTTTAAACAATTCTTTTTTGCATTGGTTAGCTGAAGATCGATCTCTATAAAAGGCGTTTTTTACTTTTTCGATTTTGTTTACAGATATTTTTAATCGTGATACTTTCATTTTCGGAACCGATTTCGAAAGTGAAAATATGCTGTTGAAAAAAGTCTGCAAACAAATTCGAAAAAGTAAAAAAAGGCAGATGTAGAGATCAATCTCAGTTATCCAATGTAAATTAATAATTTAAAAATATTAAAATACAAACGATTTGTCTTTATTTTTTATTTTATTTATTTATTTTTTTTACGTATATTTAGCCCCTTGAACTGTATTTTTAAAAACATTTATGGATAAGTTTGTTTCTGTAGTAAAATATGCTTTTCTTATATGATTATTCATCTTTGATGTTAATATTATCTATTTATGCTCTCCTGTGCTTGGTTTGTGCGAGAGTTCATTTTTTCAGTAAGATTATTTAAAAAGATCTTTAACGATCGATTTAGGTAGGTCGCATGACGATAAAGATTGGGAACCGGTGTACTAAAGATTATCCTAGAGTTTGGCTCCGCATCCAATGCTAATACTAATGAAAGTGCTAGTGACCTTCAACCTGGACTGATGAAGAACCCGGACCGAGAACCAGTTGCCCAAAACCAGTTACCGTGGGTGGGGTACCCCTGAAGCCGAAGAAACTAAAAGTTCATAGGAGGCAACACCTGGCTTGCGCATGCGTAGGTGTTGGAGGTTCCCGATATTCTTTTTGTGCTGCTCTTTTGTTCGCGTGTCTATCTGCTGGTCAAGGTCATCGGAGGGACTGTATGATTTTATTGCTAGCCCCTTGCCCCCCGCCAAATACTGCACGCAAGCTTCACGTCATTTGCGGTTTAGGATGAAGGAGATACTCCTTGAAAACGGGTCGTCTCCCTAAAACGTGCGCTGCAGGCGAATGTAATTTTTTTTTCTTTTAAATTTACAATAGTTATGGAAAAGAACTCCCTTTTTTATTCTTAGCCAAAGAAAGGTTGTCTATTCGCATGAAAATTTGTACTAAACTTTTAGATATGTATAGTAAATAATATTATAAAATATGTAATTCTTGTTATTCTACTTTGGGACCATTCAAATATTACGAAAGCAAGTTTTTAGTCATTTTGTATCCCTCTCCCCCCTCCCTCCTTGTAAGGAAAAATAAGTAGATGCTTGACCTCCCCTACCCCCGTTTGCTTATGTAAAATTTTATGATGTTTTAATATCAACAGTGTTTGCCATAAAAAAAATTCAGTTAGCGATAAATTACATTATTATTCCTGAAAGTTTACATAAATAGACATATAATGGTTGTGGTATGGAAGGAAAACAAAGTCGGTTTAATATATTGTTGCTTATTGCGCTAAACAATCCATAGAATACAAAATAGTTATTATAATAATATTTATCACATTAAAAAAAAAAAAAAAAAAAACTTGAGAAAGGCAAGCTTTAACTAATAACAAAAATCATTAGGAATATTATGTGGTTGGTATTCACATTTCTAGTCTGGTGTCCAATATCTTTAAATCCATGTTTCTGAATAATATATTAGGACACTTTCAATAAGTCGGTCAACATCCGCAGAATACTCATCCAAATCATGCTCTTCTCCTTTATGTTGTTAAACTATAATTACTTTGTTATCTAATGCTTATGTAAGAGTTCTTGTGACCCCCCTCCCCCCGTCTCCCTCTTGTTAGCAAAATAAGCTAACACTAAACCCCTTTTCTCTCCTCACTGCTTAGGGCCGAAAATAGAGGGGGCACGTGACCCCCGGGCGCCACCAGAACAGAAGCTGAAGGGGGCGCCAAATCAAGATTATGTTTGGTGTTTTGATATGAAGAATGCATATAAGTAGGGGATGGGGTGCGCCAAAATCGATCCATGTTTGCCCCTGGCGCAAAAAAGGCTAGTTTCGGCGCTGATTAAACGACCCCTTTCAAAATTAACACATTTCCAACTGCGTGATTGTAAGATATTTATTTATAAAACTTTCTAAGCAAATTTGGTTATAAAAAAGATTTTGACTAACTATTTTTAGGTGTTGATTTAATATTATTTCTTCTTCTTCAGGAATATTTTCAGTGTACATGTTGTGCAGTATCCACATATTTGTATTCTGCAGCGATAAATCGTTTCGTGCATTTTCATGTACAGGGTGATCCCAAATATTTCTGCCCCACCAGTGGCCGAGAGGTAGGGACCTCTCAACTGGTAGACGGCAGGTGCTGGGTTCGAACCCAATCGCGGCCGTCGGCCTAACCGTTCGGAGTTTTCGTGGTTTTCTTCGAGCCTTGCGTAAATACGGGTTAGGTTCCCTTAGAAAGACCCCCACGAAGGGCACTCCCCCCCTGGGCCTATATCCCTAGCGTAGATAATCGGCCGACAAAAAATACACCAATACACCCAAATATTTCTGTTATTCTTTAATTTTTTGTCGGCCCCCTAATTGCGCTACTTATCAAACGAATGTTGATAAATATGAGGTCAGACATAATCTTCATAATCCTGAAGTTTCAGAAGAATCCGACAAGTATATTTTTAAATATTTGACAAAATGTCAAAAATTGAAAGTTTCCAAATACTTATTGGTAGATAGTGTATTTTACAATGAAGTTGCTAACAATAAAAACGACGACTCATTATGAATTATTATTTAATTATAAATAATTATGTACATATTAGTAAGTACATTTACTTAAAAAAAGTACTATTTCCGCTTTCTTTTATTTGAGGGCCCCTCCTTTTCACGGACATCTACAAAATAGAAAATAGAGGAATGAAATAAGTGGGTGTTTTTATAACTATCAATATTATAAATAAAAGTTTTTTTAATAGTAAATATTTGATACCTTGCGGCATGACTATTTCCCCTTCCATTGGATCCTCTGATTCATTGTGTGGGCAAACCATTTCCAGATCGGCTTCAAAGTCTAGTTCATGCTCTTCGTCTTGACACACAACTGCGATGTTGTTGCAGTTTCTTGAAGCAAATCTTCTATATGATATCTTCGCAAATAATTTTTGCTGCTGCTTCAACCACTCGCAGCCTCTCATCTCGATCAGATTTACATGTTTGCTGATACCATGCATTAGTCAGTATCTTCTCTCCTATATTCTTGAAACACACAATGGACTTTTTTTCCTGATTCTTTGTGAACAGTATGTCGTCTCCATATCTCTCAATGAGGTTAAACTTTACAGTTCTCATATCAGGTTGATAACTCCCTATAACCTGTTTCATTAGCTCTTCCATGGAGAAGTGACACTCGTAATCATGAATTTTAAGGTAATCGTATATACTTTGCATTGCTCTGTCGATTGCCTCGGCAAATAGACCAAGTTTCTTCTGTTCTTGGACCTTCGGCCTCCCATAAATATATTTAAAACATTTGATGTGGTATTGAGCATCTGCTGCGATCAAATCATTCACTGGTTCGATGCGCTGAATTATAGCCTGTCCATAATCATCATTGCGAGCTCTTGCTGCTTTCAGAATTGTACTTTTGAATCCCATGTGTCGCACACTGTATACAGTATTGCGTTCACTTGGTGGACTTTTCGCTTGTGTTGGAATAAACTCTTCCGAAATGCACAGGCCGGATATAAAACAATTAGTTCGAAAATTAAACTGAGGAGTTGATGATCTTAAAATTTGAGAAGTGCTAGCACTTTGTTCCTCAATCTTCTTCACATAAGCAGTAATCATCCGTTCATTTACGTAGAGGTTTTCCCCTTTAGGAAAGTGCCTTTCCATCCTTTCTTTCTGTACTTGCCTTGATTAACTCTGCAATACCTCGACTAACTTTTACTGACGGCCTCTCCTCTAAAGGAGACTCAGAAATAAAACACAGCGACATCGCGCAAAATCACTTTAGATGTTCACTATATTCACGAAGACACAAACAGTGAATTAATAAATTATAAGTAAGCAGTTGCATATGGAAATTGAGAGGAACGTGTTCTCCTGATAAGCTAGTTATCTGTGCAGCGCATATTTCTATATAGAGGCGAGACTGGTGGGGAAGGGGGGGGCTTAGTATTCCACTGAACGTGGACATGGGATGCGGAGGTGGGCGCTTGACCAACGTTATTTCACACTTGCACCCTTACAATCAATGGGGAAAGTGTAGATGGGATCAGTTAAAGCCTGTTTTAGTTATTTTATTTGCATTATTTAAAAGTCAAATTAAGAAATTATTACTGTTATTATTTTGCAATAGCAAAAATGAAGATTTTGATCACAGATATGCTCATTTTTATTTATTTTTTAGTTATGGAAGAAACAATGAACATCATATTAATAAAATATAGTCAATAATAATATTTAGTATTATTAAGTGGGGAAAATTTGCGTAAATTAGTTGTTTTTCATGTTTCATCGACGTATGGTGCTGTAATTCACGTTTTTCAGCATTTTTTGATTTTCACACCCATTTTTGCGGCTCTCTCACGGCTAAACCACTGATCAGAGAAAAAAAAACTTTTGATACATAAAATGTAGGAAATTTTGTGCTCTTTAATTTATGTATTGATGACTTTTATGTAAAATGCATAATTTCGAAGTTATTTAGAAAAAACGAAAAAAAGCCACGTTTTCTGCACGTTTTTTGCCAAAAAAAGTGTTTCCGGGGAGATATTTTGTTGGATAATGACAGATTCGTGTTCAGCGACCCCAAAAACATAAAGGGAACCAAAAATCAAAACTACACCAAAACTTGCATTTATTTTTTACCGAATGACTGGACTAATTGTCTATTAACCTCTTGGGAATGAACGCCATCTATACGTTCCGCATAAGGTATTCAGAATCCTTGGTTATTAACACTAGTTATTTTTTGCTGTAAATTTTGTCTTATTTAATAAGACCATTTTCCCGATTAAATTATGCAAAAATTTTTGTTTTGAAAAACCAGTGATAAAAGATTTAAAATTCTGTAAAAGACATTCATCGCGAATAGGGATTAACAATAGTTGTTAGAAGTACTTTTTCACTTGTGGTACGCTTTTAAAATTTAACTAATTTTGGCTATTACTAGGTATGTATGAATTCTATAATAAGCCATATACAGGGCAGAACAAAAGATCTCGAGTGCATTTCCGCTTATTGGCCGAAATTGCTGTAGAGAAATTTTCAACTATACTATGCATTCCCTAAAAGTACTAAATTTCATATGTGGCTATTTCCGTGAGTACTTGTAGTGTAAGTCACAAGCTACGATTTTTGGCTACCAGTATTTTAGTACGAAAAAATGTGATTTATTTTATTGGCACATTCTCATTAATTGAATAAGGCCAAGCACACTTTTCGAAAATCACGGTGGCAAACAAGCATAGCAATTATAAGGTTTATGTGACTTACACTACAAAACCCATGAAACTAGCCATGTATGTAAATGTATAGATCATATACAGGTCTTTAGAAAATAACTTAGATTCCGACTACTGGTGGGAATTTGGTAAAATTTGATTTTTATATGTATTTTTTTTTTTTTTTTTTTTTTTTTTTCAAATGCTTCACGTAGAAGACGTTAGTTATCTTTCGTTTTATTAAACAGTGAAGTTTTTTAAAGTGTTCTTGAAGTTTTGGAAAGTGTTTTATAATGTGTGTTTGATGCATACTTTTTTTTCTTGTTAAATTTAAAACATAAAAAAAAAAAAAAAAAAAAAAAAAAAAAAAAAAAACAATCCTCAGCAATAGCATATACAGCATCAAGCAGACTTTTTATTTTATTAGTGAATGCTAAAACATACATAGAGTGATTAAAATTAATGTAGAAATATTATCTTGACTGCAAATAAATAATATGAAGTGATTGTAAAAACAGAACTATAGTAAATGTAAAGATATGTGTTATTAATAGAACGCTACACACGAATGGGTTAAAAAATTCTGGATGTTTATCATGTATTTTAATTTTCCAGTATACTTCTGCTTTGAAACGATTATTTATTCTTTCGTATGCTGCTGAAAAAAGTTAATCTTTTGAAACTAACCTCATGCTCAATCCATAAATTTAACTTTATTTTGATATTGAAATAGTTCCAGTGGTATTTGCACACACCAATATTAAAACAGAATAAAATAGCATAAATACTTTTTAAATATTTATAAATCTGAATACAAAATTTCTTATCTTTTGAGCATATTGTAATATTTTTACAAATTTTGTAAATTGGGCAAATAAAATACGGAAAACCTACCTACTGGGAATAGAAAAAAAAAGAAAAGTATGAATTTATTAATAATTTCAATAATTATTTAAAATGTTTTTGAATTTTAAAAAAAGCCTATTTTGCGGTGACATCTGTACTATGCGAAAAAAAAAAAAAAAACTTTAATTTTGTTTTTGCTATAATAAATAAATCTTTGTTTAACGTGTACAATCTATCGTAAATGATAAAAGGTTATCATATCAGTGATTTCAACGCCCCCAATGGCAAAATTTGGAACTTATTCATTTTATCGCTGCAACTATGAGAGATAACGAAACAAAGGCAATTAGAAAAGGCAATTATAATATGGAATGATATCTTTACATTTAAAAATAATTTTATTAGAAGATCTGAAATGTTTTGCGACATTCAAATAGAGGCTCGAATATCCATTAATTCCATGCAAAAGTTTCTACAAACTATACAAATAATACAATAAAATGTGTAACCTTGGTACGATTAATTTTAAAAGAAAAACGAATATAAGTACGCTCCTTCTATCTTTCATCCTCAGCAATACATGTGCATGCTGGACCTTGATGTTACTGTTGAATAAAAATTTGGAAATTTCGTGGAACTAATGTAATATGTGGTCTTATGAGGAATAAACCTGTAATTTTGGGAGCATTGAAAAATTCGATGGGAAGAAACTGCTTTATTTACCGTTAATTAAGCTCTATCATTAATTTTCGTTAATTAATCTCTATCATCAATTAACTTTAATTAATCCCATTTCATTATTCTCTATTTTCAGAGCACTGAATGTTTTTAAAATACTAAAATTAAACATTTTGTAAGAATGTTTTAAATAAAATGGCATTAAAAATAGCATTTTTTCTGATCACTTTTTAATTGGATAATTTGCTTTTAATTAACTGTATTTTTATACCTTAATTGAAGGATAAATAAACAGTGCGATAGTTAAAAAAAAAATGCATTTTTTACCCTCCTGAGCTCTGAGGAAGTTCCTGCATTTCGATATATAAACCCTTATAAAATTTTAACGGCCCTTTTTTTAATAGCCCTTTTTTTTCAACATTTTAGTGATATGTTTCCTAAAACATAATTCTGAAATATTTTTTTCTCCTGTCTAGAGGTAATTTAACCTAATTTTGCAAAAAAAAAAAAAAAAAAAAAAAGGGGGGGGGAGTTAATCTTATGAAAGCGGTTTTAAATATAATATTTTCGAAATTCTTATCTAAAATGCCAGTTTTAACTCGCAGTTCATTCACTTTTTGCAGTATTTGCAGCGTTATCTCAGTTATGAGTTATAATGCTAAGAAAAGCAAGATTTTTAAGGACGCATCCTCCCTCACTTCAAAGGCAGTAAATAATAATTTCTGTGGAAAAGAAAAGATTATCTCATATATTTTAATCTACAAATCCAGAAGCAAACGAAAATAGCCTTTCATGTAAAAATGACGGGGTTTTCAAATTTCTATTAAAAATGTATTTTTAGAGGATTTATCGTTATACTGAAATTGTATAAAACACCGAAATTTTAAAAATGAACACCTAACTTTGATATCATATTCAGCTCTTTCGGTAAGACATTCGGCCAAGTAGTTCAGGTATTATGAAGGTACAACCCTTCATTGCACGGTGTGCCACATCCGGCATATGTCTAAAAACACTGTAATTCTCATTATGTGGCCATGAATTTGGCCAATATAATCGTGGTAACTGATCAAGAGCAGTCCAAAGAGTTGAATAACTTTTTTTGTCCCTGTTAGATGGATGCATCTGACATAAAATTAAAATTTATTCTCCGGAGAAAAAAAAAATATCAAGCTATTAAGCGCAAAATTTACTTATATTGTTTTTACAAAATGCTTAAAAATTTAATAATATAAAGAAAGTTGCAGAGTATTAAGCAGATAAATTATTTTAAGCCAATTTAATTGCAAAATATAGCAACACAATATTTAAAAATTGTGTATACAGTGTACACGCCATAAAATATCCAATTTTAGCTGAAAATTTAATTTTTTTTAGTACTTTTCCCATTATTAGACCGGTATATAGGGTAACATCCCCAGTAATTGGCACATTAAGGATTTGTCTTTAAACTTACTTTTATTTTCATTACCAAGAAGTAAAATATTTACTTGCAAATATTTTTAAATCAAAGAGTACATATCTATGCATCTATTTTGCCCACTAAAAGCAAAAATATTTGAAAAAGTATTTTTATAAAAATATATTTATAAAAAGTTGCTGTAATCACCAGTAATTGACACTTAGACTTTTACACAATTAAAGTAGCCCTTTTCAACTAAACAAAACTGTTGTCAATTAAAATATACTATAAATCAGATAATAATGAATTGAAATGCATGCCTTTCTTAATCTAGAGAAGAAGCATTTGCAACAAAAATGGCTAATTTGATACAAGCCATAATTGTTTCTCTTTCCTAGGTACTATTATCATTTAGTAGCATAAATCAAAGTTATAATCTGTGAAGTAAATAAGCATATAACTGGTATATGGTCTTGCATTTTAAAAGAGTGGATATAAATCTTATTTAAGGACATTTCTGTAGGATGTGCCAATCACTGGTGCATGCCAATTACTGGGGATGTTACCCTAGATTTCGAATAATTTTTCTCATAAAAATAGAAAAAATCGCGCAGTAAAGGTTTAAAAATTGAAACTTTTACAATAGGGTAGAGCGAAAAAAATTATTTTTAAAAAATCAAAAACGGGTAGGTGCCAAAAGTTGTCTTTATACTAGTACATCAATTGCGTGAAATTTTACCGCTGAAAAAAAAAATGGCTTGAGTCTGCGCTTTTGCTCCAAAAATCGAAATTTTGGGTAAAATTTGTCATTTTTTGAATTTTTTTCAAAAAAAATTAAAAAATTCCTACAGAGCTGGTTATTATTTAAAAGTGTTACTTAGACCTTTATATTTATCTGCTTAACATATTTAAACTATGAAACAATATCTGTAGCCTGTATAATTTTAGCAAATCTGACAACTTTTAGTAAAAAATCAGTGTTACCTCTCTATTGGACCATACAACGAAATGTTTTGAATGCATTTCTTACCTAGTTGCTTTCTAAACTACTCTATATATAACTCGTAGAGATGGATATATTTCATATCCTACCCGTCTCAACTACCCAACTAATCTAATCTAGGCCCAGAGTTTTATTTATTTTGTGTTTTATTTAAATTATTTTTTTTTCCCTAAAGACGGGCATAAGTTTTCTATGTATCAAAGTAGTTTACCTTTTCTTTGTATTCACTGACTGTGGTTGCTGCTGGTGTGACCTGCTGCACGTATATTTTTATACCATGTATAACAGAAGAAAAGCTGAGTAATGTATTGGGTATGTTCTTAATTGAACCTATTCAGCAGTCTATTATCTTCATTAAAATTTCATGCAATTAGTACATTATAATTTGAAGTTCTGTTATCACAACATTCTTTCAATCAATTACATTTTATGTATAATGATTTTCCTAAAAATTGATTGTATGAATTCAGTTTCTATTATGTCATCATTTACTGTACCTATTACATTGAATATATTTTGAGAAGCTAGCTGCTTAATATTATGACGATCGTCACAGAGGATTGCAAACAAAATTTGCATGTAAAGCATAACAATATTTCTAAAGAAGTTTTAGTATTTGTTTTATGTCATTGCTGTGTTGTTTCGTAGTCGAGTAATTTCTAATAAGTTTTTAGACCTATTCTTTAGTTGTGTATTACATTTGGTATAAAACATCCTGCGGTATAAACTTGGATTATATATTTTGTTAGTGAACCTATCGACTCTGATTGCTAATCTGTGCTTATATAAAGTGGAAAATTTTATTCGCTTTATGAGCTGTCTTTTTTGTGAGATGTTTTCTAAATTCCTATTTCCCATTTTTTCTGAGAAATAGCTTTCCTTATGACTTAGCTTTGCAATCTCCGACAGAAATTTCTAGTCTGTTCCAAATATCTTTTTCTCAATTCAAGAAAATAGTGTTTCAAAATTATTCTCTATTTTATATATAAAAAAATGCAATAGGAAGTGAATAGTACGTAAACAAAGATTTTCCTATTGATCCAGTGAATCCATGTAGATTAGAATGTTTTATATCGACTTCCTTAATAACTGACGCAGAGGAAATTCACTGGAGTTGAAGTAGCATATGATCCATTATTATACACAATTCTAAGCTTACTCCATGCAAAATGATTCACAGCGACAAATAGAATTCTTCTAATTTTAAATGAGTACTTATAGTCGATTAGAGTCTGTATATTCCCTCATAAAGTACAGTGCATTATTAGTTTATGCCCAGGACAGTTCACCATCAAATGTTGTCCACTTATAAAAAGGAGATCTAAAAGTTAATGGGAAATTACATGGCTACGAAAACACTTAGAAAACGGCATAAAACTAATGCAAACAAAAGTTATTTACAACAACGGTTGCTCTGCACATGCAGAACAAATTCTCATGGCAATTCTTTCTGACGATCACCATCACATTAAACAGCTCGCTTCTCAACATATAAAAAATGCAAAAGTAGAATAAATGATGGCATCTTTGTAATTGGATACATGAATTCATCTTTGAAGCAGTTCATCACACAACAAAATATAATTGACTGAAAAAATGTTGTGGTAACAGAACTTCCAATCACTTTCATTAACTGCATGTAAATTTGAGAAAGATAATAGATGGCAAAATAGATCCCTTTAATAATACTCCCCTGCATTACTCTGCTTGTCATTTTTGTATAAGTTGTAAAAATATACATTAAGATAGTCACAGCAGCATATGGATACAAAGAACAGATAAACTGGGTAGATGCTTCGAAAACATGCCAAATTTTGATAAAGTAAATCACAAATCAATATATAAATAAAACACTATACTAAGATGATCGAATAGTTGGGACGGGGGTGGTATATGAAATACAGCCATCTCCACGATGCCTGTCCATGGTAGTTTTGAAAACAAGAGTTATATTAAAAACAACAATTCATTGTATGTCCCAATAGAGTGGTAATGCCGTTTTCTTACCAAAAGTTGTCTGTTTTGCTTCAAATATATGGAATAAAGATATTGTTTTATAATTTAAATATGTTAAGCAGATAAATATAAAGGTTTAAGTAACACTTTTAAATAATAACCAGCTCTGTAGGAATTTAATTTTTTTGAAAAAATGTCAAATTCTACCCAAAATTTCGAATTTTGGAGCAAAAGCGCAGATTCAAGACATTTTTTTTTCAGCGGTAAAATTTCACACTGTTTATGTACTAGTATAAAGGCAACTTTTGGCACCTACCCATTTTTGATTTTAAAAAATTAATTTTTTTCGCTCCACCCTATTTTACAATGTTGGATTCAGTTTGTTATTGTTTTGCAAACTAGATTGCAATGCTCGCAATTTTTAATCATTATTAAAAACGATAATTGGTGGAAAGCGTTATAATTTTTGATTCGAGTGTTTGAAACTTCTGAAAATTGATTTTTGGTTCAAAAATTAATAGGTTATAATTAATATTCTTTTTGAAAATTAATTTAAAATACATATACATATTGGAAAAAAAAAAGGGTATAGCCGGGTTTCATAGTAAAATATGCCCTTGAGTCAACTACATCGAGTCCTACATGGATCGATAGCCCATAGAAAATTCATTTCTCCCCAGTTTTAAGTTTGTATCTCAAGACCATGGGGGGTAATGACACTAAATGCCTGTTTTTGAAAAGTACGAATTGTGACGAAACTATTATGCAAATTTCAACGAAAAAAATAAGGAATGTGAAAAAGCCCCATACGAATGTTTGACAATATTTTCAGATTTTTTTAAGCAAAAGAACAAGTTTTCTAACATTTTTCCTGTTTTTAGATGAACATTTTAATTAAAAATAAACTGAAATTTCTGAGGGACCACCTTAATTTTTTTTGCATGAAATACAATGAGACATGATGCTTATTCACTATCAATTTCAACTTTCTACGTATGGTGCATCATATTAAAAAAAGGCAAAATCATATTCTGGCGGAAATGTGGGGCGTGTCTCGGACAAATTTCACGGTTCTTTTCAAATCTCACATATTAATTCACACGGTATTTTTAAAAGAAGGCGTGAAATTTGCCCGAGACACGCCCTACATTACCGCTGGAATATGATTTTGCCCTTTTTTTAATATGATGCACCATAAGTAGAAAGTTGAAATTGATAGTGAATAAGCATTATGTCTCATTGAGTTTATTTTTATTAAAATGTACATTTAAAAACTGGAAAAATGTCAGAAAACTTGTTCTTTTTAAAAAAAAAAAATGTGAAAAATTGTCAAACATTCGTATGGTGGTTTTTTACATCCCTTGTTTTTTTCGTTGAAATCTCCTTAGTAGTTTCTTCACAATCCGCTCTTTTCCAAAACAGGCATTTAGGGCCATTACCCCCCATGGTCTTGAGATTCAAACTTAAAACTGGGGAGAAATGAATTTCTTTTTATGGGCTATCGATCCATGTAGGATTCGATGTGGTTGACTCAAGGGCATATTTTACTAAGAAACCCGGCTACACCCTTTTCAAAAGAAAAATTAATTTTTAATTTTTTAACAAATGCATTTCTAATAGTATCATAACTATTATAAGTATTACAGTACTATAATAGTAAGTATAATAGTAAAGCAAGTATCAGGCTCAATTTTAGAGATAGTGGATAACATTTTTTTTATTATTATTTAATTCTGATATTTTCTTCTTTACGGAGGTGCAATTCGTCTTACAAAATACGAATATCGACCCTTTAAAAAATCGCAACTGGTATTTACTTCGCCCTCACGGAGATACTTTTTTTCTATGCTAAAAATACCTAAATATCGTTATTTTAACGCAACCTTTTTACATTTCATTTATATCTCATAAAATATCTCGAAATGTTCTAATTATGAATATTATTTTCACGATTGTTTTACACAGGCTTCAAAAACATAACTGATAACAATTGTTTGAACAGCAAGAGGCGTGTATATATTTTTAAGTATTAAATGACCCGATTGATAATTGAATCTTCTTACAAGGACCTTTACCACTAAATATCAGTATTTTTTTTCTCGATTTTTTTTAATGCTGGCTTGTAAAGCATTATATGAAAACTTATAGCAATTTCAAAAAGTCCTGAAAGTAAAAACCTTATATATATGTGTGTGTGTGTATATATACGTACAAATGACCCCATGTAAAAAAGAAGAGTTTTCTCAAGAGCGTCTTTATTACTAAATATTTGTCTTTCACGATTTTATATAATATAGGCATCGAAACCATAATATTTTCCTCAGAATTTTTTTTTGTAAGAGTTTGGATAATAAGAATTATTTATTTTATCAATCAGCACGGTGTGTTGGAAACATTGTACACTTTAAAATTCTGAATCTGCAATTTTACCCACTCAGATTTATTTAAAGTAAATCCATATAATTAATAAAAGAAAATCTTAGAATGAAATACTAATTTTGGGAAAACTTTTTCTTTAACTGAAAAATTTGTATAAACACAATAAAAAAAGTACTAGAATTGCTTTTTCGATGTATGTATATATATATATATATATATATATATATATATATACATGAGGGTAATTCGGAAAGTAACCTCCCTTTATGAATTTTAAAAAAACTAATGAAAGGAAACATGTTTTATTACTTACGTATAAAAAAGACACGTTCTTCAGCTACTTCTCAACATAATTGCCGTATTAATTAAAACAATTATCATAACAGTAAATCAGCTATAAAATTCCATCGTCACAGACTTCTGCTGCCGGCCTATTCAATTGCGACTATTTTTTAATTCAACTCACACCACTCTTTCAATCCAAATAATTTTAACATATTTTTCTATTTACCGTAATTTCCGGCGTATAATCCGCGGATCAAACAATTATTTTTCGACCCAGAAATTTTATTTAGCAATTTAAGCCAAATATTTACAGCGATCTAATAAGTAGTATTTTATTTTTAAATTTTTCTGGGTCTAAAAATGATTGTTTGATCCGCGGATTATACGCCGGAAATTACGGTAATTTGCTGATAAATGTACTGCCAATAATGTTTTAAAAAATAGTGAGTCAAGTGAAATATTACGAGAGCAATTCGGAATTTGTCATAATGAATATAAGAATATGTTAAAATTCTTTGGATTAAAAGAGTGGTGCGAGTTGAATTTAAAAATAATCGCAGTTGAATAAGCCGGCGGTTGAAGTCTGTGACGATGGAATTTCAAAGCTGATTTACCGTTATGATAATTGTTTTAATTAATACAACAATTATGTTGAAGTAGCTGAAGAACGTGTCTTTCATACGTAAGTAATAAAACATGTTTCCTTTCATTAGCTTTTTTTTAATTCATAAACGGAGGTTACTTTCCGAATTGCCCTCGTATATATATATAAGTATGTATATATGTATGTATGCGATGTATGTATGTATACGATGTATGTATGTATACGATGTATGTATATATATATATATATATATATATATATATATATATATATATATATATATATATATATAATTGTTGGAAATGCATTAAAAATCAAATTAAATTCACAAAAAGTTTTTGGCTAAATTTCAGTGCGCTATCGTCAATATTTAGTTAATTTTTTTTTCTGTTTGCGCTTATTCGTCGTGGGGAGATCACTGTAATTTAAAGGAGGTATGAAAGATAAGTTGAAAGGAAAATGTATACAATTTTTTAGCATAACAAGCATATAAGTTCTGACGTCCATGGAATGTGGAAAGAATTGCGTCATATTAGGTGAAAGCTAAAATTTTTATATTCATGGAGTATAAATATTGAAATTTTGAAATAAAAAGTACGTTCGATAACAACTATCGTTTTGTTTTCATAAATGTACTATGAATTTTTGAAATTACCTAAATGAATTAGGGGTGAGATTTCAGACTTTTTTACTGGTATGCAAAAAATCTGGAAACCTCATCCCTGATGATAGAACATGTTTTTTAGTGTCTTATTGTAAACATTCAGAATATATTTCGTTAAAATCGTTTTCGAAATTTTTTTCGGTCAAAGTATAATAAACAAAATAAGGAAACTTGCTTTGAAATTGAGATGGTGTGTGCAATGGAACATTCGCTATATCTATTTCATGCATGCAATTTCTCAAATGTGGATTTTTCTTTCGCTGTTTCTTCTACTATATTTTTATGCTGAAACTTCGCATTTTACAGATGTGCTCATTTTCTGTAAATGGTTTCCATTCTATAGCATTTATACTCGCCGGTCATAAAGTATCTTTTTTTTTTACTGCAACTGCGGTATTCGCCGAGAAATTCGTTTTGTGATGTCAGGCGTAATAAGAATTTACCCCCGAAAGATCTGATTTAAAGTGATTGCATGAAACGAAAGATGGTGAAAGACTTCACTTCTGTGTTTTATAGTATTTTTCCTGCTTTTTTAGACTTAATTTGTTCTTGGTTTTTTAAAGATATTTCGGGATTTTTTTTTTTTTTTTTTTTAAGAAATCCAAAGTGTTTGATTCATTTTCATTAATATTATACATACATTGAAGTAGAGAAGTGTATATATTTTTAAATGATATATTAAGAAATGACAGTTGATAGGCGGGAACACGTCAAAAACTGACCGTGAAAAAATTTCGTTACTTCAGGTTACACATAATAGCAAGATGAGAAATATGTAAATTTTTTTCGAAGTATTAATAAGAAAAACATGTGATTAACTTTTTAAAAAAATCAGCTTGATTGATAAAACATTTGTAGAGCTGGAATTCCAACAGATTTTTTAAAAAGCAGTTCTGAGAAAAACCCATGTAACTTTTTCGTTACTGTTTTACACTGTAAACGGCCTGTGTGCGATCTATGGTCTGATAGATAAAAAAGGTCAGTGACTTGTACGGTAAGTGACATTTGGTCGGAAATATACAGTCGAAACTATGAATTCTTGAGTACGGTCTACTTCTATAGTTTCAAAATTTTTTGTGATACATTTTACTCCACTTTAAACTCGCTTCACGTGAATGTACATATACTTTAATTGATATGCTGCCACCACCGTTACAGATGATTAATACTGGACACGATGTAAGGTTTTGAATCAACCACAAAGATACTTTAAATAAAAAAAATTGTAGAATTTTTTACTTATTTAAACATATGCAACAAAACACAATATTTCCGTTTATAAACAAGGATATAGCAGATTTCGTCCTACGTTAAATTACACTTAGGATATTATCTATGCGCTAGATTTTAACAATATAAACACTTTATTTCCATGTCTCTTGACCGTATACATAGCAAAGGTTTGTCCAATATTACGAAAGAAAAGGTGTATCCGAAATCTCAGCGCACCCTTAACTCCTGCTAAGTAAGCGCTTCTAAAAAAAAAAAAAAAAAATACATTGTTCCCACTGTACGACTAACTCTTTTTCTCCAACTCTCAACTGATACTTCTCTTCTTCCTTCAAACTTATTGGGTTTCCCTCATTTTTATGGGAAAGCCCCCGTATTGATCGCTTCTCCAGCAATAGTTCATCACTAAAGATTATCTTTTGTTACGCTCCCATCCACGTCTACATTCCTTCCTATTGTACTGCCCGCAAATAGTTGTCAAAAGACAAATCTAGTAGACAAAAAACGAATCTTTTGTAATTTCCTTTTATACCTTTTACTCAATCTCGCAGATATACAAATGTATCCATAACTCAAGTATGTAGATAATAGTATACAGAAAATTATAACAAATAAAAATATATAACTAATTCAAGAGCCGTTTACATCAAACATACGTCATATTAACAAAAAAAAATTGACATTGTTCTTTTCACTTTTGATATCGATACCTAACTAATAAAATGAGTTTTTTGCGCGTATTGTATGATGTGTACTTTAATCGAAAACTTAAAAAAAAAATTTTAATCGTTCAAAATGATGTTATTTGTTGATTCATTGAAAAGCCTGAATCTAAATTTTTTGTATTAGAAATTCTGTATTTTAAATATATTTTCAGGTTTAATGTCATTTTATTTTTTATAGGTGGCTTCTCCGCTTTCCACGACGTCGCTTCCGATTTCCTAGAGAAAGGATCTCCAGACGAAGAGCCCGATTCCGATTTAAGCTTGGAGAATCTTCGAATTACTCCGTTATCTGAAAGTGCCAGCAGTGACTCTAAAAGAAATAGGAGTGATCCTTGTTGTGACAGCGGCTTGGACGGAGGAAGTGAAGACAGTCCCAGCAATGATCCTCCTTTTCCTGTAGAGATCCTTCCTTATTTGTTCCTGGGCAACGCTGAGAACTCTGCAGATTTAGAAGCGTTGCAGCGGCATAATATCCGCTACGTGCTCAATGTCACACCAAACTTGCCAAATGCTTTTGAAGATAAAGGCTTAGGCATTAAATACATGAAAATTCCCATTCAAGACCACTGGTCGCAGAATTTGGCTAATTTTTTTCCCGAGGCAATCGCTTTCATTGGTAAGTACTTGAAATCTATAATATTAAATACAGTATTTCTAAAGTTTGATTCTATTTCACAGTAGTTTGATTAAAAGACGCACACACACACAAATAAATTTGTTATAAAATACAAGAAGCAATTTTAATTACACCACTGTAGAAGTTTCCTCCGTTGCACAACCCAAATGGAGTTGATACTAAAACTCTACTCATACATAGTGTATCTGAATTAATTGCTGCTGGAAAGCCAATTCTACAACTTATCCAAAGGGTTTTTACAGTAGGTACGTGTACAGAATCTTTCAACCTTACTGGCATATATAGGATGAAACCAGAAGACCAGCATATCAATATATCTGAATAACAATCTTGGCGTTATTTAAACATAGAACTTTCTACAAATTCTATGATTAACATTAAATAATGGGAAGATTACTATTCGGAAACAGCGTTATACTGTTTCTTCTTGGGAGAGAGACATAGTATGATGGGATATACAGAACGCCTGATTGAATTCTGAAAGCTGAGTTTATGGATAAATAATAGACCATTCGCAAATTTTGATTGTTGCGCAAAGGTATCTGAAAACTGCGTATCTAGATGAAACCACTTTCATATGAACTTTTCGATTTTTTTCGTGGCTTTTCTAAACATGAAACTTTTACGTAATAATAACAGCAATAATGTTTAAGATTGAATGTGATCGCCTCAAAATTCATCAGTACAAAAAAAAAAGTAATTTTTCAATTTTGTATCTGAATTAAAAAGTGTAACCTCTACTGCTGGACAACTTTTTATCAGTTTGTGATACGACTATTATCTCAAAGTAAAACTTTCGTAGGTAATTTCGGCAATAAGATCCCTTAGTTTAAAACATTTTTTTTAAATACAAGAAAATAGTAATAAAAAATAAATTTTTGTTGCTGAAAAAAATCATTACAAACTTAACATTTTTTAAAGATAGTATACATTATGTTCTATTTAAAGAACATAAATGACAGTTTTGGATAGTAAATATTAAATTTGGTTCACATCAATAAATAAAAGCAAATGTTTTGAGCAATATATTTCTCTACCATTTGTCACAAAATTTCTTAACAGAAGTTACGCACACGGAGTCGGTGGGAGAAATGTCTGACTCCGGAAATTTTAACAGCTTCGACTCTGACTCAAACTCCGACTCAGAGTTGGTTAACATACTAATGTTGCTGTTGCTTAAAATAATGAGGGGTCGCAAGAAAAATAAGGGGAAAGTTTCACTATTTCAGTATTGAATCAGTTCTTAGAACTTTGAAATATAAGAGAAAAAATATGTATTCGTTTTACTAATTTTTCAATTTTGCGTCCAGCAAACCCAAAAACAAGCCCAACTATCGAAATGTAAACGAGAAAAAAAAAAAAAAAAACAGAAACTTTACAATTTCGGATCCGTGGACTTAAAAATATTTTCAACTTCATGGAGATGCGACTATACTGACACCAAAAATTATTTTGGCCAGCTAGAATCGGTAAATCATTCACCGTGTGTTTGTTATAAGACCTTGGTTTGTAACCAGGGCTGCGGAGTTGAAGTCAGACTCATTTTTGAGTAACGTTAAAGAGTCTGAATCGTTAAAATACAAGCCGACTTCGGCTTTTTTGGTCAAACAGTTTGAAATTAAATTAAATCAATTGTATATAATTTTAAATCAATAAAAGAAATTATTGTTATTTTTGGATTATATCGGTCTAACGATAAGATTTCCTGTATACTTTCCGGCATACACAGTAGAGGAAAATCGTTTTAATTAAAAACTGTAGTATACCCGAATTTTTTCCGATCTAGTGAGGTTGTCAATTTCATTTATTTTTTCCCCTTTCCATCGATTTTTTCTGCTCTGGAGGACACAAATTAGCATCAAAATTGTAAAGATTTCCCCTTTCATACATGATTGTATGAATATATTTTGCAAACCCGTGAGACTTAGCACATAATGGAAGTTAAATTTAAGAGAATAAAATTTGTTTAAAAAGTCGTATAATTACACTTAAGTTCATTAGATTAATTTTAACACAGTTGTTCTAATAGGTAAATAAAATATGAGATGAAATTTTCTAACTTGGCGTGAAATGCTCGGACCAGGATTCGGACCAAGATCTCTTGGCTGAAACCGCCAATGCTCTACCATTTGGGCAATCCCGAGCAAATCTGGTGGATTCAGCGTTTTCTGGAATTCCATTATCTGAGATTTATTCTGCAGAACTAATTCAGATATCAGATTAGATGCTATAATCAATAAGGTTAGTTAGGGAATTAGATCCACCAGATTTGTCCTTAATTGCTCAGATGGCAGAATGTTTGCAGCTTCAGCTAAGAGATTCTTAGCTGGAATCCTTGTCCGAACATTTTTCGCCCAAGGGTCATTCCATGCTAAATCAACCAGTGACTCAATCTGACCCTTTCCGATTTCAATGAAATTATTAGAGATCATTCTCTATGATGATATAAATTAGAGCATATTTTTATTTTCTGTTTATCGCTTTCAATTTTTATACAATTATTTAAATTTTGAAAAATCATCATTTTTTGACTTGCAAAAACATTTTCAATTTTGAATTTCTCAAGTTCTATGAAACATAGAAAATTTTATGACCACTCATTTCAAAGAGAAGTTTATAAGGTTTAATTTGATATGCAAGTCGACTATGTATAGTTAAAATAAATAAAATGTAAATTTCTTTAAAATTTGAAAAAATTTTTAGATAATTATTTTTAAAAATTTTGAAAAAATTGTATGTTTGTTGCAATATTATAAGCTTTAAATTCTGAAATTTTAAGAGTGGGATTTCAATGGGATCAGGAGTTATTATATAAAAACAAGCAATACCATTAAAATAGCAATTTAATTCTCTCTATTTTGTTATTTATTTATGATTCGTATGGTAATTTTCAGCTTTTATTCCATAACTCCTGATCCCATTGAGATCCCACTTTTAAATTTTCAGAATTTAAAGCTTATAATATTACAACAAACATACAATTTTTTCAAAAATTTTAAAATGACTATCTAAAAAATTTTTAAATTTAAAAAAATTTAAATTTTATTTATTTTAACTATACATAGTCGACTTGCATATCAAATTAAACCTTAAAAACTCCTTTGAAATGAGTGGTCATAAAATTTTCTATGTTTGATAAAACTTGAGAAATTCAAAATTGAAAATATTTATGCAAGTCAAAAAATGATGATGATTTCTCAAAATTTAAATTATTAATTGTATAAAAATTTAAAGCGATAAACAAAAAATAAAAATATTCTAATTTATATCATCATAGAGAATGATCCCTAGTAGTTTCACTGAAATCGGAAATGGTCAGGTTGAATATTGAATTTTTTTGGTTGATTTGACATGGAATGACCCCCAACTAGAAAATTACTTCTCATAAGTTCATTGTTTATATAAACTTTCTTTACTTGTTGCTATATAATTTAAACAGAAATTCCATCATTAAAACAATATTTAAATCTATAATTTGAGTAACAGAATTTACAAACAGAAAACACTCTGCTCACAACATGAAGATACTGCTTTATATTCGAAACATGTTATAAACAATTTCAAAATGGCGTTAGATTTTTCTTCTATAAACTATTTTTCCAGTATAAATTAATTACTCACAGGGCTTACTAAGGAAAGATTTTAAAACTATTTATTCTAGTGAATGTAAATGCACGCTCACTTAAGCCTCACATGAGATGAAGCTCCTAACTTAAGTCATAAAAACAATGGCTTGAAAATTTCTTCCGACTAACTTTTACTTTGACATCTCTAAAGCTTTCAGATTTCATTCGCGGCTTCAAAATTTGTTTTAATTTTCGACAGTATGTTTCAGCACAAGATCTTGTTCAAGACAGAAACTTTGTATTCTGTCTTGCAACATCAGGAAAGCACTTTTATAAGAAATTATCCAAATTTAAAACCCTTTCACCGTCCAAGGGTTTTCATGTATTTTTATAAGAATGCTTATAAATTGCAAGATATTTATATTAATTAATCTCAGTTTGATGCTATAATATCTTTAATATCATTTCTTTCTATGTATGATTCAAAATATTTTTGTCTGCAGCCATTTAAAGACGATTTCTAGAAACGGAAAAAGCCGGGACAAACGGTTAAAGGGTTAAAATTAAAGGTTAGCTAAAAGAATGTTCGCTATTGAAAATAAAGTGTGTATCATATAATTAATTTACAATGACACACAAACAAATCCGTGGAAGAAAATAGTTTGCAGTGCATTTTTTTAAAATTACCTATTTAGATATCTCATTTCACTGTATGCAAAAAGGAAATTATTTAATACAGGGTGTCCAGCAAATAAGACCCCAATTTCAAAATTAAATTTCTCAAAAACAAAAATCGATAGAATTATGCGGTAAACGTTTATTATTATTATTATTATTATTATTATTATTATTATTATTATTATTATTATTACTAAATTAGGTAAGCTGTGAAAATGTTGAAAAGTTGTGAAAACAGAAGTGTAGATCGGTGAATATTTTAAAAAGATTATGTTCTGATTGTAAAGACTGTTTGATTTGACATTTTTCTTGTTTTAGATTGCTTGCAGAGAACGATTTTTTCGGACAATAGTGTCATATTGTAACGATTTTCGGAATAAAATTTTTGAAATTTCGAAATTCCAAATATTTAGTTCTAAAAATCGTTAAAATATGGCACTGTAAGCCGTAAAGTTCGTTCTCTGCAAGCAGTCTAAAAAAAGAAAAATGTCAAATCAAGTATTCTTTACAATCAGAACTTAATCTTTTCAAAATATTCACCGATTGAAACTTCTGTATAACATTTTTACAGCTTACCTAATAAAAAAAATCGTTTACCGTTTAATTCTATCGATCTTTGTTTTTGAGAAATTTAATTTTTAAATTGGGATCTTATTTGCGAGACGCCCTGTAGTTTGTTAGTGTTGGAAAATGTTTTATAATCTATGCATGATGTTTCGTTCCTTTTTTTTGTTTGGTTACATCAAAAGTTTCACTTTTCATTCTCAATGTTAGTTTTCAGAGAACATTAAATCTGACAAATTACTTGGATGTCTGCCTCTTTCATGAGATGCATCCATGAATGTAATCGCATGCATTAATGTCCCATTTTTGTAGACATATTCATTCATTATACAGGACAATTTTGTGCAAGTGGAAGGTTTTCATAAATAATTTAAAATGATTTTCCTTCTAAGTATCTACATCCTAGTTTCTCGGAAGAGCAGAAAATGTGACATTTTCCAAAGTGATGTATTCGCAGTGGCCTATCCTTTGTGGATAAGTAGATTGAGAGAAGGGGAGTAATTTATAACAAAATATCGAAATCCAAACAGCCTGCAGTACTAATAGCGATAACGTATATTTCTGCTTCTCCCGCCAGCATATTTGTATTTCATATACTATTTACAAAATTTTAAAACAAATTTTTCAGTAAAGTAAACTTTAATCTGTATGATGTATATGTTGTATTATAATGCAATGAGTAAAAAGCCTCGAAAATATTTATAATCAGAAGTAGAGAATTTTCCGAAAATGTTACTCGTTAAGTTTTTTAATTCAAAAGCGACATTGAACCCTGTTCAAGTGTGCTTTAGTGTGCGGTTTTATTAGCTCCGGCATGCCCCAAATATTTAATAATTATGAGCAAAGATTGGCCTGGATTAATACTTAAATACTCACTAAAAATATAGAAGTAACGGTGGTAAGTTCCGCCGTAATTTAAAAAGTAAAGAGGATGTGGTTGGAACTTTCCCCTTCCACGAACTTTGATGAAAATATCAATTTTAATTGCGCAGCTTTTGCAAAATACAATAAAAACTCTTAAGACGAAATTTAAAAAAAAGCTCTCCCCTTCCCCCCCCCCCCCAAAAAAAAAAAAAATATATATATATAAAGTTTTTATTATTGAAAACGTATTACTGAGGCCATGGAATTTTCAGTTTAAGCTAGGGTTTTTTCTGGTTTTTATTATACACTAGTTCCACATTCATGTGTTTTCTTCTATTAAACATAATATGCGATCATTAAAATTGCATTAAGGCTTTCGCCTCATTCAGGAGAAGTCACTCTCAATCTAAAGTTAAATCTATTGGAAAGTCCTTTTCAAATATCACATTTGTATTTCGATATATATATAATAGTATACATATTTTCTTTTCTGGAGGGGGGGGGGGAGGTAGATATCTAGAGGTTGATTTTTTCTTCTTAGATTTTGATTGCGTTCATTTTATGATGAAACGGTTCCCATTTTATGGTGAAATGTTCATTTTATGATTTCGGAACTGGTTCCGAAAAGTATACCAAATTATACCAAAAAAAAAAAAAAAAAAAAAAAAAAAAAAAAAAATCTGTAAACAAATTCGGACAGGTAAAAAAAAAAAGCGAATGGTAGATAAAGATCGACTTCAGCTATTCAATGGGAATAAAAATTATTTTAAAAGGTCAAAATGTAAACGAAATAGTTGAAAAGTACATTACAATAGGTTTAACATTAGCTCTGGAATGTTTTCGGCTTTCGGGATAGATGCCTTAAGTATTATTACTTTTAAAACATTAATAAAATTCCTTGCTATTTTTAAGTTTAAAATCTTAGTTAAATTAGTGTATAGATAGAGGTATTTTCTCAGCATCAACTGCCAAAGCCTTATGCATCTTTTTTTAATTTATTGAAATACTTGTTATTCAGCGCATTACAACATTGTTATGCGTTGTTATTTCAGTGAAATTGCAAAATATTGGCGAAAAATGTTGTTCAATGATTATGTAATTTTTTAAATAGAATACTGTAACCTGTATTTACATTTAAAAATACATCAGACATCTGAGTGATTCTGAATCTCAAACAAAATTAAATTTCAGCAACATTTTATAATAAAAACTACTCAAAAAATATATCGAACCTGACAGTTTAAACCAGTTTTCGGAATTAAAATATCTCGCAAAGTCAACACAATGAAATGACCGATTCCAATTCCTAATGTATCCCATTTATTAGAAAATAAACACCGTTCGATTTTTCAGTATTCTAGTATTAAAGTCGGCAAATATTATGCATGTACGCGTCAAAGTAACCAGTTAATAAATAGTCCACTTTTATGCTTCAAATCCATCAAAATTAAACTAATATTCATTTTATACTTTGGTCGAAATTTGCATCTTTGTTAAATAGCATCCAGTTCAAAAATCGTGATGGATTTAAACAGCTGTTATTGTCATTTAAACATGGAGGACATGCGTAGTAATATGTGCCTACATTTAGTGTGACTCCTCACCCGTTTCCATGGTAGTAGGAAGTGAGTAGGAACAAAGAATATATATATGAGATGTTCATTTCAAAAAAGAGACATTTCGGGTTATCAGAAATACGCCCCAAGCTAAGAGGAATGTTTATTTCCTGTCACACTGATGCCTTGAGTTCTTCAGCATTGTACAGTACTGTCGGAATCTTTAAATTATTTCTCTTGCTTTGTTTTTTTTATCGAAATGAGATTGAACCATCAGATTTCTTGAAAAATGTGAACCACAATAGCTATGTAGACCCTTAGATATGTTTTGTTATTATGCAGTGCTGTTGCTCGTTTAGTTTGCTTTTTTTCTGCTTTTTAGTGCTATAATGTTAGCTCATCTTCTCGAATATGTAAACACTACATCGTACGGATTTTGAAGTACTTATTTATATTTTGTTCACTGAAGATTTTTATGCTTATTAAATTAATTGGTGCCATTTATAAAAAAAAAAAAAAAAAAAAAAAAAAAAAAAAAAAAAAGTTTTTTTTAGTAATAGCATCAAAATTGCAATGAAAATTGATGTTCAATATTCATTACAAATGCATTTATTCTATTTTTATTTTGAATCTGTACCAAATGTTTATTTTACGATTAAGTGCAATTCTTTTTTTACCTATTTAAAATTAATGTGCCCATAACTTTTTCAAAAAATTATATCTGAAATCTAGAATTTCAAAAAGTTAGCAATAATTCTTAGTTACTTTGAATGCTTAAACTTTACTGTGCCAAAAGTTTTTTATTTAATTCAATTAGGACATTTTTAAACACTTACTTTGACGTGCATATTTTTACATACTAGTATTATGTAGTACAATATGAGAAACGCAAAAAAAAAAAAAAAAAAAAAAAAAAAAAAGGTTCGGCATGCGCAGTTTACCTGGAGCTCCGATTTTATAGGCTATCCAGTGAAATTAAAATTCTTTCTCCGCCTTTTTGAAAAAATAATGTAACTCTTTAATAAGTTTTCACTGAATACCGCGCCTAAGGATACTTAAATGTCTCTCTTTTTTATATATTAAAGAAAAATCTTGTTCTTGGACGCCCCTTTTATGGCAAAGCATAAACCCTGTATAAGTAAATTATACTTGAGGTAATTTCCAAATTAAAAGGAGGATTTTATCCCGACGAAAACGGTCACTACAGTCAATAAGTCAGTTAGGTCGATTACGATAAAATCAATAAGTTAATCAATAATCAGTCAGTTAAATCAATAAGTCATTAAGTCAATTACAATAAAACCTGTGAAAACGAAGCTTGTCATTAATTGAATCCTGACTTAGAGAGGAAATGTGTATGATTCTGATGAAAAAAGAATGAATTGCATAATTTTATATTTTAACAACAAAAAAAAATCTGTCTAAAACGGAATTTATCCCGGTTTTATGCGATTTCATCTTGGCAGTTTGATTGTATAAGGGATGAGGTACCCATAATGACAAAAAACTGTTTAAAATTAAATTATACCGATGCTTTGCAATTCTATCTTAGCAAGTTTTACTGTCGCCCCTTTCACCCCTCCCCTCCTCTCGCAGTCGTACATAATGATAAGTCCAGATACAACATTGTATACTCCATCTGTCCTTTGTAATAAAACGTGTGAAGTACTACCACTTCATCTAGCAGAAGGCAGCGATAAATAGAATTTCTTCAAGAACCACTTCATCTAAGCAGAAGGGAGCGATAGATAGAATTTCTAGTAGACAGGCGTCTACAAAGAACGAAAATTGAGAAGTAGTATTTCAATAAAAATCTTTAGCTATAAAAATGAAACATTTTCAATATATACATTAGCAGTAGAAATTTCACCAATACCTTAAAACTATATATTATTTATTTATTTTGCAAAAGTGTTATTAAATGTGAAGTTATTTATTCCTAATCCTTTGCTTGAAAATTCAATGTGTTGGGCTTTACTAAATATGATTAATTTTTTTAGAAAACGCTGATGCTGAGATTGTCTCGCAGATTTTTTTTTCTAGTGCATAGAATGTATGATATCAATATAGATATATGAAATAGGCTAGACATATTTTTTGCTTGTCCTATTCTTTTTTATGCTTTTGCACACTTCGCATTTAAGTTTATGGCTTTTTAATCTTTGCATAAATGAGCTGCATTTGAAATTATACAATCCGCATTCTGCATTGGATCAGGGGTTAGAAAATTTAATTTTGGCATTTGAGAAAGTATTGTACATTTCATTTGACCCTTGCCCCCACACTAATAGTTTTTATTTATATAAAATTCAGTCAATGTTATTTCGATAAGTTTCGCATATGCTTAGGAAATAACAGGGCGCTTTGTCATTTCTTTAATGTCACTCTTTTCAAACAACAATCCTCGTGCTTAACCCTTTAATACCCACGTTAGAATACCTTTCAAAAATTGCACAATTCAGAGAATCTGAATTCACACCAAAATATCTAAATAGTAAATTTTAGTTTATCTAATAAATTGTTATTAAATGAAGTGAAAATTTATGTTTTAAATTTTTGGTGGAGATATGGTTTGTAAAAAAATAATCAAATTAATCGGGAACACTGATGGTATCATAAATAATACCATGAGCATTTAAGGGTTAAATTATAATGTTTGCTATAGAAATAGGACAAGAATTTTTTCTATGAAAATATTGATAAGACACCTGAAAGAGGACATGATAAGCAAACAAATAACAACCACTGCATTCAACCTATTTTACCTCCTGATGGAAGAATTAATTAAAAACACTTGTCTTCTTTGGAATGTGCGCTTCAATATTTTTAGAGCCTTGATTTGTTAATTTTATTTTAAACTAGTCAGATGTGGCAATCCCAAAACTTTCTTCTATCTCATACATGTTAATACTTCCTGAAAATACAACATAGGAGTGCCACCGATTGAGTGATTTACACCAAAATCCAGTCAGCTTCTATTGTTATTTTCATCAAACTTCAGATTCAGTTTGATAAAAATTTGTGAGCTAATTTCTGAGATAGAGCTATTGAAAGAATATTAAAAAATTCTGCATAACAGCATCAATTATGGGGTAATATACACCAAATTTTTATCAGGTGTTATCTTAATCTGAAGTTTGAAAATCGATGCATGAGTTCTTGAGATACAGCTATTCCGAATTCTGAGAAATATAGCATAACAGCACCATATGTAAGACAATTTACACCAAAAATTAAAAAATACTACTAATCTATATCAGAGATTAACTGAATCTGAAGTTTGATGAAAATTCGTGCTCTAGTTCTTGAGATAAATCTATTGCAATAGTCATGAATAATGCAGCATGGCAACGCCACCTGTTGAGATATTTACACCAAAAAGTAGACAGCACCAAAATTATATCAAGTTCAGTATTTCTTGAGATAAAGAACCCACAAAACTTTTTGTCACATGCAGACTCACAGGCAGACATTTTCTAAAAACCATCAAATCGTGTTCAGGACCTTTTTTAAATCTTATAAATCCATCAAAAACTGGAAGTCGAAAATTTTCACGAATCCAATAATTTCTTGGATCCATTTGATAGAAAAGTAAAAATAATAAATTTCTAAAAGTATAGATTTTGTGTGTTTTCCCTTTCCCATTTCTAAATATTGGAGCATATTTTTGAGAAAACGTTACCGTTAGACATTAATTTTAAACTTAAAAAATATAAAGATTTAACGAACTCTGGTTTTCAGCGGTAAAAATAAATAATAATAAACTGGCATACAGTGGTGGTCAAAATTATAAGGACAAGGGAAAAAATGTCATATCTTGGTTATATTTGGCGGGAGACTTATGCAAATTTAATGGCTGGAAACCAATGAAAAATAAAGGTTATTTTTGTATGTTTTTACGGAAATATGTGGTAAATTCATATAAATAAAATGCATTATAAATTTATGCAACCATTGATTTTGGACAAAATTATAAGAACAACTGTATTTGTGTGTTCTAAAAAGTAAAATTTCCATGTTTTTTGCTCTGCACACGGAATTTTCAGACGATATAAATGCGTAGTAGGCGTTTGGGATCGTATTATTCTGTTTATTAATTATGCCGCAAGGTGCAAAGCTTTTTGAGTTTCAGAAAGGAAAAATTTATGCCTTTCAAAATTCAGGACTTTCTTTATTCCAAAGTGCTACAAAGTTTAATAGATCAAGAACGGTTATTTACAATTATCTTTAAAATACCGGTAAATATGGACGGCAAAGACATACAAGCAGGCTGTCTTTTGTTTCTGTATGGGGGAAAAGAATGATAATCAGGCGAGCTTGCTCCAAAAAACAGACAAAAACCATGAATGGAACTTAGAATGTAAGTGCTCGAACTGTTCGTCGTGTTTTACAAAAAGAAAGAAAAAGGTTTGCTATAGTAAACACGTGTGAAGACCGCGTCTCACATGAGAGACTGGGGAGTCATGAGAGACTGAGGATGGAGTTTGCCAAAAACTGCAATATTATGGGAAAAAAGTGGAATTCTGTATTTTTCGATGAGAAAAAGATTAATTTGGATAGACTAGATTGTTTTTGAGACTTCTAGTATGATCTTGGTCGAGAAAAAAATGATTTCTACAAAGTATGTATTTGGAAGTGATTCACTAACGATCTGGGGAGGTTTCACAACAGGTAGAACTACTGCAATAGTTTTTGTGCAGGGTAGGAGGAATTCTGAGAATTACACTAATGTATTGGGCGATACTCTTTTACCAGAAGCACCGTTAATAGCGATCTGAGGCTATTTTTTCCAGCAGGACAATGTTTCGGCTCATGTTCCCAAACTTCAAACTCGTGGTATAAAGTTAATTCCGTGAAACTACTTGATTGGCCGGTCAGAAGGCCTGATCTGAATACTGTAGAAAAATATTTTGGGTATTCCGGCACACAAAGTATGTAAAAATGGTATGTAATCCCAAACAATCAAAAACTCATGTCTTCCATCGAAAAAGGTCACTCAAAATCTTCCAAGAACGTTCTTAAGGAATTGTCAAACTCCATGACGTCAAGATTGATAAGAGTGATTGAGAAGAAGCGAGGAGATTATTAATTAGCAGTGTATTTCAGAAAAAACATTCATTGTCCTTATAATTTTGTCCATTTTTTTACAATGACATATTTTGTTACTTGTGACAAAACATTCATATTTTGCATTTTCCAATGTTTTGCATTCTACAATGATTTCTAGCATAGAAAAGCATTTAGTGTATAAATTGCACTTTATTTAGCTCAGAAATAATTTTTTTCTGCGCAATTTTCAATTGTTCTTATAATTCTGACCACCACTGTAGTTTTGAAATTTTTACATAAACTATAGAATCAATAGACAATAAGCTCTTTTGGGAACTTGAAGAGTATTAACATGAATAGTTTTGTTTTGCAGCTTCCCGTTATTTTGTATTTGGATGCTTTTATAAATGAAATGCTTTCAGAGCGAATTCCTTCAAGAGAGACTTCAATTCTTATTTATATCAAGAGTTTTACAAAGCTATTGTTTTGAAAATAGACCCCAAATAATAAAAATATAATAAAAACATGTTTATGTTACATACATTTACGTGTTTTAGCTTGTTTATTTGCGTTTATTTCTTTACTTGCTAATTGTATATAGCGCATATTTTTCTAGTTTCATTCTTGTTTTTTCGTAGCTAATTACGTTTAGTTATAGCACAGCCCTTCGCAATCTCTCGTGTAAGGAAGGAAATAACTAGTTAAATATTATCTATAAAAAAAACCCCAAAGAAATACTTTAATATTGAATGTATTTCTAATATAATTTTATAACGCTGTATATGGGATTATAATATTATAATCGGCATCTAGAATGTTATTGTTTTATGTGAATTTTAGAACTGAATTCAATGTTGTGAGATCCGTATGCAGAAGAAAAAGTGGAAAAAAAAATTTGAGAACCGCTTCTATAAACATCTTCAGTTGAAGCAAATTTGAAATGTGCTATTTACATGCAGAAATAGAATTCTTTCATTTCTAAGCATTATGTCGAAGAAAAAATTTGTTTTCGATAATATTAATCTACCATTTCACTATCAAAATTATTTATTGAAAACTATTTATTATTTTGGGCTATTTGTATCTGTTTGAAGTAGTATAGGTTGTGTAAGTGCAGAAGTCGCACACTCGCGTGCGCGCCAACACTTTTTCATTCATAGACTTTCTCCTCACCTGTTTTTCCTTCTCCCCTTTTGCGTTTACACACAAGCGTGCCGCCTACCGCGAAACCTTGCGTCATTCATTGCGGATACTCGAGCGTGACGTCACGACGTGCGCATGAGCACCTGAACATCGATCTGCGAAAGACTTTCCTCGTGTGGAGGTATGACAGAGTACGATAGAGTGTAAAACGCGCAACCACCCCCGCAATCGCTCCGTGCAACTGACCCTGTCATACGGTTGTTATAGTGACCCAACTGATGGGTGAGAACCAAGATGCGGGGGTGGATGTTTTGGAAAGGATTTTTTAAATAGTACGATCCGGAAAATTCGATGTCTCTGTGCTCTGTAGGATGCACGTCTCTTGCGACGACGCGACGAAGCTTTTATTTTCATTTAAATGCGAATTTTTTTTATGCATATGTTTCATAAAGTTATGTAAGAGTGTTTTTGTAAAAATTGACAAATTTATATTGTAGATAAGTTTAAACGATGCTTTTGTTCCTTTTTCGCTTCTATTTCGTTGATAATGGAAATAAATGCTTAATTATGACGGCTGATTTTAGCTTCGTATCTTAGAAATAAGAATAATAGCCACGTGTGTGAAAAGAAGTGTGAATAGCAGTGTGAATTCTCTTTTAGAACTTTTTTAGAAAGATAAAAATTGGTTTTATTTTATTAGGTTTCCTGGGGGGCGGCAAATAAAAGCTCATCCACTTTGCATTATTCGCCTCTGTTTAGTTTTTATCGGCTGTATTTTATTAGATAGAAAATAACGAGAAAGTCTAGATCTGGTATTTTAATTTATATTAGTTTTCGGATGCATTGATCTCAATCTACAATTATCCTCCCATTTAATGTGAATGCAATAATCTGTTATATCGCATCTCCTTATTATCTCTCAATCAGATAAAATTTATCTTTTTATGTTTCTAAATTTAAGAAAAAAAACTACCATAACCAAACTTTTGAATAATTTTATATTCGCATAATATGTTAATTATAGTTAGTCATATTTGTTAATTTAACTAAGAAAAAATGTAATATGTTTATAAACTAAAGTTTTGTGGATAAATGTAAAGCAATTATATCGCGATTATACGACAAATATAAAATTCGACGATATTTAGGGCCCACTTTATAATCATGTCATAAATTCTGCCCGTTTGAAAGTTCGCATTCATTTTACCGGCTCGTCCGTCGGACTGGTACGAACGAGCCTTGGGTCAAGGAAAACCTCTAAATCTTGCACGATTAAAATTCCCCTAAAATTTTATCTAAAGTAAACCCAACCCAAAACCGTTAGTAAATTTCGTCAACCAAATCCCGACCCGAAATTGAAATGGAAGAACAATATCCATACTTTATGAAAAAAAAAATAGTCTATAATTTTACCTCGAATATGAATTTAATCTTTCATGTTATCCTTTCGGGTCTGGTGTACTATTAATTGTACATGCACTTTACTTGAATATTATTTTGTTTTAACAAATACTTTTGTTACTATTTACATGTTTGTAATATTAGTATGGATCTATGCATTTACTATATTACTTCATTTATGGTTAGGCATTTAGCAACAATAATAATAATAATACTGAATATTTGTTTAGTTCTCTTTGCACCGTTTGCGATTCTTTTATTTTAAACATATACCTCTCTTTAAATTTAAAGGTTACTTTTCTGAAAGAATCGTGTAATAAATCGCAACAAGTATTAGAAAGTTGTAAATATCAGTTAAATCTTGTTGTAATATAATATTTTCTAACATCTCCAAAAACTCTTCCTTAGTCTATCGTCATATGAATTGAATACTACGCAAAACAATAATATTCATTATGTTTCACACAATGAAACATTCGTTCGACTCTAATTAATTTGTTTGGATAGCTAATGTTAATGTTATTAATAAAAAGTAATTTTATCTAAAAATTGAAAAAATAATCGGACCTGAAAGGGTTAAAAAATGAACTATACACTCATTAAGGGCACATAGAACATAGAATGGTTCAAATGTTTGAGATTTTAATGATTGTCCTAAAAAATAGACCTCAAAGATTAACGTTCTGAATGATTATGGACCTAAAACATAATGATGTTAGATGGATTTAAAATAATATATTTTTATCACTGTGGGGTGTAAATATATATATATATATATATATATATAATATATATATTTTTTTTTTCAAAATGTATTCTTTTTAATGCTTTGGTACATTTTTCTAAAATTATATTTTAGGTAAACAGTTGAAACTTTTAAAATAATAACTTGTAACTGACTTGTTTCATTAAAGATATCTAATATTATGGGTCTGAATAAAAAAAATAAATACATAAATAATCAAAATATGTTCTTAAAATTTATAGGATTTTCAAAGTTTCTTCCTAAAATATTTTTATTCCTTTTAAACCAAAAGAAAAATAACTTCTTGTTATTCTCAAATAGTAGGTTTTCTGACACACACAAATTTTAAGATGATATATTCAACAGATTTTTTAAAAATGTACCTAAAAGACATTGTTCAAAAAATTTCATAGGGATACGTAAAAAGTTAATTAAAACTAAGTTAGTTCTTGAAAACTAATCTATGCATGAAATTAATTTCTTTTGATTTGTACACCCAGATAAAAGTTTTGTTGAATCAACAAAAATTTTTTTGGTCCGACAAATCTTTTCGTTTAAATATGGGGCATGGGGCAATGGAAATTTTATTTGGAAAATTGCAATATATATATATATATATATATATATATATAAAATGCAATTTTCCGTCCACAATTTTCATCCGAAATGCAGAGTAACGTAATAACGTCATTAATCCATCTTAATTTGAAAAGTTTTTATTATCCAAAAATTATGTTAATCCCTTATAGCTATATAAGTCAATTAAACAAAATTAAATGAGTTATAGCTACTGCACACCAATTTAAATTTTGCGAAAGCAACAAAATTTTGCTGGAATTACAAATTGAAAATACAAGACTTTGGTAAGACTCAAATAAAATTGAGAAAATTTTGTTAAAATTTTTATAAGAGTGTTATTAATATTTTTTTTTTTTTTTTTTTTTTTTTTTGTCTGAGCAACAAAACCGATTTTTTATTTTAACTAAAAAATTCTCTTAAAATAACCAAAATGTACTGAATAAAATATGTTTTGTAGTTTTAATTTGTTCTTTTTTTCTGGGTGTATATGGGCTGTAACGTATAGAGGTAGATGGGGATACTTCAACCACTTTTTAAATTTTAATTTTTTTTAAATTTTAGAAAAAATATTGAAAATGAAAATTTGATATTTTTTCTTCAACTAAAAACCACTTTTAATTAATTTTGAACTATTTTTCTATGTCTAATATTTTTTTTTTTTTACTTTTTGTTGTACATTGTGGCTCAAGTATCCCCATGAGGGAGATACTTGAGCCATGGTGAAGGGATACTTGAGCAGGTACGGAAAAAATTCATAAAAGTAATTTTTTCGCTTTATTTTTCCACAAATATTTTACAGAATGATAAATTATGATATATAAAGTCTTTCAAAACCAATTGAGAAAACAAAGCTAGTAACACGATCACTTTTTGTCGTTATAACATAACTGGTGGTTGAAGGAGGATCATTTCAATTTGAGTTATATCGATGGTATCAACATCCTCAGTTGGGGGCCATTTAAGTGTGAAATTCCTCGAGTAAATTTCATTTTCAATTCATCTTCTGAAATATTAAGCACTTGTCCAACAAACCTTTTTACAGTTTTCTTTCCGGCATATTTTATTAGCAACCAATCATCAATAGAAGGTTTTCTGTTCATATCATCACCATCATTGACAGAATTTTTATCTAAAGATATTGTCGAACTCATGCTTTTAATTGAGTAGCTGTCGGAATCCGAGCCAGACGTATGATACCACTTTTTCAAACACTTTTTTGATTTCACAGGAAAAGATTTTGTCTTCACCTTTGACTCCATACACGGAAGTTTGAATTGTGATTTATGTTCTTTTTCTTTTTATGAGCGCTTTTTTTACCAATTCTTCTTCAATTTTCTGTCAAAAAAAAGTTACAGTAACAGAGGTTGCAATTTTAATATAAAATATAAATACATTATATTGAAAAATAAATATTTTAATATGTTGGACTTAACTAATTAAAGTATTAGAGATTATGACCTGTAAAACATTTTTTAAAAGTTATTTTAATGTAATAAAAGTTAAATTGTAAACTATGTTTACATTTATCTAGACAAGCTATTTTGTTAGTCAAAATGAAAAATAAAATGGATATTTTCATTAAAAAAATATACATTTTTAATCATTTTTTCTAATTCATTATTTTTTTAAGAAAAAAATAAAAAATATTCTTCCTTTTTATCCAGAAAAAAATTTATTTGTAAATATAAGGACGTAATTTTATTTTTTGTTTGTTTCACCCAAGTCTAATTTCCTAATAGGGAATGGTTGAGCCATGGCTCAAGTATTTCCATTACCACCATTTTTGTTTATCAGAATTTTACTAAGTAAAGCAAGCAGCTATTTGAACTATTTTAGATTCAAAATACAATTGAAATTATGCTTATTAAATTTATTTAAATTGTTGCAACTTTAAACAAAACTTTGATTTAAAAAAAAAAAAAAAAACATGCACCTAAATATTTACTTCAGATAGGGGAAAAACAATTATTAATCACTATGCTTTCAAAATGATACCAAGTTATGCGATTTCTTTTTACATGTTCAGAACTATAAATATGTTACCACCCGTAAGACATGGTGACGTCACTGCAACGTCGTTGTGAAGTCACTTTGTGACCAGCGACTATCGATGTGACGTCACGTGACGTCGATGTGAAGTCACAGTGACTAAAATGTGAAGTCGTTATGGCCGTTTTAGAGCTTTTTTGTGACGTCACATTGTGACCACTTTGTGACGTCACAATGTGACCAATTTGTGAAAAGTGTGTCATTTGTGACTACTTTGACATTAACATTGTGACGAACTGTGAAAATTTTTTTAGAAAGTCGCATCTTAGTCACAATGTGACGTCACTGAGTGGTGGCATTTTCGTCACAGATGTGATGTGACCAAAGTGACTCACAGTGACGTCATTGTGACGTTACTGTGACCATGCATGCTATGAGGGCATATTGCCAGTTTTAGAAAGAAAAATTAACCAACTGTAGAGATAATAGGGGTCGCTCAAGTATCCCCACTCTCAACTATATTTACTGGGGAAAAGATCATTATCTTTATTTTTAAATAAATCGCATGATGTTAAAAGTTTCGCAAAAATTGCTTCATTTTACTTTTCGAAATGTTCCATGAGTACTTAAAGTTCAAATATATAATTTTTCAACTTAAAAATTTTTCTAAACTCCTTTGAAAAATCGGTTCAGCCCAACCCAAAATTATGAAAGTGGCCTAGACCCTGTTTGACCGGGGGGAAAAGCATCAACCCGACCCGATTTAAGGACCATGCTCGAGTAAAATCTGATTACCCGACCCCGTGTAGGATTATGAGGATTTCCTCTGAGGTTTTTTTCAACTTCTTTTTATCATCTATATTTATTTACATACAATGTACAATACCGACAGTCCGAAAGTTGCAAAAGTATTTAAACAATTTTAAAAGTATAGACATTAGAGCGATACAGATTTCTCAGAAAGACAGAAAATTTATATTTTTTCGTCCTAAACATGATTCTAGGTTTGAATCTGACATGGAAAGAATAGAGAAATGCCCAAAATTTCCTGATTGCTACAAAATCTTAAAAAAATTTTTCCCCTCCTCTAAAAAGAAAAAAATCCCAAATATTTATAAATGACTTATGTATATTTTAATTTAAAACAGGTTTATGTTTTGCATTGAAAGAAAATATATTATCAAAATAGCTCGCCTCTCTTCGTTCTTCGGGAGTTTTTTTACGCATGAGCGATATTTTCAATATATTATGTGGAACGTTTTCTTCATGGTAGAGTTTCTAAGAAATAAAGCCCGTCTTTTTCTTTATGTTAAGAAAGTAATGTAAATAAGTTTCTCCCTGAAGCTAAACTGGATTGCATATCCCCATATTCGTAAGAAAGCTAGAACTCGTGTTTCAGTATCATCAGGAAAGAAAGAGATCTACCAAGTGGAGTAAAATACAGGGTAATTCATGGCCACTAGCATTTTTCCTTAAATATTGCTCCTAGATTTAGATTCTTACTGCTAATTGCAAATTTTCATAAAAAGGGTGCAAAATTTGATGACACAATCTGCAACCCTCTGAGATGTCTATTTGAGAAAATGCACAAATTAAATTTCTATGTGGCCCCCGTAGTGTAAAATTTCCAGTTAGAAACAATTTCTGTGTCTATTCCTGAATGACACACAAAAAATTAATCTTAATATTTGCAAAATTCATAGAGATAGTCTCATCTAAATAATTCGTCAAGTTTTAAGGGATTAGACATAATTTGAAATGCTTGTAATTCAAGAATTGCAATAAAAATCTCAATTTGTTCTTTCTCTCAATATTTGTTCTATTATCTCATTTTATGTCATATTTCTGGTATATTCTACTGATCAAACAATTGTAAATTAAATGTATTAAATCTTGAATTTAATAACGCATAATTTTGTGCGTGATTCCAAACTTACATTCCAAATGTATCAATATCATGTCGCTGCGGGATATTCTTAGGTGATGTAAATCACGAATTTTGGATTTTAATACCTCTGCGTTTTGTAGGTATGACAATTGATTATTTTTCATTCGGGAATGAATAATAAAACTTTTGCTCATTGCAAATTTTACCGTACGAGGGGCTGTATATAAAAAACAGCCCTCCCAGGGACTTGCAACTGATGTAATAGGATTTTGTATCTTTTTGTGTGTGTGTGTGAAACTTCGCAATTGAAAGTATGTATCTAGATGCAATAATTAATGATATAGGCTAATGGATGCATTTTCATGAATTACCCTGTATACTGTCCCTTGTTGTCTGAAACAAAATTTTTAGGACTTTTATTTTCTTTAAGGGGGTTCAGGGGTTGAAAACTTTTCAAAAAATCGATTTTTTATGATCTAGTTTGATAATTGAATTAACTCAATGCAAAACACCGCATAAAACAATTTGCATTTTTAACGGAGTTATAAGCATTTATGTATCAACACTTTCATAGCCGCACCCATATAATTTCAACTTTAAGTCGCGTTTTCTCAAAGCTTTATTTTTGACGACTAACACCAAGATTTAAAAAATATATTTGATGGAATGGTTTAATTTTTTTTTTTTTTTTTTTTTTTTTTTTTTTTGCAGGCAAATAACATCATTATCTATAGAATGAATTAAGGATATAACTATCACTTAAAAAAAAACATTATTAAAAATCTCTCAAATTTGCTTGTTTGTATTTATGTCGGCCAATTATCTACACTGTGGGATATAGGCCCTAAATAGTGGTATGGCCTCCGTGGGGGGGGGGGGGTCTTTCTAAGGGAACCTAACCCGTATTTACGCATGGATAATACAAGGTTCGAAGAAAACCACGGAAAACTCCGAACGGTTAGGTGGACGGTCGCGATTGGGTTCGAACCCAGTACCTACCGTCTACCACTGTGGAGGTCAGAACCTCGCGGCCACTGGTGGCTTCTTAAATTTGAAAATTTAAAAAAACCCTAAAAAATACAACTTTTGTTTTCATTAACAATAGAACCGCGATGACGGGTCATTTTGACCCGTATCATATGCAAAGATGTTGATTCGAACCAGAAAACTTTTTATAGAATTAGCTAAATATAAGCTGGTCAAAAATAATTGCAATATCTAACTTAAATAGTTTTGAATGAAAATTCCGGTGAGAAATATTTTTATAAAACTTGAATGAATTTTCCCGCGGTTCTAGTGTTAAAAATACTCAAAATATTAAACTATCTAAAATATATTAATTCATTCTATAGATAATAATGTTATATGCATGCGAAAAAAAAAAAAAAAATCAAATCCATCAAATAGTTTTTTTTTTAAATCTTGGTGTTAGTCGTCAAAAATCAAGTTTTGAGAAAACGCGACTTAAAGTTGAAATTATATGGGTGCGGCAATGAAAGTGTTGATACATAAATGCTTATAACTCCGTTGAAAATGCAAATATTTTTATGCGGTTTTTTACATTGAGTTAAGAATTAATTGAATAATCAAACTAGATCATTAAAAAAAAAAGATGATTTTTTGAAAAGTTTTCAACCCTTGACCCCCTTAACTCAATTTACTTTTTACTTTCCTTCTAATTTTATTCTGTATTATAGCATAAATAAATCAGCCTTTCTGTGGCCGTCCTAGGAGCGCCATTTCATTTTTTAGGTGCGTTCGTAATTATATAATGCGTAGCACCTATAGTGGTCGTTCAGTCCGTCCGTCCGTCTGTCCGCATATAACAACGCAAAAACTACCCAACCGAATCGTTTTAAATTTAAAATACATAATTATTACATAATTTTGTCGAGTCATTTCAAATTTTATGAAACTCGGATGCATAGATCAATTACAGGGGCAATCAAAAGTATTCCATTACATTACGGTCAATGGGGGGGGGAAAGTTTCAAATGCATTTTAATCGTTTGAAATTTAAAATACGCAATTATTACATAATTCTGTCGAGTTATTTCATATTTTTTGATAATCGTATGCATAGATCAATTACAGGGGCAATCAAAAGTATTCAATTACATTATGGTCAATGGGGGAAAAGTTTCAAATATATTCTATACGTTTGAAATTTAAAATACATAATTATTACATAATTTTGTCGAGTTATTTCAAATTTTATGAAAATCGGATGCATAGATCAATTACAGGGACAATCAAAAGTATTCCGTTACATTACGGTCAATGGGAAAAAATGTTTCAAATGCATTTTAATCGTGTTACACTCATGCGAACTTAATAAAATTTATATGCAACTATAAAGTACATATTATAATATACATCTTACATAATTTGTGGTGCAAAGAATATTTGTTATTGATTTATAAGGCCACACAAAAGTATTCCATTACATAATGGTATAGGGTGAACATTGTTTGATGAGCGTTTTAATTGTAATTCACTATTTACAATTTTATGAGATTGATATATGAAAGTAATATTTTTAAAACTTCGTTATCGTACGAACGCACCTAATTTGCTACGCTTCACGTGCAATTTCCAACTTGTTTTTTCTTGGAAGGGGCAAAATTATTTTGTTAGACGCATTAAATTCAGATATTGTATCCGCATGAATTGAATTATTTCTCCTTTATTCATTATTTATAGATGATTGCAAAGAAATATTTTTACCATTATAATTTACTTATGAGCAGTTATTAAAATCTGGCTAAAAAATTACAGTTTTCAATTAATAATATGTAAAATAAAGGAGAAATGCTAAATATGTCTGAAACCCAGAGGGATGGGAGGATTGCTTTGCCTTACTTTCCGTATGTCATGTCTGTCTCCTCAGTCATGTACTTCGTCATATTCTATTGCGTGGGGAAGAGGGTATCCACAAAATGTTTTACACATTGCTACTTACATGAAATCTAATATAAGAAAACGATTAGTAACTGTTTGCAAGATTGCATGCATCATTTTCAAGTTCGCAAAAGAAAAAAAAAAACTTCTTTTATTAGAGTTAGTATTTTCAGATAGAGTGCATGGACGCCAATGATAAATACGCGTCGAAAACCATGTGATATCCAGAGGCGTTGAAAACTAGTGGAGTATTTCGCATTATTATTATTATTATTATTATTATTATTTTTGAAAAACTAATTTGAAATACCAAAGCAAAGCATCATATGTCCTACCATATATTAATTGTATAATGAATTTTTATTAATTTCGAAATCTTTCAAGTGATAGAGCCAGTATAACGGATGGCCCAGTGTAACTGGAATATCAAGATGTTAGTGCAAGATTAGATAAAGTGGCTTCGTCCACTCTGGCTCTGCTAACTTAATCACTATATGCCTGATGAGGAAACTTGGTCTCCTCTGGTACCGATATAATTGAGTTACGAGTTTGACAAAAGTTTTTACAAATATTGGAAAGCATTTGCCAAAGAAAAAAAAAAACTGCTGGTTAGGTTTGTTCACTCTGAGCGTCAACGTAACAAATATTTAATTATTATGAAAGTCCAAGGACTCAATATGATTATGTGTATTACGATTAAAGGAAATATGATGATTTTTAATGCCTGATTTTAATTCCTTGCGCATTCGGAAAATGTTCAATCTGTTATTTCCGGAATTATTTATCAAGAAATTGCGTCACCTCTGTAATTAACTTCTTAAATATCTGAAGATGTAATGGAGTTTTTAAATAATAATGTGACATTTAGATAAGGTTTTTCATTAAAACTCATGAAATAAATCAGTAGTTATTACTGTTTCTTAAAATATGTACAATAATACTTACATTGATTAACCAAAAATACACTTATGGAACTATCACATTTTTTATTAAAACAACGTATTTAAATGTTTTATGATCCTCTCTGTCAGTGGAAATGCTTTTGCAAGTGAAAAAACTCATCGAACTTTTTTGAAAAAATTAATAGCTGTACCTATGTAAATGATCAAGAAAATTATCATTTTTGAAACATTTAGCTTCGACTGGTTCTCTACACTTTCTACATTTGATCGAGTAGAGTATTTTGTGTGAAAAAGAAAAAAATATTTTTAATAATAGAGTAAATAAATTTTATACTAAAATTTTTACAATGTTGCTTAAAAGTACTGTCAGTGCATAAAGGATTAAAAAGTAATAATAGTCATCTCAATATTGATTTACAAAAAAGTAACTCTCAGATTAATAGTCAATTTCGAAAAAAGAGAAGGGAGTATTTTTTAAGTTTGACGACATGTAACATAGTGGAATTTAGAGATTTAACTCCTTGGAACTGAGCGACCGGTATACATGCTCAAAATCCTAGATTATTCTCTCCAGTAAAATCTATTGTCAATTTTGCTTTATTTAATCGAGAATTTTCCTGATTCAATTAGGCAAAAATTTCTGATTTAACCCTCTCAGACACGGGCAAATTCTGTTCGTAAAATAAGAAATTATTGACTGAAACTGGAATTTATAAACGACTTTTTTAGAAATTAAAAACGTCTCAATTCAAGCTTTCACTGCAAAAGCAAAATTTTATTAAATTATTCTTGGTGTTGTTTGGAATAATAATTAGGTGTGCTCAGAGTGGGCCCACTGTGCCGGAAAGGGTTAAAAAACCGGTGATATAAAAGATTAAAAATTCCGCAAAAGGTGCTCGTCCCGAATGGGTTTAGAAAAATTCACGAAATTTGTGTGAGGTAATTAATGGATGAATCCTTATCATTTACGTTACAATATTTAAAAATAAAAAATACAGGTTTCCTTCAATTTAAGATCTCCGAGTTTCAAACCTGGGCAAACAGGTGTTCTACATTTTGATAAAATATTAAAATGTTTTATTTAATCTCTAAATTAAACACGATAAGAGTATTTGCTTAATTTTTCACGACAGTGTAGATTAGAAAACACTGCACAAACAGTTGAAGCGAACTATTCGAAGAAGCAGCAAACTGCGTTTGCGGCGGGTTAAAAAGGTCCGTAGAAAAGAACAGCTTCCTGTGTTTAGTACAGGAAGCAACTAATAAAGGAGTGTCAGTGGCCTTTAAAATCGCGCATGCGTTCCGTTTCATATCAACCAGAGATATCATTTTCAAGAAGAGAGATTTTAGAGCCCCGTTCCTCAATAAGAAAAGATTTTTCATCGCTTGTCAATTATTTTTAACCTGCTTTTCAACTACTAATTCATCGTTGTAAATATCTTTTAATTTCGTTGCCATAAGAAAATGTTTATTGACTAGCGTATTTTAAGATTAAAGTCGGGAGCGGGCAATTCAAACATTTTGGGAAGGGTTAAAATATTATCTTAAAATGAATTGAAGTATTACCGATTAAAATACTTATGAGAACAAATAACGGCTCAAACTAATAATGCTAATGTTACAAAATCAACGCTTTATTGTTTTAAAAAGAAAATTTAAGGTACTCAATACTGGAAAGCTACGGTTATATATTAATGAAACAAAGACCGAAGGGGATAGGGAGTTGAATAATAAGAATATTTCGCAGAAAACTAATCAATCATGCGATCAGTCAGTGAGAATAATGAATTTTTGCGAGAAAATATTAATATTTCCTAAATCTGATTTGCAGTAACACTAAAAATAAAGTAATGAAACCCAGTTTCAAAATATTAAACACGTTGAATTCAAAATAAAAATGTATTTGCAGAGCTGTCATTGAGGCTTCTGATATGCATATTTGCAAGTTACAGATATAATCGATATTTGTATAATACTATTTTATGTACAGAGTTATTTACCAGAGATGAATTATCAAACACTGGAGAGAGAAAATAGTCTTTAGAAGATCTCATGCGACTCGCAAAATTGTGTTCCTATGAATAAGAAAAGTTGATCCGACACATTTCACAAGAAACCGCACGGGATGTCAAACGTTAATGTAGTCGTTCATCGTTATTACGTAGAATTGATGTCTTTTCTTGACGTTATTTTTTAAATTTCTGAAGGAAGAGAGAATATATATTTCTAAAAGAACACAAAAATTAAAGTTTATTCTATTTTATTCGACACTAAATGAGTGTTTAAAGAAAAAGAGAGAGAAAGAAGCATAAAGAAAACTTTACGGCAGTTATGAATACTAAGATAAGTCGTATTCTTATATCAACTATTAATTTTACAGTGATGTTTTATTTACTTATTGTCAGTTTTTTTCTCCAATCTTTTTTTATTATTATTTTATGATATTTAAATTTTAAGCTTTCTGTATTTATTACAGCATCAGAAATTTTATTAATTTAACGGTTATATTTCATTAGCTTTAACTCTTGTGGGACCATGGTGCTTGATTGCCCTGAGCAACACTCTTTCCCACGTCCCTGACAAAAATGATTTTCTAAGAAAAATTTCCCAATACATAATGATGTGATGCGAATGATGTGATTATTTCTTGATTTAGAGAAATTTTAAAGTACTATTTAATTATATAATAAAGTGGGATATCGTTACAGAAATGTCATGTTGAAGGGCAACTTCAACCACTCGCTAATGTTAATCATATATGGGAATTTTTTTTCCAATATTTTCTTTCCATTTCAATGTTTTCATTTTTTGTCCATTGTGTAGGTGTGGTTGATCGCTTCAAAAGCCTATGTCGGACGCTTCCTCTTAGCCCGCACAACTCTGAAGAAAGTCCGTAGTAGTTATTGCTGCCACCACCGATATTATTAGGTTATATCGGTCACCCACTGTGAGAATTATGTAAATGAACACCAACGCTGTCAATTAACTAAATTAACAGTTTATTTATACTCTGTGTACACAATATAATACACTATTTACATTTATAACTCGGATATAGGTGATCCGGTTCAACATTTAATTAAATACAATAAAATGTTGGCTGTGTACTATTCAAATTACACCTTCTCCCACTCACTCTACACTCGTTAGATTAATTTTATCGGAGATCTATTTCGAATCTCCCAACACATAGGGTCTCAGACTACGCTGTTCGACCCGAGCACTACATACAGGGACCTCTGTCCACCACTGCTCTCACGGTCCGAACTGGCTCTATCTCAGCCAAACACTGCCCTTCTTCATTCCTGCATTTCCCCATTGTAATCCCCCTATTCGTGGAAATCCTTTATTTTCCCTTCTTCAATAGACAACCCAAAAGGTCAGACACTCCCCTCTGCAATCTTCTTTTCTTTTCCCTCACCACCTGTTCACTCAGGATTTAGACTAAGAAAGAATGTCACCTTGAAATTTCAGTACACAGCCCATACGATACATAAAATATTAAGATAAAAATAACATAAATTCCAGGTCTAATAAAAGATGTTTTCTCATAACCTAACAGCCTATTTTTACTTTTTCTACTGTGTTTACTTTTTAGGTAAATTTCTTATGAAATACTGCTTATTGCGTTCTCCCCTATGTTGGAATTACTGAAAAAATTTGCAGATCGACACCGATCATGACCCTTAGACCCCAAAACAATCATCAGTAAAAAACCTTATCTATCTATCAAAAATCACTTTTTTATGGACGCGATAACTTTCATAATTTTGCTCAAATCTCTTCCAAACTGATACAAAATCACGGCCTGGACAAAATCGAGCCAAGGGAGTGGAAATAGGGAGGGTTTTTGTGAAAACCAAAAAAGCTCCATAGATTCTTAATTAAAATGGATGTCGAATCAGTTTAAAGTTTTTATTGCTTCTAAAAAATGAGCTAAAAATTTATGCATGACAGATTTTTGATAAAAATAAAAATGGGCTCAAGGGACGAAAAAAAATCTTAACTTCGTCAATTCTCAAGATATCAAATCCAATTAATTTTTTTTTTTTTATAAATATTCATAATATAATCTAAAAGTTTTGTATCCGCAAGTTTTTGATGGGACCAACTCTTACTGAGCAAAAAATAATAAACGAAAACAAAAAAGGGCTGGAAAAAATCCACAAATTCGTCAATTCTTCAAATATCAAATCAGATTACATTTATTTTACATATTCTCAATAATATCTACAACTTTTATATTAACAAGTTTTTTAAAGGACCAATACTTATAGCAAAAATAAATTGAACAAAAATATGAGCTGAAGAAAAAAATCGTATCAAGGGTGTACTCAAATTCAAACTGCTTATATTTTAACTCATTTTTAAATTTATTTTTCCTTTTAAACTCATCCCATTGGCAAGTTCTCTTATTTAGGAACTGTATAATGTGCCGCATTGGTCAATTTTTTGATAAAAGTAGAATATATTTAAAAAATTGCTGTCAAACTGTGCATTTTGAACCGCATTTCCGAAAGCGATCGTGATTGAAGAATTGAAGGTGTATTCAAATAACAAATTGCTTATTTTCTGACTCATTTTTAAGTTCATTTTTGCTCTCAAACGCATGCAATTGGCAGTCTCTCTTATTAACAAACTATATAACGTGCCGCATTGGTCAATATTTTGCTAACGGCAGAATATGTTTCAAAAAATACTGTCAAATAGACATTTTGAACAGATTTTCGCAAAGCGATAATACAGGAGGAATTAAGCATGTTCTCATATTCAAATTGCTTATTTACCGACTCTTTTTTTTCCAAATTTTTTTTGCTCTCAAACGCGTCTAATTTGCAGGTTTTCTTATCTATGAACTATATAATGTACGTACAGGTCGATTTTTTTTTTCTTTTAAAGGGTAGATTATATTTTCCTAAAAAAGAAGCTGTCAAAGGGGACATTTTCAACAGTTTCCCAAAACGATCGTGTTGGAATTAAAAAATGTGTTCGAGAAAATAATTGTTTATAAATCAATTTTTAATTAATATAATGAAATTAACAACAGGTTGCTTATAAATACCTTCAAAAGTCACGTCTGAAACTTTTTATATTTTTCTTTTAAAAATGGGTCTGAAACAAAGTCAGAAAATTTTGAGCGGTTGAGGGCGGAAATATATATATATATATATATATATATATATATATATATATATATATATATGTATGTATGTATGTATATTTTTTAAATATTGTTCTAAGATGGTTATGATAGAATCAGTTTTTATATAAAAATGAAATTAAAAACTCAGTGGCCAAATAAAGTTGTTTGAGTTTCTCTAATCATATTTCGGTTTTTGGTGGTGAAATTAGCACTTAACTTCGAAATCTACCAGCGCTTGTAGGCCGATCCGATAGGGATTTTTAAATTTGGATATTTTCCTTTTCGAAATCAATTCGACATATCGTTCATTGACTCATATTCCTTTATAAAATGAAACCAGTTATTAGAAATATAATGGCACACAAAATGGGTAATAAAAATAAATCTCAACATACTTTAAATGTGCTGCAAAATAATTTAAATTATGGGATTAATATAATTTCAAAATCTGCCTTCTAAAGAAAGATAAAAATGTATAATGAAAGGGTCGCAAGTCTGTGCATAATTTGTTAACCACTTAATCGTCGCACCCGAGACATTCACGGGCTGCGAGTTTCCCGACATTTATTCAGAGTTGTCTGATTCCCACCAGTTTTATAAAATAGTGGAATTGCTTTTATTCTGGTATAGTTTTACTTGTCATTAAATAAGATGAATATTTTTTTTTTTCAAAAAAGTGGTGGGAATAATGAATTTGAATTTTTAAACCGTAATTTAATGCGACCATTAAGGGGTTAATCAATTGCAGAGTGAATGTTTGTCATGATTATAAAGAATACAGAACATATTAGTTATATATAGCGTTATAAAATCAGGCACATTATTTAAAATATTTTGAACGCAAAATGGAAAATAGTAATTAAAGTATTCGAAAAAAAAAATCCATGCTCAACAGATCGAAGTTTTCTGATACTTTTTCAGACTCATTTTTAATAGTAGAAACATGAAACTTGTTGTGGTGATTTTTGAAGACATGTATAAGATGCCGTGCGATTTCATTTTTCGCTCAATTAAATAAAATTTGATTTATAAACAATTATTTTCCATAACATCATAATCAATAATTCTATTCGTCACTATTTATATTATAATTAAGAATGTCTTTGGAAAGTATTAGAAATATATGTTCACAAGATCATTCCTTTTTCAAGCACGTTTATAATTATATAAATACGTAGCACCTATAGGGGCTGTGCAAGTGCATATATAATGTTATCAACTTTTTGGTAATTTTGGACCTCTTCCACCCCATCCGATATCATACGTTGTCATTCCTAGACCCCCCCCCCCCCGGGAATGTTATCGTTATCAATGTCTACTTTCTTTTCATCTTTAGATTTTTTTCTCTTTTATTTGGAGTGATATACAAAACTTGTTACATACTTTATTGATTGAAATGAAGAGAGGTCAATAAAATATCCCTTTGTATCATATAACACTTAAAAGAAATTATTATTTAAAAGTATTTTAAAATAGCTTTTTGTTAGATAATGCATTCAACAGTAATAATGTCTTATTGCACTTGCCCCGCACAAAGGAGGGAGGAGTGGAGAGATGGAAATTTTTATCAACAAAAACAAGTGGGCAACATTCTATCTCTTTCTCTATTAATCTTAGTATACGCAAACTTCATTTCAAATATACTTCACATAAGGTTTCTCGAACCGTGATTGTATATGCATATATATATGAATAAGAAAAAGAATGTCAAATATTGGGCTATTTCATATTTTAGAATTAAATATTTTTATAAAAATTGAGTAATTTTAATAAAACTTTGTATTTTCATAAAAATAGATGACATACTAACAATCTATAACATATAATTTTAAACCAAAAACCAGGTTAAAAGTAAAGTTAAAAAAAAATGGTTGGATCAAAAATGATATCGATATCAAAAAACTAACCCCCTCCCCCTAGCGATATCATTTGCCAGACCCCCCCCTCCTCCCCTTAAAATGATAGTTATATTTGCACAGCCCCATAGTCGTTGTCTGGTCCACATGTAACAGCACAAAAACTACTCGGACGAATGGTTAGAAATTTAATATATATAACCGTTGCAGATTTTGTCGAGTCATTCAAAATTTTATGGAATTAGAATCAAAACTTAAAAACATAAGTTTTTTACATTCTGTTAAATCCTATAATACTTCATTAATTCAATGATATTGCATGATTTGTAATGATTCTAGGCTCACATGGTGATTGCGTCCTATCTAAGCTGGAGTCGTATTATCTCCATAGTACTGAATTTACATATAATTGCAATAAATTTTGTATTCATGATTTTGGGCTATCTTGACATTTTCTCAGCGAGTAAAAAGGATTCTAAACGGGTAAAATACTGGAATAACAGTAAACACTGGATGACAATAAAATTCACGCATAACAAAAAAAAAAAAAAAAAAAAAAACATGAAAACGTTTCGTTTTTCCATATATCTACAAACAGAATGTTTTCCAAATTTATAAAAATATTCAAGCATAAACAGCTGAATGTTAACTTATATGAGATAGTACTTAACTCCGAATTTTCAGTTTTCTCTCGAAAGCGACTTCTTCCTACACCTTCTCAGTTTTAAGCTTGTGCATTGAATTTCATAAAACAGTTGGTATTTCACACTAGGCACAGCTGTAGATTACATTTTGAGTATTTTTTCTCACGAGTTCCTTGACACTTGTCTAGTTAGATGATTTTTTTTTTTTTCAACTTTCTTCTTTCATTTTCTTTCCTTAGCATTTTATTTTATACTTCGAGATTTTTTTGTCCTTTTAAGTACCCTTTTTTACCCTTTTTCAACCTAAGCTAAAAGTGATAACGTTTCTGTTTTATCACTCTGTCCACTCCCTGGCTTTCATCGGGGGGGGGGGGGGGGGGATGTTCAGAGCACTGAAACTATTTAATACTTTACTCAAGTTTTTTTTTTGTTTGTTTGTTTATTAAATATTAACAAGTAAATATTCCAATATATAATTTATTCCTGCTTCAATTTCCTTACTGTTGAAAGATTTTTTTCATAATTTGATTCAAATGAAATTTGAAAAAATTCTTTTCTAAACATTATTTTATACTTTATTTTTACAAAGATTAAGCCTTATCTTTCAGAAAGCTGTTTAATTTTATCTGTGTTATATAAAACAAAATAATGTTAAAGTATATTATTAAGTTTGTTTAGAGCTTGAGTTCATTTTAGAATAACTTAAAAGAAAAAATGATTTAAATCGTGATTTTTAATCATTATTAAAATCAAGCTGATTTCAATCAACGAACCCTGATTCTTATTATAATAATCCTGTACATAAAGTTCAGAACATAAACAGTATCCTTTGAGTTTTATTACCTTTATTTCATCTTTTCGATCAAGGGATCTCTGAGACCGCTCGCAGTATTCATGCAACAATTCATGTCATAGCAGTTAAGGGTTAAAAACATTTCACTTAATTATAAGCAATTTAAATTAAATACAAAGAGCATTGTAATCTATCTGTAAACGCTAATTAAAATTTCTTAATTTTTTGAGCAACAATACTTGTATTTATCGAATCATTATTTTTCCTTTGTATAGTTATTATGATAATAAAGGTGATAATAAACAAAACTATCTAATTAATTTAAACTTTCTCTTAGACGAAGAAAACACGATTTCATGACGAAATTTGCAATTAATTATCTTCATATAACAAAAAAAACCACTCAATTTTTATTTAAAAATTGTCTTCGTATTACGCAATTGTTTAAAGTAATGTGTTAATTTTAGCATTAATTTAATTGCTAATTAAAGTTGGAAGTGTTATTTATTTTTTAAAATGAACTTTATAAAAGCACTTAGCTTAAGTAATTATATGTCTGAAAATTTAATCCTTCATTTTGTTTTTGTCAATTATTTAAATCTCCATGTTTTAAAAATTGAACTGACGGGAAAATCAAATAGTTGATTTTTATTTTCTTCACATACATTTTTAAATCCTGTATTTCTGTTTATAATTCGCTTATTAAGATAGGTTTAGTTTCAAATTAAAGGATTTCTCAATTTTTCTACAATTAGTTAGGATAAAAGGGCTCATTTTGAGTTAACTATGTGTTGTAAAGGTACTAAGTAATCAATCCAGTAACTGTAATAAATTAGTGAAAAAAAAAAAAGCTTATTTTTTTTTAAATGAAATATTGAGGATGATTTTCTGTAACCCCATCCTCCTTTCTCTATTACAAACTTTCTGTTATTTTTAACAGATTTAGCTGTAAAATAGACGGTTTACAGATTTTTGTATTATTTATTTATAAAATAATTTTTAACTGTAAAAACAACTTTTTTTTTTCATTATAATGAGAGTAATTGCAAAATATATGCACTCGATTTATAGTAGTTTACTATACCATCACCCTACATATAAGACAGTTTATAAAGAGGAAACTATTAAAGTTTTGTTTAATTTCAGAATTAACATATTTATTTACAATTTCATTACTCTGTGCAGAAAATGTATATTTTAATGAATAAATGCCTCTTTATTTATAGAGAGTCTATCTTTTTTATAAAAAGCTCTATTTTAATCCCTCAAAGCTGTTGTGGTGCTCTTCTTGACTGTGCCGGTCACCTTTTAAAGAAAAGTCAGATGTTAAAGAAAATATTTCTCTTTGAGATTTGAGAATCTGTCAGCGAGACACAATTTCAAGTTTATCTCGAAACATTTTTAGACGCATCAGATTATGTTTGATTTTAAGTCTAAGACATATTTCTTTGTGTAGGCGTGATGGTGCACAGTCTTATTTTCGAAATCGTATTTTTCAAGTTCTCGGAAAATAAGTCGTACGAAAGTATTTTTGGCGGATAGAGACGAGATTTACGGAGAATCTTTTTATTTTCTATAATACAAGGATTGGTTGGCGAACAGTTTATCCTCTTAGTGAAATGATGTTTAACCATGCAGCTATTTCTTACAACTGTCAGAAACTTATGTTAAAGTTAATGGGTAGAACGATTTTCATCACAGGCAACGTAAGATATATTTTTTAAAACGGCTGTATTAAAAAAAATATTTTAATCATTCGTAAAATCCTTTCAGTGCCAGCTGAAAGGATTGGTACATGGGAATATCTACTCCTCCCAAGTCCTCGCTAGAGAAGAAAAAAATTTTTTTTTTAGATCCTCGTATGCCAAAGAGTTAAAGTAGAACAAAGTCTAATGAATATGATTTTTTTTTCAATCGAAATCTATTTTAAATGTCTGATTAGGATTTCTAAGAACAAATCTTAAAATTCATATTTTGTGGGCTTAAAAAAAAATTGCAAAATAATTTAGATTTGATTTAATAGAGCATCGGGGTTATCCATGCACTTAAAATTACATTGTATTTGATCATTTATCTTAATTTGAAAAGCGCCTCCCCCCCCCCCCCCCAAAAAAAAGTACATTAATGTGAAGATCGTTGATAACAAATAATTAATATTTTTTACATCATAGGAAGGGGAATAGAATTTCGTTAATGTCATTGAAGGTGGACGTAGGCTTATTTTCTAAATTACTTACCTTGTTTAAACCTTTTATCGATTCCTAATACCCATGCTAGATATCTTTATATCTCGCCATATTTTCTGCCTAATCATCTTCAGAAATATATGAGGAATTAATTCATGGATGTACGCAAGATTTTCGTTTGAAAAGGGGGAAGGGGAGGCAATAGTACTTTAGTATTCTCTGCGTATAAACTAGAAGAAATTGTAGAAAATGAAGAAAGTGAGAATAAGTTAATCATTTGGTGAAGCTTTTAGCTGCTTGCAGTTTCCGTTATTTTAATCTGTCATTTAAAAATAGTTGATTTTTGGACGGTTATACAAAGATGATGCTCATACTTCTTGAATGTACTTTCAAGTGAAAATATTTACCACTTTTGTGCTAACTTTTTATGAAAAAAGAAAAGAAAACAGCAACATCAAGTAAAGCTATTAAGCTTTAGCAAAGTAATCATATCGCCGAATTATGCGTGGTAGAACTCTAGATGCTAGTCTATTTTTTTAATCTTTAGCCCATTATGAATGGTGTACTTCCAGCAGATTTTTTTCAAATTCAGGATGTAGCTACTAGCTATAGCCAAACACTTACACAAAATTTTTTGATCAATTCTATGCATAACTTCATGCACTTTTACAAGATACAACTTTTAAAATGGCACAAAAATCGCTATCACAACGTCCTCTTCCGGCGAATTCTTTTCAAATTCAGGGAGAACCAATTAGCCATAGCCAAACACTTACACAAAATATTTGGTTCAATTCGATGCATAACTTTGTACACTTTTAGTCGGCACAATATTGAAAATGGCACAAAAATCACTATTACAGCACACCCTTCCGGCGGAATATTTTAGAATTGAAGGAGGACCTCTGTTTGCCACAGTCAAAAACATTCGCAAAAAAATTCGTTCAATTCTATGCGTATCTTCATATACTTTTTGATAGTAGAATGTCGACACATGGACAGACAGACATTTTGTAAAAACATGTTTTTTGAAATCTCTGACTCCTAAAAGGTGTAAATCCGTAGAAAACCGAAAGTCGAAAAAAGTTTCGATTACAATACTTTCTTCTCTTGAAGATAGAAGACAGTAAAAACATACTTCCAAATATGAATATTAAAGCAATTTTTCATTGAACAGTTTTTTTTTTTTTTATTAATTGCATATTGTGTTACGAGCAACTGTAGTTTTATGATGGCAGTCTAATCCTATCGTGTTTGGGTTACAGGTCTACACGGGCCGGGATTTCCAGGCCCGAGCCCGGCCCGTTTAAATTCTTATATTTTAGGCCCGGCCCGTACAAAAATCAGCAAATACAGGCCCGGCCCAGCTCGTTTTGGCCCGTTACAATTTCTACGATTTCTAAAAAATTCAGATTTTTATCATATAACTAAGATTCCTTTAAAGAATACTGCATTCATATCTATGGAATGATTTTACAGCATATTTTACAGCAAATACACATTAACAACATTAATGATTACTTAGATTCTTAGGCTCTCAGCATTCGAATAAAGATTTATTAAAAAATTAATATGGCTTAGAATAAAAAAAAAAGAAAGAAAGCTAAAAACATCGTTAATTTTGAAGCTGTTTAATAAAAGAAGATTTATAAATATATTTCTACATCAATTTATTATAGATTTCAAATCCAAATTCATTCTTAAATTCAAAGTAGCTCCTTTCTGATACATTTCTAAATTCATTTTTTTCCCCTCAGAAACGCATAAGATTAGCAGATATCTTTATTCAGAAACTATATAATCGAATGGCGTTATCCATTTTTTGATACAAGCAATTTAAGAATACTGCAAACAAATAAAATACTGTCATAATTAGCGTTTTGAATAGAATTTCCGGAAGCAATAGCAAGGGAAGGGAGAAAAACCTGCAATCATTTGAGAAACTATTATATCTCAGCAAGGTTATACAAGTATTTTATTTACCAAAAATGAAAAACACTATTCGATTCCAAATCCCTTCAATAGTTAGGCTTATCACTTTTATACTTTTACAATTTAAAATTAATCAGAAAATGTGTCAAGCTTTCGCATTATTGAGAAATTAGTTTAAAAATCATCAAGAAGTATATATCCGAAGACTAAGCTAACATAAGTTCTTTATCTCGGTTAATAATTTTACAAATCATGTTTTCTGCCAATAATTAAGTCTAGTACCGGTCCGGCCAGTCTATATGTAGAAAAATAATGCAAGCGTGATCTCGGACCAGCATGAGTCAGCTAAAAGAATATTAAAACGGGTTACACATAATGTAATTCTCCGATGCCGATACACTGTGCATTTTTATATTGATGCTGTCAAACTAGTATTGCCACATTTATACTTATTCTCGTTAAAACCCTATTCGTTGAAAATAGCTCATATTTTATCGTCTCTGCTTAAATCTTCACCCGAAAATTTTTTTTATCGCCCCGGCCTGGCCCGTCTGGCCCGTCCAAGTTTTTTGCTGGCCCTTTAAAAAAACTATTCTAAATCTGCCGGCCCGTTAGAAAATTTGAAACAATTCCGCCGCGTACGGGCCACGGGCCAAGCCCGGGCCCGTGTAGACCTCTAGTTTGGGTATTTGGTTAAAAGTCGGTTTTGACAACATTTTCTGAAGATATTCTGCTTTTACCCGAAAAATGGGAAAGCAGTTCGATTACATGGTATCTGTGTAAACAACGCTTGTGGATTTCAAGCATTTGAGAAGAAAAAAGAATTAAAAAGTGTATGAAAGAATAAGCAGTTTATATTTGAGAACAGCGTTAAGAGGGGGACATGTTCTACTTGAAAGCCTAGAAGTATATGCTGACTCTGATGCAAATCATTTTAGGTTCCTATTTTTAAAAAAATAAAATGAAGGTCCTTTTATGTTGGAATTCCTATATTATTTATAACGAATTTATTTTTTCTTAGCATGATAGTTTCTTTTTCTTAATGTTTAAAATATCTGATACCGAATAAATTAAATTATCAAGTCTGAATTTATCTGCTACATTTGAGTTCTTATTTATTTTGAAGTTATAATTTCATTATTTTATTTATTTTTACTTTAAAAACTGATTAATTTAAGTAGTCATGTTATTTCTTTTTTTATGCAAATATCTTTTTCACGGTAATACTAAAAGGTCGCACTGCATAAATAATGAAATTATCCGAGAGAAAATTACTGTCAGGGGAAAGTCTTCTTTATGAAAAAACAAAAACCAAAAATGTTCGAACTTTAGTCGGTTTTTCGTTCAATTAATAAAACCATGTATCTTGAAAAGAAAATGTTGACAAGGTCGTCTGAGAAACTAATCATAGTTTATTTTCTTTAACATTCATTATTAAAATTATTGTCTGGAATTATTTCCCGGAGAACTGCTTTTAGTTTTCAATTATGTTTCATTTGAGATTTGTTAGTCTTTCAATATTACTTGCAACTCTTAAGTACATTTTATATTTGATTACTGTGTTAACATTTTGTTTCAAGAAATTTGTGTTTTTTAAGGTTTTCCCAAAGTGAAAGATTGAATTCCAGGAAATTTTGCATGCAAACAACCCGGATAATGGTAAATAGTGGGAGCAAGGGTATTAACGAAATTATTTTTAAAAAATATTTATTTTTTCCGAGAAATATCTGTGCTATATTTCTGCCTTCATCAAAAATGAAACATAGAAGAAAAATCATAGAAGTTGAAATAAATGTATATTAATGAATTTTTAAATTAATGAAATTATTTCTATTCAGAGTTACTGTAACTATTCAAAATTAAGGTACTTGAAAATGCGTGAGTTATTATAAGATTTTCGAATCCTTGCGAATAATTCATATGTTCGTTTCAAATGGCAATACTTCGGATTATGTTTGGCAGTGACGCCAACTTATGTGGGCCCGTTGAACGCGAACCCATCCAATAATTTTATATCTCTATCAACTCAACTTATATTGATTTATTTCGTTATTCATTTATTCAATCGCTGAAATAAAATTTGGTTTTATTGAACTTATCAAAATAACTTTGAAGAATAAAATAAGGACATTAATTAGACTTACAGGAGTACTGAAATTCATTTTAGCTAATGTAAAAATAATTTCTACCAAAAATAAATTTCCTGTATATTCTACCATCAGTTTTAATGTCTAGATAAATCAATGCAGATGACTAAAATGACGCTTATTTTTTCTAGATATGTTTTTGCATTTTCAATAGTTATAAATTTTATGTTATTTATAATAAATATTATTCTATTTAAATACGAAGAGCTCGTAAAAATATAATTTAATAAATAACTTATTAAATCATAATTAAATTTTAGTAATATTTAAAAGAAACATAGTTTGCCTTTGAATTACTATCTATTTTATCTATTGTTATTCGCTATTCCCTCGCTCCACATGCACGCATTCAGATGAAATTGTACTTGTTATGAACGAAAAATGTATTTTATTGTATATTTAGTCAACAATAAAATAAAATAGTTACTGATCAAACTTTTTTGGGTCCATCAAATATTTTTCAAAAGTTGGCGCTACTGATCTTTAGTGTAAATGTGAAATTAATGCATGCAGTCAATTTTAATATGTCAAGAATTTTCTTCTGTGCATTCTCCATTTTATATATATAAAAAAAACCCTCCTTTTGTGTATGTGTGCCTGTGTTTTTATATTTTTACTATAAATATTTGTCTATAGCATATTTAATTTGACATTTTTTGACAGTAACATCTTGAAAGATTTTTTTTTTTTTTTTTTTGAGAATAAGATTTAATTAAATTTGCGAGTGAGTCGAGAACAAAAACATATCAGTTTCAATATCAGCGACGTCACGATATGGTGGAATATTTTATGAATTGCTGCCTCAGGTTGAAACTTAGTTTATCTTTAAAGCTTATTTTCGTTCTTGTGTACATAATTTTGGTACTCAGCTTCTGCGGAGGTTTTGTTATCTTCTTTTAGAGTGGTCTGCTATCAAAAGAGATAAGATTGTAATAATTTTCCAGAGATGTTTAAATTCAAGCTTTCCCTTGTTTTTGTAGAAAAGTGCAACTACAGCACGGGCTTTTAAGATATGAGTTAGTATTGCTTTACAGCGAATGTATCTGTATCGGATATTAGTTCATAAAGAAAGAAAAAAATCATCCGTCTATCATAGATTATGAAACACTTCCCAGCACATTTAGAATAATGTAACAAAACTGCGAGGTTTAGTAAGTTAAAATATTATGTGTAATTCAACCGTATAACACATTTGAAGATCCAATTTCAGCTTTTTATACCTACTATCGGAAAATTAACCGAATTTTTTGAGCAGCACTGCGTACACGCAGTTAAACAAAAACAAGTTGGAAATTGCACGTGAAGCGTAGCAAATTAGGTGCGTTCGTACGATAACGAAGTTTTAAAAATATTACTTTCATATGTCAATCTCATAAAATTGTAAATAGTGAATTACAATTAAAACGCTCATCAAACAATGTTCTTCCTATACCATTATATAATGTAATACTTTTGTGTGGCCTTGTAAATCAATAACAAATGTTCTTTGCACCACAAATTATGTATGATGTATATTATAATATGTACTTTATAGTTGCATATAAATTTTATTAAGTTCGTATGAGTGTAACACGATTAAAATGCATTTGAAACATTTTTCCCATTGACCGTAATGTAACGGAATACTTTTGAGTGTCCCTATAATTGATCTATAAATCCGATTTTCATAAAATTTGAAATAACTCGACAAAATTATGTAATAATTATGTAGTTTAAATTTCAAACGTATAGAATATATTTGAAACTTTTTCCTAATTGACCATAATGTAACTGAATAATTTTGATTGCGCCTGTAATTGATCTATGCACACGATTATCAAAATATTTGAAATAACTCGACAGAATTATGTAATAATTGCGTATTATAAATTTCAAACGATTAAAATGCATTTGAAACTTTTTTCCCCATTGACCGTAATGTAATGGAATACTTTTGATTTCCCCTGTAATTGATCTATGCATCCGATTTTCATATAATTTGAAATAACTCGACAAAATTATGTAATAATTATGTATTTTAAATTTCAAACGTATAGAATATATTTGAAACTTTTTCCTAATTGACCATAATGTAATTGAATACTTTTGATTGCCCCTGTAATTGATCTATGCACACGATTATCAAAATATTTGAAATAACTCGACAGAATTATGTAATAATTGCGTATTATAAATTTCAAACGATTAAAATGCATTTGAAACTTTTTTCCCCATTGACCGTAATGTAATGGAATACTTTTGATTGCCCCTGTAATTGATCTATGCATCCGATTTTCATATAATTTGAAATAACTCGACAAAATTATGTAATAATTATGTATTTTAAATTTCAAACGTATAGAATATATTTGAAACTTTTTCCTAATTGACCATAATGTAATTGAATACTTTTGATTGCCCCTGTAATTGATCTATGCACACGATTATCAAAATATTTGAAATAACTCGACAGAATTATGTAATAATTGCGTATTTTAAATTTCAAACGATTAAAATGCATTTGAAACTTTTTTCCCCATTGACCGTAATGTAATGGAATACTTTTGATTGCCCCTGTAATTGATCTATGCATCCGATTTTCATAAAATTTGAAATGACTCGACAAAATTATGTAATAATTATGTATTTTAAATTTCAAACGATTCGGTTGGGTAGTTTTTGCGTTGTTATATGCGGACGGACAGACGGACGGACAGACGGACGGACAGACGGACGGACTGAACGACAACTATAGGTGCTACGTATTATATAATTACGAACGCACCTAAAAAGGGGGGAGGGATTTTAGAGATTGTATTGGCAATCGTGATGTCGGTAAAATTCCCTGTTTTTTAAAGGATAAACTTCTGGAATTTACGAAAGTTTTTACGTTAAAAATATTAAAAATTGTACTGGCGTCCCGAAAAAAAAAACGGAAATTTTCTGGAATTTACGGAAATCTTTCCGTTAAAAAACAATGATTGTACTGGCGTCCCGATTGCCAATACAATCTTCGTAAAATCGTCCTTTTTTTAACAGTTGTCCATTTTTTTAAATATGAATTTGTTCATGCATGCCAAAATTTAGTTCAGTTAAGAAATATATGAATACTTTAGTTTAAAATTCCCTTTCAGCCTTTTCTGCTGATAAGGAGAACGCTATGTGAATTATTTTATGCAACCCTGTATAGGAGGTATTAAATTTATAAACGACGAGTAAAATGCAAAAAATGAGTTCATTTTAAAAGAGCATACCGAAAATGAAAACTCACTTCTACCAATTATTGTTCAAAGACAGTACTGTGACAGATTTCTTTTGCGTGTTGTCCTTCTAAATGAACAATATATGGTACGAATACCCTATTCTATCGTAATCATCTTGTAATGAAATTCAGTAATTTATATCGGTTTCAATACGTTTCAAATAGCGTAATATCATTAAAATATTCTCAAACGATTTTTCTCCACTAATTATAATGTAAGGGAATTCCTTTCGGTTTCCCTGTAAATGAACTATTCATCCCAAATGGTTCATATACAATACCAAACTTGCCTTTATGATCCTTACATAAGGTTTATCAATTGCATGAAAATCCGAGTATATTTACTGTAGTTAGAGCACGGACAGACAAACCGAATGTATAAACAGGTTGAAAAGTGTTAATAAAAACGGATTAATAAAAGCTTTAAACGAGTATTTTAATGGAAGTGACCATCTATTCGCATTTTAAACTAATAAAAATATTAAAAGTAAGGAATTTGGTTCTTTTTTGAAGATCCACTGTCAAAAAAAATTGCTACTAAATTTTTCTTATGCATAAAAAAACAAGTCGGAAATTGCACGTCAAACGTAGCAAATTATGTGCTTTCCTACTATAACGAAGTTTTTAAAATATTCAGATCTTGGTATATTAATATACAGTACTTCGGATACTGTATAAGTATCCGAAATCTTTTGTGTGTTACTGTAAATACTATCCGTTTTCTATTATACAGGAAGTAAGTAACCTTTAGTAAACCTCAGCATTGTATATCAAATTCTTAAAATGTGAAATAGTTTAATATAATTAAAACGCGCCCAGGCAATGTTTCCCTCGATACCATTACGTAATGTAATACTTTAGTGTGGCCCGCAAATTGATAAAAAAATATATTCTTTGCACCATAGATTGTACAGAATGTATGTTTTAGTATATACTTCATAGTTTCATATCGTTTTTATTATATTCGAAAGAGTGTAACTCACTAAAATGCACTTGAAATGCACAAAAGTCTTTTCTATTTTGGCCGTAATGTAACCGAATAATTTTGATTGTCTCTGTAACTGAACTGTGCATCCGTTTTTTATAAAAATTGAAAGGACTCGAAAATATTGTGCAACAATTATATATTTTTAGTTTCAAGTGATTCAGTTGAGTAGTTTTTGCGTTGTTATATGCGAACGGAAGGACTGACTGAACGACGATGATAGGTGCTATGTATTTATATAATTAGAAACAAAAATAAGTAAAAATTGAAAATTATTTGTTTGAATAATGGTCAGAGCTTCATGTGTCATTAAAATAAAAAATAATAAAATAAACATTTTCTTATGCCGCGGATTTTTAATTTTAATGGAATTATTTCGAATAATGAAAAAAAATAAAAAAATAAATAAAAAAATAAAATCAGAACAAGTTTGAAATTGTTCGTCAAACGTGGTAAATGAAGTGCGTTCGTACTGTTAACTAATTTTAAAAATATTCATATCTTGGTGCAATAGCTGTTGCACTCTTATTAAAATGCATGAGTAGAAAATGTATTACGATTATATACATTAAATTCAGTGATACGGAAATACTGATTCCATATTAAACAGGGCATAATCACCATAGCAACCAAAATTCGTTACCCATAATGGGATATCATTGGATTAATTACGTATAATAGTATTTAATAGAATGAATAAATACTTTATTAATATCTTTTTAAATTTAGATTCGATTTTCATAGAATTTGAAGTGACCTGACAAAATTCTGCAACGATCATTTTTATTAAATTTCAAACCATTCGGCTGGGTAGTTTTTGCGCTGTTATATGCAAATAAGCTGACAGACAGACGTACCAGACGACACCTATAGATGCTACATATTTATATTATTACGAATGCACCTAAAAAGTAATATTAATCCTCTCTTTCCGACATGGTTGGTGCTGTTTATAAATGACTTGGTTCCATTTGGTTCCGCCATATACTCGTACTATAGAACGTAATTTTACTGTCATGACTGTTCACCTGGATATATCTAAGTCTTTAGTCGTATTGGTTTTGTCGTAACACGGCAAAACTCGATTCTTCCCCTTCCTTATCGAAATAGGGGAATTGAGTTTGGCCGTGGTAGTAATGAATCCGATATGAATCTTCTGCAAGAATTCGATACAGAAAATCTTTTCTTTTTGTCTTTCAAGCACCAGTTCACATATACATTTTTTTCAACGGTCCATCTTCCTACTAAACCCGATTTACTTGCTTTTGAAACATGCCTGCTGCAATTAAACGTTTTTAAGTACATACTAGAATAATAAAAGAGCATTTGTAATCAGGGTCCATGCAAGATTGCGCGAGGCACTGGAAAAAAACTCCGCAGGGTCCAACGTCTGACTGCAATACTCGATTAATAAAAATCATTTGTAAACATTGTGTATTACAATAATTTATAATATAGAGTATAAAATTTATGACTAATAATATGCAAAATCTATATATTTTTTAATTTGAAAAAAATCTTTTATCTTTTAGAATGTTTTAAATATTTATTTTTTGTGTTTTATGATTAATTTTAGAATCCTCGCATCTATATACGTTCTCTGACAATTATATCAATTTCGGTTGTAAGAAATTAAGTTAATATTAAATTTTTCCTCCCTTTCCTTAACTTAATAATATTAACTCCCCCTTTCCCTAACAAGACTCTGACTGGTGAAGGACACTGAGCAACCGTCCTGTTTGGCCGATGATTGCGCCGGCCCTATTTTTAATGCAACAACCAATTCAGAATGTGTTTGACGGTGATTTTCCTCGAATCATAGTTATATACCTAAGCTGTTGAATAGTCAAAATGGTACTTTTATTCAGAAAAAAAAAAATTAGTAAAAACTGTTTCATCGTTTTGGGTCTCCAACGTTAATTTTTTATTCTTATTTCTCTGTTGAATAATTGATTGGTATTTTTCATGTTGGACTTTGCTTTTTGGAAATGAGCAAATGGGATTTCATAACCTTTTAGCTTGTTTACATAATTACCAAACCTTTCTAATTTTAGCATTTCCCAAAAAAGTTTTAGTTAATGACAGAAATTTGCGATTAAATAAGATGAAGAATTCTATTCGAAAATGGATGTATAAGAAAATCAAAAGCTATGCACAAGCATATATTACATTAAAAAAGAGAGAAAAATAAAAACTGTTCACATTGTTACATTCGGTCAACTTTTATTTTGAAACTTAGCCAATATGTAGACAAACCCCTTAAATGCAAAATAAATTCAGAATTTTTTTTTTCGCCATACTAGCAACTCTTACGGAAGACTTAACTTCTGTCCGATTTATCTTTTGAAAAAAAAAAAAAACTCTTATTCGCAAACATTCGTCTCAATTTAATGTACCCTTATTTTACAACGTATGACTAATATAATTTATGTGAAATTTTAAATTCATGTAGCATGATCATGCCCACAGAAGCACAAGTTAAAAGAAGAATCTAAAAAAACTGGTATACGAAGCTTCATAAATCATCCTCTTTCTCTAGATGAAAAAAATTCTCTTTTAATTTATTATTTGTAAAGTGTTTTCAAACATATGACCTTTATATTTTTTATTTCCTTAACAAAACATTGAAAGCCCTCTCGAGATTTATTTTTAGCGTCTAAAACTCAACCTATCTAGCTTTATCTGTTTATTGACGACTTTCTCTTTTATTCGTAAGTTTTTTTTTTCTCTCCATTATAGATAAGCGTTTAAAAATGTTTTCTATAATTCCTTAGCATTCTAGCGCTCACAAATTATATGAATGAATTCCATGTCATTAAAGTGGAATAAAAGTTTATTTTTCACTACATACGTATTTATCGATCGTTTTATTTCAGCATAATGAATAACATACAAATGTTTAATTATTGAAATTTCTCGCGGAATAATTAATGAAACGTGATAATTAAAGAAAAAAAGAAAAGGAAATTTATCACAAAGTAACAAAATTTTATTTAAGTTGCACAATGAAATATTTTGATTAAACACTTCAGAATGAAATGAAACTTGTGTTTTTTTCCCCTCATTAGTTCTTGAGCTTATGTGAATTTATAAACTCTATTGAAAAAGTATCCTTGCGTCTAAATTATTTAATTAAAAAAAAAAAAAAAAAAAAACAGTGGCGCAACTAAGCTTCTTTTTTACAAACTATATTTAGAGCTCCAAAGACTGATTTTTAAAATTTTAATTATGTTATTAAGGGACTTTTCAGCAGATCTTGGAAACTACTACTGCCAGTAACAAAGAATTTTTAAAATGTAGTAGGGCTGGAGGAATATGGAAAAGTGTTCAATATTTAACAGCCCTTTGTTTATTGCTGCTGTCAAATCCAAAGGGATAACTTCATGACATAAGTTGTATTTAATGTTTTCTCGGAAACGCACGAACCTGTCAGGAGTTGTTATTCAGAAACTATGTAATCAAAAGACGCTTTCTCTCACTTAAACATAATAGATCTTTCAGAAAATACAGTCAAAGTATGCATTTTGAACCGAATTTTCCAGCGAAAGCCGAAAAAACAGTCAACGAAAGAGAGATAAAAACCTTCTCACGAGATCAAAAACTCCTATAACTCAATAGGTAATTTATTTATCAGAAAATGGAAAAATCATTTCTATTCCGAATCATTTCCATAGTCAGGCCCACCAGTTTTACACCTTTATATTTGAAAACATGTCTGTCATTGTGTTAGAAAGTTTCGCGCATGTTGAGCAGTGAACTGGGAGCAGCGATTTGGAATCGATATGATTTTTCCATATTTTGATAAATAAATTACCTATCAAGTTAAGTGTTTTCATCATGACAATGCGTTTTTATCCCTTTGTTGGCTGGTTTTTCAACTTCGTGTTTGAAAATTTGACTCAAAACGCCGACTTTGACAGTGTTTTTTGAAAGATATTATTGTATTTACAAAAAAAAAAAAAAAAAAAAAGGGGGGGGGAGAAAAGAGAAAATGTTTTTGATTACATAGTTTCCGAATAACAACCCCTGCCAATTTCATGCGTTCCCCCCCCCCCCCCCCAAAAAAAAAAAAAAAAAAAAAAGTATGAATTCGTTATAAAATTGCCCCTTTTTTATTTGAGAACAAGCTAAAGTCTAGGCATGAAAATTCCCTTGTGAATTTGAGTTGACATGCATAAACAAATGTAGTTTAGCTGATTGAATATTTTAATATTTTCAGGCTTTTATAGTCTTTTTTACTGAAATCATTTTCTCGTTTTTGTTATGCATAGCTGACTTTATGTTCCTTCTTCAAACCATTGTTAACTATTGATATCTCTACAATCTTTTACGCTATATACAAAATACCCAGTCTTATCGTTTTCCAACATCTAATTCCTAAGCCATTTTAGAAGTAAAGTACAATTTACAAAAATGTTTTAAATGTTGCTCTTTATCATATTAAAAGCCATTTACACCAATTTAGTTGTTTTTAAGTTGCGGAATTTGCATTTTTATTGAACCCTATTTCCTCCGTGCTCTAACATAAGTAAAACAATGAAAGTTACTTTTTTGTACGGCCAAATATACTGTGTATATCGGACAGCACAGATAAAAAATTTCTAAATATAGGACCTAGGATTACAAATGTGAGTCATGGAAAACATGCATGTATAACAATTTAAAATTCGCAACTTTAACAAAAATATTTTTACACAAATAGGCTTTAACTATCGCGCGATCAGATTCCTATGCTTATCTTTTGATCTTCCGGCACCACTCATTTTGAACATTAATCTTTGCCTTTTTTGTCGCTGAAACGGCGATTAAATAAGAAAAAATATTATTCAAAATTACTGGTGTTCAAATTTCAGGATTCTGCACATGTGTTTGCACATATATGGTGTATATATGTGCTGTTTGTCGCGAAGCGTTTACATGAGGAACAACATCTTCATTTAGTAATTGTATTTATACCTCTAATGTATTAGGAATTAGCTATTGTAGAATAAGAGTAGATTCCTAGTATAATCGGTTTGTTTGACTTTCCAACTCTTCTTTGTAAATAATAATGTACGCGGAGCATCTTTATTAGACAAAGCAAAAATGTTTTTAAATAGTTGGATACACATTTTCTAAAATTTTCATAATCATCTTAGAGTAGATGTTAATATTATATCATTACTTTTATTAAACGCGAAGGGAAAATCAAACAAATTTTTAATTGTTTATCTATCTCAAAGGGATGACTCTAATTAAATAATTTAAAGATGCCTTTAACTAACATAATAGAAGACAAACCGACGTAAAGTAATGTAGCACATTATGAAAAGAATGAGAGACGATTTCGTTGAAAAAAAAAATGTACGAGATACTTGTAAAGCTCTGAAATACTAAAAAATCCAATCTGCTGTAATATTTTTGTTCCTTAACCGAAATTTAAAATGTTTTTTCCCCCTATCTAGCTTTCATCTTCAAACCAACAAAATATAAAAATAATCGGTTTGTTTGACTTTCCAACTCTTCTTTGTAAATAATAATGTACGCGGAGCATCTTTATTAGACAAAGCAAAAATGTTTTTAGATATTTGGATACACATTTTCTAAAATTTTCATAATCATCTTAGAGTAGATGTTAATATTATATCATTACTTCTATTAAACGCGAAGGGAAAATCAAACAATTTTTTAATTGTTTATCTATCTCAAAGGGATGACTCTATATTTAAGATTTCTGGGGGTTTATGCTTTGTATTTGAAAGAAAAGAAAAAGATCTAAAACGAAAACTAAGTGTAAACAAACATTTAAAGAGTCACGTGCGCCTCTCTGAAAGTTCAATGAGTAAAATAAAAATGCACTCTGACACCTATCCTCACACAAAGATGAGCATAGTGTTCGTTCGTTCATCCCACGCGATATCGTATCTTGAGCGCCAAATGCTCTCTGTATTCCTGGCTCTTTTCCCCAATGTTGTAACCCGGCTGTTGTCAAATGCCGTTCTGCACAGAAAGAGGATTCAAAGATGACGAATCAAGGTTTCTAAGAATTCAGGATGTTTTAATTAGTTGTGTTTCCGTTAATTTTTTTTTTATTAGATCCGTCTCTCTCTCTCCCTCTCGAGTGTTTTTAATTTTTTTTATACCGTACGAAATGGACTCGTGAAGTCTCCATCCCTTTCCTCACTTAGTGATGACATAGTTATGATTAGTGATGTTTGTGAATGTTTCACCATGGAGTCTTCTTTTATGTTTCTAAGTTCGTTGATACAACTCAGTTTTGAAAAGACGGGGAGGGGGAGGGGAGCTACGTTTACAAATCATACATGTCATTTGTAAAAAAAAAATATCTATTATAGTATGTATTTTGCTTCTTTCTTTTCCCACCTTCCTCTTATTTTGTTTTCTTATTGCTTTCAAATTTTTCTGTTTTATGTCGTGATGATAGATGAAATATTAACGAATGGCCTTAAATAGCCATTTCCTGAAAAATATAACATAATCCTTATCAAACAAAAATAAAGTAGGTACACTGCCTCATTAGTTTTGTTTAATTTCTTTTTTTGTTTTCTTTAATATCTTTCGTTTTTTAAGTAATTTTTAGCGACACTGTGATGTATCATGATTATTAAAATTTGTTGAGGACCTAGAAATTTCTCTGAATTATTTTGCATTTGCAAATTTGTTACGACACTGCTTTTTGAAGACGGGGAACTATATGTAGAAAATATAACGTGTCATTATTAAAACACTTATCTAACTTACTATGTGTTCAGTTGGTTAGATTTCGTTTGAAATACTACCTATTACGTTCTCTCCTATGTTGGAATTTCTGAAGCATCATGACTTCTAGAGTACAAAACCATTCTCAGTGAAAAACCGTATTACCTATCTATCTATCAATTTCCCTTTTTTATGGACACGATAACTTTCATAATTCTGCTCAAATCTCTTCCAAACTGATACATAAAATCAAGGTTCATAAAATCTCGGTCAAGTTCGTTAATGGGTAAAATCGCAGCAAGAGGGTGGAAAAAGGGAAAGGTTTTGTGAAAACCGAAAAAAGCCCATAACTTCTTAGTTAAAATAGATACCGAATCAATTTAAAGTCATTATTACTTCTATAAAAAGTGCTAAAAGTTTGGGTATAACAGACTTTTAATAAAATTAAAAATGGGCTCAGCAGGCGAAAAAAGTAGGGTTTTAGGGAGAAAAAATTCATAATTTCGCCAATTCTCAAGATGTTAAATTTATTATAAATCTTCTTAACGTTATCTACAAATTTTATACTGACAAGTTTTTATAGGACCAACTCTTAACGCAAAAAAATTTAAAAATTAAAACAAAAAGGGGGCTGAAGAAGAAAAAAATCCATAAATTCGTCAATTCACAAGATATTAAATCCGCTTTTATTTTTTAAACATCTCAGTAATATCTACAATTTTTATACTGACAAGTTTTTGGTCATGACCAATTCTTATAGTATTAAAAATCAAACAAAAAATAGGAGTAGAAGAAAAAAATTATCGTATTAAAGGTTACTCAAATCCAAACTGCTTACTTTACGACTCATTTTTAAATCCATTTTTGCCCATCAACGAATTCATGTGAGGTTTTCTTATTTAGAAACTCTATAATGTGCCGTATTAGTCGATTTTTTTGATAAAGGCAAAATATATTTCCAAAAATGCTATCGAATTGGGCATTTTGAACCGAATTCACCAAAGATATAGTGTTGGAAACACAAAATATGGTCGAGAAAATAATTGTTTATAAATCAAGTCCTAATTAATAGAATGAAGAATAAAAAAACCAGGTCGCTTATAAATATTTTCAAAAATCGCGTCAACAAGCTTCAATTTTTTTTTCTTTTAACACGTTCGTTGCCGCTTACATGAGGATAGTTAATGCTGCACTGTAGAAATGGGTTTTTCCCAGAAGCCGATTTACTTTTTATAACAAAAAATCAGTGAAAGATTTTCCCGCGCCAGCGCGTGACTGGCTATTCGCCATCACCCCACATCATGCGCTGTCGCGTGAGTGGCCCCTTAACGTTGGCGGCATATCACGCACTTTCGCGTGAGTGGCAGCGAACGTGTTAAAAATGAGTGTGAAATAATGTTAGAAATTTTGAGTTATTGAGCCCGGAGAATCATTTTTAATATTGTTTTAATATGATTCTGATAAAACCAGCTCTTACAGAAGAATGAAACTAAAAACTATCCAAAAAGGTCAAATAAAATTGTTAAACTGGTTTTACCTCTAATCATAATTAACATTTTGTTGGCTAAATTAGCACTTAACTTCGATATCTACCTGCGCCTGTAGGCCAAGCTGGCAGGGATTTTTGTTATTTTCTTTCTTTCCTTTTTCCTATGATTTTTTTATTTTTCATGTCACGATGATAAATGAAAAATTAATAAGTGGTATTTTGAATCCTTGAAACCTTAACCGTAGCTTATTAATTAAAGAAGTACAGTTTTTTTTTTAAAGATTTGTTTAAAATATTTTAAATCTTATTAAGTATATTTGTAGTGATTATTATTAATGGTGATCATTAATTCTTGATGATTAAGAGCCTTCACCGATTTATTTTTCATTTCTTAGTCCTTACAAAATGATGTTTTAAAAAAGGTGTGGGGGAGGAGTTATGTTCAAAAAGTATAGTGCTCGTGTAGTGCATATGTGTGTTTGCATTTAACACACAATTTGTGTCTAACATACTATACGATCTGTTTATTTTTCTCATTTCCCCTTTTCCTTTATGGCTACTTTAAACGTATATTTAAAATGTCCGATGCTGTTTAAAAGAACGGGAAACTATGCGTATAAAAGTACACACGTCATTTTTAAAACATTCATCAAACATGCACTATATGGTTGCCCTTTCTCTTATTTTACCGTTTTTTTTTCTGTTGTTTATCTTTCCATTTTCTATGCTATGTCATCCAAAATAAATGAAATATTAATGAATCTTTCTTTTAAATACTTCATCCTGGAAAACTTCCTCAAAGTTCATTAAATATACAAAAAGTATATTATATTTTTAGCTTCTAAAATACGATTTATTCTAATTTTCCATTTTACTTCTTGTTTCTTTTTATTTTTTCCCCATTAGATCCGTCTTTCTTGAATATATATTGAATGATCGCAGTTATTCCTTAGAGATGACATAGTAGTGATTAATAACGTTTATCAATGTCTTGATGATGACTAGGAGTCTTCTCAATTACCTTTTTTTCTTCTCTATGAAATTACTACAATGCTGTTTTGAGGTACAAGTGGTTGTTATGTTTATAAAATATGTATATCATTTGTAAAACATTTGTTTGACAGGCTACGTGGTCTATTTCCTTTTCCGTTTTTTTTTTCTTTTTATCTAAGGTTTAATTTTTCTATGTTATGTCACGATGATAAAAGAAATAGTAATGAATGTCATTTTTAATCTTTACTATCTTGAAACCTATGACATAAAACTAATTAAATAAGCAAATTGATACAGTATTATTTTTAGTTTACTACAGTTGTGATTTAATTATGATTACCGTCTAATAATGACTTGGAATCTTCTCGAATTCTTTTCCCATTTGTAAATTACTAAATTGCTGTTTTGAAAAGAAGAGGAGATATATTTACAAAGTATATATATTTCATTTAAAAAATTCCGATATACTATGGGGTTCGTTTATTTCCCTCTTTTCTTTCTACTTTTTTGGTTTTATGCTGTACGGCGATGATAAATAGAATAGTAATGAGAGGCATTTAAAATCCCTTACTTCTTGAAAACACCCACCCAAAGACCGACTTAATGAACTTAATTGAACTCGACGAGATTTACGAAAAACAAAATCTCGTCGATTGAAAGAAATACAAACTTTTTATTTGTTAAATATAGCTGTGATTAATGATGATTGTTGTCTGATAATGATTTGAAATTTTCTCGGAATTATTTTCCATTTGTAAATTAATTATTACATTGTTATTTTGAAAAGATGGAAGCGATATTTACAAAGTATGCATGTTATTTAAAAAATTAAAAAAAATCTTAAGTACTATGTGATCAATCTCCTTTTTATGCTATCGCGATGATAAATGGAATATTAGTGAATGGGATTTTAAATCCTTATTTTTTTTTCTTTTTTTTTACGGAAAATTCAAAAAATAAAAAAAGTACAGCAACATTTTTTTTTTTTTTTTTGCGTTGATATTGTTGTGATTAGCGTGATGTTTATTAATGTGTGATACTTGAAATCTTTTCAGATTATTTTGTATTTGTTAGTAAGTTACTACAAAGATGTTTTGAAGAAGAAAGAAATACTATGCTTACAAAGTGTACATGTCATTTATAATAAGTTTTTATAACATAATATATGATCTGTTTCTTTCCTTCACTCCTTTCCCTTTTCATCTCTGCGCGTGTTTTTTCTATGTTATCTCATGATGATAAATGAAATATTAATGAGTGACATTTTCCACTTCCTAAAAAATTTGGCTTAAAGCTTATTAAATACATAAATAAATAAATAAATATTTTTAGCATCTAAGCATAAAATGTTTTATTCTAATTTCCCCGTTTTTTTTTTATTGTTTCCTTTTTTAAAAATTAGAACCGCTTTTTTTCCCTTTTAAATAACTCTATCCTTTCTTACTGATAACGTGATTATTAGTAATGTTTATAAGTGCCTGAGTATGACTTGGAGTCTTCACATAATTACTGTGTATTTCTATGTCGGTTACTTCAATGCTGTTTTAAAGTGGGTTGCGAATAACAAAATGGTTTTTAAGTCGGAAATCAAATGAAATAAAAGGTACTTTGCAACACAGTCGCTATAAAGATTGAGATATTTTTCATACCGGTGGTCGAGTTTTACTCAATACTATCTTCATAGAAGGTTGCCGCAAGCATGTTGAAGATTTTCTCTCATGTGGAAAAGCTGTTTCCTAAAATTGTCTTTCGTCCTCAAAGGAGGAGAAAGTCACGCGGTGCGAGATATGGGTTGTACGTCAGGTGATCGAACACTTTCCAACAAAATTGTGAAACAAGCTATTGAGCCTCCAGTTCGGTCTAGAACTGATTGGCTATCGCCTTTTTCGAGTTCTGGAGAATCGGGATGTACAGTGCTTCCAACTCAACGATAATCCCTAAGACGCCACTTGTCTTCATTTTATGTCTCATTGAAGTAAAAAGTATATATGTCTGGTATATATTTATTTTGAAGGGTATTGAATCCCCTTAACTGTTGAACAGACTAATCTTCCTTCATAATAAGTAAAATGTTTATAAAGACCATAAACACTGTCTTTTCTAGCTAATAATGCGATAAGATATTAAAAAAATGCTTTAGAGAAATTATATACAACTTGGAATATTTTCATTTTATTTTATTGATTTAATAATTGTTTAAAAAGGATTGGGCCCATACCGATTATAATATCTTGAAATTTTAGTCTTAATTATTAGTTATCTTATCTTATAATTTACAGGTTATTTATACACACATACACATAGATATACAGGGTGTTTCTAAATTCATGGTCCAAACTTTAAGGGGTGATAGTACACATCAAGACAAATAATATTTAAATAGGAAACCAAGGGTCCCAAAGTCTTCCGAAGGAGGTAGGCGCCATTAAAGTTTAGGGTCCAAAAATTCAAATGATTATGAAAAACAGAAAAATTGGTCGATTCGTTTGCGGTTTTCACTAAAATTATTCTTTATGTCAGCATTATCTTGAAAATAAATTATAAAGATAAATTTCAAAAAATGACGATAGAGGGCGCTTTAGACTTTAGAGTAACGAATAACTATTTTTTACCGTTATTTTTTGCATCTCATGAAAGGTTTCGTAAGCTTAGACTTAAACTTAAATTTTGAGCTCAAAATCTGAATAGTTGGAAGCAGTTAAGTAGCACAAACTTAACTGTGTTCAGAGGGTTCAGGAATTAAAATGTTACCCTCCCCACCCCTCAAACACATTTCAAATTTCCGCACTTAATTACTCAAAACGATGCAGATTTTGAGCTCAAAATTTAAGTTTGAACTTTTACAAGCATTTAATTCAAATGATTATAAAAAACGGAAAAATTGGTCGATTGATTTGCGGTTTTCACTAAAACTATTCTTCATGTCGGTATTTTATTGAAAATGAATTATAAAGATAAATTTCAAAAAATGCCGATAGAGGGCGCTTTAGACTTTGGAGTAACGTACAACTATATTTTACCGTTATTTTTCGCATCTCATAAAATTTTCTTAGAAGCTTAGACATAAACTTAAATTTTGAGATGAAAATCTGAATCGTTGGGAGTGGTTAAGTAGAGCAAACTGAACTGTGTTCAATGGGGGTGGGGAGGTTCAAATTTCAAATTATTTTAAAAAACGGAAAAATTGGTCGATTCGTCTGCCGTTTTCGCTAAAACTATTCTTTATATCAATATTTCCTTGAAAATAAATTTTAAAGATTAATTTAAAAAAATACCGATAGAGGGCACCTTAAACTTTAGAGTAACCAACAACTATTTTTAAGCGTTATTTTTTGTATCTAATTAAATGCTTGCAAATGCTTAGATTTAAATTTTGAGCTCAAATTCTAAATTGATGGAGGGGTTAAGAAGCGGAAACTGAACAGTGTTCAGGAATTAAAATGTTACCCTCCCCACCCCTCAAACACATTTCAAATTTCCGCACTTAATTACTCAAAACGATGCAGATTTTGAGCTCAAAATTTAAGTTTGAACTTTTACAAGCATTTAATTAGATACAAAAAAATAACGGTTAAAAATAGTTGTTGGTTACTCCAAAGTTTAAGGCGCCCTCTAACGGTATTTTTTAAAATTAATCTTTAAAATTTATTTTCAAGGAAATATTGACATAAAGAATAGTTTTAGCGAAAACGGCAAACGAATCGACCAATTTTTCCGTTTTTTATAATCATTTGAAATTTGAACCTCCCCACCCTCATTGAATACAGTTCAGTTTGCGCTACTTAACCACTCCCAACGATTCAGATTTTCATCTCGAAATTTAAGTTTATGCCTAAGCTTCTAAAAAAATTTTATGAGATGCGAAAAATAATGGTAAAATATAGTTGTACGTTACTCCAAAGTCTAAAGCGTCCTCTGGCCCCACCAGTGGCCGAGAGGTTCGGACCTCTCAACTGGTAGACGGCAGGTGCTGGGTTCGAACCCAATCGCGGCTGTCGGCCTAACCGTTCGGAGTTTTCGTGGTTTTCTTCGAACCTTGCGTAAATACGGGTTAGGTTCCCTTAGAAAGACCCCCACGAAGGGCAATCCCCCCTGGTCCTATATCCCTAGCGCAGATAATCGGACGTCAAAAATCAATCAATCAATCAATCAATCTAAAGCGTCCTCTATCGGCATTTTTTGAAATTTATCTTTATAATTCATTTTCAATAAAATACCGACATAAAGAATAGTTTTAGTGAAAACCGCAAATCAATCGACCAATTTTTCCGTTTTTTATAATCATTTGAATTTAAAACCCTCTGAACACAGTTAAGTTTGTGCTACTTAACTGCTTCCAACTATTCAGATTTTGAGCTCAAAATTTAAGTTTAAGTCTACGCTTACGAAACCTTTAATGAGATGCAAAAAATAACGGTAAAAAATAGTTGTTCGTTACTCTAAAGTCTAAAGCGCCCTCTATCGTCATTTTTTGAAATTTTTCTTTATAATTTATTTTCAAGACAATACTGACATAAAGAATAATTTTAGGGAAAACCGCAAACGAATCGATCAATTTTTCTGTTTTTTATAATCATTTGAATTTTTGGACCCTAAACTTTAATGGCGCCTATCTCCTTCGGAAGGCTTTGGGACCCTTGGTTTCCTATTTAAATATTGTTTGTCTTGATGTGTACTATCACCCCTTAAAGTTTGGACCATGAATTTAGAAACACCCTGTATATACACAGTAGACTTGAATCGTACAATTTCAAAAATACAAGAACGAGTTGTTAGTGTATTACATTGTATTGTTTATGAATTTGTGCATTGTATTGTTTTCGTTTTCTTTGCGCACTTACTTATTGGTATGCATTTATTTATTTATTCATTTATTTTTTTCTAGGTAAGTTCTGGTTCATCTGCTACATTTTAATATTTCTTAAGTACTTCGCAATTAAACAATAGGAATTTAAACATTTTTCTTTCGTTAAATTGTTTCGAATCTTATAAAAGTATTGAAACTTAACCAATTACCTTTTTTTTTTTTTTTTTTTTTTTTTTTTTTTTCATTATAAAACTTTTAATTTTGATGCATATAACAGCTTTTAATTTTATTTTTGAATGGTGTGTGTGTGTTTTTCTTTTTTTTCCCCTGGTAGTTGCAGTTTCTATTATTGTTATTATTTTAACTATCACGCATCATCCCCCCAATCTTATGTTTTAAACCACATATTTATCTTAGTCTCAATTTAATTTATTCAGAAAGTATTTTTTGGCTTATATTTTTGGATAAATGGATATTAAAATAATTATTTAATGATTAATGTGGATGAATATCTTTATTAAAAAAATCAAATACATTGCGTTGTTAGAAATAATGTGTCTCATTATCTATTTCCTTTTACTCTGTCAAAGTAACGGTACCAGTTGTTGGCACTGTGTCACTTATGAGCACTTTAAAATTTGAACTTTAAAAAATAAGTTTTAAAAGTTGCCCAGAAATCTACGTATCTTATGTCGTTGTTCATACAACACTCTAAAGTTAATGTCTCTAACTACATATTTCGAGACATCTGTTTCAGAACGAGGTGATTTCAAGTCGAACAATCCAACCACTCTGTACTGCGATTTCCCGTGTTTTGGAATAAGGCAAGACAATCTTTTTTTATTTTTGGCTTTACTTTGATTAAAATGGTTCTGCAGAATTCATTTATTGTATTTATTTTTTTAATTTTGCGTCATTTCATTAATTTTTTATGGGTCTCTATTTTTGATACGACATATAGAGGTCTGCACGGGCAGGCTGAATGAAGCCAAATTTTCAAACGGGCCGGGCAGCAGAATTAAGACGAGCTGGGTTGGCAAAAGAAATTGAATGGGCCATTCGGTCTGGGCCGATATAAAAAAATCGCAAGCTTACTGACCCGATATAAAAGATTTCAACCCAGTCTATAAAATATCAGCTTCTTTCATTGAATAAAACTTTTGCGAGAATAAGTATAAATGCCGTCCCGAGCCGATGCTACTTTGAAAACATCAACAGATATGTAACAGGTCCATCGTAGGAACCGGCATTTGACATAACCCGATTTATTTTTTTATTTTTTTTTTATTTATTATTATTATTATTGCAGACTTGTGATTTGCTGAGATCAGGCTTGCATTTTTTTTCATACATATATAGTCGATTCGGGTTGAAACTGAATTTAATTGTTCTCAGGATGTGTAAGACAAGCAATTTGTTTTTTGAAAAGTATTAATGGTGATAATGAAAGCCTGTTAATGGAATCTTTGGAAACTACCTTGACGTGGTTCTGAAATTCACTTCTTAACATCGCGAAATTTTGACATTTTCTGACTAACTTTTAACTGTAAAGGCTTAAAAGTGACAAGCCTCACTATTGAAGGGATTTGGAATCGAATCGAGTTTTCCATATTTAATAAATAAATTACTTGTCAAATAGAAGAGATTCTTGTGGATAAAAATGCAAGCAATGCAAACGGTCCATCGTAGAAACCGGCATCGGACATGGTGTCTGAACCAGATTTAATTTTTTTAGCAGACTTGTGACGTGCTGAGATTTGGCTTGCTTTTTTTTTTTTTTTTTTTTTTCATACATAGTCGATTCGGCCAGAAACTGAACTTAATTGTTCTCGGGATGTGTAGGGCAAGCAATATGTTTTGTAAAAAAAATATTAATAGTGATAATGAGCTCCTGTTAACGGAATCTTGGGAAACTACCTTGAGGTGGTTCTGAAATTCACTGCTATTAATCGCGAAATGTTGGCATGTTCTGAGTAACTTTTAACTGTAAAGGCTTAAAAGTGACAAGCCTGACTACTGAAGGGATTTGGAATCGAATTCCACTTTTTATAAATAACTTGTCGACATATAAAATTCTTGCCACGGTTTCAGGTTTTTCTCCTTTCCCGTGATTTCGTTTCCGGAAATTCGATTCAAAACGCTAACTTTTTATAATATTTTCTCACAATGCACATTACATTGGCTTTATCAAAAAATGGATAACGCGACTGCATAGTTTCTAAACGACAACACCTGTCAATCTTATGCATTTCCGAAAAGAAATGAATTCAGAAGTGTGAAGAAAGTAGCTGTTTTGGATTTGAGAAAAGACTTAATAAATGACAGAAATATTTTCACTAATCTACTTTTTATTAAACAGCTTCAAAAGTTTTCACATTTTATACCTTCATTTTATTCAATTTTTCTAAACTACATTAATTTTTTAATGAATCCCTATTTGAAAATTGAAACGTCTAAAAATCTAAGTAAATCATTAATATTTCTAAATTGTTTTTCTGTCTTGTGAGTGCATCGTAATTTTAAATTATGCTGTAAATCAATCTCATAAATATGTACGCAGTTGTATTTTTTCTAGGAATCTTAATTGTATGTTAAGCAAAATCTGAATTCTTTGTAGAAATTGAGTCGGTCTAAATCGAGTCTGTTTTAACAGATTTATGTATACGGGTAGGAACTGTGAACCGTGAACTGTGAAAATATGAACGGCCCGGGCTTCTAAATTTTACATCGGGCCAGGTTGGGCTAAAATAACTTTTGTTCGATTCGGGCCCGAGCCTGGAAATTCTGGCCCAAGCAGACCTCTAACGATATATCCCCAGAGGGCAGCTCTGTCAAATTTTGATCCCTGATGACAAGGCACTCGAAGTAACTACCTATAAGACAAAGAAAGATGTTGAGGTGAAAACAGTGTGTAACAATTAGAACGGAACCGGATCGGCAAAACCCATTTTGTGGATAATTGACCGAAGCGCAAATGGTTTAATGCATTTATGTGAAGGAGTTTGACAGTTTTGTTTGAAATAGATGATAATTTAGTGCCAACAAGATTTGTATAATTTAAAAAAATGTGTTGAAGTACTTCGAATTAGTTCGTAGGTAACTGTCAAAAAAAGGCCTTCTCTTTGATACTTGAAGACTGAGGCCGAGTGCTTTACACCAACGAGACAGCATTTTTAAAAAATTCTAAAGTTCTCTTTCATAAAAAGAACAAAGCCGTTTACTTACGTTGACTAATAAAGAATTGTAATGTTCGCCTTATTCTCCTGCGACTGAATTTGCAAAAAAAATAATAAATAAATAAATAAATAAAATAAAATAAAATAAAATAAAATGACTAGTATTCGGAAATAGTGGTAGCTAAATTCAAAGAGTATTCCCAATGTCGAGAAAAATCCTCATACTTTAGCACTATTATTCAAGTCAGCACTTAGTTTCTACAATTAAAATCCCATTTACATGTTAGGGCTCAATCAATAAAATGCTGCGATTAACACACTGTTATTGAAATGTGTAATGCTACAAAGTTGACTTTTTAAAGATTTGTTTCCTGCTTTAGATACAAGTTTCTTTCGTTGTATTAATTCTTTAACGTGACGGCAAATAGATTTTTCTAATAAATTATATATTTCCAGGAATCCCTTTTTAATTTGATTTTTTTTCTGCAAGAATTTACACGATTCTATAACTGGCGCATTATAAGCTCACGAGAAAATGTTTAAAACGGAAATATTTACTGCGCAATTTTGTATAGAAAGAGTTAATTGAGATACCAAACACTCGCTGTGTTTCCAGTCATTAAAACTCAGAACGGTATACGCTAAAAGGAGAAATTATTTAAATAGGAAAATATTATAAAAAAGGAAATTATTTTTCTGAAATAATTTCATTTCGCACCACTTTTTCGGAATAAGAAATTTGCTTCTTATTTTATCTCAATTTATCAACACTGAAAGCGAATATTTCCATTCACAGTTACTGGTGTGCAAACAGCAAATATTTTGGCACATTTGCCGTTACTCTGACGCAACGCTATAGACTAATCTTGGATAATAGATTATCTTTTGTTATGCTCTCAGAAATTTAGTTAAAATAATTAAAAGAAAACGGTGCTTTTTCTTGTAAGGTGTTTTTATCTAGTGTTTTTTCATTTTTCAGCCAAATATAAATGTTGAAATCTAATTATTTTCTCATGCATCAATTATAAACTTCCATTTCTTGTAAATCTTTCCGAATTGCTGCAGTTTAATAACATTTTTCTATAAAAATCATTAGTTTCGCAAATGTTGGTTTTGTAGCTTTAGATTGTGCAATGTTTGAAAATTTTAGCGGCTTTGTAATTGGCTTCTCTTATGAAATTGATAGCATATAGTTGTTCTTTGAGTATCTATCTCTTTAATGAAATAAAAGATTTGTTGAGAATAAGTTACAGAAATTTAAAACTCAATTATGAATTTTATCTCCTACGTAAACATTATCATTAATCGAAAATTTCAATAAGCTGTAATAAGAAAAGAGCTAAAATAAACGTGACAAAAGAAAGAAAATAGATTTAAGTGATTTCATGATAATTTAAATATTAATACAGAAACTGGAAAAAGATTCAATCATGCTAACGATTAATGAATAAATGTGTGCATTCCGAAGCTTTGATCTAGAACCGTACTGAAAATTGTGAAAAATTCTTGCTATTTGTAATGCAACACAACCAGAACTGAACCTAAATTGTTTTTTCAGCACCGGAAATGAACGATTCACGATATAAGTTAAATTAAAAAGTATGCATACTGTAAACATTTAAACTGCTAAAATGAAAACATATATTAAATAACGTTCAAAGTATCAATCTGAAGGACGGACCTGACACAAAGATCTCGATATTGGAATAAAAGGCCCGTGACGTGCTATAATTTTCTAACAGCAATAACAACAGCAACAAGGTTGTCTTAAAAATAATTAAACGTACAAATAATTGAATAACGGAAAAATAAATACTGTATACTATAAAAAACACTTAACTTTTTAAAAGGTCAATAACAAATAGACGACGATAGCTGTTGAAGTTATTCTTTTAAAAGAGTATTGTGTCGATGGGCCGTGGTAGCCTAGTGGTCATAGTATACGAGTGTATGCAGTGTACGCGTTCGTTAAGGCCCCTGTCCTCGCTCGAGGAAACGCTCGCGAGCTAATGCTATTCCTATAGGGAAGCATTTTTCTAATAACTCTTTCGCATTTTGACATTTTTGAATTTTTTGCATTGGATAGCTGAGGTGCATGCTGACAGCGCATCTTTTTTACTTTTTCGATTTTGGTTGCGGATATATTTTTTAAAAAGCACTTTCAGTTTCGAAACCGGTTTTGAAAGTGAAACTAACTTTGTAAAAAATATCTGCAACCAAAATCAAAAAAGTAAAAAAGGTGCGCTGTTGGCATGCACCTCAGCTATCCGATGCAAAAAAAATTATTCAAAAATGTCAAAATGCGAAAGAGTTATTAGAAAAATGCTTCCTCATAGGAATAGCATTAGCTCGCGAGCGTTTCCTCGAGCGTGGATAGGGGCCTTAAACTGGGGTCCTGAAAAGTCCTGTGATCGGTCGTAACAGTTACCATCGGTATTGATCTCTGGAGAAACCTTCCCTCCCTTTCAGAGGCATATCGAAGTTGAGAAGGTGGCGATGTTTGGTGCTGCCATCTATTGGAGCTTTGCCGAACATCCTCCGCTGCTGGAAGCCTAACTTCAAATCTCCTGGGTGCAGTCCAGTTGAAGCCCCAGCACCCCTCTTGATGTTTGGGCACACGTCAACAACAACAACAACAAACTTTTGTGTTAAGTCATAAATTATTTTAGTATGCTTCTTAGTTTACCTTAAAAATGTCACTTGTTGATTGTTTAACGTTTCAACTGTTAAACAGAATAAAGATTTAACGCTGAGTGATCTCAGTTCCATTTTTACTCGTTATTTTCAGTGTTCTGAAAATATGAAACACGCAGCGCCATCTATTGGTATATTTGGATCTAAAACAAGGCAGCATAGTACAGAAATTCCCTACTTAACATATTTCATGAAAGTGTAACTTCAATAGCTGTCACCGTTTACTTTGTACGGAATTTAAAAAAACGTTCAGTCCATTTTACTTTCACCTTCTAAAAATGGCAGCCTTTACAACTATATGAATTTTTTCATTTGATAATTAATGTTTTTAAAGCTAGAACGGTAATAATTAATTTTAAAAAGGAATTAGGATTAATTATTTCAGGATTTGTAAAATTTACTAATAAATAATTAACTCGGGATTTTAAAATCAACCAGTTATAAAAAATATTCTATCCATCCATTTTTAAAAATCAATAAAATAGTATGTTTTTAAAATAAAAGCGCCGATAATTAAAGAAAACATGATAAAATGTTTTTCCTGCGTTTAAACACAAATAAAAAAGGTATTCCTACTCTTTTTTTCAGTGCATGAATGCTTAAAAGATTATAATTATGCAACATCTGGTTAATCTCTGCATCTTTTCAAAGCAGTTTCCATGACAACTCATTTTGTTCCCTTCCAATAAGGCACTTTTATATATTTTCTATACATAATTAATATACTTATAAACTTTTTCTGTAGATTATCGAATGTATTTTAAAGCCTTTTTCTTAATTTTTCAAAAAGATTTAATTTTGAGTGGTAATGAGTTTTCTTGTTAAAATTAATACGAAAGAGAGAAAAATATAACGAAAGAATAATAACGAAAATTGATGCATCCGCTATAAATTATGAAGCGCTATCCAAAACTAAGATAATATTATGACGAAATTTGAATTTTTCTTAAAGTTGCATGTACTTTCTAAATAAAAAATTTAAAAAATGCCTAAAAAAAATGGATTTTATTTTCTTCAATGAGTATCTTTCTACTAATTTGTCATGTGAATAGCTTCCAGCCAGGTGTATTGTGAGTCAAATTCTTAGCTTTCAGCACGACTCATAACAGAAACTGGTTGGATGTTTTTTGCTTTTTTGTTGAACTATACACCCCTGAAGAAGTAGTTTAATAGAAAAGCTTTCTACTGTCTTTTTATCCATTTATTTTTCATTATTTTGGTAATCTGCCTTCTATTTCACTTCAAACTTCAACTGTTTTCAATAAGATAATTGTAAAAATACTGGTGTCATTGGTTTATTGTATGGTAATATATGAATTACTCTGGTTATATAATGTCCATTTATCCATATATTTCTTAGTAATTTGGTAATCTGCCTTCTATTTCTCTTCAAACTTGAACTGTTTTTAATAATATGATTGTAAAAATATTGGTTTCATTGGTTTATTTAATGGTATTGTCTGAATAACTTTGGATGTATTTATAAAAGTATTTATATATATATATAAACAGCCCTACTAATATATAGGTTTTTATATTTTTATATGTACCATTTATAAGGGAACCTCTTTTGGTGTAGCTCGCACTTAGCATTAAAACTAGGTGCATTTTAAAGCCCTATATTAAGAAGTTTGAGAATCGAAAAAAAATTCTTAGTTATATTTTTTTGATTTTGCAGCAGCATAACTTTCTGAAAATGCTAATTTTGAGGTCAATTATCGGACAATCAACATAGTTTTTTAAGAAAAGCATTTAAGAATACAAATTAGTTGATAACAAATATAAAGTATTAAAAAAAGTTTTAAAATTTCTTCAAAAACCTACGAATTTGGTTTTGATAATTTATGACATTATATTCACATTTTTGGAGGGGAAAAAGTTGGCTCATTTTCATAAGTACAGATTTCTGGCAACCTTAGCCGAATGTCATAACCTCAATATAAGGCAAGCGAAAAATTCGTAGCACCATATTCGGCCATTTCACTCACTTTTGACGTGAAATAAACAAATAAAAATCTAATAATAAAAAAAGTAAAAGTGTGTGTGTGTATATATGTATATAAACCATTAATACTATTACAATATATGAACCATTGAATTTAATAACTTATAGCATATTGAACATGGAAAGAAAAAATAATTAATATGAATACAAATGGAATTTGTAGAACCAAAGCAGAATCTTCAGATCCCAAATACTTTGGAACTACAAATGAAGTGCGTGGTTTCATCTTCGTATTTGCCATGAAAAAGCAAAACAATACGAATTTGGGACTACCAACACACACAAAACCAAAACCAAATGAAGAAAAACCATCAAAAACAAGACGCATCAAAGGTTCCAGTTGGATAGCAAAATGAAAAGGGAAAATAAAAATAAATATTGACAATATCATAATATATAAATATATGAATTAAAAACAATGTAATGTGATAACAGAAAAATTTAAACCATACACCATAGTTTACCCCATTAAGATTTAAAACAAAATCATTTAATTTGACTATTCTAAGCCAAACTCAATATCTTAATATAAGATGATTTAAGATTTAAAAATAGATAATTAATATAATTACTCTATACACTTAGAAATAGTATTATAGGTCTCCAATTTATTAAAAGTTAGGTACAATATAATCATGTAAATTAAATTAATAAAATTAATTGATGTAACTATACAATTATCCATTCCTTAGTGTAAATTAAACATCCATTATAATATGTTTTCAATTTAACAAATGCATTTCCCACTCTCATTTTTTAATTAAATATTATTTAACCATTGCGTATTAACTAGACAACACCGCCCTCCCCCGTACTCTAATATCTACCCACCCAACCATCCTATTAAATACATTTTTTATATATTTTTTAAATTTATTTTTTATTATTATTTTTATGTTTTAATAATTTTTTTGTTTATTTTTTTACGCAATGTGTTAATTATTTTTTAGCTCTAGTATTGGCTAATTGTATATTAAAGAATATATGATTTTTTTTTAGGAAAACCATTATTTAGTACATCATAAATTAGCTTTTTAATATTTGCATTAATTAGATGATAATAACATAAACATTTTATTCTATATAAATGATTAAGGATTATATTACGATGCACAGAATTATGAAGACAGGATTTAAAATTAGTAAATGTATTAACTTTAAATTCATTCTGTTTGTCATACATATCAGTTATTGTTTTCTTTTAATATAATTTTAAGATCTAAAAAGTTAATGCTATTATTAGAAAGCATGTTTTTTGTAATTCCTAAATTAGCTGGATAATCTACCGGGAATTGAGATATACTGGTATTATCAGTATCAATTTAAACTATATCATCAATATATCGATATAAATGTATTTTATTATTAAAATATTTACGTTCATAATGATATAAGTCTGATAATATACTAGATGTACAACCAGCTTGTGGTATACCGATATATATATATATATGTACTAGATTTTACCCGTCAAGATTTGACGATAAACATGGTAAAATATTAATTAGAACCTGTAAATAAAGTTTTGAAAACTTGATTTATTTGAATGTTACCTATGTGATTCCAACAGATTCAAAGCGTTTCATGGTTCTGTCAGTTTAACCTACTAAATATTGCAAGATGTTAAATTAAATTTTACGAAATTTTTACAATTTGTTATTTGTGTGTGTTGTATTTATTGTTGTTTATTTTATTTTTATTTTTTTAAGAATGCAATTTGTAAAGATTTTCAATAATTTTATTCTTGCAAATTTATCTCTAAAGCCCTGGATTGGAAATTGGCTGTTTCTTTCTAATAATTACTATGATTTAATTACTTGAAATATTTTAAAAATAAAATTGTTACTTAAAAAATCATTGTTGAGTGTTAAATTTTATTTAATTATAAAGCATCAAAATAATAATAATAACAAAAGAATAAAAATCATATAACTTCCTCACGTAGTAAAATGTATCATTATTCTAAAAAAAAAAAAAAAAAAAAAAAAAAATTGCCGAGCGTTGGGATTGAACCTTAGTCCTCTACAAAAAATCAGAGCTATAAATCCGTGCCTTAAACCACTGAGCTAACCAGACTTGCTTCGACCTCTCTCTATCTGGAAGGCCTAATAGGTTCAACTTCGCGCATGCGCAAAGACCAATTTGAGTTGCTCTTAAAGAAGTAGGCTACTGTTTTAATATATATGATACATGATTTTAACAGAGAAATTTTATAGGTTCTTTAACTTTTATGTATAGGGCTAAAAAATGCACCAGGTCTCGATGGTAAGTGCAAGCAACAACAAAAGTGGTTCCCTTGTTAGTGAAGCCAAAATGTAAATCTGCTGGAAAACGCATGCAACTAAAAATGCATTCTGGGAATTATCCTTCATAGATGATAGTATTCACAAACTTTGTTCACCCATGTACTGAATTAATTGTGTACTATCAGCACGTAATCTAGTAAAATTTGATTAAGTTGAAAAACATAATAAGGATGCCTAACTAAAGACCCTCTTCCCCCCCCCTCCGAAAAAAAGGGGGAAATTGGGTATTTTCCTCAATTTTTACGAAATGAAGGATACCAAGTGCGCTAATCCATTACGGCATAATGCTTGATAAGGCAATAAAATGCCCTTTTTTTCCATAGCTAATTTTCTAAACAAATCATATTTTTCTATTTAATATTATATAATTTTTAGGTTAACTGCAATTGTTAAACGGATTGTTCTGGGGGGAAGGGGGAGCAAATTTTGCTATGTTTAATTTTATACATTTATTTTACACAAGAACGAACGAAAATTAAGTGCATTTATATAAATAAAAAACAAAATATAATTGGCAGCTGAATTGTTACTCGCATTTTTACATATTTATACAAAGTTATATTTTTGTGTAATTTCATTTGCCCTTTGTACACCAACGGTACTTTTAAAGTGCCATAAAAAAACTTGTAATGAAATTAATTTAATAGATCGATTAGTAATAATATAATTTAAAATGAGTTATAGATACTTTACTTTATTCCAAAAGCTTTATTTTTTGTACAAAATTCAAATATTTTAAAAAAGATGTTTTCTTTTTCATTTACAACCTTCGGTTTTCTTGACTTTGGATGATTGTGGGTCTGTGGATGAAAGTTTGTTTTGAAATAGTTCTATTGTACGAACTTTACATTTGTACATTTCTTAAATGTATAAAATACCAAAAAAAACTTTAAATAAAAGATTGAGTGGAATTATAAATCTTTATAAATTCAGATTTAGTTCACCAATTTTAACTAGCAAAATCTTTCTAAAATTTATTAAATAATTGTGTAAAGCTGCTAACATAGTTTCAAACATTCATGAAAAATACACTGCTCAAAACAATTAAAGGATATTTTAAGTTTTATATAAAATAAAGATATAAACGAAATTTTTTTGCCGAAAATAGAAGAAGAGAATCACAAATGCAAATTTTTCTGGTTTTCAAACTGTGGAGTATGCAAATTTTGAGTTCGACTTCAAAAACGTCGCTTCAGCGGCAGCGAATGAAATTTGACTTTCAACTGGATAAAAGAGAATGAAGACAAGGATGATCGGCATTCAGTTATTGCTTTGTTTCGATGAGTACGATGTCTCAGCGAAGTCATTTCACAGATTCAGAAGCTTGGAGAATTGTTGGTAGGTTAGAAGGGGGCCAAACTCAAGCCGAAGTAGCGCAAGCCATTGGAGTGTCACAAAGTGTCATTTCCAGGATCTGGAACCGTTTTTTGGAGAGTGGATGTGCAGGCCGAAGACCAGGGCAAGGTCGTAGACGGGCAACACCGCCCAATGAAGATCGGTATTTAGCGTTAACAGCTCGGAGACACCGAAACATGAACGCTACTCTTCTCCAACAACACCTTCGCTCGGCTACAGGCACCACGATTTCAACTCAGACTGTCCGAAACCGGCTCCATGCTGTAGGTCTGTATGCTCGCCGACCGATGGTACGTGTTAGATTAACATCAAGGCATCGTCGCGACCGCAGGGAGTGGGCAACCGAGCATGTCAACTGGAGGAGAAATGAATGGAGCAATATTGTTTTCTGACGAGTCCCGTTTTTCTGTGCATCCGGTTAATAGGCGTATTTTCATCTGGAGGGACCGTGGCAGTAGGAATAATCCTGCGTTCGTGCACGAAAGTGTCAGATTTGGCGGTGGAGGAGTGTTGGTGTATGGTGGCATCTCCATTGACGGGCGCACTGACCTCTACATCATTCGAGATGGAGCTCTGACTGGTCGCCGATATAGGGATGAGATCCTCAGACCTATTGTAGTCCCTTACGCTGCAGCAATCGGAGATAACTTCATTTTAGATAACTTCATTCATCATGGCCAGCGTGTTCTCCAGACATGAATTCAATCGAGCACGTTTGGGACGCTCTAGGAAGACGAGTTTCTGGCCGCCAACAACCCCCACAAACTCTCCAAGAACTGGAAAGAGCTCTTCTGGAAGAGTGGGGCAGAATACCCCAACTCGTCATTAATAGCCTCATTGAGTCCTTGCCTCAAAGGTGTTCAACGTTGCTTGTCGCCCGTGGAATCCATACCCCCTACTGCAGTGGCGTAGCTATGTTTTTTGGCGCCCGGGGCCAGCAAGAAATTTTGCGCCCCCACCCCAATATAGATATATAACAATTTCTCTCAATATGGCGCCCCTAGGCCTCGGCGCCCGGGGCGGACGCCCCCCTTGCCCCCCCTTAGCTACGCCACTGCCCTACTGAAAATGATTTTCTTTGAAGAAAACACCTTTTCTTATTCTTTTTTTCTCGGTAAACGGAAAAAAGGTGACCGAAAAAAAGTTATCGGAAAAAAAGTGACATAAACTACAAAAGCGGAAAAAAAGTGACACGGAAAAAAAGTGACGCGGAAAAAAAGTGACAAGGAAAAAAAGTTACCGGAAAAAAGTGACAAGGAATTGATTTTGGGGACTTATTATTGATTTTGGGGATTCATTGGTTAAGTACGAAAGGGGGATCGAGGGGGGGAGGGGCTCATAGTTTAGGTAAATGGGTTTTTCATGCTGAATTAACTGTTTTGGTTCAATTTTTGGATATACGTTCATCCTGAAAAGACGCTTGCCTGATTAGTTTTGGGAAGGGACGATTACTCCCCCCCCCCCCCATCCGTCCTGAATTAGATGAATGGGTTTTTACTCAGAATTATCCAATGTATGTCAAATTTGCATATAGGATCTTTTCGATAAGGCTTATGTATAGTATAAAATGCCTGAAGAGATTCTAGGAGTTTAAGGGTTAAGTATAGAGAGGGAACGGGGGATAATCTTTCTTAAATTAAATTAATGGCTTTTTACGCATAATTATCCGATTTGCTTAAAATTTTGGACATAAGTTCATTATGATAAGACGTATCTTAGATTAGTTATGGGTTCTTCTGCTTATTATAAAGGGGGGGGGACGAGCAATTCTCCCCCTCAAACTAGATAAATATGTTTTTATGCAGAATTATCCCATGTATTTCAATTTTAAATATAGGTTCTTTCTGGTAAGGTGAATTCCGGAATAGTTTTAAGGATTTAATGGCTAAGTATAAAGGGGAGATGGAGGAAACGCCTCTTAAATTAAATGAATGGCTTTTTATGCAGAATTATCCGATTTGCTTCGAATTTTGGACATGGGTTCATTATGATAAGACGTATTTCTGATTAGTTATGGTGTTCTATTGGTAATTAAAAAGGAGGGCGGATGATTACTATATCCACCTTAAATTAGATTAAAAAAATTATACACACTTATCCGATGTATTTCAAATTTTGGTTATAGGATCTTTCTCATAAAATGAATTCCTGAATAATTTTATGGGTTTAATGGCTATGTATAGAGGGGGAACGGGGATAAACCCCCTTAAATTAAATAAATGGCTTTTTACGCAGAATCATCCGATTTGCTTCAAATTTTGGATGTATATTCATTATAAGAAGGCGAATCTCTGATTAATTATGGGGTTCTTTTGATAATTAAATAGGGGAAGCGGGAGATTAATCCCCCACTCTTTAAATAAAATGAATTGTTTTTTTTCTTTCACAACTATTCAACGTATTTCAAATTTTGGATATAGGTTCTTCCTGATAAAGGGAATCCCTGAATAGTTTTATGGGCTTAATGGCTAAGTATAGAGCGATGAACGGGGGATAACCCACAATTAATCAGGACTTCGCCTTATCATAATGAACGCCCAATCAAAATTTGAATCAAATCAGATAATTCTGCGTAAAAAGCCATTTATTAATTTAAGGGGGGGTATCATCCGTTCCCCCAGTGTTTACTTAGCCATTAAACCTTTAAAATTATTCCGTGATTCACTTTATGAGAAAGAACATATATCCAAAATATGAAATATATCGGAAAAGTGAGCATAAAAAAACAACTTATCTAATTTAAGGAGCGGGGGGGGGGGGGGGGATAATCACCCGCCCCAATTTTTAATTGACAAAAAAAACCCCATATGTAATCAGGGAAACGCCTTATCATAATGGTTCTATAATACAAAATTTGAAGCAAATCTGATAATTCTGCGTAAAAAGTAATTTAATTTAAGGTGGGTTATATTCTATTCCCCTTCTATACTTAGATATTAAATCCTTAAAACTATTCAGAGGTCCACCTTATCAGAAAGAACCTATATTTAAAATTTGAAATACATGGGATAATTCTGCATAAAAACCTATTTTTCTAGTTTAAGGGGGATATATTTGCTCGCCCTCCTTTATAATAAGCAGAAGAACCCATAACTAATCAGAGATACGTCTTATCATAATGAACTTATGTCCAAAATTTTAAGCAAATCGGATAATTATGCGTAAAAAGCCATTAATTTAATTTAAGAAAGGTTATCCCCCGTTCCCCCTCTATACTTAACCCTTAAGGGTGTATTTCGATTCAAACTGCTTATTTTCCGATTTATTTTCGAATTCATTTTTGCTCTCAAACACACCAAACTTTCAAAATCTCTTATTTGGAAAGTACACGAGGTGCCGTGATTGTCGATTCTTTGATAAATGCAGAAAATATTGCAAAAAAAGCAATCAAAACGGCATTTCGGACCGATTTTTCCCAAGCAGGAGATTTGGGAACGAAAAAAATATCATACTGATAAGGTAATTGTTTATAATTCAAATTCTAATAAAAGGAGCGTAAAAAGACATCACACGGCACCTCATACGTGCCTTCAAGAATCACCTCAGCAAGTTTCATGTTTCTACTTTAAAAAATGTGCCTGAAATTGTATCTGAAAATTTCGAGCTGGAAGCGTTTTTTCGAATACACCCTTAAACTCCTAGAATCTCTTATTTTATACTATACATAAGCCTTATCGAAAAGATCCTATATGCAAATTTGACACACGTTGGATAATTCTGCCTAAAAACCCATTCATCTAATTGAGGACGGATGGGGGGGGGGTAATCGTCCCTTCCCAAAACTAATCAGGCAAGCGTCTTTTCAGGATGAACGTATATCCAAAAATTGGACCAAAACAGTTAATTCAGCATGAAAAACCCATTTACCTAAACTCTGAGCCCCCCTTCCCGATCCCCCTCTCATACTTAAGCAATGAATCCCCAAAATCAATTCTTTGTCACTTTTTTCCGGTAACTTTTTTTCCTTGTCACTTTTTTCCGCTTTTTTAGTTTATGTCACTTTTTTCCGATAACTTTTTTTCCGGTCACTTTTTTTCCTAGATTCTTTTTTCTCATATGCACAAATTGTGATTTTTTCTTTTTGTACACAAATGCGCAATAAAATGCATTTTTTTCTGCCAAACATGTGTAATTTATTCTCATATAACCTACTATGTCTGTCGACCATGTATCAATCGAATCTAGGAAAAAAAGTGACCGGAAAAAAAGTTATCGGAAAAAAAGTGACCTAAATTACAAAAGCGGAAAAAAGTGACACGGAAAAAAAGTGACAAGGAAAAAAAGTGACACGGAAAAAAAGGGACACGGAAAAAAAGTGACAAGGATTGATTTTGGGGAATTATTATTGATTTTGGGGATTCATTGGTTAAGTATGAAAAGGGGATGGGGGGGGGGCTCATAATTTAGGTAAATGGGTTTTTCATGTTGAATTAACTGTTTTGGTTCAATTTTTGGATATACGTTCATACTGAAAAGACGCTTGCCTGATTAGTTTTGGGAAGGGACCATTACCCCCCCCCCCATCCGTCCTCAGTTAGATGAATGGGTTTTTATGCAGAATTATCCAACGTGTGTCAAATTTGAATATACAGGGCCTGACTAAGGCAGGGGCATGCGGGGCAATTGCCCCGGGCCCCCGGTTTGAAGGGGGCCCCCAAGGAGGGAAAAGTTTATTGTTAAAAGAGGGCCAAATGATATAAAATAGCAAAATATTACCAAAATCCTTTTTTTTTCAATTTTAAGGGGTCTTTTTTCTCCTACCCCCTTTGCTTCCCTGCCCCACGTTCCCTTAAAGTAATAGTTACATCATAAGGAAATTAATAGTTAAAATTATTTATCATCTGTTATTAAGTATAAAGATGTGAAATATAAATACTGAAATCAGTACTTGGTACAAAATTTATGCATACATTCAATAGGTTTGAATTTTAATTTTAGTCACTTGAGTATAATTCACAAACATTTTTAAGATAGAAGGGGGCCACTCGAATAATGTTTGCCCCAGGGCCCCCCACTGTCTAAGTCGGGCCCTGTGAGTATAGGTTCTTTTCGATAAGGCTTATATATAGTATATAATGCATGAAGAGTTTTAATGGTTATATATAGAGGGAGAACGGGGGATAACCTTTCTTAAATTAAATTAATAACTTTTTACGCATAATTATCCGATTTGCTTAGAATTTTGGACATAGATTCATTATGATAAGACGTATCTCTGATTAGTTATGGGGTTCTTCTGCTTATTATAAAGGGTGGGGGGCGAGCAATTATCTCCCCCTTAAACTAGATAAATAGGTTTTTATGCAGAATTACCCCATGTATTTCAAATTTTAAATATAGATTCTTACTGATAAGGTGGATCCCTGAATAGTTTTAAGGATTTGATATCTAAGTATTGAAGGGGAATAGAATATAACCTACCTTAAATTAAATTACTTTTTACGCAGAATTATAGGATTTGCTACAAATTTTGGATTATAGATTCATTATGATAAGGCGTATCCTTGATTACATATGGGGTTATTTTTCTAATTAAAAATTAAGGCGGGTGATTTTCCGATCCCCTTAAATTATATAAATTGTTTTTTATGTTCACTTATCCGATATATTTCATATTTTGGATACATGTTTTTTCTCATAAAGTTAATCCCAGAATAATTTTAAGGGTTTAATGGCGAAGTATACTGTCAGGTTCTGAGACCACCTCTGCTAAAGATTGGAATTTCCGTTATTTCTCTATCTTAATCTCTTTTATATTATACTGGCTGTGTACTAGAATTTTCAAGGTGACATTCTTTCTTTGTTGAAGGGAGAATTGACAGGTAATCCTCTACAGGTGGTGTGTGAGAAAGAGGAGATTGCGGAGAGGCGTGTTCATCCGTCAGTGAGGTATGTGGATGATGAGCTGACAAGCAACATGTCACTAATCAAGAAAGGAATGTGGAATGTGTCCAATGGATAAGCCCCAAAGGGGGTTGACATTGGGGAAACACCGTGATTTGAGAAGAGCAAGTCTTACCTCAGATTAGTTCAGTTCGTATCTGGGTTCATACCTAGAGAGTAGTGTAGGACAGAGGTCCTGATAGGGTGTTCTCTGCGTTGTAGAGCGGAGGCAGTGCATATCTGGAGAGCAAGGGATACAGACGTCCTGGTGTTTAGTGCTCTGGGCCGAGAAGTGCAGGCCGAGTATCCATGTGTTGGGAGATTCGAAAGTGATCTCCGATAAAGTTAATCTAACGTGCATTGAGTGTGAGGTGGAAGGTGTAATTCGAATAGTACACAGCCAACCTTTACTGTATTTAATTTAATGTTGAACCGGATCACCTACATCCGAGTTGTAATTGTATTATAATGGTAAATAGCGTTAGTGTGTACATATATTCTAAATAAACTGTTAATTCAGTTAATTGACAGCGTCAGTGTTCATTTACACAATCCTCACAGTGGGTGACCGATATCACCTAGTAATATCGGTGATGGCAGCTATAATTACCACGGACTTTCTTCAAAGTTGTGCGGGCTGAGAGGAATGTTCGACATATACAGTGGGGGAACGGAGAATAACCCCCCTTAAATTAATAAATGGCTTTTTACGCAGAATTGTCTTATTTGATTCAAACTTTGAATGTGCGTTCATTATGATAAGGCGAACTCCTTATTATTTGTGGGTTATCCCCTGTTCATCCCTCTATACTTAGCCATTAAACCCTTAAAACTATTCAGGGATTCACTTTATCAGGTAAAACCTATATCCAAAAGTTGAAATACGTTGGATAATTGTGAAAAAAAAATCATATTTAAAGAGTGGGGGATTAATCGCCCGCTTTCCCTTATTTAATTACCAAAAGAAACCCATAATTAATCAGAGATACGCCTTCTTATAATGAATATACATCGAAAATTTGAAGCAAATCGGATAATTCTGCGCAAAAAGCCATTTATTTAATTTAAGGGTATATTTCGATTCAAACTGCCTACTTTCCGATTTATTTTTAACTTCATTTTTACTCTCATATGCATCAAACTGGCAAATTGTCTTATTTAGAAAGTACACAAGGTGCCGTAATTGTCAATTCTTTGATAAATGCAGAAAATATTGCGAAAAAAGCAATCAAAAACGGCATTTTGAACAGATTTTCCCCTGGCGGGAGATCTGTGAACGAAAAAAAAGGGTCATACTGAGAAGATAATTGTTTATAAATCAAATTCTAATGAATTGAGCGTAAAAATACAGCACATGGCACCTTGTACATCTCTTCAAAAATATCCTCAGCAAGTTTCATGTTTCTACTTTTGAAAATGTGTCTGAAATTGTATCGGAAAATTTCGAGCTGTTGAAGGTGGAAAAGCGTTTTTTTGAATACACACTTAAGGGGGTTTATCCCCCGTTCTCCCTCTATACATAGCCATTAAACCCTTAAAACTATTCAGGAATTTACTTTATGAGAAAGATCCTACATCCAAAATTTGAAATAAATCGGATAAGTGTGCATAATTTTTTTTAAATCCAATTTAAGGCCGGGGGTAGTAATCACCCGCTCCCTTTTTAATTAGCAAAAGAACCCCATAAATAATCAGAAATACGTCTTATCATAATTAACCCATGTCCAAAATTCGAAGCAAATCGGATAATTATCCGTAAAAAGCCATTAATTTAAGAAAGGTTATCCCCCGTTCCCCTTCTATACTTAACCATTAAACTCCTAAAACTCTTTAGGCACTTTATACTATATATAAGCCTTATCGAAAAGAACCTATATGCAAATTTGACACAAGTTGGATAATTCTGCATAGAAACCCATTCATCTAATTGAGGACGGATGGGGGAGGGGGGGGGGTAATCGTCCCTTCTCAAAACTAATCAGGCAAGCGTCTTTTCAGTATGAACGTATATCCAAAAATTGAACCAAAATAGTTAATTCAGCATGAAAAACCCATTTACCTAAATTATGAGCCCCCCCCCCCCCCGATCCCCCTTTCATACTTAATTAGTGAATCCCCAAAATCAATAATAAATCCCCAAAACCAATCCTTGTCACTTTTTTTTCCATGTCACTTTTTTTCCGTGTCACTTTTTTTCCTTGTCACTTTTTTTCCTTGTCACTTTTTTTCCGCTTTTGTAGTTTAGGTCACTTTTTTTCCGATAACTTTTTTTCCGGTCACTTTTTTCCGTTTACCGTATCAATCAGCTAAAAAGTTTCCCAGATACAAAATCCACCTAAAACTGCAATATCCTTTAATTGTTTTGAGCAGTGTATTTTAGGAGATGGGATTTTCATTAATTCCTAATTTTGGCCATTTAACGGGTTAAATAAATTCTATTTCTGTAGTATCAGTAACTAAATTACTTATTAACTAATTTTATTACAATTAATGTTAAGTCATTTTCCATGTTCATTATATAAATTTTTCTTAGTTTTTTTAATAGATTTTTATTGCGTATTGTTTATTAATTATTGTTCTGTTTGTTTTAAAATTTACGTAAATTTACAGGGAATATTTTTAAAGCCTTATCCCTTACAATTGTTTTTGGGAAAACAATTTGGTTACCAAATGGAAAAATGGTAAAAGTTTTGGCAATTGTTCGATTTTATTTCAATTGTAGTTTTATAACTAAATATTTCTTTATTGACTATCCTAGATTAAAAAACACCTAAAGCCCGTTCTTGCTGAAAACTATTGATATTTTACCATTTATTCTTAAATGTTTGCCTAACTAGCAAATAAAAATGCCTAAAAAAGAAACCTGGGAAAACTGCTTAGAAATATTTATCGGCCCTTCGCGAAACAGATGCTCTTCCGTTATGCTACAGATGCTGCACGGAAGCTGGTACATATGCTGTTTTACGTAACACCTGTGATTTTCCTTGCATAGTGTCAAGTAACTTGAACTATGTAGTACAGGTGCTTTATTTCAAATGAGTGCGCTTTTTACCCACTCTTTTGAAATATGCCGTTAGTATCACCGTATCTGACAGACAATTATTTCCATAAATGGATGACATTTTGCTGTTATATATTTATTTAAAACTTAAATAAAAAAATAACTTCCCAGAAAATGTATATAATTTAAAAGTTTATACAATATTTTTAATAGTTAATGATTATTGAAAATTTAATTGAAATTTGTTAAAAAATTTCTGATAGATAAACTTTGACAACATTTGTCGGGTAATATTTCTTTTATGCCGACAAATTCACTTTTTTTTTTTTTTTTATCATTTATTTAAAATGCAAGTGTCATAACAGAACAGTCACAGATAACGAAAAGAATAGAGATTTTAATCTCTTTGCTTTTAAATCCCAGGATCTCGAACCGTAACATTTTGTGTTCTGGTGCAGTATTTAGTTTTGGTTCCGGTTTTCACTTTTTTAAAGATCCAGTTACGGTTTGAAGCTCTAATTTCAGTAAGTTGTCGAAAGATTCACATGTAAGCAAATACAATAATATCATCATTCCAATATTTATTTTCGTTTGGAAAATCGTGAAAAGTCTCACTGTTAATAAATTTTCTGTGAAATTGCAGAGATTCTACAGATAATCCATTATCTTGAGTGCTATGTAAAATTACCAAAATTAAAAAAAAAAGCAGAGATTCTGTTAATTAGCAGAGAAATTAATATGAAAATTTACAATAGACTCTGTAAATTTACATCAATAAAAAAATATTGAAAAGATATTAGTTTTAATAATGACAACTCAATTCACTTTCCGAAATTAGTGAATTTTATGGAAAAGAATTCGAATTCTTGGAGTGAATTTGAATTACTGTCCCATAATTTTTACAAGACTCATTTCTAGCCGGACCGCCGATTAATCCAGAGTTCAGGGTTTGAATCATCTTCCTGACAGTGCTATCGGAGCATTTCTTACTGTATGCAAATGTGTCTTTTATCATTCAGCGGGGAAAAATCTATTGTACTGATTATCGTTTTTAAAGATTTCGCTTGAAATGTATTCATTAAAAAATTTATATGTAAACCACACTTTATATTTGACCGATGCATAATAATTGAATCCTTCGTCGGTCTCAACTCTATAGGACTCCTGAATTCAGGTGCAGTGTGCCTAACAGGCGTCTGTTAGAAACTCATCATTAACAATTAATTGGTGCCACTCTAACGCTCGTAAAGAGATCAGTGATCTTCATTAGGAAATGCAAAGAGAGAATATTTTAAATTTAAATGAATAAAACTTCGTCTATTGTACTGAAAGTTAGTAAACTTGCCAGTTGTAGTGACCGGGAAGAGAACGGAAATGTTCTGTACCTGTCAGGTCAATTGTGAACGACAGAGGGCTAATAGCTTGGGGGGGGGGGGAATCAATTTTAATGTTTTAGTATGTTTAATAAATAAAATATTTAATGGATTTTTTTTAAATAAAAAATTGAACTGCAATTCATTTTTTTGCAACGTTTAGAAAATTTTTCGAAATTCTCACACACTATTTTTAATGCGCTAATATTTTTAAAAGAATTTTTTAGTAAGAAATTAGAGAAAAATAAAATAAACTTAAAGTGTAATTTATTTTCAAAAATTGGCTTTCATGTTTTGATTATTTTATTCAATTTGTGTAATGTATTGTTTTAGAAGATTAATATAGTTTTATAATGCATTTACCATTGAAATAATAATAGTGACAGCATTGATGCAATACAACACAAAACTGCTGTATTACCAAGCACATTGGCACAATATTACCAAGCACATGGTGAATGAAACAACTGCTAAGCGATTGTCTAAAAAAATCCCGATTAAACTCCACAGGGACGAATCATTTCTTTTGTAAAATGTTTTAATTTTAAATAAAACAATTTTTAAATAAAATTTTCTTAATTTTTAAAGAGTTTTAAAAGTATGTATTTTGAATTACAGGTTATAACAAAACAAAGATAAAACTATTTTTAAATAAAGATATGGAAATCCCTACAGGGTTTTTAATATAAGAAAAAGGACATGTCTGTAAAATGAAGACCGAGAAACTCAATCGAAGGGATTTAATAAAAAAACTAGTGTAAATTTACAAAGTCTCGGTTTTTCATAAATTTTTGCATAAATTTTTAACACTGACGATAAAAAAAAATTTTGATATAGGCGATTAAACAGTCATATTTGTCTCCTTAATCTTCCTGACAATCCAGCTTCCTTTTCTAAAAACATCCCTACTTTTCAAATAGGAAGGCGGTAAAAAACGTGCTCTTATCGGCAGAGTATAATTGTCTACATCTCCTTAATTTGATAAATGGATTTTTCATGATTATTCAGAATTATTAGATTTCCTTCAAATTTCGTGTATCGGTTTATTCTGATAAGGCGCTTCCCTGATTATATTTGTAGGTCCATTGGTTAAGTATAAAGGGGAGAGCGGGGGCTAAATCTCCTTAATTTGATAAATGGATTTTTCATGCAGAATTATTCGATTTGCTTCAAATTTTGTGTACTGTTTATTCAGATAAGGAGCTTCCCTGAATATATTTGAAGGTGTATTGGTTAACTATAAAGGAAGTGGTGTGACAGGGAGCTAATCCCCCCTTAATTTATTTAACGTTTTGCTCAAAAAATGCGAGTTCTTTTTTTTTAAATAATACACATAAATAAGAATGTAATATTATTGTGAATAAACTCTGAGCTCAATTCCATCACTTTAATTAGTGCACTTCCTTTTTTTATATTAATGAATTGGTGAATTGAGAGTTAAGTTCTGCGACAGATAGCTTTCTCCTTGTTGTGTACAATATCACACCTATTTTTGTTACATGGTTTCCGGGACGCTTTGTTTAAGATACACATATACATAAGAGAACGTGAATTTCAAAACTCGCCTTATCCAAAAAATAAAATTTTGAAAAATCACGAAAAATTTCTGACAGCATCCATCACTTTTCATAATAAACCAAGATTTTATAACTCGAGAAATACACGACAAAATTAGTTTTTGCAGATTTTATTTTTTTCGATGCATGTTCACCAATAGAATATATTAATAGAAAACTGATTTTATAAATTTTCGATACAGCAAGTTTAACTCATGTCCTTATATATTTAAATTCAAAGAATGTATGGTGATTTAAAAATAATTCAAATGGAACACACTTTTCAGCTAAAATAAAAACACAGACAACATGAATAAACTAAATAGTAGTAACAAATTTTTAAAGCAAAATTAATATCAAAACCTTATTGATTTACATAAACTATCAAAAGCGAGTGCCACTGTTGTAAAAGCGCATTCAAACGTAATGAAAATCTTGTCGAAAAGCACGTTTTGAAGAAGACGAGTGTTTTGTAGCTAATTAGGATTAAATATAAAATTCTCGTAGTATTTTTTTTTTTTTTTTTTTTTTTTTTCATGAAACAGCAAAGTAAAACAGATGTGGAGGTTTTATTAATGTTACTCCATTAGTTAAGGGAAGGAGCGTAAAATACATCTACTGTTGGAGAAAATATTTCATTTTAACGAAACATTTTCTCTAACAAAATAATATTATGCAAAAACGTGGAAATCTCATCCCTGTATGTTATTGAGGTTTCATCATAAAATGCTCAGTTTTGGAAATCAAGTGTGTCATCTATTTAATTTATTTACAGGAACGAACAAAAAATATAAGTTATATTATTGCCTATGGTATTAACGTAGATCGTTTGAACTGAATTTTAATAATGTTGTAATAAATCAATGATAATTAAATTGAAAAGGACCACTGGGACAACACCTTTTCCATAGATTACGGAATACATTAGCACGCATTGTTCATTTACGGAGATAGACGCATACACACAAAATTCGATTATAGGATTGACAACGAGCGATAATTGCTGGTAGTACGTACTCATCTGTAGTAAATATAGATATACTTAACTAATTTTTAGCACATATAAATTTTATTGATGATATACAGAGAAACACGAAAGAATCTGCATATATTACCGGCTACGGCCAGTAATTCGAAAAATAGATCTTCCCTACTTAACTTCTTGAGACCTGAAGTATCCTAAGATACACATTTTTACAAATTTTTTCACGTATATAAATATTGTTAAAGAAATTGATGTGAATGAAGCACATAGTAGGACTAAACAAAATTGCAATTTGATAGAGTTGCGTGTTATATAAAATGGTTTGCAATAAATGTACAAAATATATAAAAATGAAAAAGTAAATAATTTTACTGGTCGTTAAGATAACACTTGTAAAGTACATTAATGATGAAAAATTATTAAATATATAATTATTTTGCGTTTTTCAGTATTTTTACAATGCAAAAATTAAAATAATAAAATAAAATAAAAAAAATCCTAACAAATTGTCAACAAAATATACTTAAAAACTCTTAATTACTTTTGTTTTTCAATATTTCTTAGTTATCAGTTTATTAATATAAATTCATAACTGAAATTTAAAAAAGTAAGATATAAAAATAAACCCTGAGGTCTGAAGAGGTTAATGTATATTTTTAATTGTTTTTATACATAAATCATTCTTGTACGAAAAAAAGTATTTTTTTAACATTATTCTGTTAGTGTTGGAAAATATTTCATAATCTATGTCGGATGCATTACATTTTGTTCTTGTTCCATTGTTTAATTGTGCTTGTTTTAAGTAATGCCATTCAGCTCTGACCTAATTTGCAGTTTAGATATCGATATTTCATTCGAAACTGTTTAACGGTTATAGTCATTTCGTGATCTTTGGTTAAGTCGTTCGTATATATTTCAAACAAAGCAAATTATAGTTATTAAAAGAGGTTATGATAATGTAAGACTAGAAGATAATCTAAATGTAAGATGAGGAAGCTTTGTTTAATTACCCATAAAAAACAAACACCATAACACCTTTTTTTATAAACTTGTTTGCAGATCATTTTTTTTCTACCGTCATCTACTTTAACCTTTTTTTTAGAACGATGTTATAAATTATACCTTTCTTTAAAAGATGTTTTAAAACGAGATGTTAAAGCTCATATATCCATAAGAAAAATTGAAAACCGCTTTTAAATGACCCATTCATTATCGTTTCAGATCGTATCTTCCAAATATTGTCTTTTATTTTAAATGGAATTATTTTTTTAGTCATTTTATTATTATTTTTTTATTTTGGAAATAAGTGCCTTTTTCATAGCATTAAATGATCCTTTATTCTTTCACATCAATTAAAATGTAATGCATGAAGCAGAAAAAAATAAATATCTGAAATGGTACTTATTAAAGTATTTATGCTAGAGGATCTAAAGACATCTGTAGTGATAGCACTATAAATCGGCATTTTAATGAGGTTCTACTAAATTTCGTTAAGTATCTCGTTACTATAGTACATTTGGTCTGTTCACTGTTAGCGAAAGAGGATTAGTTTTGTTATTGCATTAAAAGATTTATTTCCTCCACCCGTTAAAGTGTATTTTTCATTTTATAATTATGATAACAGTAACTGGAATTGGTTTTAAAAACATTAAATATTAATAAATAAGTTGTATTTTTTAAAATCCAACTCGAAAAAGTGCCCAAAATTTATACCGCTAGGCCAGAATCCCCGCTCCTAAAACTGTAAAGAAAAAAAATGTGAAACATGGCCTTTTTTTTTTTTTCTTGAGTATAAATTTTTATTGTTTTGTGAAAAAAATAAGAGAAAAAGAAAATGTGAATTGAGAGAAAAAAAGAATAATTTTAACTTCACTCGAACCAAATTTGAAACAGTCCTTTTTTGAAATAACGTTAACCTGTGCATAGCTTTTTTTTAAAAAAAAAAGAAAGAAAGAAAGAAAAAACATAGGAATTATGAAGACTATGATGTTTAAAAGGGGAAAAAAGACAGCTAATTTTCTTTCTTTTTTTCTAATTTATTAATTCGTTTCTTTAATAGCATATTTCTAAAGCAAAAAAAAAAAAAAAAAAAGACATTTATCCCCCTTTTTTATATAGACGCAGAGTTTCTAGTGGTTTCATGGCAATAAAAAAAACTGTTTTCCACCCATTGTAATGCAAATTTAATTTTTTTTTTCTGTTCATTTAAATTGTCAGTTTATTTTTTTTTTTCAACTGTATTTATTTAAGCAGATTTAAAGAACTTAGTTATGTAAGATTAAATAATATCGCCTCGCCTTCCAAATATACACTTAAAACGCAATAAAATTAGGCGTCTGTTTTACTTTAACTATCAGTCTTAATAATTCCTACCTTAAAATATCATTTGAATGTTAAGGCTGGGCCGTGCCATGTTTGGATATTTTAGTCCTTTCTGACCTCTAGGGGATATAGAAGGTTATATTTTAAAGATTGGTACAAAAATTATATCGGTTGAATAAAACTTCAGATATTTTCTAAAATATATTGAAAAAAAGTAGTTTTAAGATTAACGCGTTTAAAGTTTGAGCAAAAGTTTCAGACAGCCTAAGTCATAGAATAATACATTATACTTGCATTTTCAACGATGTAACTTGCAACGATTCCTGATTCATAAAGTGTGCCTTCGTCTTCAAAATATATTTTTTGGAATTTCGTTCCTATTTACGAGCAGTTCTAGCTATCTCAGAAGCTCGTTGCTCGTATTCCAACTATTGTCTCGTTGAATAGCGAATACATAAGCTAGAGACCAATAGTAATTCTCATGACATTGAGAATTTTTTTAATTGCGCTATCAAATTGTGCTTCATTGAAAATCCAAACAGCTATATAATATAGTGTCATGAGAAAAATAATTGTATGATCTTGAGCAAAGTAATGATTTTAATTATTTAAACAGGGTTTCATTTGTGACGAGTCAAGTCGTTGCTGTACCAAAAATAGTCGGTTAGTTGAACATTGCCCATCGTCCGATGTGAGATTTGTCCGAAGTGACTATCTTAGTTGCTGTATCACTTTCTCTGACTATATATTCTTTAATGTCTAAATTTTAAGAATATGAGAAAAAAATGATTTTTTTCAATTTCAGATCAGAATGCCCCCAAAAGGATAAATAGCTAATAAGCTCAAATGTAAAGGACCTATATTTTCTCACGCATTTACGATTTAATTTTTGTTCCTCGTGTAATTTGTAATATCTGTAACTCATATGTAATATCTAACTCATTAAATAAGAAGTTTTTTTTAATTGAATAACTCAGTTGTTCGGTAAAGGCAGATCTATCATAAAATTCTGTTAAAGGTGGCGTTTTGATCCGAATTTCCGGACGCGACAGCTCTGGGAAAAACCGGTTTTTACATAAGAACAATCACTTGTAACTCTAAGTAATTTATCAAAAAACTGAAAAAAAAAAGAATGATGAAAAATCATGAAAAGAAGAACTGAAAAGAAGAAAAAACATTTGATCTGAAGTCTCATCAATAGTCAGGCCTGAAAATTTTATGCCTTTTTATGTTTAAAAATGAATCTGAAAATGTGTCGTAATGTTTCGTGTTATTAAGTAGTTTAAGTTGGCTACCTTAATGTTTTATTTTTAATTTTTGTTCCCAAAACAATAAAGAAAAGAAAAGAAAAACTCGTGTTTCACTCTATCTTTAGATTATATTATCTAATCTAAACAGAATTTATTGCATTTTCAAAACTACATAAAATTTTACTTTTATAATAATTGTATAATGTATCCTTTTATACTGAAAAGTATGCCGTCGTATTTTTTATTTTCGGATTTTTTTTTTTTTTTTTTTTTTTTTTTTTTTTTTTTTTTTATCCCTCTTTCTGATCTTTTTTTCTCGAGTGTCTTAAATTTTAAATAGGTTTATATTCAATATCGTACAATCATGGCCTTTAGTTTCTTTCGGAAATCATTTATTTTTTCTTCTCAAAACAATAAAGATATTCAAATAATAATAAAAGCAAAGATAGTCAGTTATTTTTAAAACAAACGAAATTATGTTCTAGTGAGAAATACTACATTTTGTTATTTTATATTAATATGTAAATCATTACTTGTTAATTATTTCGCGATATTTTTTACACTGATTTGACCCTTTAGAATTTTTAAATTTTGAATTGATGTTTTATTTTATTTTACACAACCGCTGACTATTTTATTTGTAAAAACATTTTTTTTTTTCTTCACAAAACAATAAAAATGTTTAAAATAACCAGACTATTTTTTTCCCTTTAAAATATACGATGCTATTATAATGAACATAGCAACTCTTTTAACTATGAAGTAAAATTGTTAGACTTTTATTCAAGATATATTTTTTAATTTGCTCTTCTCAATATATAAAGTTTAAATATTTTTTCTTAAAATATTGTACCACGTAGTCAGAAATTCTTATTTTCTTTGTATGATTATTTACTTTTCCTCACAAAACAATAAAAATGTTATAAGTATAAAACAAAAAATAAGCCAGGCTATTTTAAAAGTATACGAAAGTGTGCTATTATAATGTATATTGCATTTTGTTGTTTTATACTATCGTTACTTTTTGTATTCTCAACATTTTTTTTCACATTTATTCAGCTGAACATCACAATTTGCAAGTTTTTTAGCTTGCAGGCTAAGCCTGAGAGTTAATGTATCCGCCCGCAGATTCTGTATATACATATGTATAGAAATAGCTCTTGATAGAAATGTTCGATTTCCTTCAAATTTTGTGAATAGGTTCATTCTTATTAGGCGCTTCCTAGATTCGTTTTGGAGGTTCATTGGTAAAGTATAAAGGAGGGAGGGAATGAGGGCTAATTCCTTCTTAATTTAGATACTTGGGTTTTTCCTGCAGAATTGTCTGATTTGCTTCAAATTTTGTATACCGGTTTATTCTGATAAGGCGCTTTCTTGATTAGATTTGGAGGTTCATTAGTTAAGTATAAAGAGAAGAAATGGGGGAAGTAATTCCATTCCCTTTAATTTAGCTAAATGTTTTTGACGATTTCTTTATTGTTCGAGGTGCATTATTATTTGAAATAATAGTGTAATATACAATTTGTGTGAATACCCTATGAATTCGATGCTATCAGTTTAATTGACACTGTTCTTTTTTATTATTCTATCTTGCACAACCATGGTCGTAATTTTCTTTAGGGATTCATAAGACCAAAGCAGTTTTTAACACATTTTTTAAATATTACAATATTAATTTTCCTAAGTTCTATTTTAAGGCTTTACCTACTAAAGTACGCTCGATTGGTTCTTTTTAAATATTGTTTGGATTAGCATTTCTAAGGTTTCAACCAATTCCTTTTAATAGAAGAGTTATTTTGTATAAACTAACTTGTAACTGCTTTTTAAAATATCATTAGTGAATGCTTTTGTCAATAGAATCCGCGTTTTAAGCGATTGATAAAATTTTAATATACTATTTCACTATTCGCACTTAAATAGATGATTTAATTTTACCTTCTTTAACCCTTTTATGGTGACCATCTTTTACTGAATTTTTAATCTTTTTACTATAAATTTTTCAAAACACAAATTTTCACCTAATTAAATCGGGAAATGCTCTAATTAAATAAGACAAAATTTAAAACAAAAAACTACTGTTAGGAATAATATGGGATTCGGAGCATCTTATGCGGCACGTACATGTGTCGTTCGTCCCCAAGTAATTAAGAAATGTTATCATATTATGAAGAATTCTTCGTAAGGAAAAAAAAATTCATTGGATATTTTTTATTAGCTTTTATGATTTTTCCGAACTTGTGAAAACATCTATTTGGCACTGTAAATTATCTATTCTGCTATATCTATATTTATAAATATATCTAATTATTATCTAATTAAAGTGTCCAAACTGGGATCACTCAATTTTTCATTCAGTTGGAAAACTGTTAAAATCAATCAAGTGTAATACCTATCCTACTTTTCTTGAAGTTCTATTGTCTGTAATTTATTATGTTGAACTGATTTAAATATATCTGATCAAATGTCGTAAATAATAAGATTTCTGGGTAATTTGTGTGTCCACGGCAGCCTAAGCCAAAAGATTCCTGGTTTGAATCCAGACCTGGACACTGTTTCACTTAGTTGGAAATTGCATTTAGAATGATAGTTTACACTTTTTATTCTCGATAAGTATATATCTTGAGTTACTAAAATGTAAACTTACGATCCCTAAAATAAAATTATTCAGGTAAGTACCCATTCAGATTACCACTTTTGTAATTTTCCAAATTTATAAAACTTGTTGTAAATTCTCATGAAATTCTCAAATATTTAAGTCAATAGTTTATTACAAGCATAGCATCACATGAATTTTCTGTTTTACATAAATATAATAGAAATTTCTAGAGAGAAAAAGGTTTTCGTAACTGATTGTTCATAAAAGTCATATTCTTTTGAATAGCCATTTTAAATTTTCACATCTGAAAATTTATTAAAAATATTCAAGCCAAGTTCCTAAAAGATTTATAACCTTCTTTAATCGTAATATTAGCAGACATTTAGTTTTTGTAGATAACTAAAACACACCATTTACGATTACTTCAATAGGCTCTTCCGGTTTGATAACGGAAACAAAATGAATTTCAAATTGTTTATCAGCAACAATCGCAAAATGCTATTTTCTGAACACGTGAGCACTCAAAAGAAAATTCTATGGAAAGTTTAGAAAATAGGTACTACTCTAATAGCACAGCAATTCAAAGTGTCACAGTCTCTACAATGAACTGAAACGTGTTAACTTTCATTTGGTCACTCCCTTCTGCAATGCCATTCCTCTCAGAACTCGCTGTGACTGCTGCTTTGTAACGAGTCACCAGGTAACTTTACAATGCAGTTATGTTACGACATTCATGTGACCTTCATTTGAAAATTTACTGTAAGTCATCATGATAGCTGCTTTGTGGCGAGTTTCAAAATGGCAGAAAATGAAATAATCTAGTGACGACTTTTCGAAAAGGAGTGTACTGATGACTTCACAGAAATGCCTCGGTCTCCTGAAAGTCACCTTATGACTTTATTGTGAAGTTATTTCGTAACACATCATATTGCAATGCCCACGATAACTTCAAAATTAAGTCTTCAAATGAGTCGCATAATAATCACAGGGTAACTTCATTGTAATGTCATCTGGTGCGTCATCATAATGACTTCATATTGGAGTCATTAAATTATTTAATTTGAGACTAACAATTTGAGTCTAATATTGAGACGAATGAAACTTCCCATGTTTTGTTTCACCGCAGTGCTGTGACATTTGTAACCATGTGTGACGTGAAGGAAATGTCAAATATACTAGCTGTGCTGTCAGAATAGTACTTATTGGAATTATTTTCTTTGGAGCACTCGCATACTCAAAAATTAGCCTGTTACGGTTGTTACTTAACCTCTTCGCTACTGCGTATTAATACTATATTATTAATTACACTGGAAAAAAAAAAAAAAAAAAAAAAAGGCGATTTTACGGGAGTATTACTGGTAATCTGGACGCCAATACTATTTACTGTTTTTTAACGGAAAAATTTCCGTGAATTCAGGGAAAAACTCGAAAAAAAAAAAACCCGGAATTTTTTCCGTTAAAAAACAGTAGATTGTACTGGCGTCTAGATTACCAGTAATAATTCCGTAAAATCGTCCGTTTTTACAATTATTGAATTATTTATTTTCCCATTTGACTTCAGAGCAAGTTTTTTATTTTATTTGCCTAAGCGAGAATTTTAGACTTCGAAACATATCATTCTGATATTGAAATTGTAATTATGTTCGAGTATCATTAATAAAATGGGACAAAATGGGGTTCCCCATTTGGGGATTCAGGGTCGAAATAGGTTAAGGTTGCTAGTATTCCAGCTTTCGAATTCCCCTCACTAGTGTTAAGTCTATAGACGTTTGATGCATTCGTATATTCAAAGTATATACTTAATTTTATCTGAAGTGTTAAAATTTTACTCACAGGTCAACTTTTAACACACAAAACATTAAATTAAACATAGATTTAGAAATATTTTGGGAGCTAAAAGAAAAATATATTTTTTCAAAAGGATAAAATGATTGAAAAATATTAATTTCCCGAGGAGATATTTTAAATATAGAAAAGATAGTCTAAGATCATACTCTTAGCATTAGCTGAGTGGAATTCGGAAGCTGAATGATTTAGCAGCCTTAAGTTTTGCATCTCAGTATATATAAAACATACTGATTTTTGTACATACTGAGATTTTCGCAATTTTCGCTTAATATTTATTTATTGACATCAAAATTTGCATAATTTCATTTTATTTAATCCTCCTTGTATATTATTATTTTCATATGGTAGTTTGTGTGTACTCAATAATGCAGATATTGAATAAATCGCATGTTTTGAAACTTGTAGAGAGCCATGAACAAATAACGAAAATAATCTAGAAAATTCCATCACCTAATTCTTTTCATTTCACTTTTGAGCTTAGTCTGAGTGCTTTGAGATATATTTTCTTGTATTTCGAGTTTCAAAAGTGGAGAAAATAATTTCCTTTTTGCTACTCGAATGCAGTACAATAAAATTACTGTTTTATTATGTTTACTTCAACTGTTATATTAAATTTCTTCTTGAGTCGTGGATTTAAGTGCTGTCTGATAAATTTCAAAATTTCTTCTGTTGTTGTATAGAAGTGATTGGTGAAAACTTATAGAGTATATATAATATATAAAACTTAGAGAATGTTGGTTCCAGAAACGAATTTTCCTTAAATTGTGGATCACGCAGTTAAAATAAATATTGCGATTCCCATAAATATAATAAAATGGATCGTTGTACTTTTGATTGTGCTTCGAACACTATCAATAAATTTATTTCTGCTGACATAATTCAAAGACATAAATTTTCGAATTGAAATTTATATTGCCTAGAAAAGTTTTTTTTTTTTAATTAATCATCCGTGAATTATTTTTAAATGGTTGAAAAACATATTGTATTTAAAATGTACTTATTTTTTATTTAAAAGGAATTAAAAGCAAAAGTTATGCTAGTTTTATTAAAATCTTCTATTTATTACAGAATTATAAAATGCCCAGAAATAAAATTTACAACCACAAAAAAATATTAAGAGATATTAAATAGTTTTTGTGATAAATTTAAACTTTAGACATTTTAGTACAAAGAAAAAAAAGTTTAGATCCAAGAGCAGAAGTTCTTTGAAAAAAATCTTTTCTCGTGCAAAACGGAAAAAAAAAACCTTTCAAAGACTGATTTTACCATTGGATATTTGGAAAAGCAAATATGTCTGCTTTCTGTATTTATCAAGTACACTATTAGTGAACTTGATATGAAGTTTATATGTGATATGAGAATAAAATGTGCACAATTCACAGAAGTTGATTTCAGTACATCCACAAATAAAATTTAAAAGCATGAAAGACTTCATTAAAGAAATCAAAACGGGATTATTTGAAACTCAATATCACTATTATTAAAGAATAATTCAAAAAGTAGCCGATATATATGTATAACTAGATGGAACCCGTCAAAACTTGACGGCACCAAAGAAAGAAAAAGGTATTTTCCAGCTATTAAAGGATTTTTTTTACGACTTATCTTCAGCAAAAATTTTAATAAATAAAAGAAAAACCTGCATTTTACATCCAGACAAATGACCCGCAATTGGCAGAGTTCAAACATGCTGTCATAGAATTAGAATCTCTCTCATTTGATAATTTACCATTTACAAATACAACCCCAATAAATTGTACATAACATGAATAAATCATAAATTACTGTCATTACTCATTTCATACAAAATATACATACTTCACTTACTTCGCAGCAAAATAAGACTGAATTTATAGTTTGCCATTTAGTAACAACTATAACAATGATCCTCTCAGTGGTTATTTTGTTGTTACATTACCCACCCCATTCAACAAATAAACATCTGCGTTTTCAACTAACTTTTCTATTACCTTTTCATAAATCAAAAATACATGTAAATTTCACATATTAAAAAAATTAATAATATTTATTCTGGCTAGGTGAAACCCGTTAAAAGTTGACGGCAACAATAAGAAAGAACCAAAGAAAAAAAGTATTTTGCCACTATAAATTTTTTTTTAAAGATTAATATAATATTTATCAAAAATTTCAATATGCTTTTCCATTTACTAACGTAAACCCAATATGACATGATCCTCGGCGAAGAATCGGTGCAACGCTGCGACACACATCGCCGACTCTTGAAAATGTTTGAAGATTATTTTTCAACTGTTAAAGCTTTTTTTTTTTTAAATGCTAGAAATCATTTGCTATGTACAAAAATTTGTCTAGGTACCGTAAAAAACACAAATTTCGGCAAATAATTACAAAAAATAAAGCAAATTTCGTCTAAATCCCCCCCCCCAAAAAAAAAAAAAATCGCCCGAAAATTTTGTAAATAGATGTGCGAAAAAAAAACAGCAAATTTCGTCAAGAGATTGCCCAAAACAACAAATTTCGTCAAGAGATTGCCCAAAACAACAAATTTCGTCAAGAGATTGCCCAAAACAACAAATTTCATCAAAAGATCTCTAAAAAATTTGTCAAAAAACTGAAAAAAAAAATTGTCTAGGTATCCCAAATAAAACAAATTTCGCGAAAGTATTGCGAAAAATCAAAATTTGCCAAAATGTCTAAAAAAATGGCAATTTTTATGAAAAAATTTCGAAAAAAAGGCAAATTTTGACAAAAAAATCCCTAAAAAGTGGCAAATTTGTAAACATATTGTGAAAAAAAATTCAAAATATTCTGAGAAAACAACAAATTTTAACAAATGATTGTGAGTAAGCAACAAATTTCGTCAAAGGATTGAAAAAAAGCAAATTTCATCAAATAATCACAAAAAAGATAAATTTCGCAAAAATCAATAAATTTTGCAAAAAGATCTTAAACAAAACGGCAAATTACATCGAAAGAAATCGAGAAAAACGATAAACTTTACCAAAAGACCTCAAAATGAAGAATTTTGTCAAGGTATCATAAAGGAAGCAAGTTTCGTCCAGAGATCTCAAAAAGCACATGTCTAGGTTATCTCAAAAAAAGGTAAATTTAGCTAAAAATAGCTAAAAAACGGCAAATTTCTCAAAAAATAACAAAAAACGACAGTTTCGCAAAAAAAAAAAAAAAAAAAAAAAAAATCACGAAAAAAGGAAAAATTCGATAAAACAGCAAATTACTTCGAAAAATTGTTAGAAGAAATGACAAATTTTATTGAAAATCCCCGACAAAACAAATAATTTTTTCCTGGTATCATAAAAGACATGAATTTCATCAACAGATCGCGAAAATACATAAAATTTGTCTAGGTTCTTCAAAAAACGCAGATATTGGTAAAACAGATTGTGAGAAAAAAACACATTTTGTCAAAAGATGAAAAAAAGAGGCATATTTCATCAAAAGATCACAAAAAAGGTAAATTTTGCACAAAAAAAAAAAAAAAAAAAAAAAAGTGAAAAAAATGACAAATTTATGAAAATAACAATAAAAAAAACGAAAAATTTCACAAAAAAAAAAAAAAAAAAGGCACGAAAAAGGATAAATTCAATAAAACGGCAAATTACATCGAAAGACAGCGAGAAAAAACGACAAATTTCACAGAAAATCCCTGAGAAAACAAATATTTTTTTTCTGGTATCATAAAAGACATGAATTTCATCAAAAGATCGTGAAAATACATAAAATTTGTCTAGGTACTTCAAAAAACACAAATACTGGTAAACAGATTGTGAGAAAAAAACACATTTTGTCAAAAGATAAAAAAAGAGGCACATTTCATCAAAAGATCACAAAAAAGATAAATTTTGCAGAAAAAAAGCGAATATATGACAAATTTCTAAAAATAACGAAAAAAACCCAACAAATTTCACAAAAAAAATCATGAAAAAAGGATACATTCGATAAAACGGCAAATTACATTGAAAGACAGCAAGAAAAAACGACAAATTTTACCGAAAATCCCTGAGAAAACAAATAATTTTGTTCTAGTATCATAAAAGACATGAATTTTGTCAAAAGATCACGAAAATATATAAAATTTCTCTAGGTACTTAAAAAAACGCAAATATTGGTAAACAGATTGTGATAAAACAACACATTTTGTCAAAATATGAAAAAAAGAGGCACATTTCATTAAAAGATCACAAAAAAGGTAAATTTTGCAAAAAAAAAAAAAAAAAAAAAAAACTGAAAAAAAAAATGACAAATTTTTGAAAATAACAAAAAAAAAACGAAAAATTTCACAAAAAAGTCACAAAAAAGGATAAATTCAATAAAACGGCAAATTATATCGAAAGACAGCGAGAAAAAACGACAAATTTCACAGAAAATCCCTGAGAAAACAAATACTTTTTTCCTGGTATCATAAAAGACGTGAATTTCATCAAAAGATCGTAAAAATACTTTAAATTTGTCTAGGTACTTCAAAAAATGCAAATATTGGTAAACAGATTGTGATAAAACAACATATTTTTTCAAAAGATAGAAAAAAAGGCATATTTCATCAAAAGATCGCAAAAAATAGCAAAAGAAACGCCAAATTTTTCAAAAAGATAACGAAAAAACGACAAATTTTACAAAAAAAAAATGATAAATTCGATAAAACGGCAAATTAAATCGAAAGATCGTGCGAAAAAAACGACAAATTTCATCAAAAGACCTCGAGAAAAAGACTGATTTTCTCCAGGTATCATAAAAAATGTGATCTTCGTCAAAAGATCCCGAAAACACACAAAATTTGTCTAGGTACTACAAAAAATGCAAATTTTGCCAAATAATAATAATAAAAAAAAAGAGCTAGCAGTAAATATGGTACATAAGGTCTGCATTATCACGAATGATTGCTATGCAAAAAGAGGGATCTCTTGTGATAATTTTATTTTTCTTCGTTGATTATAATGATCTTCATATTTTTGGAAAAACATTGTTGAGAGATCAAGAGATTGAAAAAAAATATATATATATACATAGCAAATTTCATCAAAATATTCTCCTCTGTGTCCCCCCCCCCCCAAAAAAAAAAAAAAAAAAAAAAAAAAACTCAGCAAATTTCGTCACAGGAACACTATTAAAAAAAGGATTTTTTTTTTTTTTTTTTAAAGGGAACTTCGAGTCAACTCAAGACAAAAAAAGTGAAACATTAAATAAATATTAATGATTTACAAAGCTGTTTAAAACTGGCTTTTTTTCATTTCATATGCAATTCACCATTCTTCGGCGAAAATAATGTAATGTAAATACTTCCTAAACATTATGAGTTAGCTCAAAAATGAAATTTTAAGGGGGAAAAAAATCGCAGATGTTATACAGATATCGCAGATATATATAAAAAAAATCACAGTTTTCTTGACATGAGTATTATAAGAAAATGAAGCACAAAATAAATAATGATTTGCCAATCTGTTTATATCCATAAAGTCAATAACATCCGTCAAAAATCCCTGCTTTTTTCTCCCTTAAAAAAAAAAAAAGTGATATCTAACCTGGTTTTTTTACACATACTTAATACAAATTTGAAAATTACAATTCGGAAAATGCTTAATCGGCAAGAAAATAAATAAAAACTTTAATCATTAACTATTGAATGTTTAAATTTCATAGGAAACTGTCGAAAAAAAAAATCGTTTATCTACATTAAGCCTAAATTATGTTTGCTGGCTAAAAAATGGAATAGAAATAGAAATAAAATAACTTACGTAAAGGGAGAAACGGGGAAAAAAATGTTTTTCCAAAAAATGAAAATCATTGTATTAACCAAGAACAATAAAATTATGAAAAGAAAAAGAAATCCTTCTTTTCGCATTCATTTTCATACAACAGTGATAATGCAATCCCATATTTACCGCTTGCTGGAAGTATGTGTTTTCAGAGAGTAAGTACTCTTCTCTGATTGGTTCACGTTCTCAGATATCGGCGCAAATGTCGATGCGTAGAGACGAATTTAAAACTATGCTGACTTTTTCTGGCTATCCTTTTAATATATAGATATGTTTATTAGTAAAAAATGTTTGAATTGGCTTTATTTAAAAATGTTTAGCTTCGCAACTACTTCGTCGTGTAAAATATGAAATCTGAAATATATCATGTTTTCTACTAAAAGTATATTCAGAGGTATAAACACTTAACAAACACAAAGATAGAAATGACAATTGAGATGATATTTGGCGAATAAAACAGCATTTTAAGAATCAGTTAATGTTTTGATATGGGATGGTTTACAAATTTGGAGGCCTTGGGCACAGATGCTTATGGGGGCCCTTTTGCACCAATACTTACAGGGGGATTGACAAAAAAACTGATAAAAGATAGTTACAACTGTAACCATTAATGACTTAACAATATCCATTAAAATTTAAATACGATAATCAATAAATTACTTTTAAATAAGTATTTCACAATTATGAAAGTTAAATGAGTAGATGTTTTATAATAAATTGTGAGTTGCTAATTATCTTTTTCTTATGCAAGTCTATATATCTGAATGATAAAGTATGCAAAAATTAATTATAATTTTTGACTGCAGCAAGCTACAATTATTTAAAATATTAGAGAGCTCTACAGCCTACAAGCTACGCTCACCAACAGTCAAATAATCTGACGATAACAGGAAAAGGATGAAACAAGAATTAAAACTGCAATATATTTTTAAAGTGATAAATTAAAAGAAAATATTCACTATAATAAAGTAATGAATGGATGTTTCAGACAAAATGTACAATGTTATAAAAATACAATATGAACATAATAGAATGTAGAATGAAAAGTAAAATTTTATTGGATATTAAAACTACAACAGATTTTGGACAATCATTGAATAACCATCAGCAGAATTTGGGGGCCACTGAAAATAAGGGACCCTCGGCAAGTGACCCGAATACCCTGCCATAAATCTGTCGCTGGTTTTGGTGCATAAATATCGAAATTCTTTATATCATTAATTTTGAGATTTAGACTTGGATTTGTATAATGAAAAGTATTTGTTCTCCGAAGAATAATTTGTCCATTTTATATAAGGTTACATGTTGAGCGTTAGTTGCATCGATACAACCCAACACAATCTGTGCCACAGTAAAAATTAGCATAAACGGCACTCTTTGTACAACTTTTTAAAAACTGATTTATTTATGAAAATATACTTTAGTTTCAGCAAAATAGAAAAATATAGTGTTGACTTTATTTATATAAAAAGAAAAACATACAAATTTTATCTGGTATTCACTTCATATTTTTGAAGCATCATTTTCTATATTTTAATTTCACCACAGTTATCTTTATATACTTTTTCTTTTCCTGAAAACACACCCATATAAAAATATTGAAAAGTAAAGTATAAAAGTAAAATATTTATTTTGATGATCAGACGATGAAAAGTAAGATTCAATAAAATTCACTTGAGGTAAACTTCTTATTGTTTAATCGAGCGGCCTTGACCCATTTTGCCCTGCGCTTGAACAACAAAATGTTAGTATCGCAAAGATGTTAAATAAAAGTTATTCTTCTAGAAAGAAAAATATTTACAGAAAAAATACCTTAAAAAAACTAAAAGTGTGGTGGGAAATATTAAATTTCCGCATAGTCTTTTTATAAACACATCATGATGGGAAGAAAGCACCATTTTTATAAGTAAATTTATAGAAAAAGGCTTATTTGTTTATGTGATTGTTATTATGATTGCTGAAAATAATTCGCTAGAGAAAAACCCATTTCATTCATAAATACCTATAAAATTTTATAAATACACAATCTAGTTACTTCTAATTGCCTGTTATTTGTCATCTTTCGGAATCAACTTAACCCTTTACTGCACGATTTTTTCTATTTTTATGGAAAAAAAAAATATTTGAAATATATATATTGGTCTAAGATTGCAAAAAACAGTAAAAAAAAAAAAAAAAATCAAATTTTCAGCTAAAATTTGATATTTTATGGTCTGTGCTCTTTGCCATTCATATAGCATACACAATTAGGTTTTAAAATATTGTATTGCTATATTTTGCAACTGAATGAACTTAAATTAATTTTATCTGCTTAATGCTCTGCAATTCTTTTTATATTAATATTTTTAAGTATTCAGTAAAAATGATGAATACGTTAATCTTACGTTAATAGCTTGATCGAAATTTCTTTTGTTTCCGAAGAACAAATTCTAGTTTTTTTTATTGTGCAGCTATTTGATATAGACAAAATAAGTGTTATTTCATTCTTTGGATTGTTCCTGATCAAGGACAGCGATCATATTAGCACATAATGAAAATTATAATGTTTTTAGGTTTATGCTAGATATGACACGTGGTGTAGTAAAGGTTTAAAATAACTGCAAATAACAATATTTTTACGAAAAAAAATTAAATGTAAATTAGCTGTAAAAAAGCTGTAAAAAAATAAAATTAATAAAATTTAAGTTTTTAAAAATAACCGTGGATGTTTTATCACAAAGCGATTATTACCAGAAAAATGACAGCATAGTAATATACTCTTTATAAACAACATTTCGTAGTATCTTGGTGAAATTATCTTTTAATTTTAAAAAGAAAAATGATTCAGAATCTAACCCCCCCCCCCTCTTCCCCCAAATAACCTTTTCATTATCTGGGTCCACATATGAAGACCTTCATTTTTTATAGTTTTCTTAATGACAGTCGAACATGATTCAAAAATCAATCTTCGAATAATAGGTTTCAATGTTTAAAATTCCAAATGATGCATAAAGATTATTATTTTTTCTCTGAAGTCGAATTGGAGAAGAAATAATATACTAATAATGAATAATATTAAATTAATACTCACTAGTCAGTAGCGAAGAGGATAATCTAAATTTAAAATTTGTACAATTCTTATGAAATCTGTGGATGATTTTTACCAATATTATTTCTTGATGTCTTCGGTCTGTTTTAATATACATCAATCACCATAAAAATGATTAGAGGATAGGAATATACATTTTTTACGACATTTCGTTGTATTTAATTGCCTTTTATCTATTAAAAAAATGAATTTATGACCCCACCACCACACACCCCACCTCCATCGCATCCTTGACCCCTTCATATTCAATTTTAGATGCCCCAAGAACGATGATCGCGAGGTATGTCGAAATATTATAAAAGTCAATATTGTAGTAAATCCTTTATAGCAGATGAAGCGTGACTTTTTAACAGAAAGGATTTTCCAAGTAGTCGTATCTGTCTTTTCAGTTCATTGTTCGTCAATGCTGTGAATGAGTTTCTTTTACTACGTTACGGAATGCAGTAGGATGTAGAAAGATCCGTATCACCGTATTGGTTTTCAATTGATAAGCTGTTTATTGCGCTACCACGTGAAATCGATAAAACTGAGTATAGGTGGAGGAAAATGCTAGGTGCTTTCAGATTAATGAATCGTTAATTGAGGCTTAGTAATTGACGGTATTTTTAACGGCTATAGGAAGAATGGTTGAAAATGTAAACTTGGCGTACATGTTCTATTCCAAATTACTGTAGTATTCGTAAAAATAACCATCGACAATCTATGTTAAAAAGTGTGTTCATGTATGTTGGCGATAGCGGGAAAATCTACCTTGCGTAGAAGTTCTGAAAATTTGGTTGAGGATAATTCAAAACAGATGCTAATGCATCTGAGGCTGAGATCTGAGATTTTGTTTCCCCTTATAATGAGTCGATGTTAATAAAAAACAAAAATCCCCCCAAAAAGCGTTTTATTTCAAACGCGTGGGCGCCTGTGTAGTTTAAACAGTTCAGCAAATCTCCCTGCAAATAAGAAAAGAAAGGTCGAGGGGTCTGCGTTATTCGTTCCGTCTTTGAAAACGCGCATCAGTCGAACCGTTAATGAAAAATACCGATTTACTTCTAATACTTTATTCCCAAAGATAATCAAATTAATATTTTTTAAATGCGAATATTAACAAGCACTTCGTACCTCATAGCAGCGCTGTTTTTTTTTTTTTTTTTTTTTTGGGGGGGGGGGGGGGGATCATAATGCTCTTAACATAATAGTCTTAATATTCTAATTTTAAATTTTATGCATTCATTTCTTCTTACCAAGCGCTGAAAATTTATTTTTAAAAAATCATGAAAAAAGAAAGAAAGAAAAAGACATAGTTCGGTAACTTCACTTGTCTGATATTTGTATATTCAGAAAAATGATTCCGTTATCAAGTGGTTTTGCGAACCTCCCTTCAGATTTCGATATGAGCCGTAATAGAACAAAGTTACCAAGAAAAAAAAGGTGTTATGGGGGGCGGGGGGACCTCATTAAAAGTCAGATGCGTTACATAAATAAAGTAGAAGTACTGATACATAAGAAAATTAACAAAAGTAATTTTCATAAATATTATATTAAATGACATTTTGAAAATTTTTAATTTTCATTGGAAATTTTGTGTCTGGCGCACATATTCCAAGGGGCTGTACGATAACCAAGCCGTGGGACTCTAAGGCTTTTATACTGGCATGAAAATGAAAATTCGGATTATTTTTTCATCAAACTTGATCTTTGAAAAATACATGCAGTAACTGTTACAAAACAGCACATATGCGCTTGCCATAAGTCTTTTGAATAAAGTACTTTCCTTTTTTATTATTATTAAAAATCTTTTCATTTAGAATGAGCAATCAAAATTGTGTTTGTAGTCAAATCTTTAAAGAACACTCGATGAAAGCTTGAATGAGTTTTGTCAATTAATATTAAATTTATGCAGGGCTCCATTTCCGTATGCTCAAATCAATTATTTGCACAGGGCCCTCTGATTAGGACACCCCACCCAATTCACCCTAAAATCAACATGTTACCTTTGTACAAGGTGTGTACACTTCTTAAAAATTCCAAGGACCACTATTTCAGATTAGAAATCCTTGCCTAACTTTTTTCTCCAGATTAAAAACCTTACTGCAAATTAATCGCAGAATTTGTTCAGCGATTAAATGAAGCACAAAGTTTTATATCCGAATATTAAAACAGAGCTGTATGCACCCTATTTATAACAGTGGTAATAATGTAACTTGTGATGGGAGAGAGATACGCAGAAAATCTTTTGCCCCAGAGCCTTCTGTGATTGTGATAAAACCTGGATTTATGAATTAATAGTATAATACATAGATATTTATTTTAGTATCCAGTATTTCAATTTGTACTTTAAAAGCATATTTTGACAATAAAAGCGTATTTAATATAGGTACGCGAAAGTAGAAGCTTGGCGGAAAAATTATTTTACATGTATATTTGCCTCGTAACATTATAAAAACAAATACATATTTATAAAAGTATGTTTGTATTTTCGGAATCTTTTATCGTAAAATCAGAAATCCGCCGAATTGACGAGTTCCATAAATTTAGTAGTAAAAAAGCTAAAAATGTAGTTAAAGCTTTAAGTATGCATTAATTTTCTTTTTTCCGCGCATGAAGTTACATAGCGGAATTAGTTTTATACTTGTAAACATTTTTTTTTTTTAAGTAATATCTTTTCAAACGATTCATACATTTCTGTTTAGTATTTTTTGTGCATTTACTTGCATTTATTAAATATATAAGCTTTTCGCCAACGAATGTGTGAACTTTTTTCTTTATTTTAATAATTCTTATTTTCCTCCTTTAATCATGAGCGAATTTCTTAGTAAAAAACTTTTCGTTACTACATTCCCTGATAGCCGGCAGCACTAATCGATGCAGCAGCACTAATTTAGATGGTTAATGTTAATAAAATACATCTTTAAAAACTTTTATTTTGCGAAAGAAATTTTCAACTAAAACTGATGTAGTGCCATTATCAACATTATTACACACGCTAGCATAACGGTAATTCGATCTAAAAAAATTCAGCGAGAAAGTGTCATTCGCGGTTCTCAAAATTACATCTTTCCTGCTCAAAAACGCGAAATTTTCAGATTCATTTTTAAAAGCAAAAGCATGGCACTTTCCGGGTTGATTATTGATTAATTGTCATCTAACATTTTTTCTTTTTTCAATAAATGAATCGCATCTTGTGTTAATAAGCGTTTATAGTTTTAAGATGGAACTTTTTCGGACTGTATCGCTGGTAACCACCGGATTTTTTTTTTTTTTTTTTTTTTTTTTTTTTTTAGCGCTCAGTACAAATGTGAGAAAGTGGTAGAGGTCTGCACGGGCCTGGCCCGTGCAGACCTCCCGTGCCGGCCCGTGCCGGCCCGGCCCGCGGGCCGGCGGAATCGTTTCAAATTTTCTAACCGGCCGGGCCAGCAGAATCAGAATAGTTTTCTCAACGGGCCGGCAAAAAATTGAACGGGCCATACGGGCCGGGCCGGGCCGATAAAGAAAATTTTCGGGCCTGCCGGCCCATTCTGAAGATTTAAGCAGAAACGATAAAATATGATCTATTTTCAATGCAAATGGTTTTAACGAGAATAAATATAAATGTGCGTCACGAGCCATACTAGTTTGACAGCATCAATATAAAAATGTAACTTGTACTGTGTGAGATCGGCATCGGACAGTTAAATTGTGTGTAACCCGTTTTAATATTTTTTTAGCTGACTCATACCGGGCCGAGATCAAGCTTGCATCATTTTTCTACATATAGATTTGCCTGACCGGAACAAGACTTAATTGTTCTCAAGATCTGTAGGGCAGACAACATGATTTGTAAAATTATTAACAGCGATAAAGAACTTATGTTAGATTAATCTTTGGATATATACATCTTGATGTTTTTAAATTAATTTCTCAATAACACAAAAGTTTGACACATTTTCAGATTAATTTTTAATTGTAAAAACATAAAAGTGATAAGCCTGACTATTGAAGGCATTTGGAATCGAATAGCATTTTTCATTTTTGATGAATAAAATACTTGCATAAATTTGTTCTGATACAATAATTTCTCAAATGGTTGCAGGTTTTTCTCCCTTCCCATGCTATCGCTTCCGGAAATTCTATTGAAAATGCTGACTATAACAATAATTTATTTCTTTTCAGTATTCTTAAATTGCTTGTATCAAAAAACGGTTAATGCCACTTGATTATATAGTTTCTGAATAAAGATACCTGCAGTGCGTTTCTGAGAAAAAAATGAATTTAGAAATGTATCAGAAAGGCGTATATTTGAGTTAACGAATGAATTTGGATTTAAAATCTTTAATAAAATGATATAGAAATATTTTTATAAATCTTCTTTTATTAAACAGCTTCAAAAGTTACGATGTTTTTAACTTTCTTTCTTTTTTCTTTTATTCTAAGCCATATTAATTTTTTGATGAATCTTTATTTGATTGTTGAAAGCCTAAGAATCTTAGTAATCACTAATGTTGCTAATGTGTATTTCCTGTAAAATATACTGTAAAATCATTCCATAGATATGTATGCAGTATTCTTTTAAAAAATCTTAATAATATGAAAAAAATCTGAATTTTTTAGAAATCGTAGAAATTGTAACGGGCCAAAACGGGCCGGGCCGGGCCTGTTTTCACTGATTTCTGTACGGGCCGGGCCCGGGCCGAATTTTGAAGTTTTACAACGGGCCGGGTCGGGCCGAAAATTTTTTCCTACGGGCCGGGCCGGGCCTGGAAATTCCGGCCCGTGCAGACCTCTAGAAAGTGGCCAGTCTTGGAAAAAAAAAATGGATCTTGGACGGGCTTGAGGGACTCTCTGAATTCTGCGGCGGGTGTTCCCCTAATCGGGTCCTTTGACTTTTTCTATTTAATGAGAAAAAAAAAAAAGTTCCGACTGCATTGTTTCTAAATTAGAACCACATGAAATTTTCATGCGTTTGAGAACAAAACAAGGAATTTTAAAATGCGCCAGATAATAGCCACTGTGGATTTTGATATAAAGAAGGTTGAGTTAGTTGAAACATAGGAGTCTGTACTTGAAAAAAAAAAAAAATTAGGTCTATATTGCTATTTTATTTTGTAAAGTCTTTCTTATTTGCAAATATTTAAAATATATTTTTCGTTAATGATTTCTAAATGTTCAGTGGGAGATCTTTTTAGACTCTAAAAACACTAAACATATGTTGAAGCTCAAATTTTACAAACTGGAAATTGGACAGCTTCTATACTGGACTGAGATTCTATATGATACTAGTATTATATAGAATCTCATGTAGTTGTGGCGAAAAATAAATGTAAATACCCTCTACTAACTCTGCGAATCATTGTCGTAGAAAAAAAGTTACTGGTACCAAATGAAGAAAATAAAGTCTTCGTTTAAATCATGTACATAAAAGTTGATTAGGAAGCCATCTTACGTATTAAAACGATATCATTTTTTTTTTTTTTCAATAGCAGTACTCAGTTCTGACAGTATTAATGAGCTTCACACCCTTTAAGTAGCCTAAAAATTTTTTTCATGCAATTCATTACGATAGATTTCCGAGGAATTATTTTTAAACGAGCATATTTGCATATTTTAGGGGCTGTATCCAAATTTAAGTTCGGTAAGCGATTGTTGGCCGAGAAAGCCCTTAGGCGTATCTTAGGCGCCAATGAATCGGTTATTGAAGACTGCTAGATTATATAATAGCATAAGAAGTTTCAAAATATTTCAAAGCCACTTCTATCGTAGACGGCCCCTTAAATCATCATCTTCCGGTTTTTTAAGCATAATTTAAAAATTACGTGGAAGAAAATTTTGAAATTTTGGATTTTCATAAAGCAGGACGTAAGAAATCTAAATCCATCAAAAAATTTGTAGGTTGCAATTCATAATTTTTTCAAATATTAATTTCATAATTCATGTCATAAAATTATAAAAATTGCAAATTCAGTGTATTTATACTTGGGTATTTTTGTATTTTAGTATTATTGCTAGATAAAAAAAAAAAAAAAAAAATTAGCACATTAGGAGTATAACTTCAGGAGGTATTAAGAAAAATATGATAAGATAATTTAACATTAAGAGCACTAAATTTTGAATGTTTCTAATACAAAAATTCATCATTCAATTGAAATTTTATGTCTAGGTATAGTCTGAACCGAAGATTTAAAATATTCTGTTAAAATTTGGTATTGCCTTTGAAAAAAAATGAAGTTTGGGTTCGTTTTAATATGTAGATGCCCCTTTAAGTAAATTTTATAGATATCATTTAAAAGTAGATTTTATTTCCAATCGTTTGGTATCAGTGACTGTCCTTCTACAATAATTTGTTGAGGATTATTGTAGAATTGCCCCCCCCCCCCCCCCCCCCCAAGCAGAGCGATAATTTCATGTAGCAAGCAAGCAATAGTTTCATGTTACCGTAAAATCAAGTAAATTTTCTTTTGCCTCTTCTGTGAATTTACTTTTCTCGAAATGTGTCACTTTTTTTAGGAGTGAGCGTATGTCTATGTAATTCTAGCATGATTTTTTCTGATAAAGCAGCTGTCGCAATTAGCAGAAGTAAAGCTAATAATGCTGTTCGATTTTATTCTTGTAGTTTTGTGTTTTGTCCAAATTATACATTTGCCTCAATTAAACGGTGTTCCAGATAACTGGAATTTACAGATTTTAATTTCCTTTTTGAAATAGATATTTAACGACAAATTTTGTTGCTGATTTGTCTACAGATATACAAAAGCAAATACTATTTTCACGCGGTTTATAGTTTAACGGCTCATATTGTCATTTTTGCTTATGACATATCGATAAAAGTGAAGTGATGGTTAGAAACAAACTAAACGATTTTAATATCATTAAAGAAGAAGAAAAAATAATAAATACTTGAAACATTTATTTTAAATCTGTAGCGGGAACAAACGAGTCATTAGCTCGTAACGATTGTCCAGCATTGTAAGATATAACTTTGTCCCTAGTCTCACATTTTTTAAAGAAGCGATAACATCTTTCATTAAGAAATATAATAACAATGAATACTTAATATCAACCCTTAATGGACAAATACTGCCATATAAGCGGTATTGGCACCCTTAACCAAATTTTTCATGGCACCACTTTTTTAAGAAACATTTTTACCGGTAATTTGACAACGCATGCAAGGGAAATTTACCAAAAAAATTTACTTTTAAATTATAATGGTGTAAATCGAATGTAAAAATAGAATCGTGTATTTAAAGCTATCATCCGTTAAGGGTTAAAATAAAACATAGGCCAGGCATTGATATTAAGTAAATTTATGTTAAAAGGCTTTTTATTTTCTCGAAAATCACTACCAGAACGGCGTTCCAGCACTATTGCTACGCTTATTACATGTTGCCACTCTCATATCCAGAAACTCTTTGGCAGGGGCGTGCGAAGAGAAAACTGCGCTCGGTGCAAAGTTATAATCCCCCCCCCCCCCCAATCCCCAACTTTTTCTTTCGACAGGTCAAAAATTGCATGGTTGTATAAATTTGGCGCCTTCTAAATTTCAGGGCCCGGGGTGCCCACCCTCTTCGCCCCCCCCCCCCCCCCCCCCCTTCGCACGGCGCTGCTCTCTTTATTAGGCTCAATGAAGATTTCATGTCGCCCGTGAGAGAACCTCCCCTCCCCTCCCGGAGGAACAAAACGTTCCACCCAAATGACTTGATATTTTTTGCTTGATAACAGTTCAAAAGCACGAATTCCCTCCCGTGAAGCTGCAATATTTTCTCCCGGAGAAACTGTCTGAATTTAACACTAATCAAATGTTTGTTCTTCTCTTGAAATAAATATTGATAAGAATAATGCCATATCACTAGGAGGCACGATAAAGCTTTCGACTTTTTTTTTTTTTGTATTATGATTTTCCTGGTGTGGAATAAGTCAATTTTGTGGTAATATATCGTAGTTGTGGTAAACAATAACTATGGGAGTTCAACGATTTCGACAGTAGCTGAATGGTATCGTATTATTTACACATCCGGTTGTTGCATATAAAAGTGGCAATGGAAATGTCGATTAAATGTGTTTATCATTTCCTCATATGAATTATAAAAGTGACGAAATTGTTAAATTCTTTACTGTTTACTTCTTTACTGTTTTCTTTACTATATTTTTAAAACATTAAATTGCAAAACAGGATATATACATAATTTTATACAGAAAATTTGTATTGATACTAATCAAAGTATGTGCGTTTTGGCCACAAAGTTTTTTTCTATTAAGTGACTACGCTAAATATTTAGCCCAAAACATTTATGATCTAAAAATTGTTCTGAATTATTTCACTCGAGATTCCTATAAGGGGAGCCATCCATTAATTAGGTCACACTTCAAAAAGTCTTCCACAAGGTGTAACACAGTGTGACATAGGAAAGGAGTGGATTAATACTTTGTGAGGTTACATATAAAACATAAAAATGCATTTTCCCCAATACTACGATAAATAAATAAGTAAAATATAAAGACTGAGTACGTGGTGTGTTAATGATAAATAATATCAATAATAGTATTCAAGTAAATAATCAAGTTATAGATTTTAAATTTTAGATACTTTATAACACAGAAAATTTTTTAAGAAGTGTGTGTGAGGGAGATGAACTGAATTTTTAATTTAAACTTAGAAAGTAACTTAGAATACTTACTTTAGTAACTCAGTAAACTTAGAAGTATAAACTTAGAATAGTCTTTAAGACTATTAAGAGCATTAACCCCGTGCTAAATAGGGGGAGGGGGTGCAGATTTTTTTTTTTTTTTTTTTTTTTTTTTTTTTTTTTTTTTCATGTGGCAAGCTCTTGGCCAATACACTACTAAGCACCCACTTCCCACACTCTTAACTCATTTTTTTCCACCACTAAGGAGGTGTTTTAATTTTTTATTTTGTTCATTATTACCCCATAAAATTTTACAAAAATTAAGAAAGAAATCTGCATAACAAATCTCAAAAATTAGAATCTTCTCACCACTTTCTGTGCATTGCTTTTCTACCTATAGTCGAGCGGGGTCTGAACTAGATTAAATTGTTATCAAGATGTGCAGAGCAGACAACATGATTTATAAAAGTATTAATAGCGATAAAGAACTTACGTTAACGTAATCTTTGGAAATATACTTCTTAGTGGTTCTTAAATTGACTTCTTAACAACGTGAAAATCTGAGACATTTGCTGGCTAATTTTTAATTGTAAAGGTATAAAAAATTACAAGCTTGACTATTAAATGGATTTGGAATAGAATAGCATTTTCTATTTTTCGTAAATAAGATACTTGTAATATATTTGCTGAGATATAAGAGATTTTTGTCACCTGGTTGCAGATTTTTCTCCCTTCCCATGTTGTCACTTTCAGAAATTTGATTAAAACGCTAACTTTGACAGTATTTTCTTAAATTGCCTGTATCAAAAAATGGATTACGCTGTTCGATTATATAGTTTCTGAAAACACCTGCTAATCTTATGCGTTTCCGAAAAGAAATGAATTCAGAAATGTATCGGAAAGTAGCGTCTTTGGGTTTGAAAAAAACTTTTTTAATAAAATGATATAGAAATATTTTCACATCTACTTTTTACTGTACATCTTCAAAAGTTATGATGTTTTTAACTTTTTTCTTTTATTTTAAACATATTAATTTTTTAATAAATCTTTATTTGAATGTTGAAAGTAAAAAAAATCTAAGTAACCATTAACATTGCTATTGTGCATTTTCTGCAAAATATAGGGGGAACTGGGGTACATTGATACATGGGGCACATTGATACACCCCCTCTACCGCTCACAGGGTCATTACAGGAAGTTTCACAACAGCTCCAAAAGATGATGCTAGTGTATTCAACTACACACAGAAAATCTTGGAATGATTCAGTAGTTTGATGAAATCGTAGTTTGATCGGGTGATTTATTGTTTTTGTTGTTCAAAAGTAAATATGAGTTGTACAATTGAAATGCTATTATACAACTGTTCCAGTATTTTCAACCAAAATTAATACTCTCCCTAGTAAGTACAGCTACTCTTTATCAGTTCTTCATTATTTATTGTTAGATATATTGTGAAATGTTGGATTTGAGACTCATTTTATTCAAAATCGCTGTATGGGGCACATTGATACAGTCTATGACGGGGCACATTGATACAGCCTAAATCCTTTAATAGTTCATATTTTCATTATCTTTTATTATTTTTTTTACCATACACTCCTTAATCCAACCTTTTTTTTCACGAAAAATTTCTAATATTAGTTTTTATTGAAGTGAAATAGCTCTAATTTCTTTATATTAGAACATTTTATAGTATTTTTGAAAACAGAAGATGTAGGAACTTACCCAGCATCTAGTGCTAGTAGAACTAATAAAAGAAAAGGACGCCATTCTGGCAAATCTCGAATTTATATCGATTCTCCAGAGAAAAAAGTATTTTCGAATGCGAAATGTTAAGTAAGAGAAACAAACTGCAGAACAGAAAATGATACTTATATTATAAACAGAATTTTTAATATAATTATCCTTTTTTTTCTGTTTATGAACCGATTTATAAACAGAAAAACTGGTAATTTTTTCATCTTTCATAAGAAAGAAGATAATGCTGGGGTTGAAGTGCTAGATATGACAAAGTTACCACAGCCAACAATCAGACAAGAAACAGCCAGAACATCAGGTCATAATATATTTAATTTTGATTGCTTTAATATTGCTTAAAAATAAATTGTGGGTGATTTGAATTTTTATAAATAAATATAAAATGGTTTTCTAATTCATTTTCTATGAAAAATATGCATTGGTATTATTTTGTCGTCATTTTTCTCAAACGTATCAATCTGCCCCGGGGATGGGGCACATTGATACAAATGACTTTTTTTGATTTTTTAAAAATTACATGCAAAAATACTATATAAAACAATGATTGTACATTTTTATAACATACTACACAAGTTTTGCTGTCACCTCATGGAATAAAAACTTGAATTTTCTACTTTCTTGACACCAAAAAAAATCTTAGAAAAAAACTGTATCAATGTACCCCAGTTCCCCCTACTGTAAATTCATCCCATAGGAATTTTAATTATATGATAAAAATATGAATTTTTTTCGAAATAATAGAAATTGTATCGGGATAAATCGCGCCGGACCTGTTTTCACTGATTTCTGTAGATCCCGTCTCGTGCCGAATTTTTGAGTGTTATACCGGGCAGGGCTCGGGGCTCGGACCTGTAAATTTTGGCCTGTGCAGACATCTAGTTCCAGTACATTTAGAGCCCTGAATCAGTGCAAAGAATAGCGGGATGACCCATATACTGCATTAATGATCATCTGGCACGTGGCTCTGATTTTTCACTTTTTCTTCTAATAAAAAAAATGTTTAAATAAAATTTTCCATTTATACCTAACAAATTTTGAAAACGATTATAATATTTTTATTTTTTTAAAAAGATTCCAGAATATCTAAAAAGCATGTGATTATAACAATTATTACAATCCTTCTGTGAAATCGACTAGAGAAGGTGTATTTTGATAATTATTTTTTTCCTACTTAAAACCTACTCCTTCCTGTTTCTGCATTTGATCTGCGGCTCAATACAGTTGAAGGCCACTGTCTGAGACACGACGACGCCCGCCAAACACTTCATTGTAAACTTTTGTGCGACACTTGTTTCTGTTTACCTCGCTTCATAATATGTAATTCATTTGTCTTCTGGTCATTAATGGGAAGATTAATGACGCTGTGCAATAAATTGAGACATTGAGTGCGATAAGCAACTCATAAAATTTAGGAATTTCAGAACCTGTAGTGTTAATCCTTTCGGGTCCGATTTCGTTTTTCTATTTTTTCAACAAAATTACTTTTATTTTAATAATGTTAATCGTAGCTATCCAAATGAACTTATTGAAGTTTTAAGTTGATATCATTGTCAGAAATCTAGCTGATGTACTTATTTTGTGCACAATTCCATTCATTTTTGTATAATTTTTATTTGATCTAAGGAAGAATTTTTGGAGGTGTTTGGAAAATATCATATTAAAACAGGGTTTAACCGATATTACAACTTTCTGATGTTTTTTGAGTTTTGTCACACACGATTCGTTCAGAAAAGTAACTTATATTTTAAATTTAAAGAGCGAAATATATGTATAAAATAAAGGAATCTCAATGTCCATAAATGAAGCCATAATAAAAAAAGGCATAACCATAGACTATCATTTCTATATGAAGAAATTAAATGAGTAATTGTTAGGACACAATAATATTCAATGAAAAAACATGTACTATTAACACATTCGCTGCCGGTTATATGAAGATGTGATGATAGTTAATGCCGCACTGTAGAAGTGGGTTTTTCCCAGAAGCGCAGATTTACTTTTTATAACAAAGAATCAGTGAAATATTTTCCCGCGCCAGCGCGTGACTGACTATTGGACATCACCCTACATCACGCGCTGGCGCGTGAGTGGCCCCGTAACTTTGGCGCCATATCACGCGCTTTCGCGTGAGCGGCATCGAACTTGTCAATAGTACACCAGACCCGAAAGGGTTAAACTTCAACATTTATCTGAGGTTTTTTAACAATTTTTGGAATTATAATATACAAACGTTGGAGCAATAAAATAAACACACGCTTATATTTTGTTAATACGCAAAGAGTAGATAAGTAAAACAAACGTCATAATTTAGAGGTATGCCCCAGACATGACCTGATGTTCCAGTCCTCTAATCAGCGCCGTGCAAAAGAGAAGGGGGCGGCCGACCCGGGCGCGGAACTTTAGGGGGTCCAAATTTATACTACCAACGTCATTTTTTGCCTGTCATAAGAAAAAATTGGGCGAGAGGGCGCCAAATTGAAACTTTGCCCTGGGTGCAGTTTTCACTTCGCACGCCCCTCCCCTGCCTCTAATTTATTCTTTCAGTCTTGTGCCAAATTTACTGATTTTTTTCCAGACTCCGGGGCGGATTAGGCCTTGAATACATTCTCTCTAAGTAGTAACCAAGCTAGCCCTCTTTTTGTGAAAAGAATAATGAAGTTGTGTATTTCTTTTAACGAATCTATAAAAACATATTTTAGTTTAATTGCAGAAAAACATTTATTCCTTAAAATATTTTTTCTTCTTTATAGGGCTTCCAAATTATGTTTTTCATTTTAACTCTTTGAGCATTAGAGAGTATTTTTACACATACTAAACATCCAAAAAATAAAATCTTTGCAATGGACCGTATTTATGGATTGGTGTTTTTATAGTGCGCGTGGTCATTTATTTTATATGGAACAAATTACTCATTAGGTTTTAAACGATATATTCTAACTAGTCTTTATTTGAGTGTAAGTAATGTGATTCGAATGTAATTACAATTGTGTTAGTTCGTATTCCAAGGTTTGAAAACATGTAAGATGAAATTGTATTTTATGTATGAATATGTATGAAATATCATTTTAAAAGATTTTTAATTATATAATAATGTTATTTGATAAATATGGGATATTTCCTGAAAAATTGAATCGCCCTATTTTTGGAGATTTTTATTAGGGCCAGGCCCGGTTTGAAATTTTTGTTCTGTGCACATCACTTTCGTAATTTAATCTTCCGACTACCAGACCAGAAGCAATATTTGTTTACTTGTACTGCATATGCACAATAATAAGGATAATATAAAATAAGTGCTATAATCATTACATAATGATTGCACCTTTTCTATTTTATACTGATTATGTTATATTATGACAATTTTACATATTTAAATATTGATCTTATGGACTGAATGGGGGATTAAAGGATCTTAAGACTAACTGAATCGACAGATAATTATTTTATTTATTGATTTATTTATTAGACGGAAGATTAACTAAAACAGTTTTGCAAAAAATCAAAGCATGATATTATATATATTTTATATTTTAGTGTAGATATGTTATTGTTCTACTGAAATTTTTTCTTTTTTTTTTTAAAGTAAAAAATACGACTAATGGACCTGGTATTTAAAATGATATAATACAAATGATCGATACTAACGATGAAGAAAGTGCAATTGGAAAAAACAGTAGGTTTGCATTAACAAAATGATTTATCTCTCTATGTCGTAAATCTTGGCATATATATTTTTTAAATACTAAGTATATTTGTATAGCAACAATAGTATTGGTGAAGTATCATTAGACACGCTTAAATTTTTAATCAGCCCAGGATAAAATCAATAGAGAGGCAATGTAGTTCGATTTTATTTGACATACGAAACTATACATTAAGATTAGCAAAATACGAGTTGACAGACGTATGTTGCTAGTATTTTATGAACGTGTAGTTTACTTTAACCCATTTTCGGCCAAAGGTTCGTATACGAAACATTTCGATAAATATTTTTTTTTAACACTCTGACACATTTTTTTCAAGAATTTTATTTTTCTTCTATTTTTTAAGGCTTTTGAAGACATCCATAAAATATTAGTAATTCAATTGGAGTAAACACTTTCTCTTAAAAAATTTTCAAAATACGCTAGAGTTTTAATTTGAAACGCCTTTGACAAATTCGACTTTTTAAAAATATATTATTATTCCAATTGAAATGAATTATATGTTTTTAAAATAGATTAAAGTTGCAAATTCTGTATATGAAATAAGAATAAAACAAAAGTCATAAAAATATTATTCATATTCATATTATTCATTATAAGAAATAATATTTTATATTATTATATAAAATATTATTTCTTATATAAAATATTATTTTTCATGCACGAATCTTTTTTTGTGTCTTAATGTATGTAATTTAAGCATATTTCAATAAAAATAATGCTACATTTTATAAAATTTCTGTGCTTGGCCTAAAATGGGTTAAGTACGATATTTATTTTAGCTGAAAACCAGAAGGGGCGCACAAATGAGTCCGTTTAAGCGACAATATACTCAAACAACTATGGTACTGAAAACCTTGTCATTAATAAAACCTTTCGGGATTCTCAAGATCATTTTAAAATTTCGTGAAGTTATGTTACATATTTAAAGAAGTATGTGGAAACCCTTATTAAGGTATCTGTATGCCTATGGAACGTGAATTTAAATGAAATTTTCAATTTAAAAATTTACTGTTTTAGATAAAAAAGAAAGAGAGAATTTTATGATTCTGAAGATTTTTAAAATTTTTGTATTTCTTACAAATTTTAAAAACAAAGTTGAAAGTTTTTTGTAAAAGAAAAATTGTCATAATTCAATAAATGTTAGTTCAATTACCTATAATTCTTTTAATTTAATTTTAAATATATATTCAAAGGAAGTAGACTATTTTTATGCTGGTTTAATGAAGATAATGAGTTAGTTTTAATTTTTGAATCAGTTTTTCATGAATTTTCAGCATTGTCTTTTTAAACCTATAACTTTTAAAATATTCATATTATTGTCATAAAAATAGCCTAGTTCCTGTATAACATTATTATAATTTATTACGGAATTCATAAAATGTGTTTATATTTAATATTTTTAAATTTAAATATTTTTAAGAAAACAGCAATGTTATAAATTTTAACAATTTTTTAATAGTTTTTTATTATTATTAAATTACTCATATGCATGTTTATGTCACATTTTTATGAAATTTTAATTATAATTAGTCATTTTAAACTTAAAATTTACAAAAATAAAAAATATATATCTACTTTAAGTTAAAGGATTATATAACGTTTTAGAACATTCAACTATTTCATTACAAATCTCATAATTTACTTAAATATTTTCCACCTACTCTATATCCCATCTATTATGGCTATTACCTTTTAAACAATTATATAGCTAAACTATCGCAAACCGTTAGAAAATTTTCGCTTCTTGATATACTTCAAAAGACGTGTACGAGAAATTTAATCTTTATTGTTCAATCTATTATGAGCTTTACACTAATGAAATTTGACTTTAGCAGAATGCTAAAGTAAAGTTTTTCGCGTATATTACTTAGAAAATGGGTTGAAATTTTATAAGATATGAGGTAAAACCTGATATCTTATTTGCTGCTGCTTATAGCCAGAACTTCCAACATAATTTTATGAAGCTTTCATTATATTCCGTACTCATCCTTGTACAATGTTATTATGACAAATATATAATTTCTTTTTCACCTTTTTATTAATATATTTTTTCCGGGAAAAGTCTAATCGTAAGTTAAATGATTTTGTTTTTACTTACTTTTGAAGAGAAACGAAGGATTTCATAACTTTAAGTAACGTAACTAATATTTTAATTGTAACTCTAATGATTTAAATAAAGAGTGTCCAACTGTTTTTTATAATCCTATGTTACCAGTATTTCGGTAGGATATTTACCTTATTTAATCACAAAAATTCTGTTAAATAAAGCGAGATTACTGTATAAAAATTGTGACAGCTTTTCGGATCTGAAGCCGCAGGTTGAACACTTTTAATGCATGTTTAGAGATAAAATTATATTATCATTACAACTTAAGAAATTGCAGAAAATAATTTCACTGCTTTATCAGATTTAGAAAAATCAGAATTCTTGTCGTCGTACTTTTAATTGCATTTTCTTAAAACACTGTTTTCCAATATAAAGTTTCATCCTACGTAGATATCCGTTTTTACCCTAAGATAATAGAGATTGCAAAGTAAGCCATAAAAATGGATCTATAAATATTAATTAATACGCCATAAACTGATAAACATGGCTCTATATATGTTTTGATGTTACTTTTGCTATGAGTACATTACTCGTTGCTTTAACTTTTTCTATAAAAAGATGGTTGTTGTCATCCATTTACCTCGGCTAAATATGATACGACCATGGACAAATAAGATCTGCCGAGGAAAATCTCGTAAGGGTAGTGCTTGTAGTGTAAAAAAATAAACTGGAATGCATATTGCTTAAAATTGACAACTTTGTGGGTGTTTTCATTTGCTTTTGTAAGTAAAAGCTTCCTAAAATAGTGCTTTAAGGCCCCTGTCCTCGCTCGAGGAAACGCTCGCGAGCTAATGCTATTCCTATGGGGAAGCATTTTTCTAATAACTCTTTCACATTTTGAAATTTTTGAATATTTTTTTTTTTTTTTTTTTTTTTTTGCATTGGATAGCTCTGGGTGCATGCCGACAGCGCACCTTTTTTACTTTTTCGATTTTGGTTGCGGATATATTTTTTAAAAAGCAGTTTCGAAACCGGTTTTGAAAGTGAAACTAACTTTGTAAAAAATATCTGCAACTAAAATCGAAAAAGTAAAAAAGGTGCGCTGTTGGCATGCACCTCAGTTTTCCGATGCAAAAAAAAAAAAAAAATAAAATAAAAATAAAATAAAATAAAAAAATAAAAATTATTCAAAAATGTCACAATGCGAAAGAGTTATTAGAAAAATGCTTCCCCATAGAAATAGCATTAGCTCGCGAGCGTTTCCTCGAGCGAGGACAGGGGCCTTAAGACTTCAGAAAACTCGCAGATTTTCAGATAAGCTTTTTAAATTTGAAAAAATGTATATTAAATTTGGAGCTCCCAAAATCTGGGTCCAAGAGACACAATCTTGTCGACCGGTACTTTAATCAATCTTTATTTCTAAGGCTCATTAGTTGTTTGGTGCGACTCTACTTATGGAGAGGATGGGGGTTGTTAGCCCCTCCCCCCCCCCGAAAAAAAAATCCGCTGAATAGGCTAAAAGATTCCGAGACATTCACGTATTTCTTTTTATACGTAAAAGCATGAAATTCGCCGATTTTTTAAGTGATTGAGTATACATTTGTTTTTTCCATTTTTAGATAAACGCCTTGAGTTAGTCTTGAGTTAGTCTTGATTAGTCTTGAGTTATAATCAATTGCTGCCATAGGATGCCTTTCCTCGAGCTGTACCGTTTCGAAATAGGGATACATTTTCAGGGCATTTTCTAGAAGATCATTATCCTTTGTCGAAAAGTGGGGAAACATTATTTGATTTTATATTTCCGAATAAGAGCACCTGTCAGTTTCATGCATCAAACATTAAAACTGACTTCGTGAATATTTCAAAGTTGTAAGATGGGATATGAGAATAACTTTATTACTAATGGCGCTACTGTATCACATCCTACTGAAATCTGGAATTAGTTCCGTAAGCTGATTCCATAAAGTATATCCTCGAAGTTTCAGTTAAATGAAGAACGAGGTGAGGATTTATTAAATACCGGATGGTGAATAAGACGACTAATGATAGTGAAGATGTTGCTTTCCACGAAACTACTCTTGCTTCTTAAGTGTGCAATAGTTTCTTTTGAGTAAATTCTTACGTACTTTAGTCAAAGACACTGATTGAGTTCAGTTGATACGTCTACGTTATATTTTAAGGATGATGGCCTAGGTAAAACTTTATTTTGCTTACTTTCTATGGTATGGAAGAAAGAAATAGTATTCCAGCATGTCCTGAAACATTTACAAGGTTTTAGCATTTAAAAAGACGCATGTTTTTAAAAAATTTTCATTACCTCCTTTTATTTTTCTTTCGGAAATAAAAGAAAGAAAAAAGGAATGATCTCTGAGATCAAATTTGAAGTAAATATCAAGTGAAAAAGCACTTTATGAAAATGTAAAACATAAAATGTTTAAAAAATACTGCTTTCATATTTTTTTAAAATTCTTAAAATTGGAAATAAATTGAATTTAATTGAAGCGATTTACTTAAAAATTAATTATGGGCTTTTTATGCTACGTTTTGAATGCGTCAGTTTTTGTACTTAGAAAGGGCAACTATTTACATTAGCGGAGAAATGAATTTGAACAAAGCATTTTTTCCTTGTAATTTTTTTTTTATTAATTACAATTTTTAGTGTGAATTTTACCAAGATAAATTCGTTTGACGTATAAATCAGATTGCAGATAGATATTGATCGAATATTTTTTAAAAAGTCAAATTTGTAATTTATTTAAAAAAAAAATAGAACATTGTGTGTTTTTTTTTTAAACAAGCCTATTGCTCTATAATGGATTAAGTATATGCTTTGGATTAATTCCACAATATTTGTTAGTTATGAAAATATCTCTTCCCATTTTCTCATGTCATAGCTTCTTCAAAATTAAAATTATATTTTTATAATGCTACTTTCAAAATAATTCCAGCTAGAATTTTTTCTATATATTTTTTAAAATCTAGGATATAATATTTATCTATTGAATGATTAGACAATGTACAATTCCATCAGAACGATGCCTGAAAATTAAATTCAAAACCAGATTTTGATATGTAATAATTTTAAAGTCTGGGAATAAAAGGCATCGAGATTTGAATTAAGTGGTTTTAAATGAATCTAACTCAGGAAATTACTCATTTTTTGTGTCGTGCTACACATTACATTACTTTTTTAATTTGGTAGCCCCTTTTACTATCCCAGCATTTCGTTGTTTTGAACTACATTGACGAAATCTTATTTTTACATTAAGAAAAGTTTACGATATTTTCATTTATATATCAACTAACTAATCTAAGGTTTGCGCTCTATTTAAATAATGTATCTCTGATAATATTTAAATATATTTTCAAGATTTTTATGCCCATTCCGAAAGGGGAAAAAAATCTAATTCTGACACTGTTTCATGGAAAATGTAACTTTTAATATTGACTGATTTATTTGGTAACGAAATAAAAATACCTTCAATTCCTGTGCAAGTACTTCACCCCTCCCCTCAACCAAATATATATATGTATATAGCTTAGAAAACAAAGTCTTTGTTTAAGAACTGACATAACTATAAATTCAATTTTTGTGCAAGTTAAAAATATTATATTAAAGTTGTAGACATGGATAAATTACACCTGGCCCTGGACTGAAGAGAAGAATTTGCTTAAGATTTCATAAACAGTATAGAGTAGAGAAAAAATATTTGGACAAAATAGTTTATTATATAACGTTACTTCATACTAAAAATGGTAGATATCTTCATATATTTGACTAAATACACTTATGCACTAAACATGAAAGCACAAATGATTATAAGATACAGAAATTAACAAAGTCAATCTTTTTGACAAATGTTCAGTGTTTCAGTTCTTCGTCACTCTGGAAATGTCTCTTTCGAAAAGAAATTATTCTTTTTTGTTTGGAGGCATGTTCACGTTATCAAATTAAATGCAGACCTGACTTATGATTTCAGTTTAGGAATGAATTCTTGAAATGGTAGACTATAAACTTGATCTTGAGTAACAAAATATACTGAAATCCAAGTGGTGGCGATAATGGAATAACAACTCTTCGCCCAATTTAAGCTGACTTCAGCATTGAGGTACGACATATAACCACCAACTTTTAAAACAATATAAATAATCTGTCATTAAGCTGCTAAATTGCATTTAACATTTTGCAAATTATTCATGTACATAATTGTCCACCTAGTTTGTGTTCACTCTATATAATTATAATCATTATTTGCTTTGGGACATTTAAGGTGAAAGTTATCTATATCGAGCCTCAGAACTTCTTTCTATGCTTTTTTATAAAAAATTATTCATAATGTTTTATCTATAAAAGAACTTATGTGTATTGTAAGAGATTTTTTCTGCAATCCATATTCATAGATTTTTATGCCAGTCACTCCGAGAATAAATTTCTAATAGCATAACATAATGTCAGATATAAAATAGATATAACAACCAGGAATTAATATATAACTAACTGCTTCCACCTAGGAAACAAACTAGTCATAGAAGACTGATTTGTTGAATATCCAGACAATATAAAACCACAGGTTATGAATGGAATAATACATTTTTATGTCAAAAGGTTGGACGAACTCTTATCTGACTGATTTTCTTAATAAGCATCCCTATCCTTGGGAAACACTTTACTATGCTTCCGGCTAAACTGTCGTTGCGTGCATGTTCAGATTAAGTTCTGGAAAACCAAAGGTCAAGTCCCTCAAATGCTATAATCAAATGCTATAATGCTAACTTATCAGATATTAAATTTCAACAATGGCATGGAAGTTTTTATTACCATTTTGGTTGCTTCTCCTCAGTGCCTTTTTATATTCCGGTGTTTGTTGCCGATGACAAGTGACTACCCTTTCTTTTTCCTTTACAAACAATGGCTCATTAAATAATCGAAAGCGATAAGAAACTATTTTATTCACTCTTCTTAACTCAGAGTTTCGTTTCGTTTTTTTTTTTTTTTTTTTTTTTTTTTTTTTAGCAAGTTCTTTCTCAATTAATTCAAAAAGTGTCTCAATGAGTACTCTCGAATCGTAAAGGCTACGCAATAAAAGCTATAACCCAGTAGTAACTTTGTATACAAATGTTTTAGAAACTTGTGTATGTGCAAATAAAACCACAAAGTTCACGCTTAACTGAGAATATTTATCACGTATTATATAAACAAGTTTTTTGCAATATATACATATATGGTTAGCACATATTGCAATTTTTAATTCGACATTACTAAAATATGCAAGTGTACACACACACAAGTGTACATACACATGTGTATGTTTATCGCAAGAAATACTATAGTGAGAGTAACAGAAAAATTATTAATAAAATCATTTATTAGCAATTAAAGTTATTTAAAAATGAACTCTCAAACTGAGAACCGAACCGTTTTAATATTGATTCTGAATAAGAACACCTACCAATTTCATGCGTTTTCGAACCAAAGGGAATTCAGAAATGTACCAGAAAGTAGTAACTTTGGATTTGAGAAACAGCCTTAAATTAAAAACACTTATAGTGGTTTAAGTCTGTAATTACCTACTTAATTATGCAAAAGAATTTTTGTTATAGTTCGCGCAAATGTAATTAAAAATTATTTCATTCAAATGCTCATATTTCATAAAATATTTATTTATTTTCTAATTGCATAATGTTGTTTCTACTGTAGTTTTCTGAAATTGATTATAAATATATAAGTGCTTTCCTTGCGCAAATATTGTTCAAGATACATACAGCATGTTCCACAATTACATGTTATTTTGAGTACTTTATTTTGTAGAATAAAGACAAATATTATTTTATTCAACTTGTTATTGATCCTCCATTTGTGTGAAAGAAACAATTTCTGAACTAAAGCATCACCTTCTTAACATTCCTGAAATTTTAGAAGAATTCGTTCTCAATCGCCCTGCTCAACAACGTGAAACTTTCCCACATATTTTTTGACTCATTTTTAAACGTAAACGTAAAGATATAAAATTGGCAGGCCTGACAATTGAAGCTATTTGGAATCGAAATGAGTTTTCTTTTTTGTCCTTGAAAAACAAATTACTTATCGAGTTATAAGCAATTTTGTTGATGGGACGATCGGCTTTTCCCTTCTCGCGATATCATTTCCAAACAACTATGATAGTATTTTCTGAAAGATCGCCTGCCTTTACCATAAGAAGTAAAACGACCTTCAGAGTTGCCAACCTCCGGCTTTTGTTAATTCATGAGAATGTACTTTGAACCAGAAAATTTATTTAATTAGGAGTGTCTAGCATTAACTTAGAGGGTCATTTGAAATTTACTTAATGTCGTTGACTCAAAAAATTTCTGCTTAGAACTATAATTGTTTGATTTTTAAAAAGCTGGAGCTTGGCATGTCTGTACCTTTGATTACATAGTTTTAGTTTTTGAATAAACTAAATGCCAATTTCATGCATTTCCAAACAAAAATAAATTTAAGAATGCATCAAAAAGTTTATCCTTTGGATTTTAAAACAAACTTCTTCTTAACGTATTCCTCTAAATATTACTTGACAAAACATTTGAAATCGGAACTGTCCTGTGACTTTTAGCCATATAGTGTAATATTATTGTCCTATCCGAAAATTCCATTTGAAGTCAGCCCGACACCCGCTAAGAAGTATTTTTCTATCCACAACCCGACATATTTTAACCTGCAACTGATCCGAACTCGAAATACTTCTAACCACAATTTAACCCAAAATGAAAAGCGAATTCCTCGGTATGTTTTAATAGTCACAAATTGGATGGGGATGTCCCCTTTTTTTTTTTTTTTTTTTTTTTTTTTCTTTTATGATTCCTATTTTCTTTCTGCGAGTCCGTTTCTTTCTAGAAAAATTCTCAAGGTTTAAGTTTTATAAATGTCGGGACTTTCACAAACTTTGAGCAGAACTGTTCCAGATGAAAATAAACACGTATTTGAATATGAATGAGCATATATTCAATTTAATTTATTGCATGCACATTGCAAATGAAATGTATATAAGAAGTGTGATTTTATCCTTTCTTTAAGAATTTTTTTTCTTTCGAAATATGAAAAATATTACCAATTTTTCGATTTTGAAGCAAACAAAAACATGTGAATCGTATTTGTGTTAGTTTATGCACACATGTACATGTTACGTCCCCTTCTAGACATAAAAAAAGATACCAATTAAATTTTATAAAAGAGTAACTTGCTAATTAATATATATTTTTTCAAAATTTTTTTTTGTGATTCATAAACTTATTCAATACTTTTCAGTTAATAACTCGCAGATCCGCCAACACTTTGAATTTTTCAGTAACCATTATTTTGGAATAGAAAATTTTGCTTTATATAATTTTATAAATTATGTGATTTAATACGATAAAAAATACTATTCGGAAGAGATTGTACTAAAAAAATCTGGAGGGTTGGCAGCTTTGGTTTTATTATAATGAAATTGATTGTTTGAAAGTTAATGATTTTTTTTTTCTTTTTCAGATGAAGCAAGACAAAAGAAGGAGTGCATTTTAGTGCATTGTTTGGCCGGCATCAGCCGTTCTGTTACAATCACTTTAGCATACCTCATGCAGAAGTTGAGCATGCCACTTAATGATGCGTATGATTTCGTTCGTCAACGGAAAGCCAATATTTCGCCAAACTTCAATTTCATGGGCCAACTCATGGACTTTGAACGTCAACTAAACCTTGGACCTTCCCACTGTACATGTCAAGCTAGTCCTTGTCATTGTCAAACCCTCCATTTCATTTCTCCCACTCGCACTACACCGGACTCTGGAATTGATGTTGATCATTGGACTTAACAGTGTAAAATATAAAACCATTATTATTTGAGCTTGTGGTATCTTTTCGTCTGCCCGAGAATGACATCATTGTTGACGAGTACTGCCATCTATCGACGGCCATAAAAATGTCTCATTTGTTCTTAACAGTGTAATTATTGAAGGGGTAATGTGCAAATTAGTAGAACCGTTATTTTAGGGGGATACTAAAGAAAAAGGGAATTTTAGCAACAACTGTTTTTACATTTTGTCAATCAATGCTCATGATGCAGGATGACGTGGAATAGTAGATATAGTTTTTAATGAAATGAGAGTTCGAAAACAAATTTGAGATTTTTTACACTAAAAAATTGTGCTGGCACAATTTTTGGCTCATAGCTGCAGGGACTGAGGTTAATAGCAAAGGGCATTTCCCCTTTCCCTTGCATGTCATTTGCTGTACTGTGAATTATATATTTAATCTAGTCTATGTATATTATGTTTGTTTTATATATCCACATGCATTTATATGCTACTATAACATTTGTGGATGTAATATTCATGCATCACCTGGGGATTGATCATCCATAATCTCTATTTTAATACAAAATATCTGGTGCTTCACTTGTAAGAATGGTCTTTTATGAAAAAGCACTATCACCACATGAGAATTTAATTACTTTTATATGAAAAATTCATGCTTCTTTAAATTAATTACTATTTTAAATTGGTTCAAATATTTGTTGATTTTTAGAATGTTGCAATGCTACGAGTTGTTTATATTTGTGAAATGTTTACAGATATCTGTTGATTTTAAAATATATATATATGTAAATATGTAAAGCCAACTCGCTAATCTTTAATTATATTGTTAATTGTTTTTGTTAAATATCATTTATGTATGTCTGTTTTCGACCAAAAGAGTAAACAGTCTTGAGTATAAAATTAAAATGTAATACTGTAAATGATGAAATTTGGAATAATATTTTGGAGGGAAGGTAAAAAGATTTTGGGATTAGCTCTCGAATTTATAAAACTCTTTAAATGTGAAAATGAAAAAAAAATCACTTGCCCAAATTTTTTGTACAGCTTAAAGGACCAAACTAACTACTTTAAAATAAATAATTTCGCATGTGTTTTGTTAGGCATTAGACTTTTGTACAATTTTAGAGTCTTCAAAGCTAACGCTGCTTTAAATTATAGCGAGGAGCTAAAATGTCAACAAGAGAACATTCCATGTTTTGATATACGTTCATTTTCATTTTATTGTGATTAGTTTTTGTATCATATTTTTCTTTTGAGTTTTACACATGTAATTTCATTTTTATTATGTATACACCTTAACTCTATTCAAAATTGTTCTCTATAATTTCTTGTAAAATGATGTTTCAAACTTAATTTTAATATTTATCAGAGCTGAAGAATTTTAATTACCACTAAAGCCTAAAATGAGAGAAAAGGATTAGTACTATAGTACAAAAAAAGATCACCATGCTTTAAGAAATGCCAATAAAAATTAATACAGTTGACTCCCTCAAATCCACAAATGCTTAAGGCTCCTGTCCCCATAGGCGAAGCGCTTGTGAGCTGATGCTAATCCTATGGGTAGGTTATTTGCTAGTATCTCAATTGCTTTTCAACTTTTTTTTTTCCATTGGATAGCCGAGATGTATCTCGGCATTGCTGCTTTTATCTTTTTCAATTATGGTTGCAGATATTTTTTTCATAATATTTTCATTTTCAAAACTGATTTCGAAAATGAAAATAACCTTATAAAAAATATCTGCAACCAAAATCGAAAAGTAAAAAAAGGAGCGATGTCGAGAATGAATCTCAGCTATTAAATGAAAGGGAAAAAAACCTATTTAAAGATGTTGAAATGCAAACGAGATATTAGCAAATAACCTCCCCATAGGATTAGCACTGCTCACGAGTGCTTCATCTGAAAGAGACAGGAGTCTTAAAATCTGCATATCATTGTAAATGTAAACAGTGCAACTTACCTTTTAAGATATACGGAGAAAATTCACAATTTTTTTTTTCGATCTATATCATTTATAGACATTTTAATACATAATTCTCTTTAATATGATTGAACTCGTGCTTTCTCATCAAGGAAGTATAAATTTGTTTTAAAAAAAATTGAAAATAGTGTTTATCAATTGTGTGTTCCATCTTTTATCAAAAACATTTACGTATTAACAAAGTTTTTGGTTATTAAGTCCGACTAAACATAGAATAAAGCTTTATTTTAATTTTTTGATGTAAATGATTAATGTATCTTTATGAAGCCAGTTTCATTGAATAGAAAAAAAAAATGTCATTATTATGCATATTAAGCAAGGCTGCAGAGTCGGTGGAAAAATTATATTTCTATAATTTCCAAAAAAAACAAAAAAAAATAATGTGTTGTTTTCGAGATACAAACTTAACATTTTAAGTACAGTTTATAAGTAAAAATAAATGTACTCTGTAAAATGCAACAATAATTGGGTTAAAGTACTTTTAGATCATGAGGAATAGTTTTAATATATGTATGTTACAAACTAGGTTTAGATGTCATGACTGGCAACATTCTTGCTCAAAAACACACACAAGCAGTGGCGCAGCTAGAATTCGGTTCTAAGGGGGGTTTTGAGTTTCTGATAAAGGTTATTTGAATCGCCGGTTAATAGAATCAGTACTAATTAGAATATTTACTGAATACTTGAACTCAAAGAGTGTCAGTGTGGCCGGAAATCATTTTTTTTAGCATGAAGCATTTAAGAAAAGTAATTTAGTTCAAATAACCAATTTTTACTTAACTGATTCATGTAATCTGCACTTTCACAATTTTAAGTAGAATTTTCGCCATTTAATTGAATCAATTTATTAAATGAAATATGATTCAGTAAAGTGGCGGATTCCGAAATGCGCCAAAACATTTAAATATTAAGTTTGGATTTCATTCATATAAGCAGCAATTATAGCGACCTTTTTCAGCTCTGGAAGGGGTTTTAACCCTAAAACCACCCCCTTGGCTGCGCCACTGAATTCATTCATACATTGTTTTATTGAGTGTAGAGGACATATTAGCCAGAAACCACAGTCATCCCAAGTGGTATCCACTGGAATCAATCTAGCAGTCACAATCTTAGGCTGTTTCCAAGAGTAGATCATAGGAATCTGCAAAAATTTAAAGATCTGAGAGAAAATCATTACTTGACAAAACTAATTTATTCCAATTTATAGCCTTAGATGATTTTATGTTAGATGCTCATGAGTAATCTTGGATAACTGGCTTTCACCTTAGTATAAATTACAATTTTTACAAAAAGAAAAAGGAAAATCAATTTTGACACATAAACAAAAATTTCAATTTATAGAATAGAAAATGAAACATTTTATAATGTCCTTGAACAATATAGAAACATGATTTTCAGAAATAATTTTCTAATTAAAGAAATTGTAAGTTTCAAAATGTGTCCCATACCTTCCCACTAACAGCGAGGTATGGGACAGCTATAAAACAAAGCTATAAGGCAAAAATAGTCTAGTGTCTGCTAGATATACAGTTGAACAAAGATTATAGGTTGATAATGTCTGTGCCACAACATCAAATTCCAATATCTTCATGACTAGAACAAAAATTCAGGATTGTCAGTCATAGATGACATTAAAAAAGACACCATTTCAATTTATCTACATTTTGAAGTGAATTAATTTACTATCAGTGTTATATTTAATATATTATAAAATATTTGCTCACTAGTGGTTTACATTTATCTTATTAAAAAGGAGGAGTTGGGAATGTCTAATTGCTCCCTTTGTTTGCATGTCTCACTCCTACCACTACCTTCTTTTACGTTAAACTTCTTGTACAAATAAAAATGTTGCTTTTAGGCTTAGTTTAAATTATGGATATTATACCATAAATAGGGAAACTATTACATCTATGTATAAACAAATCATTAATATACAGAAAACATAAAAAGTATATGACGCTAATTTACTTTTGATTCTTGAAATAATCTGTATCATTATACAATTGTAATCTTATGCAGATCAGCAAATTTTTTCAACAGAAGATTGGGCTAACACTGCTTCGTCTAGTGTGCGATTGATGAAATGTTTATAATGATGCACAAAGAGAAAAACCTACTTGGCCCATTCCTCCCACTGTCCATTCCACCTCACTCTCCCCTAAATATATGAGTTCAGATTTTTGCCTCCAAGGGTGCTTAAATCTACTTTTGAGCAATAAAATAGGGCATATAGATAAAGAAATAGATTTATGAATTTTACATTTAAGACTTTTAAATTACACTACTAATTCAGTGAACACTAAAACATGATTTCAAAAACCTATTTTTAACAAATTTTTTGTTGATTTGTTAAAAAGACTTTTAATAAATTATAGTAGGATACAATTTAAGTAGGATAAAGTAGTAAGAATATTATTGTGTATTAATCTGAATTTATAAAACTCTTGGTCTTATTTCACCAACAGCATTAGAAACAAATTACCCATAAATTGTTAATTAAAAAAAATAAAATATATTTAGAATTTAACATGAAATGAATGCAATATTTTTTTGTTTTTGCTAAAGATAGCCTACTTAATTTCTGTATATACCATTTGTTACATTCTAAACTATGAAACATGCAATAAAGATGTAATTTATTAACAGTGAGAGAGAAATTTTTCTGCTCAAATATATTTGAATTCAGAATAGTACAACTATTTTAAATATAAATAAAGTTTTTAAATATTTGCTTCCATTACAATTTTAATTTTCCGAAAGGTGGCTAAAATACATCTTTTGCTTGTTACAAATTTTAGAATATGCTTATATTATTAAAGTAAATAAGACACTAAAATACATATATTGTTTTTGGTTTTTCATGTTATATTATGTTGAAGAGTTTCTGTCACAAAATGTTAATTGAAATGTATATATGCAAAGAAAATTATTAACTGTTGAACATGGTGGTGCAATAGTGTTCATAAAATAGCAGTACTTACTGTATCTAATATTAAAGTTTTGGATATCTGACAGTTTATATCTATCTACATATGTGTATAAATAATTACAGATCAATCCCCAGAAATTCATTGTGTCCAACTGTAATTCTGTATGAATCTGTGTTGTTAAAAACAAAGCCACAATTGTGAAATTGTTGTGCCAAACTCATTTTTGCAGAGTTGAAGTATTAAACGTTGTTCTATAAATCTCGTGTATATGTATAAATGTTGCGATGTTAATTAAGTCACTTTACGAGGTTTATAACAGCAGCGTATCCTTATGTTGCTCGGTTCGGTTAAATTAAGAAAGAATGTGTTGTCATCTGCTATGAATCTAATCATTGGCTGTGCCATGTTACATATTTAACATTATTTTACAAAGTTTTTCTATAAAATATTACAAAAATTATTTTTAAATTTTTTCTTTTTTTAGATAAAAGGGAATGTGTGTTATATAGAAGGGAAATAATTTTTAAACCGAGCCACATAGCATTTCTTTTCAGTTGTTACTTAGTATACGCTGCTATTCCACAATGTCAAAAAACACTGCAAAGATTGATAAAGTATCTTTTAAAAGTTCACTTGTTATATATGGAAGAAAGATATAAGCTTATGGAGCTAGCATTATTTTATTTTTTAATTGCTATATTTTACTTCCTTATAGCTAACTATATTTTTATACCTTTCACCTATAAAGATATGATGTTGAAAAGCCATATCTGAAGATGTTACTAATGAAGATAGTACTATTTAGAAGTAAATGTATATCACCATAGTTTTGTTGGTGAAAAGAGTATGACATTCATTTTTAAAAAACATCACAGAATTAAATACCTCATTTTAGTTTTAATTTATTAACATTTGTATCAGTTTTTAGAGGAAAGTAATAGATTATTGGCCATATTTTAAAGTAAATTTTTGCTTTTATTTTTACTATTTTTTTTTACTGTCAGTAAATTTTATGACTTACATTTGATATTTTGTAATTTGACTGTAAAAATTTTATGTTCACTATTTTTTTTCTGTTTATTTCTATAATTGACGTTTTTAAAGCTTCTATATGAACATATGGTAGCTGGCAAAAAATGTGAACTGAACATTAAAAGTGAGAAATAAAACATTTTATACAGAACTTTGTCTTGTATTTTTATACATTCGTTTTACATTACTAAATATATGTTTTAAGGTTATTCGGGGAAAAATTGAAATTGACTTGACACACTTCATAAATTTAATTCATTAATAAATGAAATTTGTAGACATTAGTTTTTAACTATTTACGAATCAAATAAGGTTTTTTGACTTCCTGGGAATGGGATATATAATTAAAATCAAAATAAACTATTCCCTGATGGTGACATTTCCTTGTCCCAAAAGTGCTTAAAATAGAAGTTTTGACATTATTTTCTCAAATATCCTTTGCCTTTTAGAGGAAAAAAGAAAATGCAATGCTGTATATCTGAATAATAAATGAAGGAACAGATGTAGTATTCGCCCGGAGTCCACCATCTTGTTTCTTTGCTGGTCACGTATGACTACTTTAATTTTTAAACAATTCAGAAATTAAGCATAAACAAGTTTTTAAACTAAAAATCAGCACTCAACATTATTTGTAAAAAAAAGGTAGGGGAAGGGAGATGAGGAATTCATAAATAGCAAACGGTAGATGTAGATGCATAAATTTTAAAACAGTTAAATAAATCACATTCAATTTAAAAAGTATACATTCCAAAATTACAGTCAAAAATGTTTCAGAGATTATACATAAAAAAAAAATACAATAAAAATAAATGAATAAATTCAAGTGCAGTAATTTAAAATCAAATAAAAAAAAGGGGGGCGCCATTTTCGGGTGAATACTACATGATAGCCTAAATGAATTTTATGTCTATGATCAAAAATGACTTTATAACGTGCCAGAAATTAACCAGCTTGAACTTAGACTAGCCTTAAGGCCCCTGTCCTCGCTCGAGGAAACGCTCGCGAGCTAATGCTATTCCTATGGGGAAGCATTTTTCTAATTACTCTTTCGTATTTTGACATTTTTGAATTTTTTTGCATTGGATAGCTGAGGTGCATGCCGACAGCACATCTTTTTTACTTTTTCGATTTTGGTTGCAGATATTTTTTACAAAGTTAGTTTCACTTTCAAAACCGGTTTCGAAACTGAAAGTACATTTTAAAAAATATATCTGCAACCAAAATCGAAAAAGTAAAAAAGGTGCGCTGTCGGCATGCACCTCAGCTATCCAATGCAAAAAAAATTATTCAAAAATGTGAAAATGCGAAAGAGTTATTAGAAAAATGCTTCCCCGTAGGAAAAGCATTAGCTCGCGAGCGTTTCCTCGAGCGAGGACAGGGGCCTTTTTTAATGCCTTTTTTAGCAGAAATATACAAACATTTTCTTGGTATAGGCACCAAATGAAGTTGCTGCACTGATGCATTTACCAATATTTCTTATTAACACTGTTTTAACATTTTTAGGTGTAAGCCAGAGTTTCTAGGGATCAACTTTCAGCCTCTGAGCTAAGAAAATACTATATACGTTTGCTGTCTTTTCATATATTTTCAAAACTTTTACTTTGAAAAAAAAAGTGGCAGCACTAAACAGAAGTATATGACCAAGGATGTAAAAATTTGGACGCCAACGTGCGGTCTCTACCCACTAAATTTTATTCGTTATCTTTCGCCTATTTTTTTTGTAAGAATACTGATAAAATTTAAGCGAAGAAAATTAGTGGTGAGAGACTGCCCATCGGCGTTTAGATTTTTGCACCCGTGAAAATGACCTCTGAAATCGCAGATTAATTCGAACTTCTGTGAATTGTATGGTGATACTGTTTGTACTTTGAAATGTACTGTATGAATTCACAGAAAAGCAAATTTTAATAAATAATGTTTATGTATGCAAATAAAACCAATTTTCAGATATTTGGATAAGTTTTTATTCAAATGTATATAAAATTTGACATTAAAAAATGTTTTCTTGTGCAGAACTTTTTTTTTAAATATAATTTTTTTTAAATAATTTTTCATTAAATAATAATTTCTAGTACATTTAAATAGTTCCTTGATGAACAGGTTGAAATTTATAATAAAAAATATATTGAAATACATATCTTCTAAGCATTTAAAAAAAATCATGAAAAGTACAAGATACTCTCAGTTCAGATGGAGATCTGCACAGGTCGGGCCTCGGCCCCAAGCCCGACCCTGCCGCAGGCTTTGATTTATTCAGGGGATTCGGGCCGGGCCTAGTCACTATTCTTTCCGGACCGAGCAGGGCCTAATTTTTTTTCCGTATGAAGCCGGGACTCATTTCATTCTTCCTAGTCTTCACTGACCAAAATCAGTCCCGGTTGAATCATCCCCTATGAAAATAATTTTGTCGATGTGGCCAAGTCTGTTTAAAAATCAGTAAAATTTGGCTTGGTCCAGAAATTTTTGAAAAAAGGCATATACTTTTAAATCGCCATTATTCTATAACTAAGCATTGAAGTTTATTCTTTTTAAAGAATCGTAGATTTCTAGGATTACTATCTCTGAGAGAAACCAGATGCTGCGAGGCGATACCGGAAGAGTGGGACCAAAGTATGAAGCAGTACCTTTGCAATATATTTTCAATAAACAGTTCTTTTTATTAAAAAAAAATATTTAAAAATATGAATTTTTTTAATGAACAGAAAATACTGGTGGGGCCGTGCCCCAATGGTCCGGTCGCCCCTGTGGCTGTATTTTAGATAAAAAGCTGTAAATTGGGTCAGATGTCATGGATCATTAGCATGCCAAATGTTCTTTCATTGTGATCTAGCTTTAGACTCAATTCCTTTCTCCTATTCAAAACATATCGTCTCTTAAGGGTGTATTTCGATTCAAACTGCTTGTTTTCCGATTTATTTTTGAATTCACTTTTGCTCTCAAACACATGAAACTCGCAGATTCTCTTATTTAGAAAGTGCACAATGTGCCGTAAAGGTCAATTCTTTGATAAGTGTACAAAATATTGCAAAAAAAGCAATCAAAAACGGCAATTTGAACCGATTTTTCCGAAGTGGTAGATAGAGGTCTGCACGGGCCGGGCTCGGGCCGATTTTCAATAATGGCATTCGGGCCGGGCCGGGCTTGGGCCTTACTTCTGAAGACTCGGGCCGGGCCGGGCCGGGCCTAGTCACTAATCCTTTCGGACCGGGCCTAGTCACTAATCTTTTCGGGCCGGGCTGGGATCGGGACTTAATTTTTTTGCTGGAGTATCGGGCCGGGGCTAACTTTTTTTTTCCGTGCGAAGCCGAGACTGATTCCATTCTTCCTAGTTTTCATGGACCAAAATAATCAGTTCCTATTTAATCTTCCTATATGAAAATCCTTTTCTCGACTTTTTATAAATCAGTAATATTTGGCTTTGTCCAAAAATTTCTGCAAAAAAAGCATATACTTTTAAGCCGTCATTATTCTACAATTAAACATTAGAATTTATTCCTTTTAAAGAATCGTAGATTACTAAGCGTTTTAAAATAGAATTAAACACACACACACACAAAAAAAAAACATGATTATGACGGATTTTTTTTTTTTAAACTGAAAGTTTCTTTTAAAATGTTCATCCATGCAAAATGAATACAACAATACAGGAGAAAAAAATATATTAAACATTTACATCTGTTAAGAAGGGAATGCATTTTTTTTCGTTCCAAAGCGATTTCGTCTTTGGAAATTTTATCATATACCGCTTTTTCGATTTTTTGTCTCCATTACAGGGAATATGGATTAATAATACTAGTGATAACTGAAACATTTACATACAACAAACAAAGATTCATTTAAAAGCATAAATATCGCAGCCTAAGGCCTTCTACATAAATGGAGATTATAAACATAGGAAAAAAAAGACTAATATAATTTTTTTTGGTCAGAACTTTTCCATAAGATTAAAGATCAATGCTCTGTAGAAATTCACTCGAGCCGGGCCAGGTTCGGGCCGAATTTTAAACTTTTTTCCGGACCGGGCCGAGCTCGGGCCGAAATTTTAACTTTTGGGCCGGGCCGGGTCGGGCCATTATTTTTTTCGTTCGGGCCGGGCCGGGCCGGGCTCGGGCCGAAATTTTTACTTTCGGGCCGGGCCGGGCCCGGGCCGAAATTTTAACTCTCGGGCCGGGCCCGGGCCTGGAAATTTCGGCCCGTGCAGACCTCTAGTGGTAGATAAGGGGACGAAAAAAAGGGTCTTCCAGAGAAGTGAATTGCTTATAAATCAAATTCTAATGAATTGAGCGTAAAAAGACTTTACTCGGCGCCTCATACGTCCCTTCAAGAATCCCCTCAGCAAGTTTCATGATTCTACTTTTAAAAATGTGTCTGAAATTGTATCGGAAAATTTCGAGCTGCTGAAGGTGGAAAAGCGTTTTTTCGAATACACCCTTAATTACATGTTCAAAGAGACAGTTTTGTTCTCAAATCAGACTAATACTCCATTTCCTTGGAAATTATGCAGGGCACTAGTATTGGCACAAAAAAATGCTTTGCATTAAATGCCTGTTGTTGAACACTCAGTGAAACAATGTCTTGTACATGCTCACTCTTGAAACACCAGAAACACTATTCAATGAAGGACACTTATAGCATGACGCATAGGACAGAAAAACAATTAATAAAAAATATACGAAGATAATTTTACACTATGATGAATTTACAAATTTCCTTGTAATATTTCCCCACTTTTATTTCTTTCTTATTGTTTTTCTTAGCTTTTACTTTAGAATTGATGACTGACATATAGAAAAAAGACATATGATCAATGTAATGCAGATACTGATGATATCAGAAAAAAAGTTAGAGATAAATTTGGCATGTATTGGCAATCTATGCTCGCCGTGACAATTCTAAAGGCATGAAATTTCGTGCATTAGTTCTTGAAATAAGGACTATTGCGGATATCGGGATAAATGCAACATAAATGCGCCCTTTGTTGGGCGATTTATACCAAAACATAAACAGCAATAATATTTATCAAGCTATGCCTGAATCGGAAAAAAATTCAAGCATTAGTTTTTGAGGGTGAGCTATTGCAGGAATCGGAAAACTCAGCACAGCAGCGACACCTGATGGGCTATTGACACCAAATCATAAACAGAACTAGTTTATATCACGGATTTACTGAATCCGATGTTTGATGAAAATCCATGCATTAATTCTTGAGATAGAGCTATTGCGGAAATCGTAAAAAATGCTGCTTAGCAGCGCCACTTGTAGATCGATTAACATCAAAATATAAAATAACATCAATTCATGTCAAGGAATAACTGAATCTGAATTTTTATGAAAATCCCTGCTTTAGTTATTCATATAGAGCTGTTGTGTAAATCGTAAAAAATGCAGCATAACAGCGCCACTTGTAGAGCTATTTATACAAAAAATTAATCAGCATCAATCTATATCGGGGATTATCTGCATATAATTTTTTATTAAATTCCATGCATCAGATCTTTATCAGTTTCAATACAGCTATTGAAAAATTTGTGAAAATGCAGCATAGCAGTGCCACCTGTTGAGCGATTTACACCTAAATGTAAACAACATCGATTCATGTTAAGGACTAACTGATTCTGAAGTTTGATGAAAATCCATGAATTAGTTATTGAGATATAGCTGTTGCGTAAATTGTAAAAAAAATGCAGCTTAGCAGCGCCACTTGTTGAGCGATTAGCACCAAAAACTATTCATCATCAATTTATATGAGGGACTGCCTGGATATATTTTTTTATTAAATTCTGTGCATTAGTTCTTAGTGCAATGTTCTCCCACAAAATTTATCACTTAGACAGACATTTTGTAAAAACATGTTTTTTGGAATCTCTGACCCCTAAAATGTGCAAATGCGTAAAAACCTGGAATTCGAAAATTTTTACGAAATCCACTACTTTCTTTTTGTAAAGGTAGAAAGAAAATAAAAACGTCGTTCAATTCTATGCATAATTTTATACACTCTTCGAGGGTACAATAATGAAAATGGCACAGACATCGCTATTATAGCGCTCTAGTCTGGCGTAATAATTCCAATTTGAAGGAGGACGTGCTAGTCATGCATAGCCAAAAACGCCCCACCAGTGGCCGAGAGGTTCTGACCTCGAACTGGTAGACGGTAGGTGCTGGGTTCGAACCCAATCGCGACCGTCGGCCTAACCGTTCGGAGTTTTCCGTGGTTTTCTTCGAGCCTTGCGTAAATACGGGTTAGGTTCCCTTAGAAAGACCCCCACGGAGGGCATCCCACCCCATAGGGCCTATATCCCATAGCGTAGATAATCGGCCGACATACAAACAAACAAACAAACAAACATAGCCAAAAACATACACAAAAATTTTGGTTCAACTCTGTGTATACATTTACACTCGTTTTGTTGGTACAGCAATAATGAAAATAGTACGGTTATCGTTTTTACTGTGCCCCCTACCGGCAATTTTTTTCAAATTCAGGAAGGACCTGCTTGCCAGATCCAAAAAATCGTCCACAAAAAATTTAGTTCAGTTCTATGCATAACATCATGCACTTTTTGATGATATAATAATGAAAATGGCACAGACATCGCGATTGTAGCGTTCCCTTCCGACGGATTTTTTTTCAAATTCAGGGACCTGCTAGCCATAGCTAAAAATATACACGAAAAATTTGATTCAGTTCTACACGTAAAAAATTTTACCCTTTTGCTGCATCGTCACTCCACAGCTTTTATAGAAAACAATTACTTCAGTCTATTATGGAGCATTCTCATGTGTCAAAAGAGATATTTTATAAAAGCCATGGAGTGACGATGCAGCGAAAGGGTAAAATTTTTTACAGTGTGTGCATAATTTCATACTCTTTTCGATGGTACAATAATGAAAATGTCATAAATATTCCTACTACAACACTTCCTTCCGCCGGATTTTTTTTTAATTCAGGGAGACCTACTAGCCATAGTCAAAAATTACACAAAAAACTTTTTCAATTCTATGCATAACTTCATATACTTTTCGATGGTACAATATTGAAAATGGCACAAAAATCGCTATTACAGCGCCCTCTTTAGGCAGAATATTTCAAAATTTAACGATAACCTGCTTGCTACAGCTAAAAACATACACAAATAATTTGGTTTAATTATATTATGTCTTCATACACTTTTCGATGATACAATAGCGACACACGGACTGACAGACAGACATTTTGTATAAACATACTTTTTTGGAATCTCTGACCTCTAAAACTTGTAAATCCTTCAAAAATCGGAAGTCGAAAAAAATTTCGATTACTATACTTTCTTCTATTGAAGATAGAAGAAAGTAAAAAGATGAAATGCAAAACATATTGCATAAAGGCACAAAGGAATAATAAAAATAGATACTTTCCATCGTGACGTCAGATATGACACGTTTTTCTTGGATACGGACTCCAAACAAACCGCTGCTATGCTGTGTTTTCCATTTTTATTATCTGTTATAGCTATATCTTACAGATGTATGTTTTAACACTTATATTGCAGAAGTAAAATATTGCACGATTTGTATTCAATAAGAAATTAAACATAGCAGCAGTTTGTTTAGAGTCAGTTTCTCAGCAAAACGCCACACTGAAAGCGTCTACAGGGTGAATCATAAATATCGAAACAATAGGCTATCTCCTCAAATATTGCCCCTAAACCCATACTTCCAATTGCAAAAAATCCTAAAAAAGGTGAAATTTCTGATAAGATAAGTTGCAACTCCATGGGGGGTCTATTTGAAAGAATACGAAAATTAAGTTTTTATATGGCCCCCATAGGGAAAAATTCCCAATTAGGAAATTATTCTTTATCCATTCCTAAATTGAACAAAACAAATTTCATCACCGTATCTAAAAACCCCACAGAGATATTAAATCTCAAAATCCTCAAAAATTCCTGACTTACACCACTTTTCCCTGCCTCTAAACGGTGTTTTCTTCACTCAATTTCAACGCTAGTTAGGGAACATTCATAAATTGCAATTTAATAAAAATCGGTTTAAGATAGCGCTTTTTCTTTGGACATAAAATAGCAGCTTATAGTTTTTACGTTAAATTTGTATACCAGACGTCTCCCTGGGTCAAAATATCTAGGTCAGGTCCCAAACTGACCCATAGGGGGAACAGTTCGGCGTAGCCTGAAAAAAATGTCAACGTCATAACTCGAACCGGTCTGGAAAATAGTTTAAATCATAGCCCGGTTCAGTCGCAAATTTCTACATAGTTTTTTACTTCGGCGTGGGAAAAAAAATGTTTCATATGGAGGATTTCTGATTAAAAAATTCTTTTATAGCTTTTCGTTTTTTATATTTATACTTTTTATTATAAAAGAAGCGCCAAAGGCTGTAATAAATTTATTTTATCAATGAATCGTTATTTATATGTAAATGTTTGACTTATATTTTAATATCGTTAATCCATATCCAATGCGTTGGAGACTTTGAAAAATGTTATACAGTAAAACTTTTTAAGACGGAATCACATAGGAAAGAAAAAATACGTTATAGACAGATGCCCTCCCTAGAAGATGTAATTGAAGCTTATATTTTTCTCAGGTACTATTGTATTTATTTTGCGTGGATCAACATATTTTCCGTTTAAGACAGAATTCCGTCATAGGCAGATTTTTTTTCACTGGTTTTATTGTATTTAATTTTTTTTAGCCTTTGAATAATCTATTTAAGAAAAATGAATTTTAAAGTTTTTTCTTTTTTTTTTTTCTTTTTTTTTCTTTCGTTTTTTGTGATTTTAATACGGATTTTGTCGAGACCGGGTTTGAAAATTTTATCCAGTGTGCACCTAAGTTGAAGGAAGCAGTCCCCTCCCTTATGAAAAGTACGCTAGGCCCGGCCTGGCGAGTCTTCAGAAAAAAAATAACACCTCGGTCCTGGCCCTACCTGGGCCCAGAATACAGATTTTTGAACACCCTCTGGAGGACGGTATAAAGCCTGAAGTTGTCAGAGCTAAATTTAAAAAGAAAAAAAAAATATTAATCTGCATCTTAGAAAAAGTATGTTTTTAAATAACTGACGGACCTTTAAACAATACACTTCGTTTTTCTGCATAATGATTTTTCCCCTCTATTTCTTGTCTTTAAGTTATTAAATATTAAGAATTTTTAAAGGAAAAAAGAACTTCAAACACGTCATTTTTCATTTTTCTACATTAGTTTTGTTTTGGCAAATTTGAAAAAATATTTACTTTTGAAAAAATGTTTGCTTTTGAAAATATGATTTTTTTTTAAAGTTTAATAGTTTTAAAATTACTATAAAAAAACCTTGGAACAAAACTATAATCAGATTATCATCTTTAATTAAATGGAAAGAAATTGAAATCCGATAAATAATGTTACGAGTTATAACGATTTTTGATTGTCCCATTTAAACCGGTACTAACCACATGCAACTTTTATAAATTGTATGAGAAATTTTAAGATGTGATTTTCTTAGTTAATTATAAGGCTAGCCATCACAAAAAAGGAAAAAAATCAAAATTCTAACTCAAAAAATAGATTTTTTACGCGTTTCCTAGAACTGTTAAAGTAACATTGTTTTTTGAATTGCGCGCATTTCAATTTGTGTCTAATCCCTTAAAACCTGATGAATTTTTTAAACGGCTATAACTTTGCGAATTTTGGAGATATGAAGATGCAACTTTTTGTGTTTTATTCAGACTGAATAAGGAAAGTTTTCCTAATTGGAATTTTTGTCCTACGGGGGCCGTATAAAAATTTCATTTTCGTAACTTTTCAACTAGACCCCCCCATGGAGTCGAAATTTATCTTATCAAAAATTTCACATTTTTTTATGAATTTTTGCAGTTGGAAGTATGGGTCTAAAAGCAATATTTAAGGAGATATCCTATTGTTTCGATATTTATGACTCGCCCTGTATATGTGAAGCGAGAACTGATGATTGGGAAGTAATAAATGTTGAAATTCTAGCAGAATTGAAAGATATCGCCTCAGTTTGACACATTTATTCAGAATCATTGAATTGATGTAGAAGTTATGGATGTCAGCCTTATATCCATGTTCATGATTGGTGTCAGCACTACAGATATCGACGTATTTATCATGAATTACATTCTTGAAAGTAATTGAAAAAAATATATATTACTACCATTTTTTATATCTATAGAATTTTCTAATCAGGGCTCATTCACGTGGGTAACTGAAGATTTGACATTTACAAAACCATCTCTCATGAAAGAATGAAAATTAATTGTGAACAGGAAATTTCTTGGTAGCAATTGTATTTTGTTGTAGAGATACAGTTGGAAAAAAAAGTATTTGTACACCCTAATTTTTTTTTATTTTTAACTAAATAAAAACAGATATTTTGTCAAAAAAATTTTTAATACAATCTGTTTACCGTGTTTTTTAAATTACACAGCAGGAAATTTCGATAAAAATGTAAAATAATTTTCTAATAGGAAAAGTTTAAAAATTTCTTGCAAAAAAAGTATTTGTACATTTCTCCATCCTGATATGTACTGTGTTTTATAGTGTTTATCGTTCAAAGGACTACTTTTACAGAAGCTGTTTATAATTTTTAACTTCATATTATATTTGTCTGACATTTAATCCAATTTGCTCTTGAAATAATTGAGTATAGAACCTAAAACTAGAGAGGCACCTCTAGATATATAAAATCCTATGATTGAGCATAATAAAAATTTAAATTCGCAACAAGAATTTGTAAAAGCTATTAAATTACCATTTACAACTATTGGATGTATAGTGAGAAACTATCAATAAATTAAAAGCATCGAAATTCAATGAAAAACAGGACTTCTCAGCAAACTAACAATGAGGGAAAAAAGGAGTGTTGTTAAAAAAGCTTTAAAAAATCCTATGCGTTCGGTTCAAAAATTTGCTAGAGACCTTGCAACATCTTCTCGCATCAGAGTAATACCTCAAACAATAAAAAATATTCTTCTCAATGCAGATTTAAAAGGAAGAACTTCAAGGAAAAATCCATTCATCAACGAAATAAATAGGCGAAAACACATAGTATTCGCTTTCGCATACAGAAGTAAATTATTGGATTATTGGAAAACAGTAATTTTTTCTGATGAGGGAAAATTCGGAATTTTCTTACCACCAATCATTCGATAAAATTGGCGAAAAAATAAAATTGTTCTAGATCCAAAACGTATACTTCAAAGTATCAAGCATGTTGGGGGGGGGGATATTATAGTTTTGGGGTGTATAGCTTCTAATGGAGCAGGACATTTAAAATTTATTGACAATGGAAGGACAGGTTTAACATACATTGATGTGTCACGGCATAATTTATTAAACCGTGCCAAGAAATTATGCTTAGAGAAAGCTTTTCACTTCCTGCAGTATAACTACCAAAGCATACTGCTGTGATCACCAGCACATGGTTACGACAGTACTCGAAGACGACTGGTAACTCCTCTAAAATCTCTAGACTTGAATCCAATAGAAAATTTGCAAATGCTATTGGATGCAAAAATCCGAAAAAAAAATATGCATCAGTAAAAAACAGTTTTAAAGAAGCTCTTATTGTGTCATGGAATAACATTAACCAGACCGCTACAAAAAAGTTGGTGAAATCTATGTCACACCATCTAGAAGTAATCATAAACACTAAATGAATTCACACAAAATATGAATTTGTATAATTTTACTAAATTTTCCTTAATAATATTACATTAATATAGTGTACAAATACTTTTTTTGCATTATATTTTTGAATATTTGTTTATTATAATGTAAAAAATCGATTCGTTTAATTTTGGTTTTGCTTCTATAATATTATAATGCATTAAATTAATGTATTACAGAATTTTTTGCTTAAATCTTTTATTTAATTTCATTATAATTTAAAAAAATGAAGTGTACAAATACTTTTTTTGCCAACTGTATGCTTTGAAAAATAATATCAGTACAGACAATTAAAGAAGTAGATATGGATGATTCTCAAAATAGGGGACAATTTATGTCTTTCAGCATACAAAAAAAATTGAGAGGTTTTCTGTCATGTTTTTATATTTAGATATGTTTGTCTTAATATTATTCATTATTTGCACTCAAGAATTACTCACTTTTTAGTTAAAAACACCTTAAAATAACAGAATAAAGATTCAAAATGTCATTAGCATGGATGTCCACAGCAGCTGTGCCTTGTGTATACTAGCATTTTTCAAGAGTTAATATCATGTTTATAAAATAAACAAATGTTATTCTTTCTTTATATTAATCAAGGAGAGGATTTATACAATAAATTTCTTTTTAAAAATAAAATTATAGTACATAAAAAAAGAATTAAAGTTTGTCCTCCATATTCGATTTTCAAAACAAGGTCATACTATAACAGCTGGTTATTAATCAAAATTTCATTTTCACATATGACAATAGTTTGAAAATATAAAGTTTCTTCATGGCAACAATTAGCCATTTTATCCCAGCCAGAAAATAGAAGCATGTATTGTATTTTAAGAATAGAAGTTGAATATTAGGGACGTACATCAATTGTATGTCATTAGAATGGATAATAGTTTTCATGTTTATTTTATAGTTAAAATTTTTATTTTATTTATTTGCATAGAATTTTTGTGTTTTAAAAATCCCCAGAAAGGACTATTGCATTGTGATTATATTATGGCTCATAATCTTATTTAAATTAAAATTTGTCATTAGCATGGACAGATATCAGTGTCATTAGCATGTTTTTTCTGTCCATGCTAAAGACTCCTATGTACATAAATGTAACCAGTGCTTATATTGTATCCTTTATAAAGTTTAAATTTAGGTATTACATTTATTATCCCTAAAATATGCATTAAATCTGTAGGAAAATCACTAAGACAGCTTCTTACATTGTTAGTGTCAGAATGTTGCTCATGCAACAGAGTTTGCTCTTTGGTAATGTTTTTATTTTCCTTATATGTATATATGTAGAAATGGAAACCATTTGCTGAAAAGGAAGGCTAATAAATATAGAAAAAAAATGTTTAAACAGGAAGAAAATAAAAATTTCATAATATATTTATTCCATGCAATTTGTTTTGTCATTAGCATGGCTCAAAAAATACTAATTATTTTTTTAAGTTAATTTTTAAATATTTAGCTCTGCTGACTACATGGAAAGTATGCCTAATACTATATTAACAACACCTATTTTTTTCAGAAATTTTGCTAACAGTAATTTTTTTAAGATTTCATTTTTGAAATAGTGCCCTATTTTGAGAATCACCCATATACGCGAAGAATAATACAGACAACAGTTTCAAAAACATTTTTATCAATTTCTATATTAATCAAAAATGAATTTAGGCAACCTAAGTTGTTATTTTAAAATCCAAGCAAGTAAAGATTAACAAGACTTGAGAATTTTGTATAAACAGTGTTGAATTCAGGTGGTTTCCTGGGGGAGGGGGGAACATTCTAACCAGAAGATTTGATATTTTGTGTTTTCAGTGATCAAAAAGTGTACCGTAATTTCGGGTGTATAAGCCGCGGATCAAACAATTCTTTTTGGACCCAGAAATCTTATTCAGTGATTGAAGACAAATATTTACGTCGATCTAAGTAGTTACATTTCTTTCTTAAAAAATCCCTGCCGGCTGGGCCTATAGGCGGAGGTAGATTTCGAAAAGTGCTCATTTCAACAACAACAATATATATATGATTAGAGATAAACCCAGTTTAATAACTTCATTTGGCCGTTTATGAAAAATTTTTAATTTCATTTTTCTGCAAAAACTGGTTTTATCAGAATCATCTTAAGAAAAATTCAGCTCAAATGCCCATTTTGACAACATATTTTGAAATAAATTCTGAATTTATTAAAAAATCGACCAAAACACTATATTATATAGATCCTAAATAACAAAAAACTGTCAGTTGAATGCATTTGAGAAAAAAATTGAATTTAAAAATTAGTCGTAAAATAACCGATTTGTTGCTTGAATACATCCTTAATCCTTTAATCATGATTGCTTCGGAAAATTTTGTGTGAAATACTCACTTTGACAGCATTTTTAAAAATATATTCTATCTTTATCAAAAAACTGACCAATGCGTCACGGTATATAGTTCCTAAATAAGAGGATCTGTAAATTGGATGCGTTTGAGAGCGAAAATGGATTTTAAAACGAATCATAAAAAACGCAATTTGCTATGTGAAAACTTCCTTAAATTTTCAAATTACGATGATTTCGGGAAATTCTGTTCAAAATACCCCTTTTGGTAGCCTTTTTTTAAATATATTCCGTCTTTATCAAAAAACTGACCAATGCATCACATTATATAGTTCCTAAATAAGAGGATCTGTAAATTGGATGCGTTTGAGAACAAAAATGGATTTAGAAACGAGTCAGAAAAAAACGCAATTTCTTATTTGAATACTTCCTTAAATTTTCACTCTCGATGACTTTCGGAAATTCTGTTCAAAATACCTTTTTTGGTAGCCTTTTTTTAAATATATTCTGTCTTTATCAGAAAATTGACCAATGCGTCACTTTATACAGTTTCTAAATAAGAGGATCTACCATTTGGATGCGTTTAAAATCAAAAATGAATTTAAAAATGAGTCAGAATATAAGCAGTTTGGATTTGAGGTTTTTTCTCCAACTCCTATTTTTGTTTAATTTCTTTTTGCTATACGAATTGGTCCTACGAAAAACTTGTCAATATAAAAGTTGTAGATATTTTTGAGAAGATGTAAAATAAATTTAATCAGATTTGATAGCTTAAAAATTGACGGAGTTATGAATTTTTCTCTTTTTTCACCGCCCTTTTTCTTTTCGTTTTTAATTTTTTTCATCGGTAAAAATTGGTCCTATCAAAAACTTGTAAATGCAAAAGTTTTAGATAATTTTAAGAACATGTACAAAAAATTTAGTTGGACTTGATATCTTGAAAATTGACGAAGTTATGAATTTTTTCTCTCAAAACCTCTGTTTTTTTCTCCCCTTGAGCCCACTTCTAAATTTATCAAAAATCTGTCATGCATAAACTTTTGTCCCATTTTTAAGAAGTAATATAAACTTTAAACCGATTAAATATCTACTTTAATTAAGAAGTTATGGCGTTTTTTCGGTTTTCACAAAAACGCCTCCTATTCCGACCCCCTTGGTCCGATTTTGCCCATTAACGAACTTAGCCGAGATTTTATCCCCTTTGATTTTATGTACCAGTTTGGTGGAGATTGGTGAAGAATTATAGAAGTTATCGTGTCCATAAAAAAGTGAGATATATAGATAGATAGATAGATATATAAACTGGTGCGATTGCAATAGATAGTATTTCATACGAAATCTACCTAAAAATTCTGGGTCGAAAAAGAATTGTATGATCCGCGGCTTATACACCCGAAATTACGGTAATTTCTTCCAAGAATTCTATAATCTTTCCTGGAGAAAATATCTGAATTCAACACTGGTGCAAATCTCCAAGCGTGAGAGTGAGGCGACACATAATGTCAATAGAAATATTAAAATTGCGAGTATTTATGAAAAGTTAAATCTCAGTTATCAACTTCTTAGATATTTATATATACAGATTCAACAGGTGATGGATAGGTGGCTTGATGTTGTGTCTTGTCTTACATATATTTAATACAAAATTTAGCCTTATGCCCAAGATTTTATTCAGATATTTATGTATACAGATTCAGCAGGTGGTGGATAGGTGTCTTGATGTTGTGTCTTGTCTTACACACATTTAATACAAAATTTAGCCTTATGCCCAAGACCATTAAAAACGAAATATTATTTCCTTTTTCTTAAGTGGGAAAAAGATTGGATTTGTGACCAATGGCTCAACATGAAAAATAATGTAAAGCTGCTATCAGATTCACCAGCATTTTGAGCAACTTTTGAGCCAACGCTTGACTTTCCTCCAAGTTTTCGCGAAATATAGTCTCAACATCCAATGTAATAGCAAACAGCAATATCCCCCAACTTTTTTCCGCAGTTCCAAAAAAAGTCTCCGCTAGCCGAGACTTTTTATCCAACATCGAACATTTCAATGAATCAGATATGCGATTGATACGAAAAGGCGATAAATATTAACAGCTGGTACTAGTAGTACTTGTTTTCCTCCGACTTTTTTCCAGGACAATTGTAACCTTTTTCTCTCTTGAACGGTTAAAAGGTGGGGTTAAAATCGGCTGAAAAGTTTGTTGCTCTAAAAGTTTGTGAATCTGATAGCAACTTTAAGAGGAAGAGTTTTGTTAAAAAGAGGTTTATCAACTCTAGGTGTTTGAGTTCTTGTATAATTTGAATTAGGCATAAATTCAACATAATCCTCCTTGATTTCTTTTTTCTCCATTTTTTAACTCAGTTTAATTGGAATCACCATAAAGTACTAATTTATTCAGCAGGAGTTAGAGAGGGTATCATTGCTTCCAGAAATAATGTAGTAGTAGATGAGAAAAAATTCATCGAGCAAAATAAGACTAACAATTACCGTTATTATTAAAAAAAATTGAAGCACAGAATATTAATTGAGATATTGGCATGATATGTAGCTTACTTTGGTCATGAAGCTTAATAAGGCTATCAAGAGCACTTTGTGCGAAAATAAACTTTTGTTGGCCAGAAATTTGGAAAAATGGAGCAACATTTTCATGTCACATTGTCATGTGTCATACCACTAAAGTTAAAGAGGATATTTTCAAAATCCTTAAAGGTTAATGGGAGTGAAAAAAGTAGCTCTCAAAAATTTCAAAGTACTAATACAAAATCCATCTTGTTCGGATATATCATGCTAGCACTAGTGTTTAATTTTTGGGATTGAAAATATTTCAGTGCTGTTTAATTTTCTGTAATAGGAAATGTTTTATGGTCAAAGAGTTAGGTTGATGCTTTATTACTTGTACCAGTTTTTTTTTGTCACATTCAGATAGGGTTCGTTGGTTTAAATTAGCTTGATTTTAATTACGATTTAACTCCTTGAGGGGTGCCGTTTGCAGTCTGCAAACAATTAACTTTAATACCTAAATTTCCTAATGACACCAATAAGTTTTTATTACAAAATCAATCTGATAATATGGGTGAAAAAGAGCTTTGCAATATTATCAGATAAATTTGTTCAAGAATTGCTGTGTGAATTAATTATTTGAACACTTTTGGAGCAGAAATGGCTTGCCTCTGAAAGTGTTAAATCACGACTTAATTCAATTGACTTTAAAAAAATCATCGATTTAAATTAGATTTTCTTTAAAGTTATTTTTAAATAAATTTAAGATGTAAACAAACATAATGTACGTTAATATAATTTATTTTTGTGTAATACAAATAATCAAGCAGCTTTTAGAAAGATAAATCTTAATCTTTGTTAAAAAGTAATATACAAGTTTAGAAAATGTTTTCAAATTTCATTTGAATAAAATTATAAAATCTTACAATAGTATGGAAATCTATTCTATCTAATATATTAAATATCGAAATTTATACTCATTAGTATTTAGAAAAACTTCTGCAAGTTGAGATAAAATAAAACAGTATGACTTTGTGTGCTCTACTTTGGTAATGCCTATTACATTAAAGTTTGAGCGAAATCTGAACTATTCAATGAATTTTCATCTATATCTAATATAGTGGATCACAGCTCTTTAGAATGGTGGAAGATATTCCTTACAGACTGAATATTATAAAACTTATTCAAGATCAAAAAGCACTTTACAGCAATAGCTTCATCTGCTTCAGTAGGACGAATGTTTTCCTCCTTTGGTTTTATACATTCGGAAATTAGAAATCGATTGATAAAGCTACTAAACACATTTTTTTTGTTGTTGTTCCAGCACTTTAATATAACAAAAAACAAAAGTTAACAATTTAGTTTGCTTTCCTTTTTTTTTTAATTTTATGTGCTGCAGTTAACTTTATTTTAACTATCATACTGATGGTTGAATTAATTTTTGACATCTGATTTGTAGTTTTCCAAGCATTTACGTCAGTAAAGATTTTTCGATAGCCTACAATTTTATTTTGGAATCATTTATGTAAATTATGTAATATTAATAATATGTATTGGGAATACTTATAAAATACATGTGTGTGTGTGTATTATAATGCATATTTTGTAAATTCAAAGAAAAATTATAAAACAATAATACTGTCGGAAATTTGTTCAAAAAAAAAAAAAAATCCGATTTAAATTTTTGAAAAATCCAATTTCACTCAAAAAAATCGAAAAAAATATTTTTATTAAAAAAATCACGATCTCTATATTCAGAGGTGATGGGGGAAAGTGTCTTTAAAAAAATTTAAATCTGGTGAAAAAAAAAAATGCAATGAAAATTTTTTTAAAAAAACTGTACAGTACATATTGAGGAAACGTGAATTAGCAACAGTGACAAAACTTAATCATTAAAAATAATCTGTAATATCTTCAAGCTTATTTTGAAGTTCGTGTCAGATGTTGTAAAAGAAAATCGATGATAATGTAAGTTCTTCATATTTTTCTGGCCTTTGTGTTAAGAAAATTAGGAAACTCAAGAACCAAATTTTATCGTATTTTTCAAACTTTAATGGGAATTTTATAGTCTTGAATTTTAGTATTACTACATAATAGAATATGAAAAAACATTATTAATTACTATAAAAGTAAAAAAAAAAAAAGACGTGTGGCACTCGGGGACTGCCGCGGTAAAGCTATTGCATAGCATTTTTTATCAACTTATGCAATCATAATTATTTATTTACGTTTTATTTATGCAGTTTTTTTGTCTTTGATATTAATTCAAGTTACACTTTTTGAGCGTGATGACCGATAACAAAACATTTTTTTCTTTTATTGAATAAATGAGAAATTAATATCGTTTAAAATATTTTTATTATCTCACAATACATGTAGGATAATCAGGAATTTTTATCATTGAAACTATACGTTTACGGTAGCTGAAATAAAAAACATATGTTTGAGACTTGATATTCTCAAAATATCTGAAAAATACCGCTTTAATGCCTGCCGAAGTCTACCGAAGGATACCGTGCCGAAGTCTGCCAAACTGAAGCGACGTTAGCCGGAGTGTTAGGTATTTTTCTCGTTGCGGAATTTCTAGATTCTTTCGCCGCGCTCAAAGCCCCGATAAAAGCTATCCAATACCTTAATAAATTACCAAACAAAATTTGGCCGCACTACGAAAATTACATCGCGAGTTATAGGCATTTTAAATTTTTCGACCCTCACCATGGGGGATCTCCTGTCACTAAAATTAATATTGTCTCATTATAAATTACCAAACAAAATTTGGCCGCGCTACGAAAATTAGATCGCGAGTCACAAGCATTTTAAAATTTTCGACCCTCACCGTGGGGGGGGGGGGGGGGGGTCTCCTGTCACCAAAAGTAACACTGTCTCATAATAAATTACCAAACAAATTTTGGCCGCACTACGAAAATTAGACCGCGAGTTATAAGCATTTTAAAATTTTCAACCCTCACCATTGGGGATCTCCTGTCACCAAAAATTAACACTCTCTCATAAAAAATTACCAAACAAAATTTGGCCGCGATACGAAAATTAGATCGCGAGTTATAAGCATTTTAAATTTTTCGACCCTCACCGTGGGGGGTCTCCTGTCACCAAAAGTAACACTGTCTCATAATAAATTACCAAACAAAATTTGGCTGCGCTACGAAAATTAGATCACGATTTATAAGCCTTTTATCTTTTTCGACCCTCACCGTGGGGGGGGGGGGTCTCCTGTCACCAAAATTTAACACTGTTTCATAATAAATCATTAAACAAAATTTGGTCGCGCTACGAAAATTGATCGCGAGTTATAAGCATTTTAAATTTTTCGACCCTCACCGTGGGGGGGTCTCCTGTCACCAAAAATTAACACTCTCTCATAATAAATTACCAAACAAAATTTGGCCGCGATACGAAAATTAGATCGCGAGTTATAAGCATTTTAAATTTTTCGACCCTCACCGTGGGGGGTCTCCTGTCACCAAAAGTAACACTGTCTCATAATAAATTACCAAACAAAATTTGGCCGCGCTACGAAAATTAGATCGCGAGTTATAAGCATTTTAATTTTTTCGACCCTCACCGTGGGGGGGGGGGGTCTCCTGTCATCAAAAGTAACACTGTCCCATAATAAATTACCAAATAAAATTTGGCCGCACTACGAAAATAAGATCGCGAGTTATAAGCATTTTAAATTTTTCAACCCTCACCATTGGGGATCTCCTGTCACCAAAAATTAACACTCTCTCATAAAAAATTACCAAACAAAATTTGGCCGCGCTACGAAAATTAGATCGCGAGTCACAAGCATTTTAAAATTTTCGACCCTCACCGTGGGGGGGGGGTCTCCTGTCACCAAAAGTAACACTGTCTCATAATAAATTACCAAACAAATTTTGGCCGCACTACGAAAATTAGACCGCGAGTTATAAGCATTTTAAAATTTTCAACCCTCACCATTGGGGATCTCCTGTCACCAAAAATTAACACTCTCTCATAAAAAATTACCAAACAAACTTTGGCCGCGATACGAAAATTAGATCGCGAGTTATAAGGATTTTAAATTTTTCGACCCTCACCATGGGGGATCTCCTGTCACCAAAAATTAACACTGTCTCATAATAAATTACCAAACAAAATTTGGCCGCGCTACAAAAATTGATCGCGAGTTATAAACATTTTAAATTTTTCGACCCTCAAGATGGGGGGGGTCACCTGTCACCAAAAGTAACAGTGTCTCTTAATAAATTACCAAACAAAATTTGGCCGCGCTACAAAAATATTGATCGCGTGTTATAAGCATTTTAAATTTTTCGACCCTCACCGTGGGGGGTCTCCTGTCACCAAAAATTAACACTCTCTCATAATAAATTACCAAACAAAATTTGGCCGCCATACGAAAATTAGATTGCGAGTTATAAGCATTTTTAATTTTTCGATCCTCACCATTGGGAGGGTCTCCAATCACCAAAAGCTACATTATCCTACCTTGTTTTATCTTAAGACGATTTTCTTCTATATACATTCTATCAGAAATTTTTATCATTGAAACTATAGATTTATGGTAACTGAAATAAGAAACATAAGTCTGAGATTTGATATCCTGTAAATATCTGAAAAATACCGCGTCAATGTCTGCCGAAGGCTACCGAAGGATACCATGCCGAAGTCTGCCGAGCTGAAACGACGTTAGCCGAGTGTTAGGTTTTTTCGTTACGGATGTGTTAGGATTTTTCGCGTTACGGAATTTTTGGATTCGATCGCCGCGCTCAAAGCCCGCGATAAAAGCTATGCAATAGCTTAAAAAACTTTAGAATAATACAGTGGTGGTACCACCATCTGCATATAGTAAAACAAAACCACAGAGCACAGACTTCTTATTTTGTGAAAAAATTACTCGGTAATAAACATATCCATTCAAAAACCAAATAACTTTTGAGATGCACGCATCTTGAAATAATGAAACTAGTCTTTGGGGGTCACCGTAATATTTACTCAACATGGATATGCATAGTATAAAATATGAAAATAAAACATGTGTAAAACATTTATAAAGTGTATTGCAAAACCAAAATGAAATTTAAATGCATATTTAAAAATTTGTAATACATAGTAATGCTCTATTACTATGTATTATGTAAATAATGTAATATTAATAATATGTATTGGGAATACTCATAAAATGCATATGTGTGTGTATATATACACTGGTGTCCAAAATTTAAGCATAATTGGTAATTAAGTAATTATTTTTAAGTAATGAAAGAAATATGAATCGGAATATGCTGAAACTCCAGGTGTGTAAACAAAATAGTACGCGTCACATATTTTCGCGAAGAGTTTTCCCCGAAATCGAACAGGGGACCGTCAACAAATTAAAAAAGAACGAAGATCTTTTGGATAACCCTGTCAAAACTAATGTAGCAAAAGCGTTCAAACTGCACATTATGATTAATTGGCTTATTGTAATGTACTGTGTTAATTTTTACAAGGATAGCATGTATACTCGTAGAGAAATTAAGGTTTTTATAAAAACAGTCCTAAGTTTTTTGCTTATAATTTGCAGAGTTCTTAATATAAAATAGTGTTATTTTTTGAAGAAATGACAAACATCATTGTACACAATACCCTGTCATCAGAATTAAAAAATAATAAAAATTGTATGACAAATGAGCAGGTTTACTAAATAATTTTTTACTGCGCATGCGTGAATGCTATTAAAATTTCATTTGCATATTATGTTAGTTAAATGTATAGAGCAAATTTTGTGAAAGTCTCAAAAACATAGCTTAAAAATTCTGAAAATTATCGTTGATAGAATGAGATCAAAATCCTTTATTCCCTAAATGAAGCAAAACGATGAGGGGCTGTATCCATATTCCATTGTTTAGTGCCTACACAATATTGCACGTACAACTATATTTAGGTAAAACCCCTGATTTTTTTGCTTCCTTTAGGAATAACGGATTTTGAGTTGATTCTATAGGCTCCCATTTTCAGAATTTTCAAGCTATGTTTTTGAAACTTTTACAGAAGTTGCTCTATACATTTAGCTAACACAATATGCAAATGACATTTTGATATCGTTGACGCATGCGCAATGAAAAATTATTTACTAAACATACTCATTTTTCATACAATTTTCATTAGTTTTAAATTCTGATGACAGGGTATTGTGTACAATGATGTTTGTCATATTTTCAGAAAAGAACATTATTTTATATTAAGAACTCTGCAAATTATAAGCAAAAAACTTAGGACTGTTTTTATAAAAACCTTAATTTCTCTACGAGTATACATGCTATCCTTGTAAAAATTAACACAGTACATTACAATAAGCCAATTAATCATAATGTGAAGTTTGAACGCTTTTGCTACATTAGTTTTGACAGGGTTACCCAAAAGATCTTCGTTCTTTTTCAATTTGTTGACGGTCCCCTGTTCGATTTCGGGGAAAACTCTTCGCGAAAATATGTGACGCGTACTATTTTGTTTACACACCTGGAGTTTCAGCACATTCCGATTCATATTTCTTTCATTACTTAAAAATAATTACTTAATTACCAATTATGCTTAAATTTTGGACACCAGTGTATATAATGCATATTTTGTAAATTCAAAGAAAAGTTATAAAACAATAATACTGTCGGAAATTTGTTTAAAAAAAATACCCGATTCAAAGATTCTGTACTACTTGATTATCTCGTAAACTCCTTTCGACAAATTACATAATTAAAAATCACTTGATGACATAACAAGCAGGTGTAAAATGTTTAAGGTCAAGTGAATGTGACATTTACGGTAAGCCATTATTGGCCCTTAACCTTATAATTTGGCGATAGTTTTTTGTTCGACTGGATAGTCAAGCACTACCGAATTGCATAAAAGAAACATCCTTTTAAGGCTCCAAAAATTATAATGATATTAACTAAAAGTTTACTGCGTCTCATTTCCAATTGAAATATGTATTTGAATTGAAATTTGAATGAAATACGTCACGAAAGATGAAAGAGTGTAAAATGTTTGTATGATCACAAATATTTCGGCAACTTCGATTTTATGCAAAATTTATATAGGTTTTTATTGACTTTTACATTCACTCCTTAAAATACAAAAATTCGAAAAATTTTATTTATCTTTTATTAGAGCGAATAATTTGAAAGTCCGAAAAAATAGTTCTGGATCTCGAGGTTGCTGACATTCAATAGGCTTTTTCCCATTATTACATAATCAATACTCATCAAATTTCAAGTCTCTATCTCCTTTCGTTCGGAAGATAGAGCGTTTAGACACATACAGATGAACGACAACTGTTTTTTCTAAAAATATGTTTTTTGGAATCTCCAGTGTCTAAAATGTATAAATCCGTCATTTTTTTTTCTATTTCAAAACGATTGCAAGACTTACCTTATAATACGTATGATATGTAAGTAAAAAATATGGTCAACACATGTGACTCAATTAACCCATTGAAGGTGAGTATCATTACACTTCTTTTAATACCTTGATATCAGTTGGTACCAGTTTTTTCATATTGCTAATTTTAACTCCTTAATCCTTTGAGCTCTAATAGATAAATTTCTTCAAAATTCCAAGTGTCGCATTGGCACCAGTATTTTTCAAAGAAAAAAAAACTGGTTAACGATAAACACGAAAAAAATGCATTAAACCTTTTTGAAATGAATTTGGTCAAATTTTCTGGCGCCGTTGTGACATTTCGGAATTGATATTATATGGTAGAAAATTCTACCATCAGAGCTCAAAGGGTTAAGTCTTTCAAAGTTTGAGATCAGATAATATGTGAAAGTCCTATCCAAAATATCGTTTTCAAATTTAAACATTTCGTATTCATTGAAAAGAAAGTTTTCTTGCCAGTCGGCGTTAACCCTTTCAGAGGCAAGGTATTTCTACTCCAAAAATGTTCAAATAATTGATTCACACCGCAATTGAACAAATTTATGTGTAAATAAGCAAGAGCTCTTTTTCACGTATATTATAAGATCGACATTGTACTAAACAGGGGCGTTCCGACCCAGTGTGCAAAGTGTGCGGCACACACAGGCGCCGAAGCAGTAAAGGCGCCAAAACATTTCAGTTGAGAATCAAATATTAAAAAAAATATCCTTAATTTATTCATGCTAAAATGTATTATATTTTTTTGGCATCTGGATTATCTTTTGTAGATTAACCTTATACAAATTATTTATAAATATTCATTTCTTTCTTTAAAATTTTATTTTATTCTAATTATGAATCCTCTAATAAATCATTTAGACAAGACCTGTTCAACCTTTATAAACAGAGGCGCACCTCATATAGTTATAAATAATAAAAGGCGCCGTAATTCACATAGCTGAAAATATGCAACACTATTATCTCACTGCGTTGGAAAAGCATAATATACAGTTTTATTACCATAGGAGCTAAATTTCACTTGTTTTATTATAATTATTTATAAAAAACAATTGTCACTTTACTTCAGGATTTATCATAAATAAGAAGAAAATTACTATCCGGAAATACTGGTAAAAGTTAACGTATTATATGATGCGCGTTTATCTCACGCTGATTAGCTATAAGTCCCCTATGATTCAGAAACTATTTTTAAATAATTTGCAGCAATAATATAATTCAGAATACATTTAAAATTAGAATTTCAGAGGGCAATCTATCTTCAAAAGTTTTGTAGATGAAAAAGCTACAGAAACCTTAATCACTGAATAACAATTTAATAGCTTAAATAATTAAAACTTATTTGAGGTCATCGATAACTGTTACAAAAAAACTATTTAAATATTTTTATTTTTAAAAATCTATCCCTTAAAATGTATTTTTAATCTTAAAAATAGCTAGTAAGAGGATATATTCGAATGGGTGCCAAGAAAACCTTCTAACAAGGAAGGTCTCCATACTGGGAATATTCAGATTTTTTTTTAAAAAAATACTAATTAAACTACTCATGTGTGTAATAGAGGATCAGTGAAAATTAGCGGCAGAATTGCATTAGAAAACATGTAAAAAAATAAAATACTTTCGAATATTTGGCGCGAAAAGACGAAAGTGTTACAAAATTTGGCGAGCAGCAGTTTTCCCCGCCAAAAGCAAACGATTTTAATGCAACTGAAAACTTTTGGATTTTTAGAATCCGTTTAAATGGTATTAAATGAATTTAAACATAAACAATGAGAGAGTTTAATATATTCTATACATATATATATATACATATTAAATTGCATACATTATTTTTTGTTGTAGTTATTTAATTTACCTCTAGAAAAATATCTTCATTAATAAAAAATTCTTATTCAGTAAAATTATTTTCATACATTTAAGCGTATTAAAAAATAAAAGCCAGGTGCTTCCATAGCAACAAAATCGAATTGACAATGCTAAACTGGACTTTGAGCTTGAAACAAATTTAATTCATTTTACTTTGAATTTCGTTTTATATCTCAAATTTGATGGTTAAATTTGAATATAAATGCATATAATTATCAATATAACGAAATTATACTTAAAACAAACTAAAGCTGACAAAAAAACAAAAAAATATTTAATTGATCTAAAAGCATTGAACATGAAACTTTTTTCCTTTAAAATGCGTTTGACATTAAAAAGAAGAAGAAAAAAAGTTTAAATTGCTTTTCATCGCCAACCGATGATCAATCGCCAAATAACGAAATTTTCATTATTTTTTTTATGTAAAAAGTACGGAGGTTCCGCCGAAATATTTTTTATAAACGTATATATCTTCATGAAAAGAACATTTGTAATTTTTTCAGATTTTTCGGAGTATGCCCGTATGGAGACCTTCCTTGTAAGGGCGCAATCGTGGCGTCCGCGGGGGACGAAGAATCCTGCATAGAGAAAAAATGTAAAACCAGAACTTGGGGGCTATGCACAGGGCCGTAGCTAAGGGGGTCTATGGGCGGCTCAGCTTCCCCTAAAATATTTTGAGCCTCCCTGATAAAAAGAGTCCAAAGTCACTAAATTAATTTCTATTCCAAAAATTCAAATGAAATTCTGTTCAAAAATCTAATTTAGTTTTGAGGTCCTTTCAGAGCTTTTACAAAAATACTAAATTGTCACTAAAATAAGTATTTTAACACTTACTCATCCTATTTACACATATGAAGCTAACAAGTTGTTTAAGATTTCACTCGTTTTACACTCGAATTTTTCATCATCCTAATCTTTTCTTAGCATAAAATGAAACTATTACAACAGTTTAACATACAGTTTACAGTTGAAACATAGTAACTACAGTGTGAACACGTACTAATTTATCTTTCTGAGTCACAGAGAGATAATATGAGCTCCCCCCCCTTTCCCATTATTCACTTCTAGCTACGGCACTGGCTATGCATATATAACGTTATCACTTTAGAGGGAAGGGGGGGGAATCTGGCATATGATATCGGAAGGTATCTCTAGTGAGGGGTGGGGAGTCTTGATATATTTATAATTTTTGAATGATCCAACCAAAATTTTCTCTTTCTGTTTCCATTTTTTTTTAAATCAAAATTTTTTCCTTTTACTTATAATTTGTTCGTTACATCAAAATAGTCTGCAATATGTATATATATATATATATATATATATTAGTTTGTTAACTATTTTTATGAAAATACTCATTAATGAAAATTAAAATAATTAAATGACTATAAAATTATTTATTTTCAAAATATTGAATATCTCAATGTTTGGTATTCTTATTCTTCTGTCTTGCGTGTACGCATATATATAATCTGCATTTAAGGGTGTTCTCAACTGCTCCGCTCAACAAGCGCAAAACAATTTGACACATTTACAAATTCAATTTTTAACGGAAAGATATAAAATTGGAACGCCTGACTATGGAAGCGATTTCGAATCGAACTTATTTTTCCATTTTATAATTAAATTACCTGTCCAGTTCTAAGCTATTTCGATGAATGGATCACCCGTTTTTCTCTTGCTTTTCGACTGGTTTTACTGCTTTCGTCGGGAAATGTGCTCAAAAGTGTCAAGTTTGAAGGCTTGTTCTGAAAATTTTATTGTGTTTTTGAAAAAAAACAGAAAATTGAGTGCAATTAGACAGTTTTTGAATAATAACACCTGCTATTTTCATGCATCTCCGAACACAAATAAATTAAAGCATGTGTCACAAAGTTGCCCTTTTTGATTTAAGAACACCCTTAAATGAAAATCCATCCAATCGAAGCTCGAGTTGATTTTCCACTGCATTCAGTAGAGTATACCGGCGTGCTATTCATGTTCCGGTCTGATTTTTCAAGCTAACCGTCAATTTGTATTTCTTTTCTGACATTTTGGTATAAAACTTTCAATTTTGACAAAAAAAAATCTTGATAAAATAAAAAATGGAAATGCGCACAACCCCTCATACATATTTTTATTTATTTATTTATTAACGCGAAATGATATTCAAATCACATATTTCTTAATTGGGAAATGATATCTTGAGATAATTTGCATCGAGAGAAAAAATATGTTTGGCGAATTCTTGAAATGACTTCAAAAGTATTTTTGAACAGTAAATGTTAATACAGTCGACTCTCATTAATTCGAAATCGGATAATTCGAATCTTTGCTTAATTCGAACTAAGCATGAAGTCCCGAAATTTTCAATGGCAGAATAACGTTAAACTTTTTCATTAATTCGAGCTCATTTTCTCTTGACATCGTTTAATTCGAACTAACGAGAATTCCGATTTTTCATTCTTCCTTTCTTTCTCACGGATTTCAGATCATTTAAAAAACTTTCTTTCTTTGCTTTTTGTGAAAATTGTTCCTAACGGGTATACATACATATAATCCCATGCATTTGATTTCCATTTTCTAAGTGCCCTGTCTGTCCATCAGTGACGCTTTAAATTTTCTTTCCATTGTGCTTGTTTCTAATCTTTTAATTAGTTTATGTATTTATGCATTCTAATTTAATATTAAGTCATATTCTGATGATAACAGACATAATACATTTAAAAAACACTATAACATTAATTCCTTTGTAATAGTACCATATTAAGCATGTTCTCATTTCATACTTTCCATAATTCGGACTTCGGATAATTCGAACATTTCTTGTGGTCCCGACGAGTTCGAATTAACGAGAGCCGACTGTATTTTCATACCAGATATATTATCAGAACCTGAAAAATACTATGAATGTATCAACAGTTTTTATTGCTGTTGTTTGTTTGTTTACGTTTGAAACTTCAGAGAAATGGAAAACTTGAAAACTGATGCGAATCGCTACCAAATAAAAAGATTTTTTGAAATAGTAATTAAAAATACCATTTAAGTCGTTTTTCCTTTTTTCTTTAGTATGATTTATTTGTAATTCTACCGGGATCTCACTATATCCCAATTTGAAAATGCAAAACAAATCAAACGTTACGCTTTTGGTCAGTGGGAAGGACTGCTTGGGGAAGCACACAAGCATGATCTCGTTGAGGAATAAAAGATCGCCATTTTGCGATGATCATTAAAGGTTTTTTATTAATATTTCGGGTAATTAACAAAAAATAAAAAAAAATTGAGTGTCAGGTGCACGGTGCATCTACCACCATCTATCCTTATCCAAATTTTGAGACATGGGTGCAAGTTTGAAATTTTGCCAGGACTGAAAATATTTTGAATCACCCCCTCCCCCCACGTTTTTTTTCTTATTTTTTTAATTCATGTTTTTTTCCACCAACCTTTGAAAAAATTCGCTTTTCCCCCCAATCTTTTGACAGAAATCGAGTCTATTTAGCGATTCTTTGACAAAAATCGCGTCTCTATCGCGATCCTATGACCAAAAAAACTCGTTTTTTGCGATCCTTTGACGAAAATTCGTGACTTTCCGCGATCCTTTTACAAAAATTCGCGACTTTTTCGCGATCTTTTGACAAAAATTCACAACTTTTTCGCGATCCTTAGACAAAAATTCGCGTCTTTTCCACGATCTTTTGACAAAACTCGCGTCTTTTCTTTGCTCTTTTGACAAAAAATCGCGTTTTCTCCGCAATTCTGACAAAAATAACGTTTTTTCGGCTATAATTTCACGAAAATCGCGTATTTTCGCGATTCTTTGAAAGAGACTGCGTCATTTTCGCGATCCTTCGACAGGAATCGCGTTTATTTTGCTATTCTTTGACGAAAAACGCGTCTTTTTTGCGATCTTTCGACAGAAATAGCGATTTTTCTGCGATCTTTTGACAAAAATCCCGTATTATCACCAATCTTTTTTTTTAAAAACCGTGTCTTTTTTCGCGATCTGTTGACGAAAAACGTCTTTTCCTCGATTTTTTGACAAAAATCGCATCTTTTCCGCGATTCCTCGACAGAGACAGCATCATTTTCGCGATTCTACGACAGAAATGGCGTTTTTCTTGAGATACGTCGACAAGAATCGCTTTATTTCGCAATTTTTTTTACGAAAAACGCGTCCTTTTGCGATTTTTTATACGAAATAGCGCTGTTTTCTGTGATTTTTTTGACAGAAATAACGTTTTTTTCCGCGATCATTTGACAAAAATCTCTTTTATTCATAATCTTTTGACGAAAAATCGTGTCTTTTTCCGCGATATTTTGGCGAAAAACGCGTCATTTTCGCAAACATTTTTCGTCGTCGGAGATTTTTGCGTCCCCCTTCCGTCCTCGGGAACTTTTAAAAGACGGAATTCCGTCTGTGGACGGAAAACTTGCACCCATATTTTGAGATCTATGTGCGGCAGATTTTCTTAGCCAATATATGCAAAGTAAAAACAAACATCTTTCTTTTAGATGCAATCTATTGTTATTGCATTAAATTATTTTCTCCGGGAGAATGAAATTTTACTGATAGAGTGCTTTCATTTACACAGGTTTTACTGTGTTAAGAATTTTATTTACATAGCTGCCATACTTCTTTATTTTTCAAGTAATTTAAGCATTTTCGAAACAGAAATTTACTTATTTAATGAAATAAATACGAACTGTAAAGAAACAAGACATATTTTATTAAATAAATTTTCTGGTTCAAAAAACTCCAAAAGAATGGCAACTATACATTTATAAATATTTATAGTTTTTTTGGGGGGGGAGGGGATAAAGTTTTATTTTTACAGGCGATTGGATGGGGGGGGGGGGGTGTAGGGCGCCAAATGTAGTTCTGCACACAGGCGCCGATTACTGCTGGCACACCCCTGGTACTAAAAAATTATTGGTGTCAGTTCGCAATTGGAACAGTAAAATTAACCGTTTGCAGACTGCAAACGGCGCCCCTTAAAGGGTTAATGAGTTAAGGAACTTAATGTTCGTTTCTCACACGAGTTGAAAAAAAAGACAGTACACTGTTATTCGGAAAACGGTATAGAGAAATCCATAGTTTGAAATGAGATGAATATCACCATATCATAGCCTCCTTTTAAGCATATATAGCGTCTCTAAAGTATGTGAACAGGCGATTTTTTCAAATAACAGTTGAAAAAATAAAGCCATAATCACGAAAAAAATAATAAGCATATGGAATCATAATATAAGTTTATTTCAAGAAAGAAATACAGTATAAGTTTCACAGAATTTCTGTAAAAAATCAAAATAGGCTGTCCTAGAAATAAATGGACTTTTCGGGTTATTCTGTATTTAAATTCAAATTTTGAATCAATTCCTATAAATTATCTTAAAAGTCGTATCAGGCATGCTTCGAACTAGTGTTTGGAGAATGTATGGCTGTTAAGCGAACCAACTCTGCTCTGCTTGTTACTGCGATTCCTGAATAATCGAAAACCGACGACCATGGGTATACACTAGGGTGGAGTGAAAAATCGAAAGTTGGAATTTTGATTTTGGATAGCAGCCAAAAGTTGCCTTTTTGTACCTCTAATACACGTGCAAAATTTCATGAATTTTGAAAAACTTCTTGAGTCCCCTACCAGACCATTTATATTTTCATTGATTTATACGATAGATTTTTATCATAAATTGTACATTAACAGGATTTTTGGTAATATCCTTTGATATTTTTATATTTAAAATGTATAGTGTAATTCCTTTCTTCATTTTCAAACTTTAAGTCTTTATTTTTAAATATTTGAAACGGTGTATTGAATTTTAAAAATTGTATTTTGTCATTTTTACAGTCAAAATGAGTACGTGTGTAAGCAAATCGAAGTTTACCATTACTAGTAAAGTGGTGAATTTAAAGTTGGTGATTCTTCAAAACTAAATAAAGCTGTTTTGCCAACAATATCAGAATGCCATAAATATTATTATTATACAAAACAATAAATAAAACACATCAGTAATTGTAAAGTTTCGTCAAAACCAGAGGGAAAAGAAAAAATCCCGAGAGAAAACATCGAAAGCATCAATGATTGTCGTTTCCCAAAGACGTATTGATCAAATGATAGACAACATTTTTTCTGAATATCAGAAGCTTATTCAATTCCCCATAATCAAAGGAAATTATTTAAAATTGGAGATATATGGAAGAACTATATGTTACAAACATAATCTCTGATTTTAACAGTCAGATGAATTGTATTTGAGACACATTACACCATCTTTTGGACCAGGAAAGATTATTGCAGGAAGTATTAAAATATTGCACTGAAAAACATTTAAACCTTGATAAATTTATGGCAATAGGTTTTGACGCAACAACTGTAAAAAGTAAGATAAAAAATCATGCTAATAGATTTTTGAAACTAAGATTTAGTCGTCCGTTTCAGTGGTTAATATGTCAGCTCTCTGCAAACGAATTGCCGCTACCGATTGTTTATCAAATCATTGAATTTTTTAAACAAAATAAAGACTCATGATCTTTTCCTGTTCTAATTGGAAAGTCGTTGGATCAATGTGAACAATAGACAGTTATGGAAATTAAAAAATATCCGCTCCTATCACACAGAAATGAACTCTGGAGAGTTAAGTGTAGACCAAAATTATCTTTATGACATGTGTCAAACATTTGCATCTGGCTAATGTTCCTCAGTTCTGGTAAATCGTAATCCAGCAAAAATGTCGCACTCTAAATGATTGACAACTGCCAGTTGATTACTTGGTTTGCAGATTGGAAGTCAGAATTCATCCCAAAATCTGAAGATTATGACTGAAGATTGTAATGAAAGTACATTTGTCTATGTTGTTTCACTTCAAGAAAGATTCTTCTTGCAACAATAGAGCTCAAAATGTATTTTTTTATAAACTATTAAGTTGTTTTGTTATTTGAGGGAATATTTAAAGAAAATTCTCAATCCCGTTATTCAACAAAACGTATACTTCTGTCATTGAGATGAAAATTTACAGGAACGATACCTGATAAAAAAAAAATCATGTTGGAGAATTTGGATTCCGAAGAATATTGAAGATGAAGGATATTATATGTTCTACAATAAGACAGTTTTATATTCCAATGTTGAAATTCAGTGTTACAAACTATATAAACATTATTAACTGGCAAAAATGTGAAATCACCCCACATTCTTAAAAGAGTACCAAGAGAGAAACTGGAAATTCTCAGAAAAAAATCGAAAGTCTCATCTTTTCAGTTGAAAAATTTCCCTGTTAGATTCAAGTATTCGAAAGATGTGTAAACTTAGTTGTTGAAGCGCCGTTAGCGGCTGTAGTAGTAGAAGTAAGAGCCGGATATATATGAGCAAAATCAAATCACGAAAGGTAATATCTAATTTTGATAACAAAGACCAATATAAATTAGAATGAAATGAAAGATCGTTTTACAATACATCGTATATATTCTTTTCATTTCATTGCTATATATTCAGAAAACTGCATTTCCTTTATATTTAGAGAACTATCTTTCATGTTCATTCGAAAAATAAAAGTGAAAGCATGTATAATTATTGTGTTTTCCCTTCTCTGCGACAATACGATTCACATTTTAGGGTTTTATTCGCAATTCAAAGAGTTAAAACGCAACTATACTTAGATCGTTCACAAGTAATACTTTAAGAAGTAATTTTTGTGGGTTATTTTACTGAAATCAGAAATTTAGTTAAAAAAAGTTAGTTAATTTAAAAAGTTAGTTTAGTTAATTAAAAAAAAAAAAAAAAAAAAAAAAAAAAAAAAAATGATTAATTTACATTGTGAAATCTTGATTTTCACATAAAAAGGACATAATCTTTATGAGCTGGTAGGGAACTAAAATGAATTCCAAATGAAATGAAATTTTAATAATATATTCAGTGTGCCAAAAAGCAACATTTTAGACCTATCCAAAGAAAAAATTCCCCCCAAAAAAATTTTTTGGTCATTTACACTACATAGTGAAATCTGGATTTTCACATATAAAGAACAAAATCTTTAAGAGCTGGTAGGGGACTAAAGATGAATTCCAAACGAAATGAAATTTTAACCTTATATTCAGTGTGCCAAAAGGCAACTTTTTAGACCTATCCAAAGAAAAAATTCCGAAAAAAAATTTTTTTGGTCTTTTTCACTCCACCCTAGTATACACCTCTCGTGCAAGTACTTCCAAAAGGTTTTCAATTGGACTCAAGTTCGGGCTGATGCAGACCAGTCTATAGCAGTCACTTGATTCTGTGTAAACTAAGTTGTTGCAGAGTAGGAGATATGAATCGACGTATTGTCCTATCGTAATTTCCAGTTTCCCCCTTCTAAGACGTTTCCAATTGGAAGCAGATTGCTTTTGAGGACATTTTGATGATCCCCAGTCACTGTCGACCATTAAGAAAAGCAATATATGCTATTCCATTCAAAGAGAACGCGCCCCACAGCAGTGGCGTAGGTAGGATGGGTGACACTAGGGGCGGATAAATTGTGTCACTCCCACCCACAATGGTGCCCTCCTCCCCCACACACAGTCCGTCATATTTTTCCAAACAGAATTCAAATAAAATTTTAGCATTTTTTGTGACTTTTAAAAACTTTATATTAACAAAGTAATAATATTTTCAATAATATTAAGAAAAATTATAATTAAAAAAAGAAATATTTTATTATTTTTTGATGCTCTATACTTTAGTCAATCCATTCGGAAATATCCTTTCATAAAATGTACAAATGAAATTAAGAATTTATTTGTACCGCAAATTAAATGAAAATCTAAGCACATCATGAGGATTCTAAAGCATAGATTTGTTGAATTGTGTGCATTAAAAAAAGAGATCACATTTTTCAAACAAATCATTGCATTTCGGCATAAACCTTCTTAGATGTCTGCAACCAAAATTCACAATCCAAACAGCATAAATATACTGTAATTATCTAAACCAGATAAAGATCTATTATGTGAAAGTGTAACAGAATAAGAAGTTTGATTAAATTACGTGCGTTTGCTTTTCAGATACAACTATAGCGAAAATGCAGCACAGCAGCGGCACCCATTGGACGATTTACAATAAAACCAAATCAGCATTAATTTATGTCAATGTATAAATAAATCTGAAGTTTGAGGAAAATAAGTTCATTCGTTCCTGAGATAAAACTATTGCAAAAATCATAAAAAATGCAGCAAAGAAGTGCCACCTGATAGGCTATTTACACAAAAACTAATCAACATCAATTTGTATCAAGGTATAACTTAAAGTTTTTTAAATTTTCAGGCATTAGTTCTTGAAATACAACGCCAAAAATTTATGTCACATATATACAGACATTTTCTAACATCTATTAAATCGTGTTCTTTAAAATGCATAAATCCGTCGAAAAGTGGAAGTCGTCTTTTTTTTTCACAAATCTAAAAATTTATTCATGAAAAGATAGAATAACGCGAGAAAATTCAATGCATGAAAAGTGCTTTACATTATATTTCATTTTTAAATAATGTGTCTATTATTAAAACCGATAGGCCTCCCAAAATATTTAGACAACATTCATTTATGCTGGTTTTCCCGTTCAAAAAGTGGTTTCTTTTCCAATAACAACGAAATAAAATTATTTTTAGATAAATGAACACTTAAATCGTTTAAAATACGTATTTATATTTTTTCTTAATAGAAATCTTATATATATAACGCACAATTTTACTTTCATTCTACATCGAAAGACGATAACTAGACAAAAAAGGCAATCCTAAATTAAAGCCCTTCATCGAAAACTTCCCGTCCCATTCCTTTGTTCGCTACTAATCGCGACTTTTTTTTTATCGCGAACGAGAGGCTAATCCCCTACCTTTAATTAAGAGAAATGGATTTATCATGCAGAATTAACAGTTTTCATTTTAAATTTTAGATATAGGATCATTGTGACAAGGCCCCTCCGTACTTAGTTGTGGATGTTTATTGTTTAAGTCTAAATTTTAGACTTAAACAATAAAAATCCACAACTCTAAAAGAAAGGGCAATGTAGGTAACACAACATAATTTAGTGGCCTGGCGGCCTGGTCAGGTGGGACCCTAGCCTGGAAATTCCGGCCCGTGCAAACCTCTGAGAGTATTCTACAACCCTTCGAATAAAATACATTATATAAGGGTGATAACAAAACCACTTTGCACAAGGTTAGCTATGGCGCAGTAGTCGGGATCAATATTAAAAAGAATATTGCCCAATTAAAGTGATGGCTTTGCATTCAGAGGCAGTTTACACTAATTGTGTATTACAGCCTTTTTTTTAAAGAATAACACCCTCGAAAAATAAAGTAAGTTGGATTACTTTTTCCTATTTCCCCCAATTATACTCAACCATTGAGCCTCCAAAACTAATCACAGATACGCTTTATAAACTTAAACAATTATCCAAAATTTGAAGCAAAACAGATAATTTTGCTCAAAAAACAATTCATTTGATTTAAGGAGGGTAATCCCCCATTCCTCCCTTTATACTTAATCATTAAATCCTCAAAACAATTCAGGGATTCGCCTTAAAAAACTATATTCAAAATTTACGGCAAATCGGACAATTTTGCATAAAAACCTATTTATCTAATTTAAGGAAGGCAATAAAACGTCCACTACACCATAACCCTATTATACTTAAACAAAAGAAAAACTCAAATTAATTAAAGAAGCGCCTGATCAAAAGAATTCATGCCCAAAATTTTAAGCAAATTGGATAATTCTGTATTATAACCAATTTATCTAATTTAAAGAAAGAAATAAATTGTAAGGTTCCCCCTTTTATTTAACCGAAGAACCATCAAAATTAGCCAATGAAGCGCTTCATTAGAATGAACAAATCCAAGATTTGCAGCAAATCGGTTAATTCTGCATGAACAACACATTTGCCAAAATTAGGCGGGATCCCCCCCATTATTCTCGTTATTTTTATTCAATTAACCCACAAAACCAATTAGGGAAGCGCTTTACCAGAATGAATTTATTTCTAAAATTTGAAGCAAATCAGTAAATTCTGCGTGAAAAAAGCATTTACATAAATTATGGGACGTTACTCCTTCCCCCCCCTCCCTTTATACTTAAACAATGAACACTCACAACTAATCATGGAGTCCCCTCAAGAAAATGTTCCTACACCTAAAATTTGAATAAAATATGCTAATAACGCATGGAAACCCATTTATTTGAATTAAGGGAAGGGTCGAATCAGCCTCTCGCCCCCCCCCCCCCCACACACACACACACTTATTCTTCCTCAATGACCTCCAAAATAATCAAAAAAGCTCCTTATAAGAATAAACCTATATTGAAAGTTCGATGCAAATCGATTATTTCTATCAAGAATAATTGCGTTACATACTTCGTACATACATAGATACAGAATTTACGGGCACATTAGTTCTCAGGCTTTGGTAGTCTTATGAGTTAAAAACACGTCAAATTACATTATTTCTATCAAGAGTTATCGCGTTACGCACATACGTACATACATGCGTACATACATACAGAACCTGTGAGCCCATTATTTCTCTGGCTTTGACGCCCGTGTGCTAAAAACACGTTAAACTACATTGGCCTAGGATAAACTAGATCAGCCTAGGACAAACAAGAATGTTGGCGTTGGTCATTGAATTCAATAAAATCACGCCAAATTGAATTGTCCTAGGATAAACTAGTTCAGACCAATAAACATCAGTCTGAACTAGTTTAGCCTATAAGAGTTAGGCCAAGCTAGTTTGACCTAGAAAAATCTAGTTTGTCCTATGGGCCTTAGGATAGACTAGTTTGGCCTAGGAAAAACTAATTTATCCGATGGGCGTTAGGATAAACCGGTTTGGCCTAGGAAAAACTAGTTTATCCGATGGGCGTTCGGATAGACCGGTTTGGCCTAAGTAGGGGAAAAATGAGAGTCCGACCTCAGGAGGAGGCGTGAGGCGCGTGGTGGTGGTGGTGGGAGCCTCCTCCTCAAGCCTCCTCCTCCACAGCCCTCCTCCTCAATCCTCCTCCTCCTCAATCCTCCTCCTGACATCGTCTTGTAAGAGAAGGGGTTAAAAGGATTTTTTTTTTTTTTTTTTTTAAGCGGGAATTTCAGGGAGTTACAATTTTTTTTAACCATACTATAGTATGGGGGTGTTTTTTAATTCGGGGACTTTAAAATTTTCGGCGTGTTACAGTACGTGGGGTATGTTTTTCGATTGACTTATGCTGTTGTTCATTTAAAAAGAGAATTAAAACTAATGAGTGAAATTTTTTCAACATACTCTAGTATGAGGGATTATTTTTCGAGTGGTGATTTATTAAGAAATTTTTAATAATTTAAACTTTAAAATTTTCAACAGTTTAAATTTATTTTGAGTCAAGTGTAAAAGTGAATCCAATTTAAAAAATGAATCATTAAAGTTAACAAATAATAATTAAAAATAATGAGTGAAAAATAATTTACACACTTTAATTATTTCGGCGTGCTGTAGTATGATAGGTTATTTTAATGTGGTAATTTTTTCAATTGAATTTTGCTGTTGTTCATTTAAAAAATTAATTAAAAATAAGGAATGAAGCGACTTTTTTTTTTTTTTTTTTTTTTTTTTTTCACCGTGTTTTAGATGAGGAGTTAAGCGGGTATTTGTGTACACATAATGTTTTTTTCTATACTTTTGTATGAGTGGTTTTTAATTTTAATGTGGCAACTTAAAAATTTTCAATTTGGTGTAATTTAAGAGTTTATTTTTTGATTTTAAGCAGAAATTTTGGGGAGATTGATTTTTTTTTTTTTTTCACTCTGCTCTTACATGATGAGTTAAGCGGGTATTTTGGAGGAAATTATTATTTTAGACTAATCATTCACGAAGGATATTTTGCGGATATAAGTGTTTAATAGGGGGACTTTAATTTTTTTGCAATGAGATTGACGCGCGCTCGTCGACCTAACCGTACGGAGTTTATAGTTTTCTTTAAATCATGTATGAATATTGGTTTAGAATTTCTTAGAATGACTTCCACCACTTTTATCCACCATTATCATAAATAACACATGCTGGTAATGGGAATAATAATTTTGAATATTTATTTAATGAAGGAACTTTAAAATTATTTCGAGTACTATTTTTAGTCAACTGTGTTATACACTTGATATTTTAGAATAGTTAAAAAATAACTTTAAAATTTGAATGAAAAAATATGTTTAAAAATGGGATTTTATGTGCTAGCATTGAATCGCACTCGTCGCCCTAACGGTTTGGAATATGTGGTTTCCTTCGAACCTTGGTGAAAATTTAATTGAAATGATTATTATTATTATTTTGTGTGTGTTGTATGTATGTGTATATATGTGTGTGTGTTGTATGCATGTATGTGTGTGAATGTATGTTTGTGTGTTGTATGCATGTATGTGTGTGTTGTATGCATGTGCGTGTGTTGTATGTATTGTATGTGTGTATCGTATGTTGTACGTATGTGCATGTGTTGTATATATGTATGAATGAAATAATACATGCTTATAATGGGAATTTGGGAATAATAATTTTAAATATTAATTTAATGAAGGAACTTTAGAATTATTTCGAGTATTATTTTTAGTGAACTATGTTATACACTTGATATTTTAGAATAGTTAAAAAATAACTTTAAAATTTGAATGAAAAATATGTTTCAAAATTGAATTTTACGTACTAACATTTATTTACGCTCGTCGACCTAACTGTTCAAAGTCCTTGATTATCTTCGAGCAATGGAAAATTTAATTTTATTAATTTATTTATTTAGTTAGATTATTCTTTGATGATCCCGGTTTGAGGATGTTATTTTTGGATAATGAATAAATTTTAATGGTGGTACTTTATTTTTAAGGGGTGTCTTATGAAGCGACTTAGATTGTTTTCGAGTGGAAAATTTAGTCACATTTAATTTAAGAAATGATTAATTAAAGGAAAAAAGACAATTCAATTTAATTGGATTCCTTTTTCGATAGATAAAAATAGGAATTAAAAATTTTATGAGAAATTTATTAATGAGGGCAATTGAAGCTTATTATGAGTGTGACTCTATTTTAAGTAAAGGTTAGAAGACAGTTTAAAAAATGGCACTAAAAAATAAATACATTCATAACACACACATATATATATACATAGAATTAACTAGCAGTATTTTTAAACTAGAATAACAAACTGAACAATTTTCGTGAATATTATGAAAAAATAAATGCGCTTTAGAGAACGAAACTTTACTATTTGATTGTTATTTAATATTATAAAAATATTTAAATCTAAGCATTTCGTTTTAGGTAACAAACTTATTTTATTAGTTTAGTACGTATTAATTTTCATCGTATAGTATTCAAATCACCTGTGTTCATGCAATACGGATTTACCTACTTATCGCATGCGAATGAGTAAAAGCATGATTCATTCTTATCTTTGATAAGGTTTTACCCCAGAGTCTTCAATTCAATCGACGTTATATTTTAACTTTGATTAACTAATGAAGATGCCAATTGGGTCGCAATAATGATTTTATTAATTCAGATTTTAAATTAATATCAAATTGGAAGTTTTTTTTCTTTTCTCACAGATTAACTTTAAATAAAACTTAAATATTTATATATTCATTTACTTTATTAGTAAAATAATGAATGTGTCACATTCATTTAGGATTTAACTATTTGAAGATTTAAACTAACCTTTTATTTAAACGATCACATAACTAAAACTATTATAAAATTAAGTGTTTAAAAATATAAACGAAGGGTTCATTTTAAAATGTACTCATACTTGGGGATAATTTACTTGGGGAATATTTCTTAGATGACTTATCATGAATAACTAAGTGTACACTCAGAAACAAGAACCAGTAAACATTTTTAACGAAAGGTTTTCATAAATATATACTAAGGTATATATATATATAGTAACATTTCATATAACATCAAATTTTAATACGTATAGGTGTTAAATGTTAGTATAAAACTGATAATCATAAACGATATAAATTATATTTACATGATTAATTAATGGGAGCAATGTTTAGTGTGGTTTTTAAAAAATGAGAAGTTTGATAATTAATTAAGATAATTCCAAGTCAGTGCTTATCTTATCAGCAGATAATGAGGGTCACGTGATCTCTAACGTCACTTATCACATGGTTCGGTAGATAAGCAGGCATGTTATCAGTCAGTCCTTGCGAGACCAACATACAAGGAGGTTGAATTTTCCTAGCCAGGTAAGATTTTCTTATGAATAAGTTTTTAATATTTAGAAGAACTGATTAAGAAAATTAATTAATACGTTAAAAACCTTTTTAATGACCTTATGACTCATCAAATCATGTCTAAAGTTGTTAAGGATTAATTATAAAAAATAATTTCTGTTTTAAATTATTAAAGAACAGCTTTATGTCAAAAGTTTAAATTTATTTTCGTACAGCAGGTATTCAAAAACTACCTAATCATACTCCGTTTTGTCAAATAGGGTTTTTTGAACCGCATTTCTCAACCAAAGTAGTACAACAAAGAGAGAAAAAGTATGATAGAAAAAAAAGGGAGGTGTTCCAATACATGCACTTGCTAAAATTTGATGTTATATGAAATGTTACTATATATATATATACCTTAGTATATATTTATGAAAACCTTTCGTTAAAAATGTTTACTGGTTCTTGTTTCTGAGTGTACACTTAGTTATTCATGATAAGTCATCTAAGAAATATTCCCCAAGTAAATTATCCCCAAGTATGAGTACATTTTAAAATGAACCCTTCGTTTATATTTTTAAACACTTAATTTTATAATAGTTTTAGTTATGTGATCGTTTAAATAAAAGGTTAGTTTAAATCTTCAAATAGTTAAATCCTAAATGAATGTGACACATTCATTATTTTACTAATAAAGTAAATGAATATATAAATATTTAAGTTTTATTTAAAGTTAATCTGTGAGAAAAGAAAAAAAACTTCCAATTTGATATTAATTTAAAATCTGAATTAATAAAATCATTATTGCGACCCAATTGGCATCTTCATTAGTTAATCAAAGTTAAAATATAACGTCGATTGAATTGAAGACTCTGGGGTAAAACCTTATCTAAGATAAGAATGAATCATGCTTTTACTCATTCGCATGCGATAAGTAGGTAAATCCGTATTGCATGAACACAGGTGATTTGAATACTATACGATGAAAATTAATACGTACTAAACTAATAAAATAAGTTTGTTACCTAAAACGAAATGCTTAGATTTAAATATTTTTATAATATTAAATAACAATCAAATAGTAAAGTTTCGTTCTCTAAAGCGCATTTATTTTTTCATAATATTCACGAAAATTGTTCAGTTTGTTATTCTAGTTTAAAAATACTGCTAGTTAATTCTATGTATATATATATGTGTGTGTTATGAATGTATTTATTTTTTAGTGCCATTTTTTAAACTGTCTTCTAACCTTTACTTAAAATAGAGTCACACTCATAATAAGCTTCAATTGCCCTCATTAATAAATTTCTCATAAAATTTTTAATTCCTATTTTTATCTATCGAAAAAGGAATCCAATTAAATTGAATTGTCTTTTTTCCTTTAATTAATCATTTCTTAAATTAAATGTGACTAAATTTTCCACTCGAAAACAATCTAAGTCGCTTCATAAGACACCCCTTAAAAATAAAGTACCACCATTAAAATTTATTCATTATCCAAAAATAACATCCTCAAACCGGGATCATCAAAAAATAATCTAACTAAATAAATAAATTAATAAAATTAAATTTTCCATTGCTCGAAGATAATCAAGGACTTTGAACAGTTAGGTCGACGAGCGTAAATAAATGTTAGTACGTAAAATTCAATTTTGAAACATATTTTTCATTCAAATTTTAAAGTTATTTTTTAACTATTCTAAAATATCAAGTGTATAACATAGTTCACTAAAAATAATACTCGAAATAATTCTAAAGTTCCTTCATTAAATTAATATTTAAAATTATTATTCCCAAATTCCCATTATAAGCATGTGTTATTTCATTCATACATATATACAACACATGCACATACGTACAACATACGATACACACATACAATACATACAACACACGCACATGCATACAACACACACATACAAGCATACAACACACAAACATACATTCACACACATACATGCATACAACACACACACATATATACACATACATACAACACACACAAAATAATAATAATAATCATTTCAATTAAATTTTCACCAAGGTTCGAAGGAAACCACATATTCCAAACCGTTAGGGCGACGAGTGCGATTCAATGCTAGCACATAAAATCCCATTTTGAAACATATTTTTTCATTCAAATTTTAAAGTTATTTTTTAACTATTCTAAAATATCAAGTGTATAACACAGTTGACTAAAAATAGTACTCGAAATAATTTTAAAGTTCCTTCATTAAATAAATATTCAAAATTATTATTCCCATTACCAGCATGTGTTATTTATGATAATGGTGGATAAAAGTGGTGGAAGTCATTCTAAGAAATTCTAAACCAATATTCATACATGATTTAAAGAAAACTATAAACTCCGTACGGTTAGGTCGACGAGCGCGCGTCAATCTCATTGCAAAAAAATTAAAGTCCCCCTATTAAACACTTATATCCGCAAAATATCCTTCGTGAATGATTAGTCTAAAATAATAATTTCCTCCAAAATACCCGCTTAACTCATCATGTAAGAGCAGAGTGAAAAAAAAAAAATCAATCTCCCCAAAATTTCTGCTTAAAATCAAAAAATAAACTCTTAAATTACACCAAACTGAAAATTTTTAAGTTGCCACATTAAAATTAAAAACCACTCATACAAAAGTATAGAAAAAAACATTATGTGTACACAAATACCCGCTTAACTTCTCATCTAAAACACGGTGAAAAAAAAAAAAAAAAAAAAAAAAAAAGTCGCTTCATTCCTTATTTTTAATTAATTTTTTAAATGAACAACAGCAAAATTCAATTGAAAAAATTACCACATTAAAATAACCTATCATACTACAGCACGCCGAAATAATTAAAGTGTGTAAATTATTTTTCACTCATTATTTTTAATTATTATTTGTTAACTTTAATGATTCATTTTTTAAATTGGATTCACTTTTACACTTGACTCAAAATAAATTTAAACTGTTGAAAATTTTAAAGTTTAAATTATTAAAAATTTCTTAATAAATCACCACTCGAAAAATAATCCCTCATACTAGAGTATGTTGAAAAAATTTCACTCATTAGTTTTAATTCTCTTTTTAAATGAACAACAGCATAAGTCAATCGAAAAACATACCCCACGTACTGTAACACGCCGAAAATTTTAAAGTCCCCGAATTAAAAAACACCCCCATACTATAGTATGGTTAAAAAAAATTGTAACTCCCTGAAATTCCCGCTTAAAAAAAAAAAAAAAATTCCTTTTAACCCCTTCTCTTACAAGACGATGTCAGGAGGAGGATTGAGGAGGAGGAGGATTGAGGAGGAGGGCTGTGGAGGAGGAGGCTTGAGGAGGAGGCTCCCACCACCACCACCACGCGCCTCACGCCTCCTCCTGAGGTCGGACTCTCATTTTTCCCCTACTGGCCTAGGCCAATCTAGTTTGGTCTAAAATCGGGTTTGGCTTGTAACATATATATTTTTTATTTTTAAACATTAAAAATTATTTTTGAAAATTTCTATCTGATAGACTGAATCTAACTGAGCACATTTACTGAGGTTCAAACCTTTATTCAAATGAACATTAGCTTTTAGAAGCCGAATTGCCAAAATCTCCATAGCCACATTGTAAAATCATGGCCTTTTTGCCCCATGTAATCTTATAGATTATATCATCTGTAGGTGCAATCTCTAATGAAAAAAGAGCAAAATAAATCAAGGCAAGAATACCACAGAAAATGACCATACCATCTGTCATTTACTTTTCGTCCTCACAAAAAAATACAGGGGCGACTCATCACTCGCCTCTTAGTCTGCATAAGTCATTACGATGCCTATATGTCAAAGAATTTTTTTTCTTTTAAAGTTTACTTTTGTTACTCGTTTTACACTCGTTGGATGGGTAGGTTTTAGTTCCTTGAAGTGTATACAGGGCCGTAACTACCGCCGGGGCAGCCGGGGCACTGCCCCGGGGCCCCCAAGCCTGAGGGGCCCCAAACTGATGGTTAAAAAAACTATTGATTTTAGTTTCTAGTCTAAGTTCCTATAAAATGCCTAGCACATACCTAAAAGTTAGTAATAAAAAAAAAAATCAAAGTGTTAGAATAGATGTTTTTGCTTGTCTGTCAATACACTCCTTACGCTTCGCATGCAAAAGGAGTTCTACAGCAGACAGCAAAATGTCGAGTCGAATGTGTCATCATGTCGCGCCAGCAAGTTTGCTGATCTCACCGAAGCTAGTATAAGGAAGAAAATATGGTCTTCTAATCGACAGAATAATATAAAAAGCATCTAAAAAATTCTAGAAAATCTTTCTTCTTATCTATACTAATAAGTTAACAAAACGCTCTGTTTGTGTATGTCTGCGTATGTGTGTGTGAGAGAAATATACACACATATTTCTCTCATACACACATACTGCACATAGAAGTCTGAAATTTTAGGTGAAGATAGTCCAAGACAGGTCCTGATGCACCTGAGGCTCAGACTTTTAATATTTTAAGGGCCAGGGCCCTGGGCCCCTTACAATTTTTATGCGCCAAATTGTTAATAGCTTGACTCCTTTTTATCTAATCTTTTCCGTTTTGAGGTACCTTTCTCTTTTTAGAAATTTTCGCCTTTTTACTCTTCAGTTATGACCTTGGACTCTTGGGGCCCGTTTTAGGACCCCTTTTAGTCTTTGTGATAGTAAATTGTTAATAAATTGCTTACATTAATTTCGATCTTCATTTTTGGGATACCTGTTCCATTTAGATATTTTCAAATTTTTACATTCCATATAAGACACTGGGGCCTTCTAGATAATCATAGGGCCGACCCAGGGACCCTTGATCTTTTTGTGCGCTAAACATTTTTCACGCCCTAAATTTCTCACCTTCTTAGTGCAAAATTTTAAAGCTGAATCTTGGACTCTTATGTCAGGACCAACACCCTGATATTTTTATTCGGAGCCTTGGGGCCCTTTTTTTAACGCTTACCCAAGCAATTGGTGCATTTAAAAAATATATTATTCTTGCAAATAATTCATACTCTATGCTTAATTTTGACTGATTAAAGGTCTAAAGCGTTATGTACTAAAACATTTTAACATGTTTTCATGTTAGGGCCCTGATTGTATTTGTCAGTTGGCCCCTATGGGGCCCTCTATCATAGCTCCCTTAAAAATGGTCGGATTCACTAGCTTTTTTTAACAACTTTTTAGGTCCTCCAACTACGACATGAACAACAAAAAAAATTTTTTAGACTTCAGCTACCACTATTTATGAATATTAATCACTTTCTTGGAGCCCTTGGTGCAGCTTCTTTAAAAATGATCGAAATTGCTTTCAATTTTATTCAACAAAGTTTTAGCGTCTTCCCATTATTTTAATAACTACACAAATATTTTTATATCCAACTACATGCGAAATAATTTCCTGGCCCTTTGGGTCCCGGTACAGGCCCCCTTGAAGTTTTTGTAATAATAAATTGTCAATAAATTGCTTCCTTTTAATCTGATCTTCATTTTTAGGATTCTTTATTCATTTAAATATTTTAATGTTTTGACATTCAATACAAGACACTGTGTTCCCCTGTGGAATCATAGGGTCCAGCCCAGGGCCCCTCAACATTTTGTGAAATAAACATATTTCACTTCCTATATTTCTGATCTTCTTAGTGCAAAATTTTAAAGTTGCCTGGGACTCTTCTTTCAGGACCAATCCAGAAAACCTGATGTTTTTATTCGGACCCTAGGGCCCCTTTTTAAACATTTGCCAAATCAATTGGTGCATTTAAAAAACTATATCATACCAAAGAATAGTTCCTACTATATGCTTAATTTTGACTAATTAAAGATCTAAAGCGCTATGTACTAAAATATTTTAACATGGTTTCATATTAGGGCCCTGGTTTTAACTGTCAGTTGCTCTCTACAGGGCCCCATATTATAGCTCCCATAAAAATGGTCCAATTCACTAGCTTTTTTTTCTATCAATTTTTTATGTCCTCTCTCTTACCTATTACATGAACTACAAAAGAATTTCTCAGACTTCAGCTACCATTAATTTTGTTTGTCAATTGCTTTCTTGAGGTCCTTGATGGAGCTTCTTTAAACATGAACCAAATTGCTTTCAATTTTATTAAACATAGTTATAGCGTCTTTCCATCATTTTAATAACGATAAAAAATATCTTTATACCTAACTACATGCAAAATAAATTCCTGGTTCCCTTGGGGCCAGTTGAAGTTTTTGTAATAATAAATTGTTAATAAATTGTTTCCTTTTAATCCGATCTTCATTTTTAGGATTCTTTATTCATTTAGATATTTTAATGTTTTGACATTCCATATAAGACACTTTGGCCTCCTGTGGAACCATAGGGCTCAGTCTAGGGCCCCTGAACATTTTGTGAGGCAAACATAGTTCACTCTTTAAATTTATCCCCTTCTCAGTGCAAAATTTTTAAATTTGACTTGGACTCTTCTTTCAGGGACAAGATTCTCATATTTTCATCCGCGGCTAGGACCCTTTTTTAAAACATTTTCCGAATCAATTTGTGCATTTCGATAAAATATTATTAAAATGAATAATTCATACCCTATGATTAATTTTGACTAATTGTAGATCTAAAGAGCTAAGTACTAAGATATTTTAACATGTTTTCCTGTTAGGCCCCTCTTTTTAACTGTCAGTTGTCCTTTTTGGACCCTTATTATAAATCCCTTTTAAAATGATTCAATTAACTCGTTTTTTTAAACAACTTCTTAAATCCATCAGCTACTAAGAAACCGCCATAGTCTAGCTACTACCAATTTTGAATATTAATCGCGTTCTTGGGGCTGTTGGTGCAATTTCTTTAAAAATGATCCGGATTGCTTGCAATTTTCTTTCACATTGCTTTAGCGTCCTCCCATTACTTTAATAACTACAAAAAATACTTTATACCCAACTACATGCGAAATAAGTTCCTGGCCTCTTGAAGATTTTGTACCATAATTTGCTATTAAACTGCCCTCTTTTAATCCAATCTTCATTTTTGGAACTATTTTTTCACTTAGTTATTCCCATGTTCTTACATTCCATTTAAAAGCCTGAGACTCCCTATGGTCTCGGCTCAGGCACCTTGAAATTTTTGTTCTCCATGCATATTTCACCCACTTATTATCAAACCTTCTCAATGCATAAAGTTGAATTTTGGACTCTTATTTCAGGACCTACACCCTGATGTTTTTATTGAGGTCCAAAGGCCTTTTTTTAAAGCATTTACTCATTTTTTATGCACTTCTTTAAAATATTATTTAATGAATAATTCATATCCTATGCTTAATTTTGACTAATTGTAGATCTAAAGTGTTAATTGTTTGCTTAAAGTTATCATAACATGTCCCGGGCAATGCCGGATGAGTCAACTAGGCTATTAATAAATACATAAAATCGAAAAAAAAATTATCACAATCCATCTTTCAAAAGTTTTTTAAACAAAAACGCATGATTAAGTTACATATACTCAAAAATGAACCTAAATAAAATGCTCTTTAAAGTATTCAACCAATCAGAAGTCCATATTTTCTTCCCTATGCTAACTTCAGTGGGGTTGGCATAAATGGCGTCGCCGCCAAGAGCCTGCCGAGTAGTTGTCCAATTCTTCATTTTTTAGTCATTTTTGGGCTTATCATACTATGTACATTTAAACAACGGTGTGCGAGAAAAAAATTATGCCCGGGGCAAAGTTTCAATTTTCCCTCCCTGGGGGGCCCCCACCGGAGGTTTTGCCCCGGGGCCCCCAAGTTTATAGTTACGGCCCTGAGTGTATACTATCTAGGCACCCCATTCTGGTATAGAATTTCATTTTCTAAGTATAGAAAATTAACCCAATTGTGTGATGTGCTAGAAATTTCATTTCATTACAGAATTCTTTTCCAAAATCTTTTAAGTTTATATATATAACTATCCTTATATTGTGGTTATTCCAAAATTCCATAAAATTCCTATAAAGTTTCGTACTATAACTATTGGGTGTAATACTTATAACAATAATGCAGGTAAAGAATTATTAACAATACTTACAAAAATGTTAGATATTGCAAAAACTAATAATAAATTCTATAGTATAAAAAATAGTTTACATCTTGTAAATAATATAAAAAATTTACAAATCATTAAGTACATCAAAACATATGACTTTAATGATTTATTTAATACAATTGATATTGCAGATATGTTCAGGATCATAAATTTATTATTCAAGGAATATAGGAATTATCTTAATATACAAGTATCTTTATCTTATTTCAAATCTTTAACCAAATTTATTCTTTATCATAATTATATATTATTTAATAATACAATATTTAAACAAATAATCAGTCTTCCACAAGGTGGGATTGTATCATCCATCTGTGCTGATCTCTACTTACATTATTATGAATGTAATACTTCTATTGTTAATTGTTTTTTATTCAGGTATCTTGATGATATAATAATTTTATATTCTAAAAAGTCATCTAACTATTCGCTACCAATCAAATACCACAAAAATTTAAAATACAGTTATAATGATATGTGTAACAATAAAATTAACTTTCTTGATCTAAATATTACTCTTTCTGATAGTAAAATTCTATTTGATATTTATGATAAATGTAATGACTTTCCTTTTAAAGTAAACCTCTTTACTCATTATAATTTTTGCCTACATAAATCTGTATATATCAATATATTACTTAATTTTGCCCATATAATTAAAAATATTTCTCCACATAATTTTAAAATGCATAATTTAAAAACTGTACAAGAAACTGCTATAAGATATGGTTATCCTTTACATTTGGTTAAAAAAATATTATCTGTATAAACATTTATTTAGTATTAACTGTCTATTTTCCCCTCAACCAATATTGCAAACATTAACAAGCTATTTTGCAGCACTATATGTTGTTATTGATAAGAACTCCTGTAGTCTTTTATATATAATAAGTTATTACATGATCTTAAAAATAATTAACACATTGCGTAAAAAAATGTTTAAAAAAATTATAAAAAATAAAAATAATATAAAAAAATAAAAATATATGTATAATAGGATGGTTGGGTGGGCCAGATGTTAGATTACGGTGGAGGGCAGTGTTGTCTGGATAATACGCAATGGTTAATTATTATACATTTAAACAAAAAAAATAACTTTACACATAGTATTAAAGTTTATGTTTACCTAAAAACTAATTTCCATAACTTAAAAATGATCAAGTTATTGAGATAAGATTTGGTTGTCTATTGTATTTGTCTTAAAGAAATTATTTGTAAAATATTAGAATAGAAATTATTCCTGGAAATTCTTAGCTATTAAATAATTTATTTTATTTTTTCCTATAATAGAGGGCAGCACCATAAGCATATGATTTAATTGATATATTAATCCAATAGATGGCAGCACTAAAACAATTTTTTGCTAGAAGTTGTAGTAATATATTCTAGTTAAATAATTAATATAGTAATATTAATAATTGTTTAAAAATAAAAATATAATACTTCTAACAGCAGCATTTATTTTATTTTTTTTCTAAATATATTATGAATTATATAGTATAAAATATGTTCTACTAATTTTTATAATTATAGTTACAACTTTATTTTATTATCTATGTGATTTATACTATGACCATAACCTTGACTGTTAGTAAGTCACATGTAGTTTGTATCTGATTGCACAACAAATCTTGCTAGTATTTGGGTAATGGTAAATATTTTAGTATATATATCCTTTTTTTTAAAGGAATATTATATTATTGTTATTTTGTCATATTGATTTTATTTTTCTTCAATGAGTATCTTTCTACTAATTTGTCATGTGAATAGCTACCAGCCAGTCAGGTGTATTGGAGTCGAATTCTTAGCTTTCAGCACAACTCATAACAGAAACTTGTTGGATGTTTTTGCTTTTTTGTTAAACTATACACCCCTGAAGAAGTAGTTTAATAGAAAAGCCTTCTACTGTCTTTTTATCCATTTATTTTTCATTATTTTGGTAATCTGCCTTCTATTTCACTTCAAACTTCAACTGTTTTCAATAAGATGATTGTAAAAATACTGGTTTCATTGGTTTATTGTATGGTAATATATGAATTACACTGGTTATATAATGTCCATTTATCCATATATTTCTTAGTAATTTGGTAATCTGCCTTCTATTTCTCTTCAAACTTCAACTGTTTTTAATAATATGATTGTAAAAATACTGATTTCATTGGTTTATTTAATGGTATTGTCTGAATAACTTTGGATGTATTTACAAAAATATATATATATAAATTAGTAAATAAAGATTGGGTGTCATCCCTTAGAAAGTGACAACTGAGATGGACTGCTATCTCCGCCCTCCGTTAACAACGCTACTGTTCCACTGTATGATAGAAGCCCTTCCGTGTTATCAACTAAAGAACTTGCAAAGTTCCTATTTAAAATCATCCCAGTTGTATGCCCGGGCATCAGGACCATCAAAACTAAACTTTTTTTTCGTCATTGAAGAAAATATTTAACCATTCATCCGTCTAACGCATGTCTTCTTTGGTTCAAAGATTTCTGACACATTCTGCGATACTAAGTAAATTTGATTGCCTGTATGCAATGGCTATATCTCGAAATAGGGAACACAAAATTCTTTGCAATTTTATGAATAGGTTTCTTTAATTTTGAAACTGCTAACGAAATCATTCAATATTGTCTTGGAGATGTTTTTATTGATCGACTTGAAAGCTGTTTTGCAATCACGTTGTTAATGTTTGATAAAATTGTCTAAAGTTCAATCTGCTACACTTCATTTGTTTAGCAACATCAGAAACTGGCAACATTTTGAACCATTAAACACCAAATTTTAGATACATCAACTGCAGAGTATTATATTTGCAGGGCATTTTAAAACTATTTGATTAACTTAACTGATGAACTAGTAGTACTTTTATAATTCAAAGCGGTTTCATCAGATATACAGATCAACAAATATGCAATTTTTTTTTCATGAGGTGGTAATAAAAGTGATACTTTCATTGTCCATTCAGGGTTCCCAGCAAAACATGACAGGCAAATTCCCTGATTTTCCATGACCAAATCTCAAAAAATTCCCTGATTTTCCATGACCGAATTTCAAAAATGTCTTTAACCAAACAGGAATACAATGAAATTTGGTACTTATTTTCATAATCCTTTGTCAAAATAAATGTTTTTTTTTTTTTTTTTTTTTTTTTTTTTTTTTTTTTTTTTTTTTTTTGGGGGGGGGGGGCAAATATTCCTCAAATTTCTAGTTTTTTTCCCCTTGCGATTGTTTGATGAATTTTGTGGGGTTTTATCCCAAGAGACTGTATGATGACTTTCACATCATTTTTCATTTTTTCTCCAAGATTTTTACATAACTTTTTAGAAAATATTTGTAAATTCCCTGACTTTTCCTATATATCTTGAAATTTCCATGACTTTTCCTGACTATTTTTAAATTGCATGACTTTCCAGATTTTCCCTGACTTTCCATGATGCTGGGAACCCTGCCATTCATTTATAAAACAACTTATTTTGATTTTTTTTTTTTTTTTTTTTTACAAATAATTTTTAATGCAATTATGATAGTTCTGTATTGTAATAAACTTTACTTATTTATTTATTTTTTGTGATTATTGCTGCAATTTTGGAACTGTTATTTCAAAAATTCGCCAGTCCATGTTCTTTTGAGAAGCACTATACCACTTCTGAAAACAGCATCCGATGGAAGGCAAAAGTACCAAGGAATTTGATGTTCCCATATGAAAGGAAATGTCTTTAGGCTTCAGAAATATTTTTTGCAGTAGTGAGTGTACACTATTTTAAAAATTGAATCTTCGTTGAATATTTATTACAAAATAATATTATTTACAGTGGTAGAAATAAACATATTTCCATTAAAGTTTTAAAGCTGGTTTTAAAAGCTGGGGGGGGGGGGGAGGTGAGAGTGCATCTTACTCTTCTCAAACATAACTATTGGCTTGAACTCTGGTTTTACCAGTCACAGATGCATTTTCTGTATAACAAAAGTGCTAATCATGTCTCTAAATTGTAGTGATATAGTCATTAATTCATAGCCACATATCAAAATTGTTTTAGGAAACTGATGAGTTTATTTATTCTCAGGTAGAGATGGGAGAAAGGGAAAATAAGCATAGAGAATATCAAACAATCATAAAGTATTTTCGTTAAAAACTCTGAGTAATCTGTATACATCCTTCTATAAACAGCAAATAATTTACAAATGAAACTTTATGAAAGCAATTAAAAAAGAAAAATATGATTGTTTTAAACTTTACTTATAAAAAAAAATTCATTTATGAACTTTATTTCCCTTTGCACATCATAATCCACAAATTGTTATTCTATATGGTGAATGAAATATGTGATACACCAAAATTTGTGATATTAAAAGCATAATGAAGAAAAATACATTAAAATTATAAATAACCTCATTCCTAATTGTATACCATTATTTAAAAATTAATAACTGCCACTAACGAAAATTTTTGTTTTAATAGTTGCAACTAAAATAGCTACACATTAAATAAATTATTCATTTGCTTTTCAATAAAATATTTATTAACTGTAGTGAAACTATAACAAAAAACTCAGCTAAATAAAACTATAACAAAAAAATGAAGAAAAAAAATGTCAAACATTCTAAAGTAGCAAACTTTCAAAATAACTTGAAGGAAATAGTTTTAAGTGTTATGGTACATGCTAAATTACCTTTCTGAATATCTCACTTCAAAAAATTGTCAAAAGAACAATAACAAGGGCATGGTATCCCCGACAGAAGGGGGGGAGGGTGAATTAGAGTTGCTAAACAAAGGGTCAGGTAATTGACCAGGACCCAAACCCTAAAACTAAATTTGAAATCAACCTGAACTGACCAAAAAACTTTTCTCGACCCACAACTTGGCCCAAACCAATCAAATAAAATTTCTTCAACCCACAAATAAATTTCGGCAACCTGCAGCCTGACCCAAAACCTAAATACTTTTACATGCAACCCCACCAAACCTGAAATGAGAGTAAAGTAAATAAGTTAATTCAATTATGGATGCAATTATATCTTTAATGCTAATTTAATGTATTATAAAGAAAAATCAGCTGATCTGTGTTCTTTAATATTCGAATATGGTAAAATCTCTGAATAACAGATCATTTACTGAATAGATTCCAGCATCAGGTCAGGTGGTCCTTAATTTTCTCTTTTTAGGTCGGGTTGACAATTTTCTTTTTCTGATCAGGTTCCCCCGAGAATATATCTTAATGATCATATTTAAGTTTTTGCAAGTCGTGTTGCTGTGTTTTTTTAAAAAAAGTTTGAACAGAATTATATTTCAAATTAACATAAATATGCATCTGAATATGAATGAATACACAGTTTATTGCATAAAATGTGTATAAGAAATCTTGTTATAGATTAATCTTTCTTTTAGAACCATTTTTTTCACGTCTTGGAATAAGAAAAATATTTTGACAATTTTTTGACATTAACATTTATTTTCTGATAAACAGAAATATACATGTATCGTAATTCAGTGATGTAGTAATAAAAAAAGCAGAGAGTATATGCTCTAAATAGAGGATATATGCTCAAGACAGAGAGTATATCCCAGAGTGTATATACTATAGCTTTCTTCAGAAACAAAAAGTATACAGTGTTCCTTAAAAAAATCCAGAAGGTATACGGCATATATCCATGTATACCCTCCACTACATCCCTGTTTGGGATAATTATGTTAACAGACACATGTTACAGGCATGAGTATTGAAAGGTACCCACTTTTCAAAGGTATAAAGCATACGAATATATAAGGAACATTAGAAATTGCAAGTTAGGAATTGAAAAAGTGTTAGCTAAATAGACATGTTCACTTTTTGGGAGTGTCCATTTTAGAAATCTTATTGTATACAGATTTTTAACCCTTAAAAATACTTTGGAGATTAATTTGAAAAATCAGATCAACCTGAACCTAACTTGAAGAAAAAAACTGACATCAATCTGATCCCCAACAAAAAATACAGCTCATGCCAAACGTGACTTGTTCAGGTGCAGGAAACCCGATCCAATAATAACTTAGGTCAAATTCGTAAGGTATATTAGAATGTATTTTATTCATTCAAGACCATAGTAGAGAAGAATTTATACCCCAATTTTCAATGCCTTAGTAACATTCCTCCTTTATTAGTAAAGAGATATCATGAGATGTTATTGAGAAAACAGTATATCTTTGTTTCTTTCTTCTTTTTTTAATAAAATGTGAAATATGTTTTTAAGTAAAAAGCCTGATGGCCACAATTTTAAAGAAAGTAGACATTGGGCCAGCATGGTATGTTTACTTTTATAACGGGAAATGTACGGGAGCTTCTATTCTCCTCAGTCCCGATGTTGCCAGTAAATGACCCCAAGAAACCCTTTAAGTTAATGTAAATCTTTCTAGAATTTAAAAACTTACTTTAAAATCCTTTTAATAGATGTATGCATGTCATAAGCATTGATATATTGACTGATACACCTTTGGAGATGTTTTGTAGTAATTTTAAACTGGTTTTAGTGATCCTTCGTAATGTTTGTCTCAGAACTGAGGAGGTAATGACCCACCTAGCGAACAAAAGTTTTTAGCTTGATACTGTGTTAATTCGAACAAAAAAAAAATTTCTTTGTTTGCCCATTCATTTATAAAGAATACTCGCCAAACACTTTAATAAAAAGAATTAAAGTGAGTAGATGTATTTTTTCATATCTTATCGTTCCTTTAAGCTTATTTCGTATAGGCAACTAGAGATTGCAGTAGAGATAGGCAAAATATAAAGTATTCAATAATATCCGGCCATTATAATGACTTACTGTAGGCAACTTGTGGTTGAATTCTCTCTATCTCAGACTAAGGAATAAAATTTAAATTTCGTAAAAATTTGATGTAACTTGGGTATGGTGAAAAAATTGAATATTTACCATTTTGTGTAGGGGTTCTGTTGGATTCCTGAAAATCAAGAGATTCAGTGTAAATCGTAACACCTGGCAACATTAAGTTCACATTAAAATAATTTAGAGATTTCACAGGTTTCTTGCAACTTGGGTTGCCAGGATTTTTACAAAAGAATATATCACAAGTATGCATCAGATGAAAATAAATATGCATTTAAATATGAATGAATATATATTCCATTACTGCATAATAAATAAAATATAAGAAGTGTGGTAGGTTATTATTTCTTAAAAAATATTAATTTTAGAATAAGATAAAATTAATGAAGTGCTAATACACTCAACTCTTAAAAATCTGCATACTGTTCACACTGAAAACAATTAAATTTACAATTTAGATTCAGCTAAAAGAAAAAAAAAAAAAAAAAGGCCATGTCAGAGTGGTTGATTAAAGATTCAAAGTTAGATGGATTGTGCCAATGAAGCACCAGTCACACTGAATCTCACGCACAAATAAATTATACTGAATCATACTGAATCAGAAGTAGGATAGAAACTCACTTTTGATGAGGAACTGGAGAAGATAAAATTTTGAATTTTATGGTATTGCAGACTTTTGTGACTGAAAAAGATCTGCTGCCTATTTGCAGGTTACAAGATTTAAACACATAAAAATGGAATATTCTAAATCCTAAAGATCAAATATTTAACAATTTTAAAATGTAAGTTGTAATAATCTTAATAATTTAACAAATTTATTAATATAACAAGTTTTTAACTGAATTTATTTATATTTTCATTATATATATTCAATTTTATCAACATTTATAATTTATAACATATAGTTCATTTAAAAAGATATAACTATTTTGATGAGATTTTAACCCATTGAAGGACAGTGGTATATAATTTATACCACTTAATATTAAATAAATTTACACCAGAATTATTGAAAAAAAAAATGTTTTTAAAGTTTATGGTAAAAATAATTTAGAACTGCATTTTTTTTCTTCTTTTTTTTCAAGAAGAGAATTAATTTTCCATAAAAGGGTTAGAATGCAAACAAAGCAACGGTTTAGAATCTGTCAGATTCAGAAATCCACAAAGTCTGTAATCTGTAAAATCTCAAATTGCACTATATATTTTTTTGGTGTGTACTATATGCATAAATTCTGGAATATACCATAGTTATTTCTAATAATCAAAATGTTTTCAAGCATATTTTCACTCAAACTGTCTCTGTTTTCTCGCAAAATATATCTTAATGATGAAAATGATCGTTCCATACTACTTTGAGTAGCAGGGACTCCCAAAACTACAGAAGCAATTTTGTACAGACAAGGCCACATATTTTGAGTCTCTTCCCAAAATTGCAACACACTTTTTTTCCTTTCAAGCCTTTTTATCCCTTCAAAAGTATTTAGAATATTACTGATGTTTACATTACTATTATGAGAGGTAATTTGTACAGTCATTTCTTTACTTTTTAAAAATCTTTCAAGATCATCAGCATCATCTTGAAAAATCTCACTGTTATCAATTTCTTCTCTTTCTGTATAGTTTTCTTCTTTCCCTTCTATGATCTCTAGTTTGTCCCATACATATTTTAAATGTAGCTTAGCCTGCATTTTTTGTGAAGTATTAAGTAAAATTTGGAAACGTGGATCCAAGAAAATGGCTCCTAAAAGACTTTCATTTTCTAATAATTTTTTTTCTTGATTAGAAAGCTGTTCAAGTAATATAATTGAAAAATAATTATTTATATTTTGTAATTTAAGTTTACATTCAATCCAAATTCCAAAAAAATCACTTAGAGTCAATTGTTCACTTTGCAATTTCAAAGCTGCTTCTGTTAAAGGCTGCAATGTTTCCACAATTAATTTCACTTTATCCCAATTACTCTCAGGGAAATATAAATCTGCATTGTTTTCTGTCAAGCTTAAATAACATATAACATCTTTGGATTTTAATAATGTTTCTAACATATTATATGTACTGTTCCATCTTGTTGAACAATCTAATTCTGGTTTTTTAATATTATTATCTTTCAGCATCACTGCAACAGATGGAACTTTCAACTTTTTTACAAGTTCACGACATTCAGAAACAAATTCATTTAATTCAGCACTTTTAAATGAATCCCTAATCACTAACTGAAGGGTATGTAAAGCACATATGATTCCATTCAGTTTAGGAGATAAAACATCTTCATTACCAAATAAATTTTCTTCAAAATGATCTCTTTTTGCAATAAATTTCTGTTTAACATCAGTTTCCAACGCTTCAACAAATTGAACCATATTAGTTTCATTGTATGTTGTTATTGAATAAATCTGCTGCAAATCAATATTATATCTTTGTAAAACATTTCGCACAATGCTTTTAATATAATCTCCAGTATGTTCATTTTTTAATTCTGTCATTCCCAAAGTAAATGAATTTATTTTACCATCAATAATTACCTGAGCATTGATTCCAAGAATGGATCTATTTAATCTAGTAGCTATGTCAACTTGCACTGATATTATTCTTTTTTCTACTAATTTACTTATATGTGTAACAATTTTTGAAGCTGTTTCTGGTATCAATAATTTGATATTTTCAGAATTCACAGTAAAATTTTCTCCTATGGCAGTAGCAATAGGATTTAAAATTTTTCTGAATCCTGAATATTCTAGCATTTCAAATGAGCATCCATTAACTGTTATGAGTTCTAAACAAGCTTTAAGAAGAGTTTCTTTATTTAGACATACTTTCAGACATTTAGAATTTTCAAATTCTTCTTTGTTTATTTCTAAAATTTGATGTGAGGGAAATCTACTGGTACTTGGAAATGAAAATGGTTGTGTGTAAGGAAATTCTACTAATGTTGATTCACTTTTTTCATTTAATTTCATTTTCTTTTTTACAATGATGTCATATTCATCTTTGTGATTTCGCCTTAAATGCCGTTCTAAATTTCCAGCATGATCTCCCGTCATAATTATGTTACACAGCATACATATACTCTTCTTCTGAGCTTTGTCATATTTGAAAAAATCTCTGCTGGGATTTACTCTATCTCTTCCCATTCTGTAATGTAAAAAATAAACACATTAAGGTTTATCATAAAAATAAGTACACTCAAGCCTTGATTACACACAGTATTAGAGACATAAAGAAAAAAAATTATGGTTAGAGTTCAATTATTTTTTTAATTGAATGTATTTTTAAAAAGGTTTTCTTATAAAGATATAATTCTAAACAAAAAATAAGTACAAATAATAGAGTTTTTACATTACTACCCACTTAACTTAACAGCAAATGATTATATATTAATATAATTATATTATGCTGGTCAATTACCTAGTTTATATACAGATACAAAGCCACAGCATGAATTTTCTGTAGTGTGCTTGAAACCTATTAATTTTTATGCTTTTGTGTGCAAAAATGAATTCATGAATACAACATGAAGTTTTGCATTATTGAATAGAAAAATTTGAGATCTGAAGTCATTCTTAATTTCACACACAGATACAAAAACATGAGTCCCCCGCCCCTAAATTTTCTAAAATTAATAATTTTTACATATAATAATCACCATAAAGCATGCAGAATAGCAGTGATTGCTTGCTAACATGAATTTGAAAATTAGATTGGGCATTTTTCCCAGTATAGTGGAAGTTTTTCTGATTTTGATAAAAATTACTGGCTTTTCAATGACTTATCTATTTTAAGACTAAACTGGTTTTGTTAAGGAGTAGGAACTCTGTCTTAGGCATTTTCAAAAAAAAAAAAAAAATCTCATTATCATATTTATTTTTTCCCTGTTTCCCTGAAAATTTCAAGTTCTCACACTCAATCATTTAATAACTAAACAGCATTCTTTGTTTTTCTGCAAATTTGATATATTTTTAATTATAGTTAATTTATATTTGATTAATGACCTACATATCTTACCTGTCATATCACAAAATTTAGTTCAAAATTCTACCTCTGATAGTATTTTCTGAAAGATTAATTCCCTTTATTAAAAACTGATATTTGATTTCTTATTATGCAAATAATAACATAAGGAAATTTTACACTATTAAAAATAAAAATACCTTTGTGGATATATGACTAAATAGAAAGCCTTGATTTAAAAAAACCCAAGGTTTTTTTTTCTGAGATTATGCAAATATGGTTATCTTTAAAAAATATTTGGAACCTATCCTCTTTCCCCATCCCTTTGAACTGCCATGATTTCCTGCAGATAAGCAGCACTGTTGTATAAGCTGCACCAACAAAAAACAAAAATTCAATTTTCATCAGATAAGCAGCACCAGCGTTTAAGTCACAAAAAAAAAAAAAAAAAAAAAAATCTATTTACATAGAAGGATTTTGCTAATTAATTTAATGCCAAACAAATAGAAATGCATTTTTTAAATATATTTAAAGAAAAAATATGTTTTTAATAAATAATACATAACTTGCCAATATTTATGTATACTATAATTTATTTACTTATGATGAATTAATTTGTTTCATTTTAAGGTACACTGGTGGAAATTGATTTATGAAAACATGTTTTTTTTAATAAAAACTTCCATAATATTCATTAAATATGAATGAAATTTAATGGGAATACATAGTGTGCATAACAAATGAGTTAAAAAAGTAAAAAAATTAGATTTTGTAATATGGAAACATGGAAATTTATTTATGAAATATCATATTTCATTGGCTATTCTGAAGTAAGGTAACAAAAAATTGTAAAAAATGAAGTAATGTGACGCACAAACATAATATAAAAGAATATTGTCCAGTTAAACTGATGGCATTGAGCTCACAGGCTATGCACTCTTAACTGTATATTACATCTGCAATGGAAATTAATTTTTAGTAACAGAATTTTGCATGCTTGGTTTCCATTTCAAATGTTGGCTCATAAGTTTGAAATATATCTTTAATATCAAAGGGAGGGGGGGGGGAGATTTTTGTTGTAATGTGAAATTGTCTGCTGCATTTACATGTCTTTTTCAATGAAAATGTATGGATTTTGTCAATGTGACTATTTAAACACTTAAGAAATGAAAAATGTTTTTCATCTTTTCCTCAGTCTGATATAGCTTTAGTTAAAATTCATAGCATTCAAATAACTCAGCCAAATTTTCAATTCATGGGGTAGGGAGTCTGCTTAGTGATGGCCCTACATGAAGCTATGGAAATAAGGAAATATTTCTCATGACTAGAGAAAAATCACTAATTTCAGGAAGGGAGAAGAGCCCCATCTGCCTAGGAAGTTTTGCTTTCTTAATTGCAATTTCTTTCTGTCTGATATATTGTGAAAATTGGCTCAAAATGTCAATTTTGATACTCTTTCCTGAAAGAGATTTCTGTTGATACGAAAAAAGGTATCACTATTCGATGGCCTAGCATCTGAGCAAAACCAAGTGCAAATTATATGCCTTTATGCAGAAAAATATGATGCAACTCATGATGTGGTGATACAAAAAGTAGAAAGTTTGGATTTGGAAAAAATCTTAATAGGTTTTTTTACGGCTTGATTAATATTATGTGAGGTCCTGGGCAGAGATCCATTTGGGGACTCGTACAACCTTTTTGGTTTCTAATTTTCAGTTGTGAGGGGGGGGAGGGAGGTGAGCAGCCACTCATATGTCTTTGTGATAATCAAGTCATATTGCAAAAGAAAATACAAGGTATGAAGTGCTGTGATGAAAGACAAAACCTTAATAGACTTTTTGTTTATAGAAATATTTAACACGTCTTTGAATATCAAAGTTAGTCCATTACTTAATCTTTTTTGTTATTTTATTTTTTCAAATATAAAATCAAAGCAAATCAATTTAATAAGAATCACATAAGGAAAAAAATTAATTTTGGGGATAAAGAAAAAAATCTTAGACATTTGGAAAACGACTGTCATAAAAAAGCATCCAGAGAAAGGTTATTCACCCTTCAGATAAACAAGCTGGCGAATTTTGTTGCATTTCATTTTTTCTTCATTTTTTTCCATTTTCATTTTTCCTACCAATTTTTAATTGCATTTATATTTAAGTAAAGTAATTATATAAGTGACAAAAATTCAATTTGGAGTAAATTGAGTTCAAAGATAATTAGCGTTAAATTTGAACATCAATATTAATTGACTGAACTGAAATAGGAAACTGCTGCTTGTTTCCTTATGGCCTCTCAACTTTAATTTCAATAACTGTTAATAAAATAGAGTGTAGTTTTCTTTAAATTTATAATTAATCAATATTGATATAATTATTTAGCAAAAGTGGCTGATCTTTAGAACACAGTACATAATTAGAAAATCACTTCTTTTTCATTACCTGAAAAACAAAAGCATATTTCCAAGTCGTCTGTGCACTTAGTTTAATTTTCTCACTTATATCCTTTGGCCTCTGTGGCTTTCATATATTATTCTATGATATACAGTGGTTTCTTTTTATTTGCGTTGAATATTAAGTGAATCTTCTAAAAGAAGCTCTCAAAGGTATGTCCAAAAGATGAACAATGATATTGTAGAGTTGATGGCAGGGATATGTAAAATATGATTCATTGTGTTAAAAGCAAGTTAAAAGAAAAACATTTTTTACTTTTTTGTAATGAATATAGATGCTGTGTGCCCTAAAAACATAATAGTACATACGATTTCACATTTCCACATTCTTATTGCAAGCATAATTTAAGAATAGAATAGTTTAAGAAAGTGTTAGATATGAAAATGTGACAGAGCATTAGAAGTCTGGAAATAATCTAGCTCCTTAGTGCAGTCGTGTGAGGATAATGCAGATAGTGACCTGGCATCAGGCATGATATGATCTCTAGTGTACCTAAGTTATGACTGCAAATACATCGACAGTCTGTAAGGAAAAGTTTTGATGGTGGCACAAACTAGAAATTGTGTTTGCATTATGTTCAATATTTTAATAGAACTATTAAAAAGTGATTAATCACACTTCATTGTTAAGTATCTTTGATATTTATTGACTATGAAGTATGAATTTATCAGTAAAAGACAAAAAATACTTTTATCTTATTTACTTTAAAATAATAATTGATTTTTTTGTTTGTTAAATAAAAAAAATATATATATACCTCATTTTTTCTTCCACTTTCTTAAAAATCAAAATTTATTCCTCATTTTTTGAAAATATGCTAATTTTTTCCCTATTGATTCCAGAAAATTTATTATTTTTTGTAGCTTTATGCAAATTTTGTTTGCAACACCTGGTTGGATATGAAAAATTTCATTGTATAGGCTGCACAGGAAAAAAAATTAACTCTTAATCCTTTCACCGTCCAAGGGTTTTTATGTATTTTTAAAAGAATGCTCATAAATTGCAAAATATTTATATTAATTAACCATAGTTTGATGCTATAATATCTTTAATATCGCTATTTTCTATGTATGATTCAAAATAACATTCCGCTTAAAATATTTTTGTCTGCAGCCATTTAAACATGATTTCTAGAAACGCAAAAAGCCAGGACAAACGGTTAAAGGGTTAAACACATATAAGCTGTGGCTTATCTCCTGGAAATTATGGTGAGGCATGCTGAGAATACTCTATAGGAGCTAACTGCTGGACTTTTACTTAAACAAGTGTATTAAAATTATTTATTAAAAAAGAAAAAAACTAAACAAGAATATGAATGGTGTTTTTATAACAAATTTGAATAGAAAACCGTCTGTATAGTAAAATTTTGTTTTTAATAATAATGACAATTTTTTGGGGCAAGTGACACATATATGTGATGCATAAAGTGATCATAGTCCTTGATTATTATCACTAGTTACTTTTACAGTAAATTTTGCCCAAATTAATAAGGGTATTTTCTCAAATCAGTTAGTTAACAATTTGTTTTTCAAAAACGGGTGATAAAAGATAAAAAATTCTGAAGATGATGCTTGTCAGGAAAGGATTATTAAAAAACCTTCCAATTCTATCCCATATAAAAAATACTATTGCTTTAAAGTTGTTCTTGTTTATTGTACTTTTAATACATGATATTTATTCAAATTTTACAATTTCAAGTTATTCATTCCCTGGTTATTCTACTGTGTAAGTCAAGGATTGTATGCATGAAAATCAATGAGGCTAGTAGATTTGTTATAATTCTAGAACCCAAAGAAAACAATTACTACATTTTAGAAGAAAATTATACAGAAAAGACCGATCATAATTTTTTATTCATCAGTTCTTTATTTATTTGCAAAATTGATGTGCTATGGAGTATCCAAGACATCACTGAAAATGTAAAATACAAGTATAAAAATCATATTAATGGATTTACAAGTTTAAATAACACTGAACTAAAACCCAAATTGCGTTAAAAACATACATTAAGAGATTAGTTTTATTATGCAAAAACACCCACTTGATAATGTTAATTTTATGGGAGAAATTTTTTTAAATATCTTGCTTGCATATCTCTTTTAATTCAACAGAGAAAAAAGAACATTAAAAAAGTGAAATACAAATGAGTTATCTAAATAATAATAATAATAATAATTACAGGATTAACATTATTGAGCAGGTGTTTTTACAAGAGTGAAGTAACCTCTTAAACAAACAGAAATGAAAGTGGTTAAAAACATATAAAGTACAGCTTTGCATTTTTCATTACTTTTAAAATATTAATCTGATAAAAATATATAAGCAGATCACATTTTTTTAAAAAAAGTAAGAACAGTTTAAAATGTGATCAAATGAATATATAAAATTAAATCAGTTAGAAATAACACACTAATTTCTTTTTCAAACTTTTGTATAAATGTTTTAGAACAAGTTTTAAAATTTTATTTCAAATTAGTTAAATAAATTAGAATTCTGTTACATTAGAACTCTTGCATGAATTAATTTCTGTGACATTTTATAATACTCATAAAACAGAACACTGAATCAATTTATGATAATAAAGAAGTGTATGGAAGGAATTTGTGAGTGTATGTGTAATTTCTAGAAGAGACTATTGCATGCAGCGACACAAAATTTATACCAAAACTATGTACATGAAATTCAGATTTTAATTCTTTTATTGGTATTTTAAATTAATATAAACCCTTTAAGACACTAATTACTTCTCAAGCAAGCATGCACCAAGCAATACAAAATGAAATCGTGAGATTTCCACAGTTTTTCTATCTCTGCTTGTCTCAGTTCATTTTGCTTTCAACTGGGTTATTTCACTTGGCCCTATGTTTTCTATTTTCTTAATGAGTTAAAAAGCAGCTGGGGTTTTATGTTCACTTCATATCACTTCACAACGAGCTCTTATATTTAAAATACATTATAAAACTTTGTTTCCAGTTTCATATATTTTACTTAAATGTAAGTTTTGAAAATTCAACAAAAGGACTGAATAAACTTGATTTTTTATTTAATATTTAGAAAAGTTTTTGTTGTTATTGTTTTTGCATATTAATGAAAGAGTTGCTGTATACATATATTCAATGATTAGTGTCAATATAACATACATGATATTGTATGCATTACCATATTTAAATATAGCCCCTCATCTTTTTGCGTCATTTTGTGATCAATAGATTTTGAGCTTATTCTATCAATGATAATTTTCAGAATTTTCATGCTATATTTTTTGAGACTTTCACAAAAATTGCTCTATGCATTTAGCTAACACATAAAGTAGATTATATTTTGATTGCTTTCACATATGTACAATGATACATTATTTAGTAAACCTGCTCATTATTCTTACAATTTTTATTATTTTTTAATTCTGATTAGAAGGTGTTGTGTACAAAATTGTTTGTCACGTTTTCTGAAAATAACTTTTTTAATATTAAGAATTCAACAAATTATGAACAAAAAACTTGGCAAAATTTGAAACTGTTTTTATAAAAACATTAACTTCTCTATGTGAATATATGCTGTTGTCATAAAAATTAACGTAGTTTAATTAATCCATTTAATCATAATCTACAGTTTGAACGCTTTTGCTTCATTAGTTTTGACAGGGTTTTCCAAAAGATATTCGTTCTTTTTCAATTTGTTGATGGTCCCGTATGGGATTTTGGAAAAAAATATTCATGGAAATATATGACCTATCCTATTTTGTTTACCCACCGGGAGTTTTAGGATAATTCCTCATCTTTTTTTCCAGATATTTTACAAAACGCCAAAAAATTGCAAGATGTATGAAACATTAATATGACTGGACTGTGTATATTACTTACTTACACATAATGAATTACATATTTGCATGTAAATCTCCAACAGAAAAATGAATAAATAAAACAAATTGTTACACAATAAACAAATTTGAGGTGAAAATAATAAGATATTTTAAAATTATATGCTTGAAATGATTTTTTTTATGGGCAATAACTTGCGATATCACAATGGGAATTACATGGTATAAAGAGCAGATAACAAATTTGTCTAAATATTTGATCCATTGATGCAGCATAATTGCAGGCAAATGAATGTGCAAAATATTTTTGATTTTGATTTATTTTGCATGAATTATTATTAAATATATACTTATTAGAAAATTATTATATAATTTATTAGAAAGAACAAACAATTTACATTTTAAAAATAAAATGAATTTATATGTTGTGATGTATAATAATAGAGAAAAGAATTAGAATATGGCACTATAAATATCTAAAAGTCGATCAAAATATAAAATATAAGTGAAAATTTTCAAAACACAGTACATTTCCAATGTTTTGAATTTATTACAAAGTAGATGGATTTTGTTTCTTCAAATCCAAATGAAGAACATCGTCCATAGCGTCTTTAAAAAAAAAAGTATAGAAGAGGTGACATTTTAAAAATAACTATTTTATAGAAGCAAATTTTCAAATGTGTAACTGATTCTATTTATGAATTGGAAAAGTAACTATCAGCTGTTGCAACAGCAGTGGATCATAGTAATTGAAAGATGCCCAATTCAAATGAAAAAGCATGACAACCTGATTACAGAAAATAATGGTTGTTCATAATAATATCATTCAATATTCCTTAACAGGGCAATATTTTCAAAACAAAATGCATTACTATGTTTTTAAAGTCTGGAGGAGGTTGGTGGGTGTAGCTAGCAGGAAGCAGAGCCTCCTAGTATTAATATATAAATATGAGAAGGGGTTATATGTATTATTAATTGGTTATACATATGCTATTAGTATATCATATTAATATCACATTAACATATTAATATGATATCATAGTGAGCTCTTATATTTCAATATTGAAGAAGTCATTGTTTCCATGACAACAATATTTTTTTCTGTTGTTGTCTCTGACACTGACAAAATGGAAGACAAATTTGACAATGCTAAGAATTTGACCTCAATTTTAAGTATGAAACAAATAAATTAACTTAAATTTTGTTCTAATTCATATAATTAAGAACAGAAACATCTTAAAACACCATCAAAATTTTAAATGCACTAGGCTTTTTGAAAGAACAGCCTTTTGTTCATTAGGTGCAAAGAAGATGTACTTCTACTATAACAGCAGCCTTGCTGCTGCTTTCATATTAGAAGCATGTCTTCTTTGCACCTGATGCAGAAAGACTAAATTCTTTTAAAAGGCCAAGCGTGTTTGAAGACTTTTATTTTTTCATACCAGTTCCACTTTCTTAGATTCTTTTCATATCATTAAACTTCCTTCAGTGCTGTAGTTGGAAAATAATATTAGTGGGAACGCACCTTTTCATAGAGTAGATATTGATGCTACCGGATTTTTGCTAAGTAAAAAGCCAATTTAAAACATCTAGCAAAAACTGCACCTTTTGTAATTAACAGTTATAATTATAATATTCTTGTTTTTATAATATTGTATTTGTATAGCATATAAATATGCTATACAACTCATTATTGCAACTATTAATCTCATCGTAAACACCTCCATAATAAACCAAAATTAAATTGAATTGAATTCATATGTGATATTATTTACTAACACGTCTATCCCAGAAGTTTCCGTTAAAGAAGGATAAGAAGAAGTGTTTTCCGTGCTTTTTTATTTGTAAAAAGTTATCTTGTCTGCATTTGTTCTTCGTAGTCACAACCAAGATTTCACATAATGTTCATAAAAAAATATTTTAAGGGTGGTCCTATTCCTATACAGCTTATGAATGTAAGTGAACTAACTGGCTTTTTCAATTATGGAGTAAATTTCTGGAGAAAAGGATTTAACTCTCTAGGTTCATCATCAGTATCAATAAACTTGATAATTATTATTAGTATAAATAACAATAATTATCGTTTCGTTTGAAAAAAAATTTTGTACTCGTGCGTGATGCATTTTTTTTTCTTTTATTAGTAACAAACCAAATATTTCTGGGAACGGCGTTCCCAATCGTTCCCGCCCAATTACAGCACTGACTTCCTTAAATATACATAAAAATGTACATCACAAATCTCTAGTTATATGTGTATATGCATTTAAGTTATACATACTTATATTAATGCAATACGAAGAATAATAAATGTTACCTTGAAGCCAATATTTTGAAATTAGGTGCAAAGAAGATGCAATTCCATTATAACAGCTGTCTTCATACTAGAAGCATGTCTTCTTTGCACCTGACGCAGGAAGAGTATATTCTTTTAAAAGGCCAAGCCTATTTGAAGATTTTTCTTTTGAATTAATTCTTTCTATTTCATACCAGTTCCACGAATCTAGGAAAAAAGTGACATAAACTACAAAAGTGGAAAAAAGTGATGCAGAAAAAAAGTGACAAGGAAAAAAAGTGACAAAGAATTGATTTTGGGGATTCATTGGTTAAGTATGAAAGCAGGATCGGGGGGGGGGGGGAGGCTCATAGTTTAGGTAAATGGGTTTTTCATGCTGAATTAACTGTTTTGGTTCAATTTTTGGATATACGTTCATCCTGAAAAGGTGCTTGCCTGATTAGTTTTGGGAAGGGACGATTACCCCCCCCCCCATCCGTCCTCAATTAGATGAATGGGTTTTTATGTAGAATTGTCCAACGTGTGTCAAATTTGCATATAGGTTCTTTTCGATAAGGCTTATATATAGCATATAATGCCTGAAGAGATTTAGGAGTTCTAATGGTTAAGTATAAAAGGAGAACAGGGGATAACCTTTCTTACATTAAATTAAATTAATAACTTTTTATACATAATTATCCAATTTGCTTAGAATTTTGGACATAGGTTCATTATGATAAGACGTATCTCTGATTAGTTATGGGGTTCTTCTGCTTATTATAAAGGGGGGCGAGCAATTATCTCCCCCTTAAACTAGATAAATAGGTTTTTATGCAGAATTATCCCATGTATTTCAAATTTTAAATATAGGTTCTTTCTGATAAGGTGGATATCTGAATAGTTTTAAGGATTTAATATCTAAGTATAGATGGGGAATAGATTATAACCCACCTTAAATTAAATTACTTTTTACACAGAATTATCGGATTTGCTTCAAATTTTGGATTATAGATTCATTATGATAAGGTGTATCCCTGATTACATATGGGGTTATTTTGCCAATTAAAAATTGAGGCGGGTGATTATTCCCCCCCGCCCCTTAAATTAGATAAATTGATTTTTTTGCTCACTTATCCCAATAGATTTCATATTTTGGATATATGTTCTTTCTCATAAAGTGAATCCCGGAATAATTTTAAAGGTTTAATGGCTAAGTAAACAGTGGGGGAATGGACGATACCCCCCTTAAATTAATAAATGGCTTTTTACGCAGAATTATCTGATTTGATTCAAATTTTGATTGTGTGTTCATTATGATAAGTATTGATATATTGATGAGTATGATGATAAGTATTGATGATTAATTGTGGGTTACCCCTCATTCATCACTCTATACTTAGCCATTAAACCCTTAAAACTATTCAGGGATTCACTTTATCAGGAAGAACCTATATATCCAAAATTTGAAATAAGTTAGATAGTTGTAAAAGAAAAAAAAACAATTTATTTTATTTAAAGAGTGGAGGATTAATCGCCCGCTTCCTTTACTTAATTAGCAAAAGAACCCCATAATTAATCAGAGATACGCCTTCTTATAATGAATGTACATCCAAAATTGAAGCAAATCGGATGATTCTGCGTAAAAAGCCATTTATTTAATTTAAGGGGGTTTATCCCCCGTTCCCCCTATATACATAGCCATTAAACCCTTAAAACTATTCAAGAATTCACTTTATGAGAAAGATCCTATATTCAAAATTTGAAATACATTGGATAAGTGTGCATAATTTTTTAAAAATCCAATTTAAGGTGGGGATAGTAATCACTCGCCCTCCTTTTTAATTACCAATAAAACCCCATATCTAATCAGAAATACCTCTTATCATAATGAACCCATGTCCAAAATTTGAAGCAAATCGGATAATTCTGCATAAAAAGCCATTTATTTAATTTAAGAGGGGTTTCCCCCACCTCCCCTTTATACTTAGCCATTAAATCCTTAAAACTATTCCGGAATTCACCTTACCAGAAAGAACCTATATTTAAAATTGAAATACATGGGATAATTCTGCATAAAAACCTATTTATCTAGTTTGAGGGGGAGATAATTGCTCGCCCCCCCCCTTTATAATAAGCAGAAGAACCCATAACTAATCTAAGATATGTCTTATCATAATTGTTATATCTGTTATGATGTGCACTAGATGGCGTCATCAGCACCAGCCAAAAATGCTGTTTAGCCGCGAACGATGTTCGGCGGGCGTTCGTTGTCAGCCACGATGACGATCGGATCTTGGATCCAGGAATAAATTCATATCTTAATGCATCCAGCCCTAGTGATTATTGAGTATTTCCATACATTTTCAGAAATGTTTTAGTGGCGACGAGGAAAATTATTATCGATGTTTTTTCAATAAAAAGAAAAATGCGTTTTGACGCGATTTTGAAGAAAGAGCGTCAGCGGTGGATGGCCGCGTGACTGGCCTAAGCGCCGATCGGCGGACGGACATTACGGCGTTAGCGAAGCAGGCTTAATCGGCGACCGGCGACCCCAGAGTTGTTTATTCAAGTTCCGACATGGCTTCTTTTGGTTGTATTGCGGAATTTAATCCATCGGTCGAATCCTGGAACGAATACTCCGAAAGATTGGAACAGTTCTTCATCGCCAACGCCTTAGACGAAGACAATAGAAAGCGAGCTGTTTTCTTAACGGTCGTAGGACCTGCCACTTACGGATTGCTTCGGAATCTGCTATCGCCGGCTGCACCCACATCTAAGACATTAGCGGAACTCATCGGCATCCTCAACGGACATTATGATCCAGTGCCTTCAGAGATCGTGGAGCGATTCAAGTTCAACAGCCGCGTACGGCCACTGCCCCCTCTACAATGCCTATTCACTGTGCAGACGACAAGCGTGAAACGTCATGAAGTGGAGGCGAAATCACTAACCCTACTGGTTCCACAATTGCCACGAAGTTCAGAACACGATCGTTGTCAGGGAAACTGCCTACACTACGTCAAAAGCGAGAAGGCATTGTAGAGGAGGCAGTGGTACGGCGCGCGGACGAATCAGTGGCCGATTATATCGCAGAGCTTCGGAAATTAGCGAAGTATTGCAATTACGGCGTATCTCTGGATATGATGCTCCGTGATCGGATCGTTTGCGGTATACAAGACGAAGGAATACAACGAAAATTGTTATCAGAAAGCAATTTAACTCTTTCGCGAGCGTCGGAAATTGCCGTTTCAATGGAAGCAGCTGCGAGGGATGCTGTTGATCTGAAGATATCTGCCGTTCCTGAAGTGAAAAAATTACAAGTTACGGCGTAACGGCCGCGAAAAAACGAGATCGTTAAATCGGCGTCCAATTCAAATAACGGCCGTACAGGGAAGAAGTGTTATCGTTGTGGCGATTCCAAACACCATTCTTCTGATTGCAAACACAAAAATAGCACGTGTTATAGCTGTAAAAAAGTGGGGCACCTGTCAAAAGTGTGTTTATCGAAGAATAAACAAGGTTACAAACCTAAAGTTAACTTAGTTGCTGAATCTAAAGAAGATTTAGGCAGTAAGGAGTATACAATATTTAATTTAAGAAATAACAAGGAAGATTACCCTCCGATGAAAATTACTTGTGAGATCCAAGGCCAGCCTGTTATTTTTGAAATTGACTCAGGGGCTCCATTTTCCATAATGCCTGTAAAACTGTTTGATAAAATTAGAAGATTCTGCCCTCCTTTGGAAAAAACGAACATTAAGCTTCAGTCTTACACCTTCAATACCATTGATATTTTGGGAGTTACAAATGTGAATGTGGTGTTCCAAGCAAGAACAGAGACTTTACCTCTGCTAGTGGTTTCTCAGGGAAGCACTAATTTAGCTGGGTGAAACTGGATTGTTCCATTAAGCCTAATGAATGTGTTTGATGCCAACATGAACCACACGTTACATTGTGTAAGGACTGAGCAGCTCAAGCTAGATGGACTTTTAAAAGAATTCCAGAATGTTTTCGCACCAGGCTTGGGATTAGTGAAAGAAATTAAAGTTCATCTTACCTGTAAAACTGGTGAACCTCCGAAATTTTTCAAGGCTCGTCCTGTACCATATGCATAGATGGAAAAAATCAACAAGGAAATAGACCGCCTTCTTGCAGATGGCATTTTAGAGCCAGTTAAAACTTCTGATCGGGCAGCTCCTATTGTTCCTGTGCTGAAGCAAGATGGCAGAATTAGAATATGTGGTGACTTTAAGCTAACAGTCAATAAAGTAACAGAATTAGAGCAGTACCCTCTGCCAAATATCAAAGATTTGTTTGCTGAAATGTCTGGGGGTACAGCACTCACTAAATTAGATCTGCGGGATGCATACTGTCAACTAGAGCTCGATGAAGAGTCAAGACGCCTGGTAGTGATAAATACGCACAGAGGTCTCTTCCGGTACACACGCCTGGCTTTTGGCATTGCTTCTGCCCCGGCTATTTTTCAACGTGAAATTGACAAGATCTTACAAGGGGTAAAAGGAGCCTCTAAATACTTGGATGACCTTCTAGTAACTGGTAAAACCGAAGCAGAACATCTACAGAACTTACAAGAAGTTCTCTCTCGTCTGCAAGCAGCAGGTGTAAAGTTACATCTAGAAAAATGTGAATTTCTCAGACCATCTGTGGAATATCTTGGTCATCGTCTGGACAAAGATGGGTTGCATCCAGTTGAATCGAAGGTCAAAGCGATTACGGATGCTCCGGAACCAACAAATGTAGAAGAGCTACGTTCTTTTATTGGCCTAATCACATATTATGCGAAATTTTTACCTAACATGTCAACACTGTTAGCACCCTTATACCAGTTGTTGGAAAACAAACGGCCATGGAGATGGGGTTCATCACAACAAGAAGCTTTTAAAAAAGCTAAAGATGTCCTGCAGACCTCATCATTACTAGTGCATTTTGACCAAGACAAGGAAGTGATCCTGGCTTGTGATGCAAGTCCTTATGGGCTTGGTGCTGTTCTGTCACATAAAACTCCAGATGGTGATAGACCAATCGCTTTTGCTTCTCGCTCCCTGACGAAAGCAGAAAAAAATTACAGTCACATTGAGACGGAGACTTTAGCCTTAGTGTTTGGAGTGACTCGATTCCGGAACTATCTCTTGGGACGTAAATTTACATTACTTACAGACCATCGTCCTTTAGTAACTTTATTATCAGAAGAAAAACCAGTTCCATCAGTTGCTGCAGCCCGTATCCAGCGATGGGCATTGACTTTATCTGCCTATGTTTACAAGATAGAGTACCGAAAAGAAAAGGTGCACGGAAATGCTGATGCTTGCAGCAGACTTCCACTGAAATCTGAAACGGCAGAGCCACCAGTACCTGTCAAGTCGGTTTTGCTTATCCGACAGTTAAATAATAGTCCACTGACAGCACATCTAATCCAAAGGGAGATAGACAAGTGTCCTGCACTGAGCCGTCTACGATCTCATATTCAAAATGGGTGGCCAAAGAAAGTGACAGAAAATTTACAAGCCTTTTGGCATATCCGACATGAACTGTCAGTTGAGGAAAACATCATTCTCAGAGGTTGCCGTGTTTTTGTTCCAGGGAAGTTTTGTCAATTTGTTTTGGATGAACTTCACAGTGCTCATCAAGGGATTTCTGCTATTAAATCTCTGGCTCGTTCCCATGTCTGGTGGCCTGGTATTGATCGGGACTTAGAAACAAAAGTTCGAAACTGCCTCGACTGTCAAGAAAATGCTGCAGCTCCTCCTTCGACACAAATCCCTTGGCTCACACCTGAAAAACCTTGGGAAAGAATCCATATCGACCATGCAGGTCCTGTAGAAAGCCATTGGCTATTAATTGTAGTTGATGCCAGAACAAAATGGCTTGAAGTGATTCCAGTGCCCAACACCACAGCAACTTCAACAATAATAGCTCTGCGTAACCTGTTTGCATGCTTTGGCTTACCAGAGAGCTTAGTCAGTGATAACGGACCTGGCTTCCGTAGTGACGAATTCACAAATTTCTTGAAAAGAAATGGCATTACACCAATTAAAACCGCACCGTACCATCCGAATTCAAATGGTTTAGCGGAAAGAGCAGTGCGTATAGTAAAAACTGCATTGAAGAAAGCTAAAGAAGGCACTTTCACTGAAAGACTGACCAGATTTCTTCTGAATTTTCGAAATACCCCATCAAAGGCAACGGGTATATCTCCAGCTGTGGCAATGTTCGGACGACCTCTTTGCATGCGTTTGGATCTTATCCGCAGTGCTAAAGTTAAAACATCTGAGAGGGGAGATACCCATAATAGCAAATTTACTGAAGGCACTCCTGTCTGGGTGCGCTCTTTTACCCGGGGCCCATCTTGGGTTGCTGGAAAGGTTACCGGAACAATGGGGAATACAATGTGCAAAGTCAAGACAACTTGGGGTATTTGGACACGACACATTGATCAAATTCGTTACAGGAGAGAGGACACTCTACAGGAAATTCCTCTAGCTCCAGAACTACCAGATTCTGTTTCTTCAGGATCAGATGTGTCAGTGTCTACAGTGCAACCGAGAGATGTAGTAGAGTTACCAGCTGATCAGGTGACAGACACCCTTCTACCTCCTACGCTGTCTCCGCAGGTAAGTGTCCAAGAACACAGTTCTCAGGCAGATCCTCCGGCACTCTCGCCGCAAGCAGTTTTGCAGAATCCAGGAGCACCACTTCCTAGATGTTCCACTCGTCCAAAAGCAAAACCTGAACATTTGCAATATTAGACTTTTTGAATTGGACTGTTAAATTTTGAACTGTGTCAAGGACTTTATTTTTTATTGTATTGTGCATGTCTAACAACTTGAATATTTCTTTTAAGAAGGAAGAGAATGTTATATCTGTTATGATGTGCACTAGATGGCGCCATCAGCGCCAGCCAAAAATGCAGTTTAGCCGCGAACGATGTTCGGCGGGCGTTCGTTGTCAGCCACGATGTAAGACGGTCGGATCTTGGATCCAGGAATAAATTCATATCTTAATGCATCCAACCCTAGTGATTATTGAGTATTTCCATACACCTTCAGAAATGTTTTAATAATGAACTTATGTCTAAAATTTTAAGCAAATCGGATAATTATGCATAAAAAGCCATTAATTTAATTTAAGAAAGGTTATTCCCCATTCCCCCTCTATACTTAACCCTTAAACTCCTAGAATCTTTTCAGGCATTTTATACTATACATAATCCTCATCAAAAAGATCCTATATGCAAATTTGACACAAGTTGGATAATTCTGCGTAAAAACCCATTCATCTAATTGATGACGGATGGGGGGGGGGGTAATTGTTCCTTCCCAAAACTAATCAGGCAAGCGTCTTTTCAGGATGAACGTATATCCAAAAATAAAATTGAACCAAAACAGTTAATTCAGCATGAAAAACCCATTTACCTAAACTATGAGCCCCCCCCCCCCCCCCGATCCTGCTTTCATACTTAACCAATGAATCCCCAAAATCAATTCCTTGTCACTTTTTTTCTAGTATCTTTTTTCCCTTGTCACTTTTTTCCGCTTTTGTAGTTTATGTCACTTTTTTCCGATAACTTTTTTTCCGTTTACCCAGTTCCACATTCTTTCCATATCATTAAACTTTCTTAAATATACATAAAAATGTACATCACAAATCTCTAGTTATATGTGTGCATGCATTTAAGTTAAACATACTTAAATTAATGCAATATGAAGAATAATAAATGTTACCTTGAAGCCAATATTTTGAAATTTCATTTTGTTGCAACTGTTAAATATCACTAGAAAAATGTCCTTAAAATTTTAAAGGATGATATAAAGCAGATATATTCAACCTGTGGCCCAGCAACATTTTATGTGTGACTCAAGCACATAATCACTAATCCATATTTAGGGGCTGTGCAAATATAATGTTATCAACTTTTTGGTAATTTTGGACCCCCTCCTCCCCTTTCGATACCATATGTTATCATCGCTTGACTCCCCCCCCCCCAACTTCCTATATAATAATATGTTATCAAAGTGTAACTTTTTTAATTTTTTTGAATTTATATACATTTTTTTGTTGCTGTTTAGAGTAACATACAAAACTGGTTAAATTTATTCTTCGCATACTTTACAGATTTAATTAAAGAGAATTAAAAAAATATCACTTTTTTCAAATAAAAGTTAAAAGAAACAGTTACTATTTAAGAGTATTTTATAATCGTTTTTTGTTATATAATGCATTCAACAATAACAAAATCTTATTGCAATTGTCCTAAACGGAGGAGGGGTAGGGACGGGGATAGAGAAATTCTTATCAACAAAACAAATAGATGACATTCTTTGTCTTTTGTGTATTAGTAAACACGAGATTCATTTCAAATATACTTCAAATATGTGATGTGTATTATGATTCTATATGCAAACACATATGAAAATGAATAGGAATGTAAAACGTTGGTGTATCCCATATTTTAGAATTGGATAATTTTATAATAATTTAGAGATTCTGATAACTTTGTATTTTCATAAAACAGATATCAGACTAAATAAAAACAATATAATATTTTGAACCAAAGACCATGTTACAAATAAAAAGATACAATTTTGATTAGATTAAAAATGATATCAATATCAAAATGCAATTCCCGCCATCCCCCTAGAGATATCTTACAATATCATGTGGCAAACCCTCCTTTCCACCTAAAATGATAACATTATATATGCAAAGACCCTTATAGAAATAATTGAGATGCAAATAAAAAAGAATTTATGATTTTTAGCATATTTTAATATTTTTTCAGGGAAAGATAATTATACATAACAAGGCAGATTTTAACTTAAAAACTGTGTTAAAAGGCATTTCCTTAGTCTAAAGTTCATTTTACATGTAGTCCTATTTGTCCTACAGTGATGTACACATTTCTTAATCTTCAATAATAGTAAAACATCATTCCAAATTAAATTTGCACTATATACTTTTTGAATTTTTTTTTTTCATTGAACAAAATATGGATTTATTAGAGAAAATCACATTGGAGATGCCACATTGTTATAAATATATGTTTCATATCTGTTATATAGCTAATGCTACTTTTTAGCGTTGAAATTTTGTCGTTGAAAAAACTTCCAGCAAAAAAAATTTACAGTATTAATTTCAAACAGCAAAGTTTATTATTTGGTTGGTTGTATTTGAGACGGCCAATTATCAGAACGAGGGATATAGAACCAGGGGGATCGGGCAGCTCTGTGATGCTCTTTTTTTTTTTTACCATATTTAGGCAAGGAAAACTAAGGTTCGAAGAAAAATACAGAAAACTCCAAACGATTAAGCTGACAGCTGAGATTGGGTTCGAACCCAGCCCCTGCCATCGACCAGTTTCGAGAGCTGAACCCTCTCAGCCACTGGTGGGACATTTACAGTCACAGCAAAAAAAAAAAAAAAAAAAAAAAAAAAAAAAAAAAAAATCTTGACATTTGCGATTTTAGGCGTTTTGTCACAAATCAAGAAATATACATGAGGAATGACTCTGAATCTCCAGATGTATAAACAAAATAGTACTGGTCATACATTTTCGCGAAGATTATTTTCCAAAATCCAATAGGGGACCATCAACAAATTGAAAAAAAAATGAACATCTTTTGAATAACCCTGCCAAAACTAATGTAGCAAAAGTGTTCAAACTGCAGATTATGATTAAGTCACTTATGGTAATAATCTGTGTTCATTTTTATGTGGATAGCATGTATACTCATAGAGAAATTAAGGTTTTTTTTAAAAAGGGTCCCAAATTTTGCCAAGTTTTTTGCTTATAATTTGCAGAGTTCTAAATTAAAAACAATGTTCTTTTCAGAAAATATGATAAAACGACATTGTACATAATACTCTGTAATCAAAATAAAAAAAATATTAATAATTGTATGAAAAATGAGTAGGTTTACTAAATAAATTTTCACTGTGCATGCGTCAACTCTATAAAAATTTCATTTGCATATTGTGTTAGTTAAATGTATAGAGCAACTTTTGTTATAGTTTCAAAATCACACCTTGAAAATTCTGAAAATTATCATCGATAGAATCTGCTCAAAATCTGTTATTCCTAAAATGAAGCAAAAAGATGAGGAGCTGCATCCAACTATAGTAGTATGTGCAATATTGTGTGGACACTAATCAATAGAATATGGAAACAACCCCTCATTTTTTGTTTCATTTTGGGAATATCGGATTTTGATCTTATTCTTTCGATGATAGTTTTCAGAATTTTCAAGCTATGATTTTGAAACTTTAACAAAAGTTGCTCTATACATTTAACTAACACAAAATGCAAATGAATTTTTTATAGAGTTGACACTTGTGCAGTGAAAATTTATTTAGTAAACCTGCTCATTTTTCATACAATTATTAATATTTTTAAATTTTGATCACAGGGTATTATGTACAATGTTGTTTCTCATATTTTCTGAAACGAACATTTTTTTTATTAAGAACTCTGCAAATTATAAGCATAAAACTTTGTAAAATTTGGGACTGTTTTTCTAAAAACCTTAATTGCTCTACAAGTATGCATGTTATCCACATAAAAACGAACACAGTTTATTACCATAAGCCACTTAATCATAATCTGCAGTTTAAACGCACTTGCTACATTAGTTTTGACAGGGATATTCAAAAGATATTTGTTCTTTTTAAATTTGTTTACGGTCCCCTACTGGATTTTGGAAAAAAATCTTTTCGAAAATATATGACCTGTACTATTTTGTTTATACATCTGGAGTTTCAAAGTCATCCCGTATGTATATTTCTAGATATTTAACAAAACATCTGAAATCGTAAATGTCAAGATTTTTTTTGCTGTGACTGTATTATTTGGAGTGGAGTTAAATTTTTTGATGATATTTCTTCCACTACAAATGCTGTTCCCGAGTGGTGATATTAGCTTCCTCATATTACATTGTTGGACTACTTATGTTATTTTAATTTTTTAAATACTTTTATAAGTGTGTTGCGGCCAGTTTTCTGTTTGCAGCCCATCTAAAGTCTGAAACTTCTGCTTGCAACCCGCGAGAAAAGAAGATTTCCACATTAGAAAAAATTTGGAAATTAAGAATGCTAATAGAATTAACCCACGAGTGAAAATAGAAAAAAATTATCTGCCATAAAAAAAGGATCTCACAAACAATATAATTTTTGACAAAATAAGAAATGTAGTTTGAATGGCTTGCTACTATAGATCTGAATATTTTAATAAGACAGAAATATAGTGATAGTGAAGTGCAATTAAAAATAAAATATCACCCAGCTGATTTTTTTTTTTTTTTTGAGAAATACTTATAACAATGATTTTGCAAATAAGAGATCAGGTGCTAAGCATTGGTTGGAGAACTATGATTTCAGAATTAATATATATATATATATATATGAAAGGATAAAAACTAAAACCTTTTTAAAATTTAAACTTGAAATTAAAATTCAAAAGCTTAAAGTCTAAATTAATATTTTTAAACTTTAATTCTGGAGCTTAAAGCTATTTTGCCCCTGTTAACTTTCTTTCCCAGCCTAACATTTATTACTTTCAGAGATCATTTTTGGACGTTCCTTAAGATTAAAATTGATTAGCTAAGGGCTTTTTGCAGGCATTTGTGGCTAAGCCTGATACATCACCGACCCGAGAATTGTGCGGGCTTTGACCACATATCAATCAAAATCTAATGAACCAATTAAATTAAATGTTCCTCCCTAATTCATAACTGTGCCCTCTGCTGGAAAATATGACAATCCCTAACATATTAGCAATGCAGATTTGAGATGCCTGCAGAACCTACGGCCATGTAAACGCTCCATAATCCCCATAAATGGCTCGGGCGACCTCCGACCAGACTCGTGAATCCCTTCTTTAAGCTGAGCGGCTAAATAAAAGAGTTCAAACCAACAAGATACTCCCGAATCCAACTTATTATGCCATGAGTAATACCTGAAGACGTTACATATATTTAATTTAAATAGTTATATTTAAAACACAATAAAATTTATAAAATGAAGAATTTGCCTATAACAGAATCCTATCTTAAACAAACAAATAACAACAAAATTAGTCTTGGTGAAAAGAGTATAGTAAAATTTCCATAAGACAACATACCTGTTAGAATAGAAACTTATCTAAATCAGAATTTTTCTATGGTCCTTCTTCACAGATTTTACAATATTAATCAAATTTTTAAACAATTTTTCAAAATCTTCCAAAGTTTTAAAAATATCTGAAACCTGCAATAATGCAAATAATAATTGTTAATTACAACTGCAGGTATTAAAAAAGAATACATATATATATTTTAAATAAATCAATAATTAAATTTGCATAGATAAGCATGTTCAGTTTTCCTAACAATCTTCAGTTAAATGTGAATTGTCTTTCTACACATTTACTGTAGCTTTCAAAGTGCTTGCCATGAAAATTTATAATTTACAATAAAATTACTAATAATAAAAGAGCATTCCAATAAATCATGATAAAATGTACATTTAAATTAATACAAAATATTGACACTGCCAAATTAAATCTCATTTTCTTTTCTTTTCTCATTTTCTTTTCTTTTCAGTCAGACCTCATTATCCCGACACCCCATTTTCATGTCCCTCTGCTTATTACATCAGTTTTTCAAAGCCCCGAATTCCTGTATATGATTTTAATGTAAATACACTCCGGATTTTATGTTGTTGAATAATTTTCAACTCTGGATATCCTGACGGTTTAGGAAACTTGTCCATTTTTCATCACCTAACAAACAGAAATTAAAAGGTAAGAAATGTCTTAGCCAAACTTTTCACAAAAGCGTCCAAAATACCCACAGACATAAAGGAGAAATTTTATTTCAATTGTTTATTTGAATTAAAAAAAAAAAAACACTATAAATGACAGAATAAGTGAAGGAGAGATTTCTTCCTGTGCGTTATCCATCCTCCAATCCACGATTACTATCTTACTGTGTTTCGCACTGAGAGCGCAATACATAGTCACTTAGGAAATGTTAAACATTTCATTTCCATACTTTATTCGTAAGTATTTTTGTCAGCCATACCCATTTCCTTAACACTTCATAAACTTATATACACATTGTAATAGAGTAATTTAGCATGACTTACATGTTTTATTTTATTCCAATCTTTGTTTTTCTTATTTGCCGGCTTTTCCGATCCCTTTATTTTGTTTTTCATCAAAGTTCCAGTCACATTCAGTTACTTATTCATTCACTTTCGATTAGATTGTTCGACCGATTACGAATGTCCACGTGTGCGTTCACGGTTGCTTTTCCTCTTCGTCTGATCACGATTTGCAATCATCGCAAATCGCAACTTGCGAGTAGTCGTATCTCCTTTTCGCAAGACAGGATCGCCTTCACTCAACTCCGGTGGACGCAAAGGGGCGTTGCACTCTTCAGATCTCTAGCGGGTGTATTTAAAGAGCTGGTTATTGTTTTGATGGCGGTGGTTTTTGAAGATGTTTGGTCTGGAAGACGTCGTACTTTGTTTTAGTTATGAAAGGTGATTTTATTTTAAGTAATGAATCTTGCTAGTTGATGGTGGAAATATTTTTCTTAGTACAGTAGACTCCCTCAAATCCGCATTCCTAAAATCCACAACTCTCTAAAATCCGCACACAATTTACGGATGTAAACAATGAAACATTTAGTTCAGATGTAGGTGCAAAGTTTGACTTTTTTAGTTTTACATCAATTCCATATATTTTTTAATTTGTAATTTTTGTTAAGGTTATTGAATTCATGTTTTTTTTATGAAGAAAGAATAATTTATTTCTGAAAAAATCAAGATATTGCTGGTATCATTGGTAATCACAATCTTACCAAATATATTTATGTATTAATCAAGCTTTTTTAGATATTAAGTCTGGCTAAATCTGAAATAAAGCTTCGTTATTTTATGATCCTGATGTGAATTAGTAATGTTCCTTTATGAGGCAAGTTTCATTGAATAATTTTGGAAAAACACATTTCATCTTTATACTGAATAATTGTACATTATTGATTATTAATTTGACCTTTGCTTTCACTATTTTAATCATTCTAAAAATTGTCTACATTTTTATTATTTTAGTTTATTACTTATTTTAATATTTTAGTACATTTTAAGCATTCATTATACTTTTGATTTCATTATTAATTACATTCAAATTACTTTAAAAAATATATAAACAAAGCAATGACCAGAAGTCTGCAAAATTCTAAAATCCGCACAACTTCTGGTCCCAAGCTGTGCGGATTTGAGGGAGTGTACTGTATTTTTATTTTGATGGGTCATCGTGATAACATGGAACTTTTACTTTCTTTTGAAATTTTTGGACAGTGTTCATTTCTTCATCATTTGAATTAGGAGGTCGGCCTTTTCCCAGTAATGTCACTGTGAGTAATTTTCTTTTGCTACCTGTACTGGTCATTATTTATTCTGTTACGTCATGCTAATTAATTAATTAAATGTATTATTGTGTTAACGAATGACTTTAATTTTAAAGGTAATATAATATATGAAATTATGTTTTTGGTTAATTTCACCAGATATAATTTATTATTGTTTATCATTTGTACATATACATATATTTTAAATATGCTTTCATTTTTTCAAATAAACGTTAGACTTGTTTAAACTAATTAAATGTTTCTTTACTGACTTTTAAATATGACACTACCACATATTGCCAACATTTATTTCAGGGTCACCAAACTTTCACCTCTGCTTTAAATTCAGACCATTTTAGAACGGTTCTGGCTACAGAACCGATCAATTTTAAACTTTTTACAGAGAAGTAGCAAGAAAGTCGAAGATAGTTTATAACTGTTTTGAACATGATGGTTTCATTAGAGTTAATGAGATCTTGGGTGTACAGAAAGTAATGAAGAAGACATCCCTCTTCCAGTTTTGTTTAAAGAGTTGTTAGATTGTTAAATAGATATAAAGGCATGATTTTGATAAAAATGTCACAACATCACCAGATGCAATGATTTCTGAAATTGTAATATAGGAACAGACAGAAATTTCTTTAGACTCGAGGATCGAAAGTGATATGGAGCTAGAACAAAATAAGCCTTCAACTACAGCCAAAGCATTTCATTTCATTGAAATGATCAGAAATTATCTAATTTCCATTTCTGAAATAACAAATATTGTTCAAAATTCATTGTATAATATAGAAATAGAATTGTAGGAAACATATCTAGGGATTCACAAACCTTAATCATCAGTATTTCATGAACATTGAAAAAAGAAGTCATCAGAAATCTGATTTTTATTCTTCTCAATTTCATTTTGGAGTTCATTTTGCTTAATAATAATGTTTTGTTGCTTAAAAATGCAAGAGCAGTTGTGAATTAAAAATTGATTTACATTAATTAACACTAGAACGCCCGGAAGGAGTCGATTCGACTCCGACCATATGATTAAATTTCAATTCGAACCAGAAATTTTTTCTTGAAATATGTTAAATTTAGACCGTGCAGATTTGCGTTAAATAAATGAATTTGATTATTTTGAATAAAAAATCTGGTATCAAATATTATTATGAAACTTGAGTAAAATTTCCGGGTGTTCTAGTGTTAAAAATACAACTTTTGATAAACATATTTTTTCCCAACTTTGGTTATTGTGACACTTTCTTCTAGTCCTGAGAGTGTCAGATAAAGAGGTTCTAGTGTATCTATTTTAATATAGAAGGTAAGAAAACATTCAAAGTCAGTTGACTCCAGGGAGAAAACTGTCCGTATGGATTGGTTCTTTGGGCATATGTATTAAGATAGAATGTTCATGTCTGTACCTCAATTAATTACATTTATTTTGAGGTATTTAATCAATTTCAGTAAATGTAATTTTAGATTTAACTTTTGACATGACTTGTTAAAATTTTTATTATCTTCTGGATATTACAACTAATGGTTAATCTTTTATAATTTCGTTTGTTTTTGGTACTAACCAAGTTCAGTAATTGAAAATTAATTAATAACATTTAGAAAAAAAATTAATTAAAAGAAAAGAAAATGGTCGTAGATAATTTTAATGATTGCACTTTAATTAGTCATATACAGTACAAAGTCTAAAGTTCAGTATAATCCAAAGTTTGGAATTTCTAGTGGCAATATTCAAGGAAGGATGAGAAAACAAAATTGTTGAAACATCTACATCTGTCTGTAGGCCGAACTGGCAGGGATTTTTTTTCTTTTTTAAAAATTGTTATTGATGTAATTACATTTTTAATAGCAATTTACTGTGTATGTGCCAAACGTTATTTTGTAGAAATTTTAAGTGATATAATTTTTATTTATTGTATTTTTTATTTAAGAGTTGTAGTTTTATCATATTTTGTAAAGCATAAAAATATGATTTTACTATAAAGCGCAACTGTTTGTAGATTTTTTTTCCATCATTTCTTTTTAAGGTTTCATTCATCTGACGAAATCCTCTTCACCTCTTTTTTCTGTTTGTCACAGAGTCCATGCACAAAAACTGTAAAAGTCAGAGACTTAAAATTTTATGCACTTACAGCTGAATATCCCATGTCACATAACAAACAATAAAATTTTGAAAAAGTCTACTATTCTAATTAAATTAACTTTTTCAATGTCATCTGCTCATTTTTGCAATTTAAATTTTAACATTTTATGTGCAGACATCATGGCTTGGGTCTAAAGCATCACGCTAGTAAACAGAAGGTTCTTAATTTGATCCCTGATGCTGGAAATTGGAATTTTCATCATAAGATGGATTTTAAAAAGAAGAAATTTCATACTTTTGGCCAATTTAAAGGCTTACATTATTAGACTTTGTTCATCTGACAATCATAATATAAAAAATATTATGAATATTAGATGAACAAACAACGTCTTCATGTTTGCCAGGCTCATATTAACAGAATTAGATGTTTTTACATATGACTTTTTGTTGGAGAATATAAAAAATTATGAATGTTGAGAGGATATCAAAATCTGAGATAAAATATTTGATTTTAGTTACACTTTTATATTAAAAGTGACTCAACCGTTTTTTCCATAGCTCCTTCACTTTTAGAGACCTAATCTGTTTTAGTAAAAGATAGTGACTTTTACAAAAAATAGTGACTTTTTAAAAAAAGTGACTGCTAAAAAAGTAAGGCTGCAGTTGTCGCTGTGATAGTGATATTATAAATCTAGGATAGCCAATTCATTACAATGACATCGAGGCATCATTTGCCCGCAGAACAGCGATTTAGAACTATTGGGAGATTGGAGGCAGGACAAAGTCAGGCAGATGTGGCTAGATAGCTAAATGTGACTCCTTCGGTGGCTCATAGGCTTTGGCAACAATTTCAAACCACTGGTTTGGGTTCAAGAAGGTTCAGCCAAGGACGGGCAAGGGTTTCGCCAAGCGCCGATGACCGACATTTGCAGTTATGTGTACGAAGGAATAGAACCGCAACCCCATCCCACCTTAGATCCTGCGTTGCTGCAGCCACTGGAAGGTTGGTGTCAATGTCTAGTGAGCGTAGAAGGCTTCATGAAGGTGGACTTTACGTGAGGCGACCAGCAATTTGTGTGCCGCTCACTTCACGTCACCGGAGGGAACGTTTGATGTGGGCACGTCAACATGTTCACTGGATGATTGATCAATGGAGGCGTGTTCTCTTCAAGGATGAGTCCTGGTTTAGTCTCCAAAGCGATAGTAAATGTTGTTTGATTTGGAGAGAACAGGGAACACGCTATCATCCATCAAACATTCATGAAAGAGATTCATACAAAGGAGGCAGTGTCTGCGTTTGGGATGGTATCTTTTTGGATGGACGCACAGACCTCCATGTCTTTCCACATGGAACTGTGAATGCTCACGTCTATAGAGATGACATCCTTGATGCTTATGTGTGACTTTATGCAGTGCAATAGGTAATGATTTCCTGTTACAGGACGTCAACGCTAGACTGCACAGGGCTCGCATCGTGGAAGATTATTTTCAGCACCAGACAATGCAGTGCATGGAATGGCCAGCTCGATCACCAGACTTGAATCCCATCGAGCATGTTTGGGATGCTTTAGGGAGACGTGTCGCTGCTCCCAATCCCCCTCCTCTGACCTTTGCCACACTTACAACTGCTTTGGAAGAGCAATGGCTCTTACTTCCCAGCGAACTCATCGACCGCATAATTGACAGTATGACGCATCACTGTATGTGCTGTATTGCTACTAGGGGTGATCATACGGTATATTAAAGGTACTTTTCCTATACCAAACTGGCAAACTGATTTTGTTAATTTTATAATGATGCTATTTTTTGAAACACCATAATTGTCTGGTAATTTCTTTTCATGTTATTTTATACCTTACTATGCGTTGTATATTGAGGCTGAGTTTCATTAAAATCTACATGTAATATTTTGAATTATTGCTATTTTTGTGATTTTTCCTTAATTTTTGGAAACCAGTGTATCTCTTGAAGGAATTGATTATTGACATTTTTATTTCTCCCTGAGAGATTCCCTTTCTTTTTAGCTACATTAATATATATACATATACATATTTTTATGTAAGATAAAACCTTAACAAACTTTTAGATATAAATATGTATGATATTTAATAATCTTTAATAGAATAAGCTACACAAAAATCTGTTTAAATAAAACTTTACTTTATTCCAGAAAAAGAAAAAAAAATGAAATTTCTAATTTAAACCTAAAAGAAGTTATAAACTTTTATGTGATCACATGTGTTATTCAAAATAGTGGTAAATTGGCCATACTTACAAACTGTTTGATCAATTTTAATATGATTGATATTTTTGGAGTCAGCTTTAAAAGTTTCACAATTCACAGAATTTCATTAAAATTGGTGATGGCGGATGTAATTTTTAGAAAATCCGGGGTGATTTGACATAGATTGGCCCACGTGTTATTGGAAAGAAAATTGATAGTGAAGTTTGCATAAAAAGAGTGCTTATGCATTAGTATCTGGACATTTATCAGTTTATAATGACACCTTTAAGAGCATTTGGTTTAAGTTCAATCACAAAGTCTCCTCCAAAATTAAAAAAAAATTTAAGTGCAAAAATTGATCATAGTTGATAAAGGTGACCTTTCAGGAGTACACATTATTCCATTTATTAGAAAGTGGGGGGTGCTAAGAAGTATTATGTGGGTATGATCCAAAGGAAATTCAATATTAGATGTAAAGAGCATGTTGCAGGTGTAAAATATAATAAGAGAATATGGCTTTATGAAGCCTTAATTAAACTAGTCATTAGGGGCCACTGCAATACCTACCCATCATGGATATGCATAATATAATATTTGAAAATAAAACATGTGGAATATATTTATAAAATGCATTAAAATTCCAAAGCAAAATTTAAACATATATTTAAATATTTTTAACATAAATAATAATGCTCTATTAATGAATTGCTGTTGAACCAATTTGGACTAATATTATTGAAATTGGCAAACTACTCAAGTAGTACCAAATTGTGTAAAAGAAATATCCTTATAACTCCAAAAATAATAATCATATTAACTAACAGTTTACTGTGTCGGATTAAGTGTCTCATTACCAATTAAAATTTGAATGAAATACAGGGTCATGAAAAATCAAAGAATGTGAAAAACAGGATTAAAAATACCTCAACAACTAATAATCTGACTGACTTTGTTCATTATGCAAAATTTGTGTTATTTTATTACCTTTTACATTCACTTCTTAAAATAAAAAAAATCGGAAATTTTTATGTTAATTTTATCAGAACGAATTTTTTGAGAGTCTGAAAAAAACTGTTCTGGATAATCGAGATTACTGATATTAAATAGGTTTCGTCTCATTCTTACATACTAAGTATATACAAAATTTCAAGTCGCTATCTCAAATTGTTCGGGAGATAGAGCATTTACAGACACACAGACAGACAAACAGATGGCATTTCCCCCCCCCCCCCCCTAAAAATATGTTTTTTGGAATCTCCAGTATCTGAACCATGTAAACCTGTCAAAAAAATTTTACCGATTTTCAAAATGATTGCAAGATTTACCCTATACTACGTATGACAGGTAAGTAAAAAGAGAATCCAAGTAGCAAAAACAATCCAGCATGGTTACAGGCACTGCAGATTATTTTAAAGCTTGCAGGTTAATCCACCAGCTTAGGGGCTGTGCATATATAACATTATCAACTTTTTGGTCCCCCCCCCATCCGATATCATATGTTATCATTTCTCACCCCTCCCCCAGTAATGATAATGTTACCAATGTCTAATTTTTTTCTTATCATTAAAATTTATCTCTTTTATTTGGAGTGATATATAAAACTGGTTAGATATTTTATTGATTCAAATTAAGAGAATTCAATAAAATATCACTTTATATCATATAAAAATTAAAAGAAATTGTTTTGAATTAAAAGTATTTTAAAAAGTTTTATGTTATTAGATAATGCATTCAACAGTAATAATGTCTTGTTGCACAAGCCTCGCACGGAGGAGGGAGGTGGTAATGGTGCTGGAGAGATAGAAATTTTTATCAACAAAACAAGTGGGTAACATTCTTTCTCTTTCTCTATTATTTTTTAGCAAACATAAGTTTCAGGGTTCCTCGAACAGTGATTGTATATGCATACATATATGAAGAAGAAAAAGGATGTCAAATATTGGACTATTCCATATTTTAGAATTAAATAGTTTTATAATAATTAGGCGATTTTAATAAAAACTTTGTATTTTCTTAAAAATAGATAACAGACTAAAAATTGATAACATACTATTTTAAACCAAAAACCATGTTGAAAATAAAAAAGGAAAATTTTGGTTGGATCAAAAATGATATCGATATCAAAAGACAAATCCCCCCTCTCCCTAGCGATATCTTACGATATCATTAGCCAGACCCCCCCTCCCCCCTAAAATGATAACGTTATATTTGCACAGCCCCTTAATAGGAAAGGCAGGATTTTAAAAAAAGCTGCAATTTACTTTAAATCTCTAGATTTGTGGTATTTGTTTAACGATTTTATTATATTTTCTTTATGAAGCCAAATTTTTCTTTTTTACAGAATATTGTTACTTTAGTAAACTTAGTTTAGCATTGTTGGGTCGCGATTAAATTTTAGTATACTGCAGACAGTCACAGAAAATGCTGCTTCTGGAAAGAGAATATCAACATCTTTTTTAATGAAAATAAATTGGTTTATAGATCTGATTTTTACTTACAGTTATTTATAAGGAAATCAACTGAAATATATATGCAGTTCAAAAGTATGTAATGATATGCTGTCATTTAGTAGTCTGAATATTTGGGAATAATGGATGACAACTTTGGAAAATGGACGATAGATGGAGCAATGGGCTATGTTAAAAATAAGGGGGGCATTACACCTCACTTTATAATAGAGATGGATCTCACATGTCAATATTTAAAATATATAACATTTAGGATTTTCATTTGTTCTGCTGATGATTGAGTGAATCAATTGAAACACGTCATTTTAGTATTTTAATGTTTTTTATTCATATCTGACGTCTTGTACATAATTGCATTATTTTTAGTATACATTTTGATGCTTCTTTTCAAATCTATGTTTTATCAAGGTCAGAAATGAGAATTGATAGAATAAAACTAGGAGTGATTAATATTATTGTATGATTTTATTAGCTTGTTTCAAATTTTCAGAAGAGCTTAGAAGTCAGCTGGTTCAGAATGGGAATTTTAAAAAGTAAAATGACATGAAAAAGGACATTCATAAATAATTTGCATTTTTATTTTTCATAGTAAATTATTTCCATAAATCATTAGTATATTATTTTCTGAAGAGAATTCTTCTATATTAAATGACATTATAAAAAGTTCTGATATCCATGAAAATTTCTTGCAAGGGTTCATGCAAAAATTCCTGCCCACAAGTGACCAAATTTCCTTCTTTATCCATTGTAATGATTTATTTTAATATAATTTGTTTCTCTAATGTTTTAGCTATGTAAAAAGCAAAAATATTTTTCAAAATCCAAATACAGATCACATTTTTAAAATTCGTTAAAAAAACAGAAAGAATTTGATAGAAAACAAAACAAATTTTAGAATATTTTATAAATATTTTGTAATCTCATAAAAAACTAAGGAGACTGAAATCTTTTATTATTAATACTGATGATCAACAAAAGTTAATTTTATTTTTATATATAAAAAGAATATTAATCATATAGCAACATTAACAAAAACAAAAAAATACATGTACATACATATTACATATTTATAAATTTTCAATGAAATTTATAATGCATAAAAAATGATAATATAGTAATTATCTAATGATTTTTTTTAAACAGACATAGAAGAAAATTTATACACATAATTATTACCTTTTCTTTACACAATATTTCTAGTGTATAACATCTTTAAAAGCTGAGAGAAATTGGCAATGACAAAATTTTTATTGATGAAAGGTATTTTTCCTAAAACAGCTGTCAATAAAATTACAGCCTATAAATAAAAACAAAAATCACTATGCATTTTTATAGACAGACAATGTTTTTTTTATTTTTATTATTGAACATATTTATTTATGCGTACATATTAAATCTATAATGCAGAAAGAAACTGGCCTAAATTAAATTACCAATAACTACAATGGATGGAAACGAGGGACAACCATTAAAATATAACACTAAATTGAATATTAGAGGGTGATTCTCAAAATAGGGGACAATTTATGTCTTTCGGCATACAAAAAAAATTGAGAGGTTTTCTATCATGTTTTTATATTTAGATATGTTTTTCTTAATATTATTCATTATTTGCACTCAAGAATTACTCACTTTTTAGTTAAAAACACCTTAAAATAACAGAATAAATTTTCAAAATGTCATTAGCATGGATGTCCACAGCAGCTGTGCCTTGTGTATACTAGCATTTTTCAAGAGTTAATATCATGTTTATAAAATAAAACAAATGTTATTCTTTCTTTAAATTAATCAAGGAGAGGATTCATCCAATAAATTTCTTTTTAAAAATAAAATTATAGTATATAAAAAAAGAATTAAAGTTTGTCCTCCATATTCCATTTTCAAAACAAGGTCATACTAGAACAGCTGGTTATTAATCAAAATTTCATTTTCACATATGACAATAGTTTGAAAATATAAAGTTTCTCCATGGCAACAAGTAGCCATTTTATCCCAGCCTGAAAATAGAAGCATGTATTGTATTTTAAGAATAGAAGTTGAATATTAGGGGTGTACATCAATTGTATGTCATTAGAATGGATAATAATTTTCATGTTTATTTTATAGCCAAAATTTTTATTTTACTTATTTGCATAGAGCTTTTGTATTTTAAAAAGCCCCAGAAAGGACTATTTCATTATGATTATATTATGGCTCATAATCTTATTTAAATTAAAATTTGTCATTAGCATGGACAAATATAAGTGCCATTAGCATGGTTTTTCTGTCCATGCTAAAGACTCCTACGTGGATAAATGTAACCAGTGCTTGTATTGTAGCCTTTATAAAGTTTAATTTTACATATAAATTTAAGTATTACATTTATTATCCCTAAAATATGCATTAAATCTGTCAGAAAATCACTAAGACAGCTTTTTACATTGTTAGTGTCAGAATGTTGCTGATGTAAACAAAGTTTGCTCTTTGGTAATGTTTTTATTCTCCTTATAATGTATATATGTAAAAATGGAAACCATTTGCTGAAAAGGAAGGCTAATAAATATAGAAAAAATTATTTAAACAGGATGAAAATAAAAATTTCTTAATATATTTATTCCATGTAATTTGTTTTGTCATTAGCATGGCTCAAAAATACTAATTATTTTTTTTTTAAAGTTAATTTTTAAATATTTAGCTCTGCTGATTACATATAAAGTATACCTAATACTATATTAACAACACCTATTTTTTTCAGAAATTTTGCTAACAGTAATTTTTTTAAGATTTCACTTTTGAAATTGTCCCCTATTTTGAGAATCACCCTAGAGTTAATTTATATATTATAAAAAAAATAATGAAGGTTAATATGAAAAATATTCACTGGTTATCAATATTTTTCTTGATTCTTTGTCATGAGGTACATTATACTTGAAATCTAGTTTCTCTATTAATGCTACATACTACAAATGCTTCAGATGTAAATTTTCAATGACTAGATATTTATTGAAAGCATCTTTGCGCCCATCAAAATACAAACTCTAGAGTTGTTATTCAAATGCCCTTAAATCATTTACCCTTAGTTCTTTCCTTTTTATTCTCTAGTTCATTTCTCACTCTGTTTTTTGTCAACTATATAAAATGACTGTCTTGTATAAGAAAAGTTATATTTGAGTAGGGGCATATAATATTATTAAATGCACTTCAAATTTATAGATTTTGTACTGATCTGTATTCTGTCTGTGTGCCGTTCAATAAATATATGCTCAATTAAAATTAATATGAAAAATATTAATGTCAATACCAATGTTGAAAAATAATTTTCATAGTACAATTTTTAGAAAATTCAATATATTTTTCATTATTCTCCAATTTTTTATATCGGAAGGGCATCGTTAAATATTGGTGGAAATTGATAAAAATTTTTGTTGGTTTTAACTGACCTATTATGTAATATTTTCACTATATGCTAATAAAAATTTACAAAATATAATTTTTTCAAAAAAAAAAAAAATATATATATATATACAGTAAACTCTCGCTACAACGATATCCGATACAACAATAACTCCCTGTACTACAATAACATTTCCTGGTCTCGATGAACTTGTATACAAACTAATGTTAGCCTCCCCTCAATATTATGATATTCTCTAGAACAATAAACCCCTGTAAAACGATTTTTCTTTTAAAAATTCAATGTTATTTTCTCCTTTTATAACGATATTTTGGTTTTTGAATACAAAAAAAAAAAAAAAACTTTGTCATTCATCATCTTTGTCACTTTTTCAGTCTATTTTGTTAACAGAAGACTAATTGTTGATGTTCAACATATCTCCATAATGTAAGATTGGCTATTGTTCAGATTTAATTGGTGAGGACCATGTAAAAATTGTTGTAATGTAAATGTAAATCATGTAAAAAATTCTTGGAAATGGATGGGGGAAAAATGACCCTTGCCACGGAACATGTGCCAAATCGTTTGGTTTGTCGTCTTCTCATTGCTAGAGGAAGAGGAAAAGTGAGGTATTATAAGTGACATTCTAAAAAAAAGAATTTGAAGCTTTTAGAAGGTGTGCAAAGTTGGACGATTTTAAAGTATTGAGGGATTTTGAGTTTTAAACGAAAAATTTGATTTTCGATTTTCTTTCTTTCATCAGTATATTATCTCTTAAGATGGCTGAGTGAAAACAATTATCCTTTCGAGATAAAATGAATATTATCAACGATATTGATGAGGGAATGAAACAGGTTGATGCAGATAAAAAATACAGATTATCGAAATCTACTATTACAATGTTCCCAAAGAATAGGAAACATATCGAAGATATTATAAGTTCAAATACAATGAACGCACTGCAAAAACGACTGAAAGTTGCGACAAATAAAAACTGCTGTTTTAAAATGGTACCAAGAGGTGAAGGCAACAAATGTTCCAATAAATGGACCCTTGTTATATGCACAAGCACGTAAATTTACAGTAACGCTAAGGCACGAAAATTTTAAAAGTAGTAACGGTTGGCTTATGCGTTTCGGGATCATCAAGGAATAATTTGCCAGGAAGTTTACGGAGAGAAAAAGTCTACCCCGATTAATGACACATTTGAACAGCGGCAAAACAAGAGGAAAAAAATCTTACAAAAAGTATGCTCCAGAAGATGTTTCTAACGCAGAGGAACCTGGGCTGTTTTACCAACTTCTACCCGATTGGACACAGGCGTTAAAAAGTGAAGAGTTATGGAGGGAAGAAATCAAAACAGAAACTTACTGTTCTAAACCACAGACACACATAGTATCCAAGGTAATTTAAGAACCTGAAAAGTCTTTCTGTGGAATATAAAAGCAATAAAAAGTCATGAATAAATTCTAAATTTTTTTCTGAATGGTTACAAAAATTATAGAAAGAAATGAAGAAGAGAAAAAAAAAATCGTTTTGTTGCAGAAAATTGCTGCGCTCATGCCTCATTTCCAAAATGTAGAAATTATTTTTTTCCTTGCCAATTGTACTTTAATTTTGCAGACTCCAGATATGGGTATAATTGTTTTAAGGGATATTGGAGAAAACTGTTGGCAGAGCTGTTACTTATACATTTTGAAAATAAAATAGAAGACCCTTGTAAAGCTGAAATGTGAAGAAAGTATGGGACAATATTGCTGGAAGTTGGTGGGAAATAACAGAGAAAAACAATCATAATTGTTAGAAAAAGGTCGGTTTTTGTCATGAAAATAAAAAATTTGATTGTGATGAAAATTTCACTGAATGAGATCTTTCATATGATCAAAAATGTGTTTTGAACATTCAAAAATCTTTATCCTAACTTGATAAAAGAAGTGGCACAAAATCTGGAATTAGCGTGGAAGACTACACTGTAAAAAATTTGACCCTTTAGCTGCATCGTCACTCCCCCGCTTTTATAGAATCTATCTCTTTTGACCCATGAGAATGCTCCATAATAGGCTGAAGTAATTGTTTTCTGTAAAAGCAGTGGAGTGACGATGCAGGAAAAGGGTCAAATTTTTAACAGTGTATTAAACAGCAGATGACGACCTTATGGCTTTCACAGGAGATGCTGATGAAGACATTCTTTCTGAAACTACTGACGAGATAGAAAACAACAAGATGGTGGTAGGAGAGGATAATGATGTTATCATTATTTAGGTTATACAGGATATGTCCATCAAAATCATCCCAGGAAGTTCTTCAATCTGTGAAGTCTTTACAGTAATTTTTTTTCAAGCCTTTAGTCGACAAATGAAGATCATTTTCGTGTACTAGACTCAATGCATACCTTTTCCGTTTACTTAATTGTTAAAAGATAATAAACCCAACAAAATATTGGATTATTTTCAATAAAAATAGTTTTCAGGTATATAAACATTCTTTTGCTCATTTTCTGAATTTTTAAAAATTTATTTTTATATTATTTAACTATTATTATTAACACTTTGCTAACTATTTTCTTCTAAATATAAAAAAAAAATCCTTATTAAATGCCCAAAATATGTAGGCCTTCGATATAGCAATAACCCCTCTACAACAATATATTTATTTGGTCCCTAAAATATTGTTGTAACGAGGTTTTACTGTATATATATTTTTTTTTTTTTTCAATGTCAGAGGGTTGCAGCTAAATATTGATGAAAATGTTTGTGAGTTTTAACTGAACCCTTTTCACACAACTTTTGTCTGTTATGCCAAAATAAATTTCTAAAAAAAAAAAAAATTTGGCCCACCCTCATATACAGGGTCAGGGTGGTCATAAAATCTTTACCGACATATGAACCCTATCTTATCTTCCCTATCCTTAATTGTAAGGGTGCACAACCTTTATAAGAGAATTTCCACTTGCAAAAAACACTGGGTTATCAAGGGTCAACATCTGCAGCATGAATTAAATTCAATTTTGGAGAAAGCGAAGGGGACAGCGGCTCATAAAAACTTTTATTTAAAGAAAGTGGAAGACTTTGAACCTCCTACATTCAAGTCCCTTCGGCAGTTAACATACCCAATTCTGTTGATAAGCCAATATCAAAATGTTTTTGCTAGTGTACATGATAGATACGTTTTTTTTTCAAGGAGTGAAAAGATTCTTTGAATTTATTTACAGGTGTAAATTTAGCTTCATCAAAAGTACAAAACAAAGATATATGTAAAAGTGTCAAGTGGCATGAAAAAGTTTCATGAATGAAGTTGAGGAAAGGGGCATAATATATTATACTGCAACACCTTAATTGTATAGTTATTCAATCATAAAATGTAGATACGAAGTTAAACAACAAAAAATGACCAATTTTAATAATCAATATGATTTTTAATAGTATATAAATCTGAATCTGATAATATGCATTAAATATCACTCATCTTGCGATATTTTATAAGAAGGAAACATCCTTCTTAATGGAATTCTTTATATGTAAGAAATTAAAGCATATTTCTAATAGACGTTGAAAGATAAGCAGTAAAAGCTCACATTTTCTGAAGATTTGAAAATAATGTTGCAGATGAACATGTTCACAGTTCTTTAACCCCTTGGGGAGGAGCGACCACTATAGATGCCAGTACCGATTGTACTCAGATCCCGCGAGACTACAATTGATGCCGGCGCTGTTTGTACTCACATCCCGCGAGACTACCATTGATGCCGATCAAATGGAACGTTTTGTTTTTCACAGTTTAGCATATAAAAAATTTGTCCTAATTCTATTTGAATGTATATTAAGGAAGAAGACTTTTCCTTGAAACTAGGAAAGCTAATGAAAACTTTTTTTTTTTTTTTAATCCACGTGAATTTAATTTTTTATGGAAATACTACAATGGGAAAAAGATTATTTTTTCATCACGTCTTTGTGTTTCATAAATCTTTTTATGCGTCTAGTAAAACTTTATTTTTCTTTATTAGAAATAATGCTACTGAACTTCAGAAGGAAAAATTTGCGGTTAACGTAAATAAGTGTATTATTGAGCATATTTAAGATTACGAATGATAACATGAACATCTGATTCATTGCTTTTTTTTCCCGCTCTTGTATCTCGATCAGATCGTAGTGGCAAAAACCGACGTCATTAATATAATCATACTTGTAGAAGGAAAGATTTATCTTTTTTATATTTTTATTTTATTTCAGGAGTGCTTCGCAATTAAAAAATAAAAAATAATAAGAAAGAAAAAAAGGGTTACACACTGATTGTGGGAGCTGATACGCTGATAACATTCTTTCTCAGTGCAGCTAAATTAAGAATATTTTTCTGCGTTACTGACCAGTTATTTTTTCTATAATTCTATATATTTATCTAATATGTTTTAGATTACATGCTTGCATATATATACATTGCATTTTAAAAATTACTAGTAACATGAGCAAAAGTTTTTAAAGAGTGTTTTAAGTTTTAAAGAGTATTTTAAAGTATTATTGTGCTTTATTCATTATTATTCAAGATTTTTTTCTTACTTATATATTAGATTATATGTTAACATAGATTTTAAAAGATAATTTTAACATCAACGAAAGTTTTGAAAGTTTCAAATCATTATTAAATTTTATTCATAATTATCCAATAATTTTTATTTGAGATACCTTATTATACGATATACCATATGGAAATATATTTTCTTTTTCTGAAATAATTTTAACATAAACATATTTTGGAAAGGTACATTTTTAATTTTTACTCTGATTTGCATATCATTACTGATTATTATTCAAGACTGTTTGTTTGTTTTTAATTATGTGTTATATATATATTTTTTTATTTCAAAAATATTATAAAATTAAACTAAGTTTTTTTTTAATCCAATCTTACACACACACACACATATATATATATATATAAGTGTTACAAAGCAACAGTAGCAGGTTGTTTGTATGTTTTATTTAATATTTTTCATTTCTAAATAAATCGTTTTTTGTAAAACATTTATTTTATTTACTGAAAGTGTTAAAAATTATTAAATATCAAGATGGTTAGGCTTGTTTTTCTATTATAGCAAAATGTTTCATAGGTTGATATTTAACAGCCTGGTAAGTATTTTTCTGTCATGTTATATCATTTTAAAAGCTAAAAACAGGATTTAACTATTCATTATTTACATTGAAACATTTTTTTCCAATTAAAATATCACACAATATACATCATTTTTTGAATAAATATGTAAAATAACATCAAATTCCATGTATGTGAATTTCAAAAAGTTTCATGCAAAAGTTATTTTTTTATTAATTTTTAAAGAATTTTTGACATGCGTTAGGCTTAACTGCGCGAAATCCTCTGGCCCAGAAGGTGAAATCGAATTTCCCCGCTCCGTCCTCAGATGCACATTTCAAAATGCGCGCGCCGTCGCGAATGGGTTAATCTGAAAATATTGTTAGGGGGAGAAATGAGACACTTTTTACAAAATTAAGAGAATAAACTTTGTTTGACACAAAAACAAAAATTTCAATTTATAGAGAGCAAGATGAAAACTTTTTAATCTTTCAGAACAATTATAAACATAAAATATTTTATAATTAAAGAAATTGCAAGTTTCAAATTGTGTGTTATACCTCCCCACAAACAGGGATGTATGAAACAGCTACAAATCAAAGCTATAAGACATAAACAGTCTAGTGTTGGCTAGATATAAAGCCTAACAATAATTGTAGGTTGATAATTTATGTACCACAATATGAAATTCCAGTACTTTCATCACTGGAAGGAAAATTCAGGATTGTCAGTCACAGATGACATTAAAAAATCATCAGTTCAATTTATTTACATTTTGAAGGAACTGAATATATTATCAATGTTATAATTAATATATTATCTTCTAAAATATTTGCATATTATCAATTTACATTCATCTTATTAAAAAAGAAGGATTTGGACATGCCCTATTCCTCTCTTTACTGGTATGCAGCACTGTGCGAAAAGGGGGTTTGGGGGGGTGCCTTATGTATACTACATCATTTTTGGCCTGTCACAAGAAGAAGTTGATTCAGCAACGCTCAGCACGTCTGTGTTGTTAAACGATAGGAAAGCCATTCATCAGATTTCCCCCACCATGCAGGAAGAAGATTAGAGGAAGAAAGATTAATCGTTCTTTTGAATAGTAGGTTTGCCTAGAGAGGACCTATTTAAGGGTGTATTTCGATTCAAACTGCTTGTTTTCCGATTTATTTTTGAATTCACTTTTGCTCTCAAACACATGAAACTCGCAGATTCTCTTATTTAGAAAGTGCACAAGGTGCCGTAAAGGTCAATTCTTTGATAAGTGTACAAAATATTGCAAAAAAAGCAATCAAAAACGGCAATTTGAACCGATTTTTCCAAAGTGGAAGATAAGGGAACGAAAAAAAGGGTCTTCCAGAGAAGTGAATTGCTTATAAATCAAATTCTAATGAATTGAGCATAAAAAGACTTTACTCGGCACCTCATACGTCCCTTCAAGAATCCCCTCAACAAGTTTCATGATTCTACTTTTAAAAATGTGTCTGAAATTGTATCGGAAAATTTCGAGCTGCTGAAGGTGGAAAAGCGTTTTTTCGAATACACCCTTAAGCAGTCATTTTGATGCCTGGAAGAAGTAAAAGTAGATTTTAAAAACTTTTCTGGAAAGTTTAAAGTGTTTATGTTTTCAGTTTGTCTGGCCGTCTGTCCACACTCTAACTCCAGTAAATATACTCGGATTGCCATGAAATTTTAGGAAATTACTTATGTATAACCTAGAATGATTCTTTTTGAAAATGAAGTTTCTAGCATGATTACTTTATTTACAGGGACAGTCAAAAAGTTAAAACACACTATTTTAAAAAAACATATATTTTTAGCTTATAAGGCAGCTATGCTTTTTCAGTAACTGCCACAATTTTTCATAGATCCTGTAACATCTCATAGATTTTTGAGATAATAGTTTCTCACTATGAGTTTATTTTTCACTATTATTTTCGTAAGGGTTTACGCATGATGTTGATTCTAAAAGATAGTGACGTTCATTCAGTAGGAGAAAATAGGGGTATTTTTCTGTAATCAAAGTGAAAGATATTATAGTATTGGAAGCATTGCAACTTAAGCTGTCAAGAATTTTTTCAATATTAAGAATTTTTTACAATGAAATATGAAAATAGCCAATTGTTGGATATTTATTTAATTTAGTCTTTTGCAAATACCCAGCTATATATTCCAAAAATAAATACCTACCCGTGGGTAATAACCCTTTTTCACTATCACAGTATCCAATCCAACAGGCCAAAAAGGTTAATTTTTTCTTCTTTTGAAAAATTTCCTTGAAATCAATAATTTATAGTGTTTGTTTAAAAAGTTCTTGGGGGAAAAAAATCCAATAAAAAAAAAAATGCGTATGTAATATTTTTTTTATTTATTTTATTATTATTTTTTTAAAAATATTTTTAACTTTTTTTTTTTTTTTTTTTTTGCTACAATCAAACACTTTTGCAAAGTTTTTACAGAAATTATTATACGCGAAATTTTTCTAAGTCTCTTTTAAGATGAGAAATTTATCAAATATATTTAATTAAATTATTAAGTATTATAATATGTAATAAATATAATAATTATATTATTATATAATAATTATTAATATATTGCTTTAATTAAAATATCATTAATATATTTATTTTCTTCATTGTAATGGACTTGTCCTTGTTACAATAAAACAAATAGCACCGTCCTGAATCACATTGAAAATTTTTAGACACAAATTGAAAAGTGAGTTAGTCAAGATATAATGTTACTTTAACAGTTCCAGGAAACCTTTAAAAAATATATTTATTGAGTTAGAATTTTAATTTTTTCCCTCATCTGTGGTGGTTAAAAATATAATTTGCAATCAAAATCACATCCTAAAATTTCTCATAAAATTTTTATAAAAATTTTAATGATTATTATTATTATTTTAAGTGGGGTAGTTTAAAATTGAACTCTAAACAATATTTACCTAATTTCAAAACTTTTTCATTTATTTAATGAAAAAATATAGTTTACAGGATTTTTTTAATATTAATTTTTAAGATATAAATTTTAAAAGGAAGTAACTTATTTAAAAAAATCATATATTCAAAATATTTTTTTTTATTTCCCGAAACATAACTATTGTAAATTAGTCAAAAATACATGTTCTAAAATTGTACTTTTTTTTTTCTTTTTAACTTATACTAATTTAATGGTGAGAAATACTTATAAATACAAATCCCATTTGTATTCATATTCATATTTTATTTTTTACTTCCATGTTTAATGTACAATAATTTATTAAATTCAATGGTTCATGTTCATATATTGTAATAATATTAATGGTTATATATATACATAGGTATATACATCTTTTTGAAGTTAAAAAATAGGTATATACATCTATTTGAAGTTATAACTATAAAATACATTGCTTTTTGATCGCAAAATTTATCTTTTGGGAGGCTTGCTTCGTAAAAATCAAGGACAGAGAAAAAAGAATTAAAAGCCAGAAAACTAATCCACATCATATAATCTTGAATGATGTCTATATACAGGGTGTCCGAAAAGTCTGGAAACGGTCGAATAACTCGAAAAATACATATGAGATTGCAAAACGTAAATATACGTGTTAAATATTTTTAAATAAGCTACTCAGTGATACCAAATTTGACCTTCATAACCGACCCCCTGGGGGTCAGAAGGGGTCCAACTTTGAAATCTTAAATTATAACCCCCATTTTTTATTGCAAATTCGGATTCTACGGACAAAAATACGTAACTTTTGTATTTGATGTTTATTTCGAATCCTCGTTTATCACGGTGTATTCGAACATATTAAATCGATACATATTTCGGCTTTTCCAACGGGATTTTCCCTAATCGAAACTAATTGGGGAGAATTTATGACATCAAATTCCTCGTCTTCTGCAATAATAGCGTTTCCTGAAAATCACCTGTGCCGATTATTTTGGTAGTGTTACACAGTTAAAAATTTGATCCATTTGCTGTAGCGTCACTCCACAGCTTTTATAGAATATCTCTTTCATGACCAATGAGAATGTTCCATAACACAGTAAAGTACACTGTAAAAAAATTGACCCTTTTGCTGCATCATCACTCCACAGCTTTTATAGAAAACGATTACTTTACTGTGTTATGGAGCATTCTCATTGGTCACAAAAGAGATATTATATAATGGCTGTGGAGTGACGCTGCAGCAAATGAGTCAAATTTTTAACAGTGTTGCACTATTGAAATAATCGCCACAGGTGATTTTCAGGAAACGCTATTCCTACAAAAGACGAGGAATTTGACGTCAAAAATTCTGCCCAATCAGTTTCGATTAGGGAAAATCCCGTTGGAAAAGCGGGAATATGTATCGATTTAATATGCTCGATTACACCGTGATAAACGAAGATTTGAAATAAACATCAAATACAAAAGTTACGTATTTTTGTCCGTAGAATCCGAATCTGCAATAAAAAATGGGGGTTATAATTTAAGATTTCAAAGTTGGACCCCCTCTGACCCCCAGGGGGTCGGTTTTGAAGGTCAAATTTGGTATCACAGAGTAGCTTATTTAAAAATATTTAACACATATATTTACGTTTTTCAATCTCATATGTATTTCTCGAGTTATTCGGCCGTTTCCAGACTTTTCGGACACCCTGTATATATATACACACAATAATATTCTTTAAAGGAATCTCAACTGTATTTTAATTAAAGCCTGAATTTTTTGTCAAAATTGAGTCGGTCTACATTGGGCCTCACCCGCACTGTTTTCATCGATATTTGTACAGGCCGTGAACTGAGAAACTATGAAGAGGCCGAGCCAGGCTCGGGCTGAACTTTTAATTTTGACACCGGGCCGAGTCGAAATAAATTTCTTTTGGGAATGGCTGGGATTTGAAATCGAATAGTGTTTTTCATTTTTGGTAAATAAAATATAACTTTTTTGAGATATAAGATATTCCTTTCAAATGGTTGCAGATATTTCTTCCTTGCGGTCACTTGCAGAAATCTATTCAAAACGCTAACTTTCACAGTATTTTCATAAATTGATTGTATCAAAAAATGGATGTCGTTGTCGCCATTTGATTACATAGTTTATGAATAAAAATACCTGATGCATTTTCGAAAAAAAAGAAATGAATTCAGAAATGTATTCGGAAACTAGCTCCTTTAGATTTGAGAATGAATTTGGATTTGAAATCTTTAATAAAATGATATAGAAATATTTTCTTAAATCTAATTTTATTATACAGCTTCAAAAGTTACGATGCTTTTAATTTTCTTTTTTTCTAAACCTAATTAATTTTTTATTTGAATGTTAAAATTTTAAAAATTATGTAAAGGAAGAGAAGAGGATTTAAGATTCTTTAAAAAATCTTAATTATACAATAAAAAACTGAATGTTTTAGAAATAGTAAAGGGGCCAGAACTTTCTGGGCTGGTTTTCACTGATTTGTGTGCGGGTCGGACCGAGCTTTTGAATTTTACAATAAACTGGTCTGGGCTCGATCCTGGAAATTCCGGCCCGTGCAGACCTCTGATTGTTTAATACAGCCTTAATTTTTTGAAAGAATAATTCCCCTCAATAAACAATGTGAAGGGATTAACTTCCCCATTTCCCACCTTTATACTTAATCATTGAACCCCCAAAACTAATCAGAGATACGCCTTATCAAAAGGAAAAATTATCTGAAATTCGAAACAAATCCGATAATTCTGCATAAAAACTCATTTATGTAATTTGAAGGGGCAATCCCTGATTTCTTCCTTAATGCTTAATCGTTAAACTTCCAAAACTATTCAGGGATTTGTCTTATCAGAAAAAACCCTTATTCAAAATTTGAAGCAAATCGGATAAATCTGCATAAAAACACATTTATGTAATTTAAGGACGAATATGAATTGTCTGTTTACCTTCATACTTAACCAAAGAACCTCTAAAATTATCAATGTACAGCCGTAACTCATATCCAAAATTTCGAGCTAATTGGTTATTTCTGCATAGAAAATGCATTTGCCTAAATTAGGAGCGAACCCCTTTGTTCTTCCCTTTATACTCAACCAATGAACCCTGAAATTTACGGAGGTGCCTTATCAGAATGACCCTATATCCAACAGTTTATGTCACAGTGCAAGATATCCGACTATTTATACAGTTTCCAGCATTAGTTATGTGGCACAAATTGTCGGATATCTCGAAAAAGTCTCATTTTTAATGGGTGATTACATTGAGTTTTTTAATCCTCACAATTATATCTTTTCAGCGATACCACTGTCGTTAAAATCGAGACTAAATTTTTTTGCGGTTCCCCTTTAAAGGTGTACTAAGAATACTGCGTACACATCTATGGAATGATGTTATTGCATATTTTGCATGAAATACACATTAGAAACATTAATGATTACTTAGATTCTTAGACTTTCAACTTTCAATTAAAGATTAATTAAGAGATTAATATGGTTTAGAATGAAAGAAAAAAAGGAAGTTAAAAACATTGCAATTTTTGTTGATGTACAATAAAAGTAGATTTATGAAAATATTTCTAGATCATTTTATTTTAGATTCCAAATCTTAAGGCTCTACTTCCTGATATATTTTTTTTTAACTCATAAGATTAGAAAGTGTTTTTAAGAAACTATGTAATCGAACGGCGTTATCCATTTTTTGATAGTGGGGATAAAGTATAGGTGGGAAAATATATATTTTTTTAAAACCTCCTTAAAGAAAAAGTAGTGATAATAATATACTTATAAAAAATATTACAGAAAATTACTGAATTATTATTGAATTTATTTTTCAAGTATGAATTTTTAATACTAATAGAGCGAAGTGTTATATATGCGTATGTGTATACATATATATTACAATTTAAAAAAATTTTCGCCAAAACTAACCTTTATACAATCTTAATTTTCTTATAATAATGTCCCGTACTTACTTCAAATTATTAAATTAAAATCTTGTTTCTAGATCTAATCTGTTAATCTTTATGCAGATGATATAAATTCTTAATTTGTCTTAAAAAACATTATTCCAGTATGCGTAAACTTAAAAAGATGGCTCTAAATTAAAAATATTCTTAATTAAACTTTATTTCTTAATATTCTAAATAAAACTAATTTTTTCTATGTTTTTATCAACCCTTTTTAAGACAGTCTTATTAAATTTATTCCAACCCATACCTTTCAAAAAATATCATTATTTTATTTTATCTATTTATTTATTTTTCCTCCGTCAACCTTTGATGTGTGCATATTAATAAATTCATTTCTTTTCTTTTTCTCTTAAAATTAATCATTTATAAAAATTGTCTGCCTAAGAAAATTTGAGTCGATCATAAATTGGTTAAATAATATTTTTTTAAAATAAATTTATTGTATGTGGAAAATAGTCTCGTAGCTGGACAAGAATTCTGTTTACATAAAAGAATGATGGTTTGAGGTTACAGAATGTTCTGGAATTTTCTTTTTAGATTTAAGAGGGAAGCCTCGAGTTGAGAAGAAAGATTCTTGGTTCTTTCTTGGCTGAGTACGGCTGGTTTTAAGTAAATGATGGAATATATTTTTTTTTTTGATATTTCGGTTAGAGATAGTTCGCAAAAGGAGCTTTTCCCTTTCTCATGATTACGGATTAAATAAATGAACTTACAGCAGCCAATGAGTAATTATTTGGATTCTCTACATTTATTTATTTATTTTCCTCGGTGGCCATGACTTCTCTGCGGTGAATGGGATACCCAGCGTTGATGTCTCTGGCTCTTAACTTTTAAATCATCACAATAAACTCAAAAGTCCAACAGGATAATTTATCTGTGCTGCCTTTTTCAGATATTTAAAGAAAATTTTCAGCTTGCTAATGGAGTCTGCTGTGGAACGAAATGGGGATAGGTTTGCGAATTGCCGAAAATCGACTTCTCGTGAATGTTCTTGTGCCAAAATCGCCGTAATTTCTTGCTTAATTAAAGTAAAGGAATATTCTTTCTAAAGAACTTCACAGCTATGCTTGGAAAGATGTTAATCGGAAAGAATTAGTACTTGCTTCGAGTCTGATGTGGATTTCATGACGCTTGATGTTGATCTGTGCACATAAATTTTGATTCAGTATTCATGGTCATAGTGAAAATTTTTGAAAATTAATGACTTCAAAGTGGTGAGTATGCAAGAAGTATTTGATGAGGAATTTAAAGACGATTGAATTTTATTGAAGATTTTTCAAAAAACTGTAAGTTATTTTATTAAATGTTTTGATTATTATTTTTATTCTTTTTATAATTGAGGAAAAATATTTATTATGTATTTATTTATTTATTTATTATTTTATTGATGAGAGTAATTTGAAGTTAATCTATTAATTTACTAATTTATTTATTTATTTGATTATTTATCTGTGAATCTTACTTACTTACCAATTTATGAGTATTATTATTATCATTATTATGTGTTAGAGATTGAAATATTTTTATTCTTAAGGATTTAATTGAGGAGTATGATGTTCTTAAGATATTTACTGTTACTTATTAAGACTATTATGATATTTTTATGCACGTTTAAAGATAAGTTCGTAATAATAATGAAGTATAAAAGAACTTAGAAGCTCAAGTTATTTTTAAAAAAGTATACATTTTCTAATTTATTGATATTTGTTTGTTATCAAGAAATAGTCTCATAATGCAGTATTTTTATGATGGTGTTCCTATTACTAGACATCTGAGCTTAGAAAACTAAATTAACATTTATATTTTCTCCTTTATTTGTTAGAATTTCTGGTTACAGTGAGCTTTGGTTCCCGCATTCTTATAACTTATTTAAATTCAGTAAGAAAGATGGAACTGTGCAAGGCTGTTGCTAGAATTTTGACTGATAAATATGATTAATTTTTTTTTTTTTAGTTAATTTTGTGATTTTAAGTAAGAAATTACCTATAATTAAAATTTTTGAATCTGTTTATGATTTATAAAATAATATAATTAAAAAGTTGATCCCAATTTAAGGTATAACTATGATATTTACAATTCCTATTTTATTAGATAAAATTTCTGGTTAAAGTTAGGAGCTAAATATAGTTATAATTTTCACGATAATTTTGATTCAGATTTCTAAAAGGGAGGGTAATGGTTTTGTGTGAGGCAGTTAAAATGTATAAAACTCCAGTAGACAAAGCCCTCAAACTTGCGAAAGCACGAACTCGTGAATTTCACCTTAAAAGTAAAAGACTCTATGATCGAAATTTTGTCGAATTCCCATTAAAAATACAAGACTCTGTAATTTATGAAGAATTTAAATACCCTAACACTCGAAAATTAGAACCTACTTTCTCTGGACCATATAAAATTATAAATAAACTTTCTGATGTAACTTATGAAATAGATAAATTTAATTATGAGACAGGACAGAATTCCGTTATTGTGCATGTTTCTAAATTAAGACCCTATTTTTCACCCGAAGATTTTAAACTGTTTCATGAGCAACCCAAAAAACAAACAAAACCTCAGATACAATCACAATCACTAGATCAAACTAAAGTCAAGACAGTAGATTAAATTTTAATTCTTATTCTTTAAATATTTTATCACCATAATTTTCAACATTCGCAGGTATGTTCTTGGTGGCCAACAAGAATATTACTTGTTTTTGGGGTTAAATTGGGCTCCTTATGCAGGCATAAGGTGTATACTTTGATTGTAAAAGCTTTCAAATTGATGTTGATAAATTAATTTTAAGTGTATTTAAGTCTAACTATATTTACTCATTTATTGACATTAGTATTATTCTACTTATTCAACAGATATTATGTGATAACAGTTATCAAATTTGATGACTCTACTCAAACCTATAACATAATATATGATTTTCAGTGATTGTGAAAACTACAGATATTAAGAGTTTTTCAAAAAAGCACAATATTTTTATTTCCATTTCTCAATTAAGAATGACACCTTTTATTCCTACTTGTATTTTATTATTAAAGTTTATAAACCATGTGTAGATAAAACATTATTCTACATTTGGCATTTGAAAACTTATAACCAAATTTGACAATTTTGTAAAAGAGTATCAGAGAGAAATTATTGTAAAGAAATACTGGTTGAGAGTCCATTTTCTAAATAGTTAGATTTAATTTTATTTGGATTTTGGAATTATTATGATTTTTTTTTATTTATACTTTCGGCTAGCAAAAAATACTTTCTTATGCTATCAGAAGATAAGAAAATTATTTAGTTGCTATGTAATTATTTTTATCCTCAACCAATATTTTCCCTATCAATAATAAACAAAATAGTGATATTTTCTTTTGACTATACTCTTGTTTTATTATTATTATCATTATGATTTCTATAATGAAGTTTAGTATTAATTATACTTTTATTGAGAAATATCAGGATATGGAGAATTATTGTTATTATTGCTATCAATTGTGAGTCTTATTATACTACTACTTATTATTGTTGTTATTATTATTATTTAAATTTTTCTATATTATTTATTATTGATATTGAGAGTGATGCTATTTATTATTAAAAAATTTATATATTATTGAAAGAAAAATTTGATATATTATTAAGAGATGTTGGATCCAACAAAGATTCCAACATAACATTAAACCCAAAGATTAAACTAAATTTGAAGATCTTTAATTAAAGAGACTGTATTCAGTGAACATTGGAAAAGACTCTTTTATACACTATTGAAAGACTTTTTACATCTGAAGGACTTTATTTAAAATAAACTATGCATTAAGTTATTGTAATTATTTAAACTTCCATGAGAACGAATTTTTATTGTTTTTATTATATTTTTTATCTCTTGCTTATTAATATTTATAACTTATTTACTGTTATTGTATGTATTATCTCCTATGCACTTACAAATAGTAAGTGATATTGTAACATTATTGTATTTCTTTCAGGGAAATGCTCCTACCTAAATTTAATTCAGATTAATTTCCTCTTAACTATTTTATTTTAATCGCTAATATTTTTTATATTGCATTAATTTTCTTTTCTTCCATCACTTGGCTTCCTGAGTTTGACAGTTTTATTCCAAAATTTAACTTTTCTAAATTATTATATTTCTGTTGTCTGAACTTGTAGTTTTATTTAACTATCAATTTCATACAAATTTTCGGGGAGGGGGGATAATATTACAATTAAAAAAAAAAATTTCACCAAAACTAACCTTTATACTATCTTAATTTTCTTATAATAATGTCCCGTACTTACTTCAGATTATTAAATTAAAATCTTGTTTCTAGATCTAATCTGTTAATCTTTATGCAGACAATATAAATTCTTAATTTGCCTTAAAAAACATTATTCCAGTATGCGTAAACTTAAAAAGATGGCTCTAAATTAAAAATATTCTTAATTAAACTTTATTTCTTAATATTCCAAATAAAACTAATTTCTTCTATGTTTTTATCAACCCTTTTTAAGAGAGTCTTATTAAATTTATTCCAAACCCCTACCTTTCAAAAAATATCATTATTTTATTTTATCTATTTATTTATTTTTCCTGCGTCAACCTTTGATGTGTGCATATTAATAAATTCATTTCTTTTCTTTTTCTCTTAAAATTAATCATTTATAAAAATCGTCTGCCTAAGAAAATTTGAGTCGATCATAAATTGGTTAAATAATATTTTTTTAAAATAAATTTATTGTATGTGGAAAATAGTCTCGTAGCTGGACAAGAATTCTGTTTACATAAAAGAATGATGGTTTGAGGTTACAGAATGTTCTGGAATTTTCTTTTTAGATTTAAGAGGGAAGCCTCGAGTTGAGAAGAAAGATTCTTGGTTCTTTCTTGGCTGAGTACGGCTGGTTTTAAGTAAATGATGGAATATTTTTTTTTTTGATATTTCGGTTAGAGATAGTTCGCAAAAGGAGCTTTTCCCTTTCTCATGATTACGGATTAAATAAATGAACTTACAGCAGCCAATGAGTAATTATTTGGATTCTCTACATTTATTTATTTATTTTCCTCGGTGGCCATGACTTCTCTGCGGTGAATGGGATACCCAGCGTTGATGTCTCTGGCTCTTAACTTTTAAATCATCACAATAAACTCAAAAGTCCAACAGGATAATTTATCTGTGCTGCCTTTTTCAGATATTTAAAGAAAATTTTCAGCTTGCTAATGGAGTCTGCTGTGGAACGAAATGGGGATAGGTTTGCGAATTGCCGAAAATCGACTTCTCGTGAATGTTCTTGTGCCAAAATCGCCGTAATTTCTTGCTTAATTAAAGTAAAGGAATATTCTTTCTAAAGAACTTCACAGCTATGCTTGGAAAGATGTTAATCGGAAAGAATTAGTACTTGCTTCGAGTCTGATGTGGATTTCATGACGCTTGATGTTGATCTGTGCACATAAATTTTGATTCAGTATTCATGGTCATAGTGAAAATTTTTGAAAATTAATGACTTCAAAGTGGTGAGTATGCAAGAAGTATTTGATGAGGAATTTAAAGACGATTGAATTTTATTGAAGATTTTTCAAAAAACTGTAAGTTATTTTATTAAATGTTTTGATTATTATTTTTATTCTTTTTATAATTGAGGAAAAATATTTATTATGTATTTATTTATTTATTTATTATTTTATTGATGAGAGTAATTTGAAGTTAATCTATTAATTTACTAATTTATTTATTTATTTGATTATTTATCTGTGAATCTTACTTACTTACCAATTTATGAGTATTATTATTATCATTATTATGTGTTAGAGATTGAAATATTTTTATTCTTAAGGATTTAATTGAGGAGTATGATGTTCTTAAGATATTTACTGTTACTTATTAAGACTATTATGATATTTTTATGCACGTTTAAAGATAAGTTCGTAATAATAATGAAGTATAAAAGAACTTAGAAGCTCAAGTTATTTTTAAAAAAGTATACATTTTCTAATTTATTGATATTTGTTTGTTATCAAGAAATAGTCTCATAATGCAGTATTTTTATGATGGTGTTCCTATTACTAGACATCTGAGCTTAGAAAACTAAATTAACATTTATATTTTCTCCTTTATTTGTTAGAATTTCTGGTTACAGTGAGCTTTGGTTCCCGCATTCTTATAACTTATTTAAATTCAGTAAGAAAGATGGAACTGTGCAAGGCTGTTGCTAGAATTTTGACTGATAAATATGATTAATTTTTTTTTTTTTAGTTAATTTTGTGATTTTAAGTAAGAAATTACCTATAATTAAAATTTTTGAATCTGTTTATGATTTATAAAATAATATAATTAAAAAGTTGATCCCAATTTAAGGTATAACTATGATATTTACAATTCCTATTTTATTAGATAAAATTTCTGGTTAAAGTTAGGAGCTAAATATAGTTATAATTTTCACGATAATTTTGATTCAGATTTCTAAAAGGGAGGGTAATGGTTTTGTGTGAGGCAGTTAAAATGTATAAAACTCCAGTAGACAAAGCCCTCAAACTTGCGAAAGCACGAACTCGTGAATTTCACCTTAAAAGTAAAAGACTCTATGATCGAAATTTTGTCGAATTCCCATTAAAAATACAAGACTCTGTAATTTATGAAGAATTTAAATACCCTAACACTCGAAAATTAGAACCTACTTTCTCTGGACCATATAAAATTATAAATAAACTTTCTGATGTAACTTATGAAATAGATAAATTTAATTATGAGACAGGACAGAATTCCGTTATTGTGCATGTTTCTAAATTAAGACCCTATTTTTCACCCGAAGATTTTAAACTGTTTCATGAGCAACCCAAAAAACAAACAAAACCTCAGATACAATCACAATCACTAGATCAAACTAAAGTCAAGACAGTAGATTAAATTTTAATTCTTATTCTTTAAATATTTTATCACCATAATTTTCAACATTCGCAGGTATGTTCTTGGTGGCCAACAAGAATATTACTTGTTTTTGGGGTTAAATTGGGCTCCTTATGCAGGCATAAGGTGTATACTTTGATTGTAAAAGCTTTCAAATTGATGTTGATAAATTAATTTTAAGTGTATTTAAGTCTAACTATATTTACTCATTTATTGACATTAGTATTATTCTACTTATTCAACAGATATTATGTGATAACAGTTATCAAATTTGATGACTCTACTCAAACCTATAACATAATATATGATTTTCAGTGATTGTGAAAACTACAGATATTAAGAGTTTTTCAAAAAAGCACAATATTTTTATTTCCATTTCTCAATTAAGAATGACACCTTTTATTCCTACTTGTATTTTATTATTAAAGTTTATAAACCATGTGTAGATAAAACATTATTCTACATTTGGCATTTGAAAACTTATAACCAAATTTGACAATTTTGTAAAAGAGTATCAGAGAGAAATTATTGTAAAGAAATACTGGTTGAGAGTCCATTTTCTAAATAGTTAGATTTAATTTTATTTGGATTTTGGAATTATTATGATTTTTTTTTATTTATACTTTCGGCTAGCAAAAAATACTTTCTTATGCTATCAGAAGATAAGAAAATTATTTAGTTGCTATGTAATTATTTTTATCCTCAACCAATATTTTCCCTATCAATAATAAACAAAATAGTGATATTTTCTTTTGACTATACTCTTGTTTTATTATTATTATCATTATGATTTCTATAATGAAGTTTAGTATTAATTATACTTTTATTGAGAAATATCAGGATATGGAGAATTATTGTTATTATTGCTATCAATTGTGAGTCTTATTATACTACTACTTATTATTGTTGTTATTATTATTATTTAAATTTTTCTATATTATTTATTATTGATATTGAGAGTGATGCTATTTATTATTAAAAAATTTATATATTATTGAAAGAAAAATTTGATATATTATTAAGAGATGTTGGATCCAACAAAGATTCCAACATAACATTAAACCCAAAGATTAAACTAAATTTGAAGATCTTTAATTAAAGAGACTGTATTCAGTGAACATTGGAAAAGACTCTTTTATACACTATTGAAAGACTTTTTACATCTGAAGGACTTTATTTAAAATAAACTATGCATTAAGTTATTGTAATTATTTAAACTTCCATGAGAACGAATTTTTATTGTTTTTATTATATTTTTTATCTCTTGCTTATTAATATTTATAACTTATTTACTGTTATTGTATGTATTATCTCCTATGCACTTACAAATAGTAAGTGATATTGTAACATTATTGTATTTCTTTCAGGGAAATGCTCCTACCTAAATTTAATTCAGATTAATTTCCTCTTAACTATTTTATTTTAATCGCTAATATTTTTTATATTGCATTAATTTTCTTTTCTTCCATCACTTGGCTTCCTGAGTTTGACAGTTTTATTCCAAAATTTAACTTTTCTAAATTATTATATTTCTGTTGTCTGAACTTGTAGTTTTATTTAACTATCAATTTCATACAAATTTTCGGGGAGGGGGGATAATATTACAATTAAAAAAAAAAATTTCACCAAAACTAACCTTTATACTATCTTAATTTTCTTATAATAATGTCCCGTACTTACTTCAGATTATTAAATTAAAATCTTGTTTCTAGATCTAATCTGTTAATCTTTATGCAGACAATATAAATTCTTAATTTGCCTTAAAAAACATTATTCCAGTATGCGTAAACTTAAAAAGATGGCTCTAAATTAAAAATATTCTTAATTAAACTTTATTTCTTAATATTCCAAATAAAACTAATTTCTTCTATGTTTTTATCAACCCTTTTTAAGAGAGTCTTATTAAATTTATTCCAAACCCCTACCTTTCAAAAAATATCATTATTTTATTTTATCTATTTATTTATTTTTCCTGCGTCAACCTTTGATGTGTGCATATTAATAAATTCATTTCTTTTCTTTTTCTCTTAAAATTAATCATTTATAAAAATCGTCTGCCTAAGAAATTCTGAGTCGATCATAAATTGGTTAAATAATATATTTTTTAAATAAATTTATCGTCTGTGGTTAATAGTCTCATAGCTGGACAAGAATTCTGTTTACATAAAAGAATGATGGTTTGAGGTTACAGAATGTTCTGGAATTTTCTTTTTAGATTTAAGAGGGAAGCCTCGAGTTGAGAAGAAAGATTCTTGGTTCTTTCTTGGCTGAGTACGGCTGGTTTTAAGTAAATGATGGAATATTTTTTTTTTGATATTTCGGTTAGAGATAGTTCGCAAAAGGAGCTTTTCCCTTTCTCATGATTACGGATTAAATAAATGAACTTACAGCAGCCAATGAGTAATTATTTGGATTCTCTACATTTATTTATTTATTTTCCTCGGTGGCCATGACTTCTCTGCGGTGAATGGGATACCCAGCGTTGATGTCTCTGGCTCTTAACTTTTAAATCATCACAATAAACTCAAAAGTCCAACAGGATAATTTATCTGTGCTGCCTTTTTCAGATATTTAAAGAAAATTTTCAGCTTGCTAATGGAGTCTGCTGTGGAACGAAATGGGGATAGGTTTGCGAATTGCCGAAAATCGACTTCTCGTGAATGTTCTTGTGCCAAAATCGCCGTAATTTCTTGCTTAATTAAAGTAAAGGAATATTCTTTCTAAAGAACTTCACAGCTATGCTTGGAAAGATGTTAATCGGAAAGAATTAGTGCTTGCTTCGAGTCTGATGTGGATTTCCTGACGCTTGATGTTGATCTGTGCACATAAATTTTGATTCAGTATTCATGGTCATAGTGAAAATTTTTGAAAATTAATGACTTCAAAGTGGTGAGTATGCAAGAAGTATTTGATGAGGAATTTAAAGACGATTGAATTTTATTGAAGATTTTTCAAAAACTGTAAGTTATTTTATTAAATGTTTTGATTATTATTTTTATTATTTTTATAATTGAGGAAAAATATTTATTATGTATTTATTTATTTATTTATTATTTTATTGATGAGAGTAATTTGAAGTTAATCTATTAATTTACTAATTTATTTATTTATTTGATTATTTATCTGTGAATCTTACTTACTTACCAATTTATGAGTATTATTATTATCATTATTATGTGTTGGAGATTGAAATATTTTTATTCTTAAGGATTTAATTGAGGAGTATGATGTTCTTAAGATATTTACTGTTACTTATTAAGACTATTATGATATTTTTATGCACGTTTAAAGATAAGTTCGTAATAATAATGAAGTATAAAAGAACTTAGAAGCTCAAGTTATTTTTAAAAAAGTATACATTTTCTAATTTATTGATATTTGTTTGTTATCAAGAAATAGTCTCATAATGCAGTATTTTTATGATGGTGTTCCTATTACTAGACATCTGAGCTTAGAAAACTAAATTAACATTTATATTTTCTCCTTTATTTGTTAGAATTTCTGGTTACAGTGAGCTTTGGTTCCCGGATTCTTATAACTTATTTAAATTCAGTAAGAAAGATGGAACTGTGCAAGGCTGTTGCTAGAATTTTGACTGATAAATATGATTAATTTTTTTTTTTTAGTTAATTTTGTGATTTTAAGTAAGAAATTACCTATAATTAAAATTTTTGAATCTGTTTATGATTTATAAAATAATATAATTAAAAAGTTGATCCCAATTTAAGGTATAACTATGATATTTACAATTCCTATTTTATTAGATAAAATTTCTGGTTAAAGTTAGGAGCTAAATATAGTTATAATTTTCACGATAATTTTGATTCAGATTTCTAAAAGGGAGGGTAATGGTTTTGTGTGAGGCAGTTAAAATGTATAAAACTCCAGTAGACAAAGCCCTCAAACTTGCGAAAGCACGAACTCGTGAATTTCACCTTAAAAGTAAAAGACTCTATGATCGAAATTTTGTCGAATTCCCATTAAAAATACAAGACTCTGTAATTTATGAAGAATTTAAATACCCTAACACTCGAAAATTAGAACCTACTTTCTCTGGACCATATAAAATTATAAATAAACTTTCTGATGTAACTTATGAAATAGATAAATTTAATTATGAGACAGGACAGAATTCCGTTATTGTGCATGTTTCTAAATTAAGACCCTATTTTTCACCCGAAGATTTTAAACTGTTTCATGAGCAACCCAAAAAACAAACAAAACCTCAGATACAATCACAATCACTAGATCAAACTAAAGTCAAGACAGTAGATTAAATTTTAATTCTTATTCTTTAAATATTTTATCACCATAATTTTCAACATTCACAGGTATGTTCTTGGTGGCCAACAAGAATATTACTTGTTTTTGGGGTTAAATTGGGCTCCTTATGCAGGCATAAGGTGTACACTTTGATTGTAAAAGCTTTCAAATTGATGTTGATAAATTAATTTTAAGTGTATTTAAGTCTAACTATATTTACTCATTTATTGACATTAGTATTATTCTACTTATTCAACAGATATTATGTGATAACAGTTATAAAATTTGATGACTCTACTCAAACCTATAACATAATATATGATTTTCAGTGATTGTGAAAACTACAGATATTAAGAGTTTTTCAAAAAAGCACAATATTTTTATTTCCATTTCTCAATTAAGAATGACACCTTTTATTCCTATTTGTATTTTATTATTAAAGTTTATAAACCATGTGTAGATAAAACATTATTCTACATTTGGCATTTGAAAACTTATAACCAAATTTGACAATTTTGTAAAAGAGTATCAGAGAGGAATTATTGTAAGGAAATACTGGTTGAGAGTCCATTTTCTAAATAGTTAGATTTAATTTTATTTGGATTTTGGAATTATTATGATTTTTTTTTATTTATACTTTCGGCTAGCAAAAAATACTTTCTTATGCTATCAGAAGATAAGAAAATTATTTAGTTGCTATGTAATTATTTTTATCCTCAACCAATATTTTCCCTATCAATAATAAACAAAACAGTGATATTTTCTTTTGACTATACTCTTGTTTTATTATTATTATCATTATGATTTCTATAATGAAGTTTAGTATTAATTATACTTTTATTGAGAAATATTAGGATATGGAGAATTATTGTTATTATTGCTATCAATTGTGAGTCTTATTATACTACTACTTATTATTGTTGTTATTATTATTATTTAAATTTTTCTATATTATTTATTATTGATATTGAGAGTGATGCTATTTATTATTAAAAAATTGATATATTATTGAAAGAAAAATTTGATATATTATTAAGAGATGTTGGATCCAACAAAGATTCCAACATAACATTAAACCCAAAGATTAAACTAAATTTGAAGATCTTTAATTAAAGAGACTGTATTCAGTGAACATTGGAAAAGACTCTTTTATACACTATTGAAAGACTTTTTACATTTGAAGGACTTTATTTAAAATAAACTATGCATTAAGTTATTGTAATTATTTAAACTTCCATGAGAACGAATTTTTATTGTTTTTATTATATTTTTTATCTCTTGCTTATTAATATTTATAACTTATTTACTGTTATTGCATGTATTATCTCCTATGCACTTACAAATAGTAAGTGATATTGTAACATTATTGTATTTCTTTCAGGGAAATGCTCCTACCTAAATTTAATTCAGATGAATTTCCTCTTAACTATTTTATTTTAATCGCTAATATTTTTTATATTGCATTAATTTTCTTTTCTTCCATCACTTGGCTTCCTGAGTTTGACAGTTTTATTCCAAAATTTAACTTTTCTAAATTATTATATTTCTGTTGTCTGAACTTGTAGTTTTATTTAACTATCAATTTCATACAAATTTTCGGGGAGGGGGGGATAATATTACAATTAAAAAAAAAAAAATTCGCCAAAACTAACCTTTATACTATCTTAATTTTCTTATAATAATGTCCCGTACTTATTTCAGATTATTAAATTAAAATCTTGTTTCTAGATCTAATCTGTTAATATTTATGCAGACAATATAAATTCTGAATTTGCCTTAAAAAACATTATTCCAGTATGCGTAAACTTAAAAAGATGGCTCTAAATTAAAAATATTCTTAATTAAACTTTATTTCTTAATATTCCAAATAAAACTAATTTCTTCTATGTTTTTATCAACCCTTTTTAAGAGAGTCTTATTAAATTCATTCCAAACCCCTACCTTTCAAAAAATATCATTATTTTATTTTATCTATTTATTTATTTTTCCTCCGTCAACCTTTGATGTGTGCTTATTAATAAATTCATTTCTTTTCTTTTTCTCTTAAAATTAATCATTTATAAAAATCGTCTGCCTAAGAAATTCTGAGTTGATCATAAATTGGTTAAATAATATATTTTTTAAATAAATTTATCGTCTGTGGTTAATAGTCTCATAGCTGGACAAGAATTCTGTTTACATAAAAGAATGATGGTTTGATGTTACAGAATGTTCTGGAATTTTCTTTTTAGATTTAAGAGGGAAGCCTCGAGTTGAGAAGAAAGATTCTTGGTTCTTTCTTGGCTGAGTACGGCTGGTTTAAGTAAATGATGGAATATTTTTTTTTGGATATTTCAGTTAGAGATAGTTCGCAAAAGGAGCTTTTCCCTTTCTCATGATTACGGATTAAATAAATGAACTTACAGCAGCCAATGAGTAATTATTTGGATTCTCTACATTTATTTATTTATTTTCCTCGGTGGCCATGACTTCTCTGCGGTGAATGGGATACCCGGCGTTGATGTCTCTGGCTCTTAACTTTTAAATCATCACAATAAACTCAAAAGTCCAACAGGATAATTTATCTGTGCTGCCTTTTTCAGATATTTAAAGAAAATTTTCAGCTTGCTAATGGAGTCTGCTGTAGAACGAAATGGGGATAGGTTTGCGAATTGCCGAAAATCGACTTCTCGTGAATGTTCTTGTGCCAAAATCGCCGTAATTTCTTGCTTAATTAAAGTAAAGGAATATTCTTTCTAAAGAACTTCACAGCTATGCTTGGAAAGATGTTAATCGGAAAGAATTACCGTATTTTCGGGCGTACCCGCCGCGGCGCATACGAGTTTAAAAGTTAAAATTATGCTTGCTGCGGCTCTTCTGCCGGGGCGGCGGATACGATGTACATTTTTTCCTTGCAGCGATATTCATTACATAGGTGATTCTGATCGGAATTTTTCTGAAAATGGTGAAAAGTCAATCATCAGGAAGAAAATGCAAAGCATAAAAAATATCGCGAATTTCGACAAATGATAGCCTAACTTCTGTCAATCATTCACAGAAAAAGCAAGAATTTTATCAAAGGATCGGGAGAAAAAAACACGACTTTTATCAAAGGGTCGCGTTAAAAGCGCGAATATGTAAAAAGAAAAAAATGTGTATTTCATGAAAGGATCTCTTGAAAAACTACAATTTTATTATCGTAAAATCCCGTTAATCGGCCTTTCCTAATCAAACGCTAGTCCCCAATATAAAAAAATCGCTGAAAAAAACCCGCTAATTTCGCCAAAGAATCACGAAAAATAACCGCAAATTTATTTAAAGGATCGCAAAAAAAATATGAATTTCGCCGAAGTATCGCTACAAAACCCACATTTCGACGAAAGATTGCAGTAAAAACGCGAAATATGTCAAAAAATCTCTAAAAAACACAAATTATGTCAAAAGATCGAGAGAAAATCGTGAATTTCTCAAAGGAGCGCCAAAAAGAACGCCCAAAAGAATTGTCAAAAAATTGTTAGAAAAAACGGAAATATGCCGTATCTATAAATAAACAGTAAAAAAACGAAAAGAAACGTAAATTTATTCGGAAAAAAGGAGAAATTTGAAAGAAAAATGTGAAATCTATTAAAAAATCTCGAAAAAACGAACATTTCATCAAAGATTCATGATTCATTCATTTCATCATGATACATACCGGTCTCAAAGGCGAATGATAATGGTATGAATCATGATGAAATGAATGGTTCATGAATTTTTGATGAAATGTGGGTGTTTTGAGATTTTTTAATAGATTTCATTCTTTTTATGCTTTGTTTTTTACAAATTTCTCCTTTTTTCTGCGCTTTTTCGACAGAATTTACGTTTTTCTTAAAAACGCATTTTTTTAAGTATTGCTTCAAGTAACAAAACTCATGATTCATTATTCTTTCAAATATTCATGATTCATTCACTATATGATTCATCCCCATAAAAAACGCAAATTTTTTCAAGTATCGCAAAAAAAACTGCAAATTCGTCAAATATCGCGATAAAACCCTGCAAATGTTGTCAAATATCGCGATAAAACCCTGCAAACCTCGTTACAAACTATAAAAAACGTATTAAAAAATCGCGAAATAAAGGCTGCAAGAATTCAAATTTAATTTTATCATAAAAAATATACAAAATATACTAAATTTAAAATTGGATTTATATTACAAATGTTTAAAAAAAGCGAAAAAACACTGAATATAACGCAATTTTTAACATTTTGATGTATTTTCGTAAGTGCGGCGCATACGGCGGTGCGGCGCTTCTGATGAATATTTGTTTTATTTTAATGCATTTTCGGAGGTGCGGCGCTTACGGTGTGTGCGGCGCATACGCCCGAAATTACGGTAGTACTTGCTTCGAGTCTGATGTGGATTTCCTGACGCTTGATGTTGATCTGTGCACATAAATTTTGATTCAGTATTCATGGTCATAGTGAAAATTTTTGAAAATTAATGACTTCAAAGTGGTGAGTATGCAAGAAGTATTTGATGAGGAATTTAAAGACGATTGAATTTTATTGAAGATTTTTCAAAAAACTGTAAGTTATTTTATTAAATGTTTTGATTATTATTTTTATTCTTTTTATGATTGAGGAAAAATATTTATTATGTATTTATTTATTTATTTATTATTTTATTGATGAGAGTAATTTGAAGTTAATTTATTAATTTACTAATTTATTTATTTATTTGATTATTTATCTGTGAATCTTACTTACTTACCAATTTATGAGTATTATTATTATCATTATTATGTGTTGGAGATTGAAATATTTTTATTCTTAAGGATTTAATTGAGGAGTATGATGGTCTTAAGATATTTACTGTTACTTATTAAGACTATTATGATATTTTTATGCACATTTAAAGATAAGTTCGTAATAATAATGAAGTATAAAAGAACTTAGAAGCTCAAGTTATTTTTAAAAAAGTATACATTTTCTAATTTATTAATATTTGTTTGTTATCAAGAAATAGTCTCATAATGCAGTATTTTTATGATGGTGTTCCTATTACTAGACATCTGAGCTTAGAAAACTAAATTAACATTTATATTTTCTCCTTTATTTGTTAGAATTTCTGGTTACAGTGAGCTTTGGTTCCCGCATTCTTATAACTTATTTAAATTCAGTAAGAAAGATGGAACTGTGCAAGGCTGTTGCTAGAATTTTGACTGATAAATATGATTATTATTTTTTTTTTTTTTTAGTTAATTTTGTGATTTTAAGTAAGAAATTACCTATAATTAAAATTTTTGAATCTGTTTATGATTTATAAAATAATATAATTAAAAAGTTGATCCCAATTTAAGGTATAACTATGATATTTACAATTCCTATTTTATTAGATAAAATTTCTGGTTAAAGTTAGGAGCTAAATATAGTTATAATTTTCACGATAATTTTGATTCAGATTTCTAAAAGGGAGGGTAATGGTTTTGTGTGAGGCAGTTAAAATGTATAAAACTCCAGTAGACAAAGCCCTCAAAATTGCGAACTCGTGAATTTCACCTTAAAAGTAAAAGACTCTATGATCGAAATTTTGTCGAATTCCCATTAAAAATACAAGACTCTGTAATTTATGAAGAATTTAAATACCCTAACACTCTAAAATTAGAACCTACTTTGTCTGGACCATATAAAATTATAAATAAACTTTCTGATGTAACTTATGAAATAGATAAATTTAATTATGAGACAGGACAGAATTCCGTTATTGTGCATGTTTCTAAATTAAGACCCTATTTTTCACCCGAAGATCTTAAACTGTTTCATGAGCAACCCAAAAAACAAACAAAACCTCAGATACAATCACAATCACTAGATCAAACTAAAGTCAAGACAGTAGATTAAATTTTAATTCTTATCCTTTAAATATTTTATCACCATAATTTTCAACATTCGCAGGTATGTTCTTGGTGGCCAACAAGAATATTACTTGTTTTTGGGGTTAAATTGGGCTCCTTATGCAGGCATAAGGTGTACACTTTGATTGTAAAAGCTTTCAAATTGATGTTGATAAATTAATTTTAAGTGTATTTAAGTCTAACTATATTTACTCATTTATTGACATTAGTATTATTCTACTTATTCAACAGATATTATGTGATAACAGTTATCAAATTTGATGACTCTACTCAAACCTATAACATAATATATGATTTTCAGTGATTGCGAAAACTACAGATATTAAGAGTTTTTCAAAAAAGCACAATATTTTTATTTCCATTTCTCAATTAAGAATGACACCTTTTATTCCTATTTGTATTTTATTATTAAAGTTTATAAACCATGTGTAGATAAAACATTATTCTACATTTGGCATTTGAAAACTTATAACCAAATTTGACAATTTTGTAAAAGAGTATCAGAGAGGAATTATTGTAAGGAAATACTGGTTGAGAGTCCATTTTCTAAATAGTTAGATTTAATTTTATTTGGATTTTGGAATTATTATGATTTTTTTTTTTTTTTTTTTTTTTTTTTATACTTTCGTCTAGCAAAAAATACTTTCTTATGCTATCAGAAGATAAGAAAATTATTTAGTTGCTATGTAATTATTTTTATCCTCAACCAATATTTTCCCTATCAATAATAAACAAAATAGTGATATTTTCTTTTGAGTATACTCTTGTTTTATTATTATTATCATTATGATTTCTATAATGAAGTTTAGTATTAATTATACTTTTATTGAGAAATATTAGGATATGGAGAATTATTGTTATTATTGCTATCAATTGTGAGTCTTATTATACTACTACTTATTATTGTTGTTATTATTATTATTTAAATTTTTCTATATTATTTATTATTGATATTGAGAGTGATGCTATTTATTATTAAAAAATTGATATATTATTGAAAGAAAAATTTGATATATTATTAAGAGATGTTGGATCCAACAAAGATTCCAACATAACATTAAACCCAAAGATTAAACTAAATTTGAAGATCTTTAATTAAAGAGACTGTATTCAGTGAACATTGGAAAAGACTCTTTTATACACTATTGAAAGACTTTTTACATTTGAAGGACTTTATTTAAAATAAACTATGCATTAAGTTATTGTAATTATTTAAACTTCCATGAGAACGAATTTTTATTGTTTTTATTATATTTTTTATCTCTTGCTTATTAATATTTATAACTTATTTACTGTTATTGCATGTATTATCTCCTATGCACTTACAAATAGTAAGTGATATTGTAACATTATTGTATTTCTTTCAGGGAAATGCTCCTACCTAAATTTAATTCAGATTAATTTCCTCTTAACTATTTTATTTTAATCGCTAATATTTTTTATATTGCATTAATTTTCTTTTCTTCCATCTCTTGGCTTCCTGAGTTTGACAGTTTTATTCCAAAATTTAACTTTTCTAAATTATTATATTTCTGTTGTCTGAACTTGTAGTTTTATTTAACTATCAATTTCATACAAATTTTCGGGGAGGGGGGATAATATTACAATTTAAAAAAAAATTTCACCAAAACTAACCTTTATACTATCTTAATTTTCTTATAATAATTTCCCGTACTTACTTCAAATTATTAAATTAAAATCTTGTTTCTAGATCTAATCTGTTAATCTTTATGCAGACAATATAAATTCTTAATTTGCCTTAAAAAACATTATTCCAGTATGCGTAAACTTAAAAAGAAGGCTCTAAATTAAAAATATTCTTAATTAAACTTTATTTCTTAATATTCCAAATAAAACTAATTTCTTCTATGTTTTTATTAACCCTTTTTAAGACAGTCTTATTAAATTTATTCCAAACCCATACCTTTCAAAAAATATCATTATTTTATTTTATCTATTTATTTATTTTTCCTCCGTCAACCTTTGATGTATGCATATTAATAAATTCATTTCTTTTCTTTTTCTCTTAAAATTAATCATTTATAAAAATCGTCTGCCTAAGAAAATCTGAGTCGATCATAAATTGGTTAAATAATATATTTTTTAAATAAATTTATCGTCTGTGGTTAATAGTCTCGTAGCTGGACAAGAATTCTGTTTACATAAAAGAATGATGGTTTGAGGTTACAGAATGTTCTGGAATTTTCTTTTTAGATTTAAGAGGGAAGCCTCGAGTTGAGAAGAAAGATTCTTGGTTCCTTCTTGGCTGAGTACGGCTGGTTTAAGTAAATGATGGAATATTTTTTTTGGATATTTCGGTTAGAGATAGTTCGCAAAAGGAGCTTTTCCCTTTCTCATGATTACGGATTAAATAAATGAGCTTACAGCAGCCAATGAGTAATTATTTGGATTCTCTACATTTATTTATTTATTTTCCACGGTGGCCATGACTTCTCAGCAGTGAATGGGAAACCCGGCGTTGATGTCTCTGGCTCCTAACTTTTAAATCATCACATATATATAGACAGATATATGCGTATATTATTTATTTTATTTTTGGCAAATTAAACAAATTTATATTATTGCAGTATTTATTAAGTTAGAATTATTCTCTTCTGGTATATCGATATCAAAACACCAAATATTTACATATTTAGAATTACACGTAGGTATGCATTATGACATATATATACATATGAAACATGCATGCTTAAACTAGAGTTCTGTACGGGCCGAAATTTCCAAGTCTCGGCTTTGCTCGGTGTAAAACTCAAAACTTTGGCCCGAGCCCCGCCCGGCCGACACATTTTCCACTATTTAGAAAAAATTCAAATTTTTATCATAAAAATAAGATTTTTTAAAGAATACTGTATACATACTTATAGTATGATTTTACAGTATATTTTACACAAAATACACAATAGCAACATTAATGATTACTTAGATTCTTGGATGTTCAACATTCAAATAAAGATTTATTGAAAATTAATATGGTTAAGAATAAAATAAAAAAAGAAAGTTAAAAACATAGTCTTTGAAGCTATATAATAAAGAGTAGATTTATAATAATATTTCTATATCATTTTATTAAAGATCATTTATCATATATTATTTTATCAAATCCAAAGAGCTACTTTCTGATGCATTTCTGAATTCATTTCTTTTCTGAAATGCATAAGATTAGCTGCTGTTTTTATTCAGAAACTATGTAATCGAACGGCGTTATCCTTTTTTGATACAAGCAATTTAAATATTGTCAAAGTTAGCAATTTGATTCGATATTTCGGAATCGTCAGTGTGGGAAGGGAGATGCAATCACGTGCAAGAATCTCTTATTTCTCAAGTAAATACAAGTATCATATTTACCAAAAATGGAAAACACCATTCGATTCCAAATCTCTTCAATAGCCAGGTTTTCGATTTTATATCTTTACAGTTAAAAATTAGTCAGAAAATGTGTCAGACTTTCCCTTTGTTGAAAAGTGAATCTAAGAACCATGAAAAATATATTTCCAAAGGTTGTGTTAACATAAGCAAGTAATAAGTAATAACGAATAATTTATGGATGATCCCACACTTGCTTTGAAAATGAATAAAAAACGCTTCGTTTTCAGGCATGAAAACGAATTCACGGATTTTTGAGAATTTTGGATTTTAATAGCTCTGTGAAATTTTTAGATATGGAGAATTTTTTTTTCTCTTAATGTAGGAATGGATAAGGAATAATTTCTTAATTTGGAATTTTGCCATACGGGGGCCGTATAAAAATTAATTTTCGTATTTTTTCAAATAGACTTTATTTATGACCTATGGAGTTGCAACTTATCAAAAAATTCACCTTTTTTGACAATTTTTTGCAGCTGGAAGCATGAGTATAGGGGCAATATTTAAGGAGATAGCCTATTGTTTCGATATTTATGACTCACCCTGTATATACTGTAACTATATATTTAAAATTTCCTTAATTTTTTAAATGTTGAACAGAAAACTTGTTTTTGTTTTCCTGTTTTCTTTCTGGAAAAAATAAATTAAAATTAAATGATTATGGGTGAAAACGAAAATCATTAAGAAAGTTAATTAAGAAGATAGATTTTGTATAGAATACTACCTATTGCGATCGTTCTTATGTTACAATTTCTGCTTTTTTTTTTTTTGCAAATCTACACTGATTATGACCCTTGGACCCCAAAACTACAATCAATAAAAAACTTCATTAATCTATCTATCTATATGTATGCATATAAATATAGAGAGAGGCTGAGTCATAATTAGCAAAACAGGCTAGCTCCTTTAATATCGCCCCTAGGCACTTACTTCCAGTAACAAAGTTTCATAAAAAAGGTGGCAAAATGTGATGACATTAATTGCAGCTCCATTGGGGGGGGGGGGGGGTGTCTATTTGAAAAAGCATGAAATTAAAATTTTTATGCGGCCCCGTAAGACAAAATTCCCGTATAGGAAATTATTCCTTATACGTTCCTGAATTGATAAAAAAAATTGTGATCTCCATATCTAAAAGTCTGACAGATATATTTAAATCCAAAGTTGCTGTGACTTACATGAACTGAAGAATATTTCAAAATATGCTGCCAAAGTGAGCGTTTTGAACAGAATTTCTGGAAGCGATCATGATTGCAGAATACAGAATGTATTCAAATAACAGATTGCCTAGTTTCTAACTCATTTTTATTTCGAATTTGTTCTCAAATGCATATTGGTAGATGGTTGGATAAATCCAGAATATATTTCAAAATATGCTGTCAAAGTGAGGATTTTGAGCCGAATTATGCATAATATGATTCTAATAAAATTCAGAAAAATTGAATCCGAATCAGTAAACAGAGCACAATCTCGTATCGGGCACGGGTAAAGTCTGAACCTGTATCATCTCAAATGCAAACATCTAAGAAGAATGAATCCAGGCCTGACTCGATCTGGAAGAAAAATAAATCAGGCCCAACCCAAATCTGCAGAAAAATAATGATCATGATATAGTATCAAATAAATGATGGCCAAGTTCTGAAAAAGCAGTAAGACCAGACACAGCCCGAACCTCGCGAACTTAGGCGCGGCCTGGGGGGGGGGGGGGGTTCTAGTTAGGATCTAACTCATTTCTTGCAAGGATGCATGTATTTTTGGGAAACTTTATTAGCCCAAGAAGTGAAGACGATCGCTCCCTCAGACGCGCCATTGGGCCCGACCCAAATCTGCAGAAAAATAATGATCATGATATGGCCCGGTTCGGAAAGCAAGAAGACCTGACCCAGCCCGAGCCTCGCGAATTTAAAAAAGCATGGCCCGGGTTGGGCCATGCCGGACACGGGTTAAGCTTTATTCATTTCCTGCGAGGATGTCTTTTTAGGAAACTTTTATTAGCACAAGGCGGGTAGGCGATCCCCCTTCCACCCCCTCTCTTAGATTCCCCATTGCATCTCCCCCCTTATGGTCTGGTTCGATCCCAGATCGAGTGTTTACCTCAAAAAAGAACGAAATCCACACCAGGCCCACCCTGAAAAGAAAAGTGTGGCTCGATTCCGCTCTACAGGAAAAAATAAGACTTGACCCGCCCCGGTTCTGAAAGTGTAAAGACCTGACCCAGTTCCGTGACTTAAAATGGCGCGGCCCGACTCTGGCCGTGTTGGTCTCAATTTTAAGTCCAATCCTTTTTCCGTGCGGGCATCTAATATCGTTTTTGAGACCCTTTATTGGGCTCAAGGGGGGGGGGGGCGATCACCCCCCCTTTAGATTTGCCATTGTCCTATGAAAGGAATTTATAAAGATATCTCGGGTGCATTTCAATATTTTTAAATGATATTCTGGATATGACCGGTTTCGAAAGCAAAAGCATGCCCTTGAAAAGAATCTGCAAACACTGTCGAAAAAGTAAAAAAAGACAAATGTAGTGATCAATCTCAGCATTCCCATCCCCCTCCCCACAAAAAAAAAGATTAAAATGCAAACGTGATATTAAAAGAAAAAAAAAATACTTAGGAATAGCACTAGCGAGCGTGTCTTTTCAGGTGACTGAAGTAGCATTTTAACAGAAATTAATTGTTGATATTAATATTTTTTTCAAAATTATAACTGCTGTACACATCTTGACAACCAGGGACGTGCAAAGAGAAAATTGCACCCGGGGCAACTTAGAATTTGGCGCTCCCACTCCAAAATTTTTCTTGTAAAAGACCAAAAAGGATGTTAGTATTATAAATTTTGCACCCCCTAAATCTCTGCGCCTGGGGTGGCTCCCCCTCCCCCCTCCCCTTTCGCACGGCGCTGCTGACAACAATTAAGTGAACTTCCTGCCCGGCTCGACTATGTAGAAATAAAATACAAGCCTGATATTGATTGGAACGCGTCTGTTGAAAAAATTAAGCCCGGGCTCAGATATCATATAATTGTAAGATGGTGATTTCTACGCTGGGCATTTCACACTTTTATTGTCAAACTAGCAATGATTCGCGAGGCATATTTATATTTATTTTTGCGAAAGTCATATTCATTGGAAACGTCCCATATTTTATCGAACTGGTAGGTCTGCTTTTAATTAGGACCCGGTTTTCCGGTCCGCGGTCGGGCTAGGTCAGGGGTGCCCAGAGAGGGGTTTGGTGACGTAAAATGCGTCATACAATTTAGTTTTTTTGGGGAGAATTTGAGAAAAAATACTTTTTTTTTGGGGGGGGGGGGGGAGGGTTTTTAAATTCTTAATTTTCCTTTTTTTTTGCCGTTAAAAAATCTTGATTTTTTTTAATATCACTTTTAAATATTTTCAACATTGGATTTTCAGAATCGTTCCTGTGTTTTCTTATTACCCTTATCTAGAATTTAAAGAAAGAACTCATTTTGCTATACTCAACTCGCTATCTTTTGTAAATCTTGATTCTTTTAATATCACTTTTAAATTTTTTCAACATTGAATTTCCAGAAATATTCCTGTGCTTTCTTTCTTTAATTCTAGATAAAGGCAATAAGAACTCATTTTGCTATGCTCAACTCACTATTTTTTGAATGTGCTGTAGATTATAAGTAGAGTATATTTTACAATTTCTATTATGTTTTTTTTTTGGGGGGGGGGGATTTGCGTCATTGGGTTTGGAGGGGATGGTCACCGTCACCACTGGGCTAGGTACAGATCTCCGGCCAAACATGAGCCCATTCAGACTGTACATTGGACTGGCCACCAGGACCCGACTAAGACAGTGTGAAGCTCTGGGGCAAACATTTTTAGGGGGCCCCCTTCTATCTTAAAATTATTCGTAAATTATACTCACGTGACGACTAAAACTGAAATTCATAACTATTGTATGTGTACATAAATTTTGTACCAAGTACTATTCACATCTAAGCAGAAGAAAGACAACTTTAAGAAATTATAGATTACATGAATATGAGGATAAATGTGAGACCTTAAGGAGGCATTGGGTTCGGAAACAAAGTGGTTAGGAGAAGAGAGAGCTTTAAAATTGAAAAAAAAAAAAAGAATTTTGGTCACTTTTGACCATTTTTTATCATTTGACACTGCTTTAACGAAAAACTTATTTGTCCTTGGGGGGACCCCTTAAGCCGGGGGGCCCGGGACAATTGCCCCTCATGCCCCTGCCTTACTCAGACCCTACTGGCCACCAAGGTCTTTATTGGAATGTAGAAATAAAAGAATAAGTGAATGGAGAAAGGGCCCGCAAAACTAAAAATATCGGAAAAAATGAGAGAAGTTATTAACAATTTAGGGCAAAAAATTTAAAAGGGCCCAGCGGAGCAAGTCTTCAAAAAATCATAAAAATAAAATAAATAAATAAAAATCTGAGCCTCTGGTTCACCAGGACCTCTTGGATTTTCCTCATCCAAATTTTCAGATTTTAACATGCGGTAGATTTCGTTAGCCACGCACACACACAGACAAAATATTTTCCTTTATTAGTATAGATTTAAAATAAAATCAGATTCAATCAACAATCTTTTCTTCCATATTTTCTATATATAATTAAAAAAATTATATGAATTAAATTCTAAATAAAATGAGTAAAAAAAAAAAAAATCTAAAATAGTGGGTTTTAAATTGGTCTAATTTGTTCCAATAATAATAAAAAAAAAATGAAAATTGTTTCAAATTTTTGATTGCTTGAAACCTTATCACATTTTGATCATTATTACTGAAAGTTTTAGCATTAATTTAAAAATTAAGTAACATTCTTGTCCAGGGTTGTTATGATTTTGCCCAGCCCAAAAAACCCGGGTGGGTTTTTTCTGAAAAAACCCACTTGAAAAAACCCAGAAAAAAACCCAAGTGGGTTTTTTCAAAATTTCAATTTTAAATTACATACATAATGTATTTATATTACATATATAATGTATTGTAATATATTTCTTAATATCAGTACACCACTCATAAAGTTTATAACCATCACCCCCACCCCAAAAAAAGAAATGTCCTAATTATACCATTACAATTTTTAAAAGAAATAATTGTTAGTTAATCTCTGTAGCATGTGTAAGTAACACAAACAAATTTTTTCCCATTAAAAAAATAATTTGGTGTGTAATCCGTTCTATGTTATACAATAGAAACTCTCAACAAAATACCATATATGCTTAGAATCTTAATTTAATTATGTAGACATGTAGAATTACTTGGCTTATTCTATTATTTAGTAATAATAAAAAATACTTTATAAATTACTAATAATCAATTTATCTAAAAGCAAAGCATAATTTTGATTACTGTCATTGATTTATATATATTTGTAATCAATTAGCTACTTTAAATTTATTAATAAGTACATTTTTTTCAAGCATTCTGAACCACCTCCCATAATCCCCCAAAACCTGAAAAAACCCGAAAAACCCTGAAAAAACCCGAAAAACCCCTATAAAACCCCAAAAACCCTGAAAAAACCCCAAAAACCCTGAAAAAACCCAGTGGGTTGGGTTTTTTCTGAAAAAACCCGGGTATTTAACAACCCTGTTCTTGTCTAATAAAACATAGTTAAAATCTGCCTATCTAATGGATTGTAATTCATGCTTCTTATTTATCGTTGTCTATAATCGCATCTCTTATCAACAGTCATCCCCTTTTACCACTCTCCTACTCCTAACAAAGAAAATAAAATAAAGCGTTCTCTACGTTCTTTGACAGAAACACAATGACGTATCTGTTGGCGCACTTATTGGCTAGCATTATTCAACCACGCAAAGCAAGTTATCGCTCTGACCATCCTTAAGACTTTATCGCTTACTTAAACCTGTTTTACTGCCAAGCTTGGTGGGGTCCATGGTATCTACACTACTCCCACAACAACAAACTTTTAAACTGAAAATCTGCACTCCCAAACATTATTTGTAAAAAAAAGGGAAGTGGAAATAGGAATTCATAATTAGCAAACAGTAAATAGATAAATTTTAAAACAGCTAAACAAAGCGAATATTCATTTAAAAAATATATATATATTCCGAAATCACAGTCAAAAATGATTCAGAGATTATACATTTAAAAAACCAATAACAAAAATAAATTAGTAAAACCAAATACAGAAATTTAAAATCGGCAAAAAAATGGCGCCATCTCCGGGCGAATACTACATGATAGCCGATTTAATAAAAGTTATGCATTATAATATCTCAATATGATAATTTCAATGACAAAGTAAACAGAAACCTGCGATACAGTGTGAAATAAACAAGAATATATACATAAGTACATGCTGATTACCAGCTCTATATAAATATCCATGATCCTTTGCTGATGCCTAAGAAAGGTGACTAAACATTAACGTTAAATACAGGAGCTTGATGAGATATCGTAAGCAAAGAGAGTATGTTATTACCAAAAGTATAGAGAATGACAGTAAACAATATAAGTTTTATTAAATTTCAAAACATTATTTGAATAAAAAAGAGTCAGATCATTAACTACTAGAATACTAGTTTTAAAATTCAAAATTGAAATGATGAGATGAATTACTTTCTTTTGAGCAATAGGCCGGAAATATCCCGAGTCTAGCGTCCTGCACCAGCATCCATGTTGAATTTGTTTACAGTACAAATGAATTGAATCGTGAACGAAATTTTTGGATAGAATCTGTTCAGCAGTGCCGCTCGCGCAGCGCGCGCACTCAGAAGATTTTGCCTGGAGTAAGTCTTAACATCGAAAAGAATTTTAAAACAATTCAATTATTGCATTATTTTTGTCGTTCAAACAGGTAAAACCAATGACTATGTATCTTTCTCCTCCCAAAATATGGTTTTCGTAACCACGTGTTCTCTCAGATAAAATTTAAAATATCCAGGAAAAACATACTTTGAATATTAAAAGGTGTTCAAATATAACATTTTCATCACGAAATATCTCATTTTCTCGTATTTAAATAAGCATTTTATTATTATAATAGCTACATCTGCTTCTGTATTATTAATCTAAAAAAAAAATCAAAAATATCTTATTTATTAATATAAAGCAACCAATAATATAGAAAAAAAAATCATAATCACAATTTGGAATGCGAAGGATTCGAATCCATAGCCCCTGCTCTCGAGTTCAGTGTTCTATCTATTTGGCCATCTAGCTCACCTTTATTTGCAACAGATTGTACTTATAATTAGCGTTGTAATTAATAAAATTCACGATCTTTTCTTAATCTGTTCGTGAATTCACAAAGCCATGAACTAAACACTTATTCCATCCATGATGAAGATACACTCCATGTTCCTGGCTCCTGAGCTCGCGAGCGCAGCGCGCATTAATCTTGAACACACTCTTAAATGATACGTTCATGGTGATTTCTGAAAAAATTTCCTTGAGCAAAAAGTAGGTAGTGCTGCCATCTGTGATTTTTAATAGGAGGTATCAAGTTTTGTGTTAAAGCAGAAATTTTGAATTTCAGTTTTTCTCTTTTGCCATCTAATCTAATCTACTGTCTGACCAGGAATTAAAAAGAATATATATTCATTTTCAAGATAGATGAAATTTAAAAGCAATTTTAAATTTAGATTATCGATATTATTAATATCGATTTTTTAGATGACAGAAGAAAATATATATGCAAATTGATTATAATTTATTTTTTCTTGTGAAATTACGGGATCTGAAATTAAGCTATACTGATTAGTACAAAAATAAATCAAAATCCACTGAAAAAAAATTATACTTTTATTCAGTCTAATTCAGGGGTTGACAAACTTTTCTTTATCATTGGTGACAAGGCCATAAGGGAACGAGACACCTCCAAAATAAGTTTTATACGGTCTTTTCATATACATTTATTTAAAAAAGAGGGGTTGTATCTTAAAATCAACAAGGTTATCTTATCGATCCTCGAATAATAAATGGTTGCGCTCTTGATATTACATTTGAATTTTATAACTATCTTCATGGGTTTCTCTATTATTGCTCTCAAGCATGCACATATTTATTTATTTGGGGGCGTGTGCGAGATGTACATTTCATAATCGTATAATCATCTGTAGAAAGTATCTTATAAAAATGAGCAAACACCTAGAATGTAGAATTACCTGGGCCCGACTTAAGCGGGGTAACTACCCCCCCCCCCTTTTTTTAGGGGCCTCCCATGAGATTAATCAGGAATTTCATTAAAAGGTGCCAAATGATTAAAATTAGCCAAAAATGAACATAATTCATATTTTTAAACATTTAGAAAGGTATTCCGGTCCTCCTTCCTCTCTTTGCTTTTAGTACTCCATCCATTTATGAAAAGAAAAAAAAAATTCATCATTTGAAAACTAATGATTAAAGTTTTATTATAACAACTTAGTATTCCATTTTTTCAAAAGAAATTATTTATTAGTTTTCCTTATAACCTGACGAGTTAAAATCATTAATTGACCAATTTCAGACATTTCGTTTAGAAATCTTATAATGTACATAGCAGGGGCGTGCCAGCAGTAATCGGCGCCTGTGTGCAGAACTGCATTTGGCGCCCTACAGCCCCCCCCTATCCAATTGCCTGTAAAAATAAAATTTTATCCCCCCCCCCAAAAAAAAACTATAAATATTTATAAATGTATAGTTGCCATTATTTTGGAGTTTTTTGAACCAGAAAATTTATTTAATTAAATATGTCTTGTTTCTTTACAATTCGTACTTTATTTCATTAAATAAATTAATTTCTGTTTCCAAAATGCTTAAATTACTTGAAAAAAAAGAAGGATGGCAGCTATGTAAATAAAATTCGTAACACAGTAAAACCTGTATAAATGAAAGCACTCTCTATCAGAATCCTGCGTTACGGTAAAATTTCATTATCCCGGAGAAAATAATTTAATGCAATAACAATAGATTGCATCAAAAAGAAATGCTTGTTTTTACTTTGCATGTATTGGCGATGGCTAAGAAAATCTGCCGCACATACATCTCGAAATTTGGATAAGGATCGATAATGGTTGATGCACCGTGCACCTGACACTCAAAAATTTTTTTTGTTAATTACCCGAAATATTAATTAAAAACCCTTAATGATCATCGCAAAATGGCGATCTTTTATTCCTCAACGAGATCATGCTTGTGTGCTTCCCCAAGCAGTCCTTCCCACTGACCAAAAGCGTAACGTTTAATTTTTTCTGCATTTTCAAATTGGGATATTGTGAGATCCCGGTAAAATTACAAATAAATAAATAATATTAAATTAAAAAATAAAAACGACTTCAAATGTATTTTTAATTACTATTTCAAAAAACCTTTTTATTTGGCAGCGATTCGCATCAGTTTTCAAGTTTTCCATTTCTCTGAAGTTTCAAACGTAAACAAACAAACAACAACAACAAAAACTGTTGATGCATTCATAGTATTTTTCAGTTTCTGATAATATATCTGGTATAAAAATATTAACATTTACTGTACACAATTTTTTTTTGAGGTCATTTAAAGGATTCGCCAAACATATTTTTTCTCTCGGTGCAAATTATCTCAAGATATCATTTCCCAATTAAGAAATATGTGATTTGAATATCATTTCGCGTTAATAAATAAATAAATAAAATATGTATGAGGGGTTGTGCGCATTTCCATTATTTATTTTATCAAGATTTTTTTTTTTTTTTTTTTTGGTCAAAATTGAAAGTTTTATACCTAAATGTCAGAAAATAAACGCAAATTGACGGCTAGCTTGAAAAATCAGACCGGAACATGAATAGCAGCGACGGTATACTCTACTGAAGGTAGTGGGAAATCAACTCCAGCTTCTATTGGATGGATTTTCATTTAAGGGTGTTCTTAAATCAAAAAGAGCCACTTTGTGGCACATATAATAATTTACTTTTGTTCGGAAATGCATGAAAATAGCAGGTGTTGTTATTCAGAAACTGCCTAATTGCACTCAATTTTCTGTTTTTTTTTTTTTTTTTTTTTTTTTTTTTTTTTTTTTTTTTTTTAACATAATAGATTTTTTATAACAAGCCTTCAAATTTAACGTTTTTGAGCACATTTCTAGACGAACGCAGAAAAACCGGTCGAAAAGCAGAAGAAAAACGGGTGATCACGTGATCGAAATAGGTTAGAACTGGATAGGTAATTCAACTATCATAAAATGGAAAATTAAGTTCGGTTCGAAATCTCCTCCATAATCAGGCATTCCAATTTTATATCTTTCCGTTAAAAATTGAATTTGTAAATGTGTCAAATTTGTTTTCCGCTTGTTGAGCGGAGCAGTTGAGAACATCCTTAAACGCAGATTATATATATGCATACACATAAGACAAAAGAATAGGAATACCAAACATTGAGATATTCAATATTTTGAAAATAAATACTTTTATAGTCATTTAATTATTTTTAATTTTCATTGAGGAGTATTTTCATAAAAATAGTTAACAAACTAATACATATATATATATATATATATATATATGTATGTATGTATATCGCAGACTATTTTGATGTAACGAACAAATCATAAGTAAAAGGAAAAAAAATTGATTAAAAAGAAAAAAAAAATGGAAACAGAAAGAGAAAGAGAAAGTTTTGGTTGGATCATTCAAAAATTATAAATATATCAAGACTCCCCACTAGGGTGGAGCGAAAAAAATTATTTTAAAAAAATCAAAAATGGTTATGTGCCAAAAGTTGCCTTTATACCAGTACACCAACTGTGTGAAATTTTACCGCTGAAAAAAAATGGCTTGAGTCTGCGCTTTTACTCTAAAAATCGAAATTTTAAGTAAAATTTGTAATTTTTTGACATTTTTGCAAAAAAATCAAAAAATTCCTACAGAGCTGGTAATTATTTAAAAGTGTTACTTAACCCTTTATAGTTATCTGCTTAACATATTTAAACTATAAAACAATGTCTGTAGTCTATATAATTGGAGCAAATCAGAGAAATTTTGTTAAAAACCAGCGTTACTTCTGTATTGGAGCATTCAACGAAATGTGGTTTTGAATGCATTTCTTACCTATCTGCTTTCAAAACTATTCTATATGTAACTCGTAGATGTTGCTGCATTTCATATCCCACTCTTCTCAGCTATCCAACAATCTAGGCCCAGTGTTTTATTTATGTATTGAATTGTTATTTTTTTTCCGAAGACGAACATAAGTTTTCTATGTATCAAAGTAGTTTACCTCTTATTTGTTTTCCCTGACATTCAATGCTACTGGTGTGACCTGCTGCACGTATATTTTTATACCTTGTATAACAGAAGAGGAAAGCTGAGTAATGCATTAGGTATGTTGTTAATTGAACCTATTCAGCAGTCCATTATCTTCATTAAATTTTCATACAATTAATACATTATGATTGGGAGTTCTGTTACCACAACATTTTTACAATCAATTACATTATACATATAATGATATGCCTAAAAATTGATTGTATGAATTCAATTTCTGGTATGTCATCATTTACTATACCTATTACATTGAATATATTTTGAGAAGCTAACAGTTTAATATTATGGCGATCGTCACAGAGGATTGCAAACAAAATTTGCGTGTAACGTAACAATATTTCGAAAGAAGTTTTAGTATTTGTTTTATGTCGTTTTCTGTGTTGTTTCGTAGTCGAGTAAATTTCTAATAAGTTTTTAGACCTATTCTTTAGGTGTGTATTAGATTTGGTATAAAATATCCCGCGGTATAAACTTTAATTATATATTTTGTGAGTGAATCTATAGACTCTGATTGCCAATCTGTGCTTATATGAAGCGAAAATTTTATTCGCTTTATGAGCTGTTTTTTTTGTGCGAGATGTTTTCTAAATTCTTATTCCCCATTTCTTCTGAGAAATAGCTTTCCTCATGAATTAGCTTTGCAATCACCGACAGAAATTACTAGTCTGTTCTGAGTATCTTTTACTTAATTTGAGAAAATAATTTTTCAAAATTATTATCTATTTTATTAAAAAATTGCAATAGGAAGTGAATAGTAGGTAGATACATATTTTCTTATTGATCCAGTGAATCGATGTAGATTGTAACGTTTTACATCGACTTCTCTAATAATTGACGCAGAGGAAATTCACTGGAGTTGAAGTAGCATATGATCCATTATTATACACAATTCTAAGCTTACCAATGCAAAATGGTTCACAGCGACAAATAGAATTCTCCTAAATTTAAATGAGTACTTATATTCGATTAGAGTCTGTACATTGTCTCAAAAAGTACTATGGATTATAAGTACTTTTATATGGATTATTATTATGGATTATTATTATGGATTATTATTATGGATTATAAGTACTTATAAGCCCAGGACAGTTCACCATCAAATATTGTTCACTTATAAAATGGGGATCTAAAAGTTATATGGAAATTACATGACTAAGAAAACACTTAGAAAACGGCATAAAACTAATGCAAAAAAAGTTATTTACAACAACGATTGCTCTGCTCGTGCAGGACAAATTCACATTGCAATTCTCTCTGACAATCACCAGAAATCACATTAAACAGCTCGACATATAAACTTCTTAACATATAAAAAATGCAAAAGCAGAATAAATGATGGCATACTTATAGTTAAAATACCTGAAGTCATGTTTGAAGCAGGTCATTACGTAAAAAAATATAATTGACTGAAAAAATGTTGTGGTAACAGAACTTCCAATCACTTTCATCAACTGGATGTAAGTTTGATAAAGATAATAGATGGCCGAATAGATCCCTTTAATAATATCCCCGTACATTACTCAGCTTGTCATTTTTTTGTATAAGCTGTAAAAAATATATATTAAGATAGTCACAGCAGCATGTGGATAGATAAACCAGGTCGATGCATCGAAAACATGAAAAATTTTGATAAAGAAAATAACAAATCAATGTATAAATAAAACACTGTACTAAGATGATCAAATAGTTGGGACGGGTCGACGGGTGGTATATGAAATATAGCCACCTCCACGACGTATGTCCAAGGTAGTCTTGAAAAGAAGAGCTGTATTAAAAACAACAATTCATTGTATGTCCCAATAGAGTGGTAATGCCGTTTTCTTACCAAAAGTTGTCTGTTTTGCTCCAGCTATATGGAATAAATATATTGTTTTATAGTTTAAATATGTCAAGCAGATAAATATAAAGGTTTAAGTAACACTTTTAAATAATAACCAGCTTGGTAGGATTTTTTTAATTTTTTTGAAAAAAATGTCAAAAAATGACAAATTTTATCCAAAATTTCGATTTTTGGAGCAAAAGCGCAGACTCAAGCCATTTTTTTCAGCGGTAAAATTTCACACAGTTGATGTACTAGTATAAAGGCAAATTTTGGCACCTACCTGTTTTTGATTTTTAAAAAATAATTTTTTTTCGCTCCACCCTACTCCCCACCCCACACTAGAGATATCTTCCGATATCAAATGCCAGATCCCCCGCCCCCTTCCCCCTAAAGTAATAAAGTTATATATGCATAGCCAGTGCCGTAGCTAGAAGTGAATAGTGGGAAAGGGGGGGGGGAAGCTCATATTTTCTCTCTTTCTCTCTGTGACGCAGAAGGATAAATTAGTACGTGTTCGGACTGTAATTACTATGTTTCTCATTAAACTGTCGTAATAGTTTCATTTTAAACTAAGAAAAGAATAGGATGATGAAAAATTCGAGTGTAAAACGAGTGAAATCTTAAACAATTTGTTAGCTTTATATGTTTAAGTAGGATGAGTAAGTGTTGAAACACTTATTTTAGTTACAATTTAGTATTTTTGCAAAAGCTGTGAACGGTCCTCAAAAGTAAATTAGATTTTTGAACAGAATTTCATTTGAATTTTTGGAATAGAAATTAATTTAGTGACTTTGGACTCTTTTCAAGGGAGGCTCAAAATGTTTTAGGGGAAGCTGAGCCGCCCATAGACCCCCTTAGCTATGGCCCTGTGCATAGCCCCCAAGTTCTGGTTTTACATTGTTTCTCTATTCAGGATTCTTCGTCCCCCGCGGACGCCACGATTACGCCCTTAGAAGGTTTTCTTGGCACCCATTCGAATGTATCCTCTTACTAGCTATTTTTAAAATTAAAAATCCATTTTAAGGGATACATTTTTAAAAATAAAAAATATTTGAATAGTTTTCTTGTAACAGTTATCGATGACCTTAAATAAGTTTTAATTATTTAATGCTATTAAATTGTTATTCAGTGATTAAGGTTTCTGTAGCTTCTTCATCTATAAAACTTTTGAAGATAGATTGCCCTCTGAAAATCTAATTTTAAATGTATTCTGAATTAAATTATTGCTGTAAATTATTTTAAAATAGTTTCTGAATCATAGGGGACTTATAGCTATCAGCGTGAAATATACTCACTTCAAATAAGACGTTAACTTTTACCAGTATTTCCGAATAGTAATTTTCTTCTTATTTATGATAAATTCTGAAGTAAAGTGACAATTGTTTCTTATAAATATTAATAATAAAACAAGTGAAATTTAGCTCCTGTGGTATTAAAACTGTATATTATGCTTTTCCACCGCAGTGTGATAATAGTGTTGCATATTTTCTGCTATGTGAATTACGGCGCCTTTTATAACTATATGAGGAGTGCGCCTCTGTTTATAAAGGTTGGGCAGGTCTTGTCTAAATGATTTATTAGAGGATTCATAATTAGAATACAATAAAATTTTAAAGAAAGAAATGAATATTTATAAATAATTTGTATAAGGTAAATCTACAAAAGATAATCCAGATGCGAAGAAAATATATAATACATTTTAGTATGAATAAATTGAGGATATATATTTTTAGCCTCCGATGCTATTTCTTTCAGACAAGCTAAAAAATGCCGTGTCATCAGCCCTGAATTTTCTACTCAACCGATTTTGATAATTATTTTTTTAAATGAAAACTATTTATTTGTAGTTGTGCCCATTTTAGCTATTTTTTAATTTATTTCCATTTTTATATTTTATTTTTAATTTTAAATGCTTTTTAGGATATTTCTTCAAATGGTGGCAATTCAGTTTAGCTTTTCTCTCGATAATAAAAGTTTATTTTCCAAAATGATTGCGTATAATTATGCACTAATTGAGGTAAAAAATATATTTACTGAGAAATAATATTAATAATGTAAATAAAATAACAGAAAATAATTTATGATAAAAATTAATGTCTAAAGCAAAATAAGACAAATTTCAAATGAGGAAAATGACGTCATTCAACAACCAGATAAATGGGAATTACAATATTATTACAGATGCCTTTTTCATATTACTAATAACAGTAACTTTTAAAAAACATACGAAGAGAAAATGACGTCATTATTTAAAACATCGCATTTTTACTCATAACGATATTAGGTACTACTCTGTTATCCCGTCGACCAATTTCGCCAAATTATACAAATCACCAAACTAATAGCCAAATTATACATATTGACATAATTTTTATTTTAAGTAACGAAAAACAAATAATTAGTAGAATATTAATAAAAATATTAATAAAAAGTCGAAATAAAAATCACTTAATGACATTTTAAACACATGAATCGTATTTAATGTCATTGAATGTGACATTCACGATCATCCATAATTGGCATTAAATCTTATAGTTTGGCGATATTTTTTTGGTCGACGGGTTAACTTAGTAGTACCCGATACTACATTTCAATATTTCTTTTTCATTATGGACACTGAGGTTGAGATTTTACTTTCAGATGACTTCAGTTAGTGAAAATAATGTCACAGTAAAAATGAAATTAGTTTTTTTTTTTTTTTTTTTTTTTTTTTTTTAAATAAAACTATTTTTCTGTGAGTGCATATAAAATAAAATTTCTTGATTTCGCCAGCACTCTGATTACAATTTTAATTGAAGATGTGCGAATATTTGCATGCAAATTTGACATTTAGTTTGTAAATATATTTGTTATATTGATTCAATAATGTAATTACTTTTGCTTTTTTTAAAACCAAATCGATCAGGTCTTTTAAACATTTCACTCGTCGAATTCGACGGGATTCCACTCGTTTTATTGTTAAATTGCATTTCCTTTTTCTCAGAGTTTATAAAAAAAACGTTTAAACTAAAGAAAAATCCGTTTTTGATGAATCTAGTTATTGAAGAAGTAGCACGTCAAATTGTATCTCTTTATTATTCCGCAATTCCATTGTCTCAGAGAGAAATTGCTATTCAATTGGATATTACACACCGTTCTGTTTGATTTGCTATTATATTGATAAACACAAGAAAAATGAAGTTAGTTCATTGCAATCTAAACGGGGTCGCCCTTCTAAAAAACCTCTATCTTTATATATATATATATATTTTTTTTTTTTTTTCTAATCGGAGACGAAACTGAATTCTGCAATGGCAGAATGTACATCCAACTTGTTTTAATATTTGCTTCTCAACTGAAATGCCTTTACTGCTTCGGCGCCTGTGTGGGCCGCACACTTTGCACACAGGGTCGGAACGTCCCTGGTACGTAGATATGCAAAGTAAAAAGTTTGAAATGAGACACTATGCCAAAAAAATCCCCAATATATATTTTTTTATGCCAGTTTGATTTACATTTAAAAATAAAACTGTGTATCGAATTTTATATATTTGAATATAAAGTTAAGGAAAAAAGTATTTTCTAAATTTTATGCAATCTTCAGCATTTTTGCATCATATTTCAACATTTAACTTTCTTAATGATTTTCCAATTATATCTATTAAAAAAAAAAAAAAAAAAAAAAAAAAAAAAAAAAAAAAAATTACATTTTTATTTATGTATCAAATTGTTATTAAAAAATAAATAAAAATAAAAGGATTTTAATTAATATAGAGGCATTCTGAAAAATTCTTCATAGCGCTTAAATTATTCAGAAAATTCCTTATTTTCCTCTTATTTTTTCTTTTTTTTAACACTTTCCAACAAAGTTGAAAAGTGTTTATGCTTTCGGTTTGTCAGGCCGTCTGTTCACGCTCTAACTCCAGTAAATATACTCAGATTGCCATAAAATTTTTGGAAGTTATTGATGTTTACACTTGCACGAACCCTATTCCAAATGAATTTTCTAGCATGATTAGTTTATTTACAGGGACAGTCAAAAGTTTTGAGTTACATTACGGCCTGTGGGAAAATATCGTTTCAAATGAATTTAAATGATGTTACGCCCTGTCAAACATATTTAAATTTATACACATTTAAGAAGTGCACTAAAATATGCCTTTCGTAAAATATGCGGTGAAATTAATAGTTGTTATTCATTTACAGGGACACACAAAAGAATTCCATTACATAATAGTAAAGGGGAGGATTGTTTGCGAAATATTTTAATTATATTAAACTACTTCATTTGTAATAAAATAGATATATGTCGCTGAGACTTAATATAAGTTATTTCACGCATAATATTTACAGGGACACACAAGAGATATCAAATAGTATATTCTATCCGAAGTACTGTATAGTACCGATGATGCTTGATGGATGGATGTAATGCATTTTTAATTATGATATGCACTTTTAAGTTTCACTAAATGTATGCATATTATATGGTGTGTATAAATGCGATAGTTGATATGCAGGGCTACACAAAAGAGTTCGTAAAAGTTACTGAATATGAGCTTAATTTAAGGTGGTTTTAAAATAAGTTATGCATTTTTACGCTGAACTGCAATCAATTTAGTAAGAAATGTTTGTAGAATATAGATAAAATTATATACAGGGTCACGCAAAAAATTGGATACATGGTTGCCTATGGATGATAATTTCTGGAAATTTGATTTAAGCAGTTTTAAGAGTGTTTTTGTCTGAAGTAAATTTTGGGTAAATATTGGCGTGTAATAAAGGTACTAGGTAAACTACAGGGCTAAACAAAAGTTTTCAAGTATGTTTCCATCTACTAGTATAAGTTTCTGAAAGAGAAATTTCAACATGTTATGCGTTTTCTTTCTTAACTAAATTTCCCCACTATATAGTATATACATCAACCGACAGATCAAATACAGGGTTGTTCAAAAGTATTGGAATACATATTTTGTTATAGACAGTAACACTTTATTTACTAAATAACGAGGTTTTGTTGAAGATTTCAGGAAGTGTTTTGTAATCTATGCTTAACGCAGGATTTTTCTTACTTATTTTTATTTCTTGCGAGATAAATGTACGCCAGAATTCATGGAACTAATTGAACATTTAAAATACATTTTAAAATAAAGTGAGTTTGGATGCCCCTTGTCCTCTTAAAACAAAATGTAAATTTACATCACAAAATTTAAGGAATAAAGAATATTCAGTGTTTTATTGTTATAAATGCTTCTATAAAATACATTTTGCTCAATTTTTTGGGGGAAAAAATGTAGTTTTAAATTTGTATCTAAATCGAAAGACATTTATGAGAAAAGTTTCTGAATTGTTAAAATTCAGGAGTTTGATAAATTTGACATACTTTAACACCATTCAGAGCTTCATAAAAATAAATGTCAGGTAAGATCAGATACATATTTAAAACTGGAATCTGGAACATGGACAAAAGTGCAGTGCTGTCAATAATAAATAATAATATTATTATATTAATATTATATAATATTATTTATTATTATATAAAAAAATTTCTGCTATTAAAATATAATTTTTTAATAATAAATTTTTAATATTATTATTATATTAATAAATAATATAAATAAAATAAAATCCCCTAAGATTTCCACCAAACTAATTTTAAAGAATAATTGTCGGTCCGAAAACAATTGGAAGAATAATGCAATGTATACATTCTTTAAAACCAATGAAACGCGAAAAAAAAATTCATTAAAGAAAATATGATGGTCAAGTCTTTCCTTGGTAAAGAGAAAGAAAGATCTTAAATGTTTCATTAACATCAAGCATTTACTTAAAAGCAAATTTAATATCTAAATAGTCGATAAAAAATGATACGAAGAAAGAAAAGTCATGCAATTATGAAACACTTTTTAACATTTCCAGAACATTCTAACTAAACTTCAGAATTTAACAGGTTAATAAAAATAAAAATCAAAATCTTAACATTACACAATTTAATTTTAATAAGTTTGAAGTAATGTAACATGATTAAAATAAACTGCAAATGCTTTTTCTACGTAGGGCAAAATGTGATGGAATTTTATTGTGTATCCTTGTAAATGTATGATAAAGGCTATGTATGCTTCTTTTTCCACAGAAAAATCACTGTAAACTACTTTAATAATGAATATTAATTTCAATATATTTGAAACTGTACCAAACTGCAAAAGATTTTCCCCCAAAGACCATAATGAAAGAGAATTTTTTGTGTCTCCCTGTAAAATTACAATAAGTTCTACATTTTAATCGCGAATATCTTATGGTAAACCTCAATAACTTATGCCGAACTCATCGTAATCCAAGTATATTTATGAGTGTTAGAAAACGATCATATTCATACAAATCGAAGACATAAACAATTTTCCACTGCATTGAAACATTTTTAAAATGTTGAAAATCTCCGAAGTACTGACATGAAATGAAAACATTATTTGCTTTTAAAAGTACAACATACACTATATGGCCAAAGGCGATCGGTCACTTGCGATTTTACACGTTTTGTTAGATATCTCGAAAAATACACGACGAGTTATCCTGAAACTCCAGTTGTATAAACAGAACAGTACAGGTCATATATTTCCGCGAAGATTTTTTTTTTCCGAAACCACACAGGGGACCGTCAACAAACTGAAAAAGAACATTCATACGTGAAAAAGAACATGCTTTCATATAAATCCAAATTATATCATGCATAGTTTTCATTTCTATATAATCAATGGCGCCAACTTATATGAGCCCATGGGGCTCGAGATCACTCACTAATTTGTTCTTCAAGCTCACCTAATATTCATAACTCTATTTCTGTGCTTATTTATTTTTTAATCGCTGAAAAAAATATTTCATCCAGGCTCACAAAATTATTTTGTTTGGAAATACGGTAAAAATAGAAATAATAGACACATATAGTAACCTAAAACACAACTTGCTCCCTTCCCACTTTATCCTAAAAGACGAACAATCAATTTTATTGCAAAAAAGAAATTTCTTGCTTATTTGCGAATTAATTTTCATCCTAAATGCACTGAATTTGCAGTTGTTTTCTTTTTTTTTCTTTTTTTTTCTTTTTCTTTTCTTTTCTTTTCTTTTCTTTTCTTTTTTTTTTTTAATAAGGGCACAAAAAATTCGTTTTAGAGGATATTAAGATGCATTCAGAGATCATGTTTGCAACATGTCACACAATGCAAAAGATGAGTTCATTTTATTAAATTTGAAAATAGGGGAAAAATTTAAATTAATTAAATAATTAATTAAATAATTAAATTAATATTAAATTTGAATAGGTGAAAGTGGGGCACGTTGGGACATGGCCCACTTTGGGATATTTCAGTTTTCAGACTCTATTTTGCACTCAAAAATTAGAAAACATAAGTATCAATAATATAATACTTCAATCTACTCTCCCATATGTTTTGGAATCGCTGGTGTTTGCTGGTAACAAATAATACCATTACTTTTGTTTTGAATGAGGCTGAGTAACATTAATGTGTATTTTGAAGATTAAAATTTTCCTTAAAGTAATGAAATAATACAAGTGAGAGCATGTTGTGATAAAAATATGTGGATTTATTGTTATTTTATTGGTAAAAAATAGATTGTAATACTAATATTAACAGTGTAAAAATTTCTGCTATTTAAAAAGTGTGGAGCAGGTTGGGACATTCTGTTGTGGAGCACCTTGGGACCTGTTCAAAGATGTTAAAAAGTCTAAAGGCAGCTTACAGAAGAAAAAATAAAGCACACAACCAGTTAGGATTTTCATCAAGCAGTAAGGATGAGGCAGATGCACTTAAAAAAAATGGGGAAAATCACCTCTGAAAGAAAACAGACTATATGGCCAAAGGTGACCGGCCACTTGCGATTTTTGACGTTTTGTTACATATCTAGAAAAATATATGAGGAATTATCTTGTAACTCCAGGTTCGAAAACAAAATAGTACAGGTCATATGTTTCCGTGAAATTTTTTTTCCCCAAAATCCCGTAGGGGACCGTCAACATTTAAAAATAACGAAGATCTTTTGGATAACCCTGTTAAAATTAATGTAGCAAAAGCGCTCAAACTGCAGATTATTATTAAGTGGCTTATTGTAATAAACTATGTTAATTTTGTATGAGAATAGCATGTATAACCGTAGAGAAATTAAGGTTTATATAAGAATTGTCCCAAACATTTTTAAGTTTTTTGCTTATAATTTCCAGAATTCTTAATATTATTAAAATCTTTCAAAAAATATGACAAATAATATTGTACATTATATCCTGTAATCAAATTTAAAAAATAATAAAAATTGTGGGGAAAATGTGCAGGTTTACTAAATAATATTTTACTGCGCAATCAAAACGTAATTTGCATAACGTGTTAGCTAAACGTATGGAGCTTGGAGCAACTTTTGTAAAAGTCTCAAGAACATAGCTTGAAAATTCTGAAAATAATCGTCGATAGAATAATCTAAAAATCTGTTATTCAAAAAATAAAGCAAAAAGATGAGGGGTTGTATCAAAATATAGTAGTACGTGCAATATTGTGCATGCTATATTGACATTAATCAATTTATACATCACTTATTTTCTAAATGTACTTTATGTGAAAAAAGAGCCGTATGAAAATTAAATTTTGTATTTTAATGTGCATGCAGCCTTTTTTAACCCTTTCCGGCACGGGCAAAATCTGTAGCAAAATGAGAAATTATCGACTGACACCGGAATTCACAAACGAATTTTTTATATATTTTGAATTCCTTAATTTAAGCCTTTGTTATAAAAACAAAATTTTACTAAAATATTATTGGTGCCATTTGCAAGTTTGGAATTAAAATTAGGTATCCCAGACCGGGTACAGTGTGCCGGAAGGGTTAAATAATAAATGCCATATCTCAAAGATGCCTATGATTTGTATATTTTTTGGTAGATTTCGAATGAAATACTACCTGTTGCATTCTCTCCCATGTTGGAATTTCTGAAAAATTTTTGCAGATCTACACCGATCATGACTCCTAGACCCCAAAACTACCACCAGTAAAAAAGTTTATATACTATATATATATATATATATATATATATATATATATTTCTTCTGGACACGATAACTTCCATAATTATGCTGAGATCTTCTTCAAACTTTTACATAAAATCAAGGGGCATAAAATCTCGGTCAAGTTCGTTAATGGGCAAAATCGGACCAAGGGGATGGAAATAGGGAGGGTTTTTGTGAAAACAGAAAAATCGCGATAACTTCTTAATGAAAATAGATATCGTATCAGTTTAAATTTTATATTACTTCTAAAAAATGGGCTAAAAGTTTATGCATGACAGATATTTGATAAAATTAAAAATGGGCTCAAGGGGCCAAAAAAAAAACAGGGTTTTTGGGAAAAAAAAGGTAACTTCGTCAATTCTCAAGATATCAAATCCAACTAAATTTTTTATAAATGTACTCAACATTATCTAAAACTTTTGTGTTTACAAGTTTTTGATAGGACCAACTTTTACCGATGAAAAAAATAAAAAACGAAAAGAAAAAAAAGGGGGGGGGGAGGAAAAAGAAAAAATCCATAACTTACTCAATTCTTAAGCAATGAAATCTAATTAAATTTATTTTACATCTTCTCAATAATATCTACAACTTTTATAGCAACAAGTATTTCGTAGGACCAATTCTTATATCAAAAATAAATTAAACAAAAATAGGAGTTGGAGAAAAAACCTCAAATCCAAACTGCTTATATTCTGATTCATTTTTAAATTCATTTTTGATTTTAAACGAATCTAAATGGCAGATTCTCTTATTTAGGAAGTATATAATTTGACGTATTGACCAGCGTTTTGATAAAGGCAGAATATATTTCAAAAAAGGCTGCCAAAAAGAGTATTTTGAACAGAATTTCCCAGTGATTGAAAAATTGCTTTTTTTTGAGTCATTTTTAAATCCTTTTTTGTTCTCAAACGCATCCAATTTAAAGGTTCCTTTATTTAGGAAATATATAGTGAGACGAATTGGCCAGTTTTTTGATAAAGGCAGAATATATTTAAAAAAAGGCTGCCAAAATAGGCACTTCGCACAAAATTTCCCAAAGCGATAACGATTAAAGAATTGAGGATGTATTCAAATAACAAATTTGTTATTTTATTACTCATTTTTAAATCCAGTTTTGCTCTCAAACGCATTCAATTGACTTTTTTTTTTTTTTTTTTTTTTTGAAACTATATAATGGGCGTATTCATTATTTTTTTGATAATGCCTAAATATATATTTTAAAAAAGCTGTCAAAGTGGGCCCTTCGCAAAAAAAAATTTCCAAAGCGATGATGATTAAAGAATTGAGGATGTATTCAAATAACAATTGGTTATTTTATGACTCATTTTTAAATTCAATTTTGCTCTTAAACGCATTCAATTGACAGTTATTTGTTATTTAGGAATTATATAATGTGCGTATTGGTCGATTTTTTAATAAAGTCAGAATATATATTCAAAAAATGTTTTTAAAATGGGTATTTGAGCCGAATTTCGTTTAAGAGGATTTTGACAAAATCAGTTCTTACAGAAAAATGAAACTAAAAATTTTTCAAAAGCGGCCAAATAAAGTAGTTAAACTGGGTTTATCGTTAATAATATTTTATTTTTTGTTGTTGAAATGAAAACTCTTCGATATGTACCTCCGCCTATAGGTCAAGCAGACAGGGATTTTTTTGTAATTGGATGTATCTTTCTATTATCAACGCTTTAGGAAATTGTATATATTACAAACCTTCCGATAAAGTTTGAGTAAATAGTACTATTTATACAAACATTTCAGTGCATTAGATGACCATTTTAATATTTTTAGTCATTTGCGTATTAATTTAAAATCAAATTCAAAGCACAATAATAAATATCATTGTCCGTTAAATGAAAAGGTCATTAAAATGTAATTTAAATAAAAACGCACCCTTATAGTCTACTCTAAAGAAATTCTAATTCATCATAACTTGAAATATCATCTTTTCCCAAACTTTCAAAGCAAGCAAAATGACAGTGCTATTTTACTCTAAAATTATTTTGAGAGCCCACACAATATTTTTCAAAAGTTGGCGCCTCTGTATACAAAGTTTTATACATTCCTTATTGACACCAGCTTGTTATTTCGTCATATAATAAAACAGAAGAAAAAAATCCTTCATTTAGAATCTGTTTCTCGTTTTGCTTTTTTTTATGAAACAGCTTCAAACACATTATTCAGATGGAAGCTTAATCTAAAACGTAATAATGTATTTTGCGTTACATTCGTCATTACGCATCACATTTATCTAGCAAAAGAAAAGGAAGAAATGAAAAAAATAATAACCTTATGCCAGCAAAGCAAAAAAATTGTTCGTTAAAAAAGATTCAAAACATTTCCCAGACAAAAATCCTGGCTGCGATACTGTTTTTTAAATCTAGTCTTTGCCGTTTTCATAACAGTCTTTTTGGAAAAATAAAGTTATAATGAAAGGAAATGATCGTCTTTTCCATTTGAAGCGAAATAAAAATGCAGTGGAAAACTTCAATCATTACTACTATTAGTTAAAACAAAGAAATTGTTCGTTAACAAATATTCAAAACATCTCCAAGACAAAATTTCTGTCTGCTTTATTGTTTATTTAATCCACTTTCATAATCTTCATAACGGCATCTTTGAAAAAAAAGAAAGTTCTGATAAAAAAGAATGACTACCTTCTCTATTCAAAGAGAAATAAAAATGCGATGGAAAATTGCAACCATTATTATTATTAGTTAAATCATCCAAATGGAACACTGAGAATGTAAAAAGAAACTAAGATGGAGTTTCCGCCTCAAAGATCGTATAGAAAAGTTAAAACATAGGTGTCCTGTTCTTTGTCAGATTTCTAGACACCAGTGTTAGGCTGCGAGCACACACAACTACTTTTTGCGGTTAGAAGTCGAAATGTTTTGTGTTCGCAGGCGACGTGTTTGATGTACAATGATTTTTCCAGTTCAACTTCAATCCAATTGTACGGCATGGACCTTTCCCTAGTAGGGTGTTGAGATAGTTATCTCCTGAACCACTGTAATACCTATTGTCAGTAAACCGCAGAAGGGAAGAGAAGAAAGGATTTCCTAGAATTCGGTTGAACTTGAGCAAAATACACGTGTGCTCGAAGCCTTAGCGACCGAAGTGCGAGAATACCGTTCAAGCCCATTGCTGTTCATTGACCCTTCAGCTCAGCATCCCTTGGGCAAGATTCACATCCACTCATCAGGTGCGGAAGTGGCTAAAAGTATTTTCCTTTCTTTTTTATTCTGTCAATACATACACACTTCCAATATTTTTATTCAATCATTTGTGCTCCACTGATACACTCAAAAACGCTTGAAGCTGCGTCCTTGTCTAGCTGGCTATTCTGGTTTCATTCACTTGGGGTTTGCATTCCAGAGCAAAAAAATCTATAACTTAGTTTCCGAAAAACTTTTTCTTTCCCTTTTTAAAGAGACTCTCTCTACACTTTTAAGGCTGTTCTCATATCAAAACTGGCTACTTTCTGATGCCTTTTTTTTTTTTTTTTATTTATGTTTGCAAACATATGATACTGTTAGGTATTCTTATTGAGAAGTTATGAAATAAAATCTTTGTTTTTCTTTGTTTATAGGTAGAAGATGTAGTATAAGATTCAATTAGAAGGTATAGGTAGAAGATTTTTCAGAAAGTGCGGTCAAAGTTGATTTTTTGAACCAAATTTCCGGGCGCGACAGCACAGGAAAGGAAAGAAAGCTGTAGTACGTACACAACAAACAATGGCATACAACATATAATTACACATATATATTACACTATTTAATCCCATTAAAACCCAATATAATCCAATTTAAACGAGATATAAGCCCTCCCCCACCCCGACAGTTTACATATTTAATGCCATTATGCAAATTTATTTATATAGAAAAATGAAAGGAAAACAAAACCCTTTGATTAAAAATCATTTTAATAATTATGTCTGCAAGTATCGTGCTTTTATGTTTAAAAATTAGTCAAAAAATTTCATGTTGTTGGGCGTGGAAGAGTACTTTTTTCTGAAAATCATTTTAACAATCTTGGTATTTTGGTATGTTACAATTCAATTTTTGGTATATTATTAATTGATTTTATGAAGGAAAATAATTTCATTAAAAAAATAAGACAATTCGGTTAGTAAAATATGAAAATTTATAATTAAAAAATAAAATTAAAGAATATTTTAAAATTCTATTAGGATTCGTTCATCTGACAAAACTCAATTCGTCTCTGTCCTTTGTCTGCCCGTCACAAAGTCCGTACACAAAAACTGTATTGAATTTCGTGTACTTACAGCTGAATACCTCGTCAATACAATCCTAAAATTTCGATAAATCCTAAAATTTCGAAAGAGTCTATCAGCTTAATTAAATGTTTTTTTTCATTGTCACCATTCATTTTTGTGATTTAAAAACAGAAGCTCAATGTGAACGTTTTTCGTGTCGATGTCATCATGGCTTGGGAGAAAAGCATCTCGCTAGTAAACAGAAGCTTCTTAGTCCAATCCAGATGAAGGAGTTTGAAATTTTCATCCTAAGATGGATTTAATAAAAAGAAACTTCGTTTTTTTGACCAATTTAAGGGTTTATATTATTAGGTTTCATTCATCTGACATTCATAATATTTTTTGAAATTCAATTTTCTTTTCATTAAAAAAAAAAAAAAAAAACTTTTGTGATTTATTAATGATTTAGCATTTTAAATTTCATTTTAAACATTTTTTTTCCTCTTTTAGTAATTTAAAATTTTATTTATATCTCCTCTAATTTTAGATTTAAAAAGAATTTTGGATTTTCTTTAAATGATTTGATTTGAACATTTCTAATTTGATTAAAACTAATGATTAAACTTTCTTTTATATTTATTTTTAAATTAAATTTATCGGTGCTAACATCTACGTAAGAATGTAATAATTATAAATTAACAATTTGGATTTATTAATTAAAGGATAAATTGTATTGAAAGAAATATGCGGAAGAAATTGTGCAACCTGCGGTCACACTCACCCGCTTGTTTTTATAGAGATGCAAATATTTAGCAAAAATATAACCAAAAAATTAAATATTTTAAGGAAAAAATGTATTGGCATGCGTAAAAAAGAGAAGTTACTTGAAGTTTTTATTGAAAAAATAAATTACGACTTAATTACTAATAAATATTTGCAATATTATGCAAGTATGGTTCTTAACTTCATAAAACATACATTGTAAGTAATGTTAACCAAGATACAAAAATCAAGTAAATTGACAAACGCAAAATGAAGTTTTAGCATTCTAACATACTGATTTATTTAAAAAAATACAAAGTGAGAAAGGGAAATTTAAAGAGTGTTACTCTGAAGCAATTGAAGGGAAATGGATGCAATGAACAAAGTTTTCCGCAAATTTATAATTACCAAATCTTTAAGTAAAATACGATTTAGAATAAACCAGTGTATAGTTCTACATTTTAAACACTAGAACCGCGGTGACGGGTCATTTTGACCCGTATGATATGGAGAGATGACGATTCCAACCAGAGAACTTTCAATGAAATAAGGTAAATATAAGCTAAGCAAAAATATTTTCAATAAATAACTTAAGCAGTTTTAAATAAAAATTCCGGTGAGAAATATTTTTATAAAACTTGGATGAATTTTCCCGCGGTTCTAGTGTTAACAAACCTTTTTTCATTATTTAATTGCAGAAAATATTACAGTTTCCGTGATAATTAAGGGATTTTCGAACTCTGCGATTTAAATATTAAAGAGAACTTCCTTACATGAAACAGTGCTGCAACGTTTCTTGAAAATTCTAAGGAATGTATGCATCTTGATGCATTCAATTGCCAAAATATTCCAATAATGTCAATATACATTTAAGCGAACAATTGGGAAAATATTTTTTGTCATTTTCCACCAAATGAAGGATTACGAAACACCTTAAAAAAACAACCGGGCGCATTTTCAGAAAGAATCACGTTTTGAGCACCAGACTTGGCGAGTTGGCGAAAGCGAGAACGTTCAGCTAGCTGCATCGCCAAACACAAAATAAACTAAGTTCAAATGTGTCATAAAATATATGATTAACAGAATTATATTTATTACAAGCGAATCTTTACTACTGCTTTATTTAATTTCACAATTTCTTCGAACATAGCGAGTTAAGGAAATAATATTTTAAAATTGAGGGAAAAAAAAACCTATGTTTAGATGTTTAATCTGAAAAAGCTCTTTGTTTTAAACTATGTTTTAATCGAAAACAACGGTGAATAACATTTCCTAATATTACAGTCTTTGCTTGATACCATTTACGGAAAAACAAATGAACAATATAAGCGCGATCTCTTTGCAGAAGGAAGGGCTGCTATTCGCTAGGCGTAGAAAGGCGTAGAAAGGGTGCGTAGCATTGACTTCATCTCCGTGCCAATCGTTGTTCTGGCGATAAGGTGCTCAAAACATGATTCTTTCCGAAAATGCCAACCGGGCCCTTAGATGTAATTCAAACGTAAAAATATGATTACGGTGCTCCAGAAGAAAAGATATAACATTTAAAAAACATTCCAACATAGTTTAAAAGTATTTTACGAGTTTATTTTGTCTGCAGTCTATCTATCTGGTTTGTCAGAGTTAAAACATTTCTAAATATATTCAGATTGCCATGTAATTGATCCATGTTATTGCGGTTTACTATACTGGAAATAGAAGAGTCTTAACTTCAGACATAAAAGTGACTGAAAAAGTAATTCGGACAATTAAATTGTCTGACTATGATGATTTCGGTTGTGATCATAACCCACTGGCTTTGACAGCTAGAGATATGCACTGGTTGGGCCTCGGCCCGAAGTCCGAGCCTGTCCCAGCACGTGGGCCGGGTTCGGACGGATTTTTATTAACAGCATTCGGGCCGGGCCGGACATAGTCACAAATTTTTCCGGGCCAGGCTCGGGCCTTTTTTTTCCCCTGAAGGATCGTCCCGGGCCTAACTTATTTTTTCCGTAAGAAGACGGGACTGATTTCATTCTTCCTAGACTTCACGGACCAAAATATTCAGTCCTGGTTGAATCATTTCGTATGAAAATCCTTTTCTCGATTGGCTCATTAAAATAGAGTTAAACGCATGAAAAAAGAACCTGCTTATGGCGGAATTTTCTTTTAAACTGAAAACTGGAAATTTCTTTTAAACTTCTTTTAAACTATTCATCCATACGAAATGAATATAATAATACGCGAGAAATATATATATACATATATATTTTATTCATTTACACTTGCTAAGAAGGGAACTTGTCTTTAACGTACTTTTTTCTTTCCAATGCGATTCCGTCGTAAAAAATTTTACTTTTAGCATATACCTTTTTTAGATTTTTATGTCTCCATTACACGGAATATGGATTAATAATATTAATACAACTGAAACATTTAAATACAACAAACAGAGGTTCATTAAAAACAAAAATATCGCAGCCTACGGTACTTCTGCATAAATGTAGATTATAAACATGTAAAAAAAAATACTAAGATAAGTTTTTTCAGTCAAAACTCTTCCATAAAAGTAAAATTCAATGTTCTGTAGGAATTCACTCTAGCCGGCAGAAATTATTTTATTTTATTTATTTTTTTTTTCAGGCTGGGTCGGGCTTCGACCATATATATTAGATATTATCGTACTGGGCCAGGCTCGGGTGAAATTTAACTTGTATAACGGTCCGGGTGGAGCCAATAATTTTTTCGTTCGTGACGGGCCAAATTTTTTTTTCTATGAATGGGGCCTGGAAATTTCGTCCCGTGCAGTTCTCTAGCGTATACACTCGCGTGTTTTTTCTTACACGTTTAAGTAGATTTCGCAAGAAAACCTACCTGTTACATTTTCTCCTATGTTGAAGTTTCTGAAAATGTTTTACAGATCTACGCAGATCAGGGCACCTAAAACCCAAAACCACCCCCCAGTTCAGAACTTTTCTTTCTCTCCATATATATATATATATATATATATATATATATATATATATATATATATATATGACGACCTCAGAAGCCAAGGGGTACAAGTGACAAAATTTCGATTTGGAGTAAATTGAGTTTAAAGATAATTGATGTTAAATTCGAACATCAATAACAATTGAGTGAATTGAAATAGGAAATTTCTGCTTGTTGCATTCTGGTCTTTGAACTCTTATTTCAATAAATGTTAAAAAATAAAGTACAATTTTCTTTAAATGTATAATTAATCAATATTGTTTGTTTTTCGAAAAAAGTGGTTTGCCTATATAACTCAGCAAATAATAAGAAAATCACTTATATTTCTTTACCTGAAATGAAAAAAGCATATTTTTAGGTCGTCTGTGTATTTAGTTTATTTTTTTCAATTTTGTCACTTATATCCCTTGGCTTCTGGGGTCCTCATATATATAAATATATATAAAGGGCCAAAAATTTATGCATTACAAATTTTTGATAAAATTAAAAATGGGCTCAAGGGGTTAAAAAAGTTGGGTTTTTTAGGCAGAAAAAATTCATAACATTACCAATTCTCAGGCTATCAAAATCATTTAAACTTATTATAAATCTTCTTAATGCTATCTGCAACTATTGACAAGTTTTTGATAATACCAACTCTTACTGCAAATAAATAAATAAAGGAAGGAAGGCGGGGGTTGAAGAAGAATAAATTGCATAACTTCGTCAATTCCGAAAATATCAATCGAAGGTATGAAATCGCTTAAATTTATTATAAATCTTCTTAATATCATCCAAAACTTTTAAAGTGACAAGTTTTTGATAGAACCAACTTTTACAGCAAAAGCAATTTAAACAGAAATATTGGTTGAAGTAAAAATTATATCGTATTAACAGGTAAAAACAGTTTTTACAGAAAAATGAAATTAAAAACTCACCGAAAACAACTAGATAAAATTGTCAAACTGTGTTTATCTCTAATCTTATTATTTTTTTCTTTGGGTGAAATTAGTACTTGACTTCTAAATCTACCTCCGTCAGCAGGCCGAGACGGCAAGAATTTCTTTTTTCCATAGAGTCACTTAAAAAAAAAAAAAGTGCTTATTGTTTATTAAAAGGTCTTATAAACCTCACTTGCGCAAGTCCAAGCTTGAGTATAAAATTTTTGCCGAAACTCTTTGAAATTTTTATAAATTATAAATATTGTGTTTTTGAAGCTTGGGTAAAACATTCGTAAAACAATATTGATATTTAGTGGTAATAAAGACTTGTAAGATGCATTTCTTTTCATATATACAGGGTGTTTCGCTACCAGACCGACAAACTTTGAGGGGTGATAGTAGACATGAATACAAACATTATTAAATAGGAGACCATGAGGCGCAAACGTCTTCCGTAGGAGCTAGGGGCCATTAAAGTTTAAGGTCCAAAAATTCAAACGATGATAAAAAACGGAAAAAAGGGTCGATTCGTTTGCGATTTTCACTAAAATCATTCTTTATAACACGATTAAAAAAAAAAGATATATAAAGGTTACATTCAAAAATTGTCAATAGAGGGCGCTTTAGACTTTAGAGTAAGGAACAACTACTTTTTACCGTTATTTTGTGCATGGGATTGAAATTATTTTAAAGTTTAGACTTTAACTTAAATTTTAATCCCAAAATCGGAAACATTGGGATCGGGTAACTGGCAAAAATTTAACTGTGAACAGACGGGCGGATTTAAACATTCATAAACATTATACAAACTGATCGATTTTGTTGCGGTTTGTGTGTAGTTCATTCCCTTGGTAATCATTTTATTCCAAATGACTTACAGCTCTTGTGTATCCATTTTTACTTTCTTCTATCTTTACAAGAAGAAAGCATTGGATTCATGAAAATTTTCGACTTCCGGTTTTCGACGGATTTATACGTTTTAGAAGGTCCTGAACACGTTTTGACTATTTTTAGAAAATGTCTGTCTGTGAGTCTGTCCGTCTGTCTGTCTGTCTGTCTGTCTGTGTGTCTGTCTGTCTGTATGTGACAAAAAATTTGTGGGAGTTCTATCTCAAGAACTAATGCTCGAAATTTAATAAAATTTTATATTCAGTTAGACCTTGATATGAATTAGTGCCTATTGGTTTTTGGTAAAAATTGGCCTGCAGGTGGCGCTGCTATACTACGTTTTTCATGATTTTCAAGATTGCTATATTTCAAGAACTAATGCACAGAATTTCACGAAACTTCAGATTCTGTGATCCCTTGATATACATAGACGCTGATTAAGTTTTGGTGTAAATTAGCCAGCAAGTGGCGCTGCTATGCCACGTTATTCATGATTTTCATGATAGCTATATCTCAAGAACTAATCCACAGAATGTCACCAAACTTCAGATTCCGCAATACTTTGAGATACATAGTCGCTGATAAGGTTTTGGTGTGAACTGCCCTATAGGTGGCGCTGCTATGCTACATTTTGCACGATTTTTGCGATAGCTATATCTCAAGAACTAATGCAGAGAACTTCATCAAATTTTAGATTCTGTTACACTAGAATATATAACATAATTAGACGCTGATTACATTTTGGTATTAACCTTGCAACAGGTAGTGCAGCTATGCTGCATTTTGCACGATTTTTCCGATAGCTATATCTCAACAACCAACGCACAGAATTTCATCAAACTTCAGATTTTGTTACAAAATGACATATAACTTAATTACACGATGATTACGTTTTGTTATAAATCCTTCAACTGATGGTGCTGCTGTGCTATATTTTACACGGTTTTTTTAAACTAGCTATATCTCAAGAAGTAATGCACAGAATTTCATCAAACTTCAGATTTTTTTACACCATAACATAATTAGACGCTTTTTTACGTTTTGGCATAAATTGTCCAAGATATGGTGTTGCTGTGCAACGTTTTGCAAATTTTTTGTTATAACTATATCTCAAGAACTAATGGACGAAATTCCATCAAATTTCAGATTCTGATAGGTCTTGACATAAATAGATGCTTATTAGGTTTCAGTATAAATTACCCAACATGAGGCACTACTAAGCTCTTTTCTCAGAATATTAATTAAATTTTGCGTTTTAGGCTTTTCGGATACCAAAATCTTATTAGGCTAGGTCAAATGTTCGAGGAAATTCGATAGTGGGTAATTTTGGGGTCACCACGTTTTTTTTTTTTTTTTTTTTTTTTTTTTTTTTTTTTTTTTTAATATTAAAATGTACTTATGAGATAGAAGAAAGTTTTGGGATTGACACATCCAACTAGTTTGATAGAGGGCTCCGACATTTCAATGGCATTACTCCTGTGTGTTTTACTACCAGACCAACATACTTCCAGGAAGTGTTAGGGATGCAAAGCGACTCGGAATCACATAGGAATGTAACATTGAAAATGCCTTTTTAGCGAGCTGTGGTTAGAAGAAGCAGGGAAAAAAGCAACAGAAACAGGTAGTGAAACAGCAACACGTTAATGCGGCAGGTTAAAGGTTTTACTACAAAAGGTATCCGAAATTACGACCAGAAGTAGTCGGGCATGCTTGACAGCAGCGTCGCATGCAATTCCTTACGCTTTGAAAGATTCCTGGCATCTCGGATAGCTTTGTGGCAGCTACAGAAATTCGAGCTGACAGGTCTTCCACTGACGGTACAGGAGTCTCTTACATTCATCTTTTCATTTGATCCCAGCAGAAGAAGTCCATACAGATTCAGATTCAGATTGAGCCAGGTGGTGGTGGGGGCTACTAATTGGTTTGAGCTCAACTAGCCCCACCCAGCAATGTTTATCTAAAAAAGTGCAGAACAATTATACAGTAATAAAATAAAGGTAGGTAACAAAAAGTAATTGATATAATGAAGTAGGTGCGACGATCTGGCAGGCCAACGAACCGGGCCACCACTACCTATCGACCGCTGTCCACATGTTACGTTGAGGTGTTTTCGAACATCATTGGTAAAATGTGGAGGAGCCCCATCGCGCTATAGAGTTGCGCAACGAAAGAGGAACATGTGCTTTTACCAGAAGTTCCGACAGAACGTGTTGTAGAAATATCATGTGGTTTTTTCTCTGTTTCTTTTAACTCTAACTCGTAAAAAAGATATTTTTGACATTACATTATATTATGATTCCGAGTCGTCTTTACATCCCTAACACTTCCTGGAAGTATGTTAGTTTGGTAGTAAACCACCCAGGAGTAATGCCATTGAAATTTCGGAGATGTGTCGGAAACGCCCTCTAACAAAAAATGGGGACACCAATGCTGTATGTCATTTTGAATAAAATAATTACCATGGGAATGACCTACACGCAAACCGCAATAAAATCGAGTAATTTGTCAAATGTCTATGAGCGTTCAAAATCCTCTCCTCTGTTCACAGTTCAATATTCGCTAGTTACCCGATAACAATGTTTCCGATTTTGGGCTTAAAATTTAAGTTAAAGTCTAAACTTTAGAATAATTTCAACCCCGTTCACAAAATAAGGGTAAAAAGTAGTTGTTTGTTACTCTAAAGTCTAAAACGCCCTCTATCGACAATTTTTGAACGTAACCTTTAAAATTTTTTACAAAAAAAACGTGATATAAAGAATGATTTTAGCGAAAACCGCAAACGAATCCACCCTTTTTTCCGTTTTTTATAATCGTTTGAAGTTTTGGACCTTAAACTTTAATGGCCCCTGGCTCCTACGGAAGATGTTTGCGCCCCATGGTTTCCGATTTAATAATGTTTGTCTTCATGTCTACTATCACCCCTCAAAATTTGTCGGTCTGGTAGCGAAACACCCTGTATATATTAAACACTGGCTCATTTAATATAAAAAAAAGTTCGTACCGTCCAAGCTTTTCGAAATTTCTATGAGTTATATAATCTGAAGCTTTATTTACCAATTACAAATAAAAATGAATTTTTTAAGCCTTCCATTTTCCTATCCATAAAACCACTTGTAACACAAATAAAAAATATTTAAAACGCAAAATATCATTTGAAAAAAATCTTTTTCAAAAGAAAATGCTTTTAAAAGTTATTTTAAATAATTATTTTCAGTAAAGTTTTTTGCAGCAAATATTGTATGCATGCGAATGTATGTTTGTTGCCATTTGGCAACACCATAAATTGAGTTCCACTTTTATTTACATTTTTAGTATTCTTTTCCATTAGTTTGTTGATTTTTTCATCTTAGTTTTCGTTTATTTTTTAATAAAAATTTGATCTTATGAAGCCTCATCATGCTTAACATACATTTTAACCCTTTAAGCTCTGGGGCTGAATTTCTTGAAAATGCCCAAAATTTACAATGGCACCAGTATTTTATAAGCAACAGACTCGACTTGAAATACACACGAAAAATTGCACTATTCTATTTTCAGATAGAATAATACAATTTGATTGAATATTCCGGTATTAGTCTGACATTTCAAGATAAAAATTAAATGGTAGAAAATTCGCCCATCAGAACTCAAAGGGTTAAAACCAAAACTCTAAATAAATATTAACAGAAGACATGTGGATTGTATTGTCAAATGAAAGTGGAATTTCTGACAATGACAGCGATGACGATCCAGCTTTTGATCCATACCTTCTATTGAAAATCGGTTCAAACACAAATGAAAAGAAAGACTGTGATTTACAAACAGATGAATCAGCTAATGAAATTGACGAGAATTTGATGCAAATGTTTGATAGTGAGTATTCCATCTACATTAAAACAAAAGTGAACGTTTCAAACTCTCCGGCCAGACCCTTCTTGAATAACGATTATTTGAGATATTTCCCTACCTGAAAGTGTTTTATCAGTAAATGGACCACATAAATATTTTTTTGTATTTTTCTACCCAGAACATTTCGAGCATATCTCTGAACAAACAAGCTTGTATAGAGCTATAAAGCATATTCAAAAGCCACTGAATATATGCTCGACGGATATAAAAAAGTATCTAGGAAATTGTATGTTGAGTGGCATGACAAACTTGGAAATCATAAGATTGTTTGGGAACCCTATCACTGGTGTACCACGAGGTAGTTGCACCATGATTTTTAATACATCTGAAAAGATACAGCAATTTTCTCATCTGTACGACAATGCATTGTCTAATGTGGAAGACAAGTTATTCAAGTTGAAACCAATAGTAGATACCTTAAAAGGAAATTCTTATACATACCCATGGAAGAATCTCTCAAAGTTTATGAGCAAGTAAGCGCGACAAAGACTCGTCACCATGTAAAGTAGTATATCCCTCCCCACTCCCCCGCAAAGAAACTTTCATAAATATAGTTTTAATTGGTTATTTTTTTGAGGCGTATCAATATTTGCGTACAGTTTTGGCATTTATTGCGAAAACAAATACAAGCAGTCTGCCAAGTGGACATGACATGGAGGATAGTGTTTGAGTCAATGTTAAACCAACTCATCCAGTTGTTGAACCTGTAAATCATAAGTTGTATTTTGATAACTGTTAAACATAGGGGAGCCTAATGACACTTTTAAAATCAAAAGTAATTTCGTGCCTTAGAATAATAAGAAGGGACAGAATCTCGTTCAGTAAAATGACACTCTAAAACTAATAGAAAGACGAGAAAACTATAGTAGAATATGCTTAGAATTTATTTATATGCTTAGAATGCACTTAATTTGGCTTGCCTTTTGGCAACCCTTTAAAAAAATATAAATGACGAAAAATAATTAGAGTGATAATTTTTTCAGTATTTTTCCTTTAACCTTTTGCTTACGCCTAGGACAAGTGGCTATTTTCATATTAACTTGCACCACAACTTACAAAATGAAATCTTTTAAACCGATTTTTCTTGAAATTTTCTTAGCATTAGTGTATGACAAAGATTATGTTTCAAAAAGTGGTACTAGTAAAAAAAAAAAAAAAAAAAAAAAAAAAAAAAAGAATAGCTGCTGGGATAACATATGTCCCAATACCGTAATCAAAAGGTTAATGTATGGCCATTACAGAATCAAATATATTTTTTAAAGGATAAATAAAAAAAATCATATACTACAACGTTAAGTGGGTATTTTTAATTTTTCCATATCTCTAAAATTGAAGGTAAGGGAAACTCAATTCGGAAAAAGGGGAAAAGACGAATTCAAAATTTTGCTGTAAAAAAGTCAAAAGGGTAAAAATTCGTATTTTTTAAATAAGAATTGCACCGTTTAAAGTTAAAGGTGCGAAATTTAAGTGTGTATTTTTAGTTTTCCATAATTTGAACGGTTTAGCCGACCGACGGGGGCTTTGAAAGGTGCAAAAAAGTGCAGTTAATGTTTATCGGATCTTCACAGCAAGCAATCTTCCGGAACTGGCATCACAAGCAATTTTGACGGGAAAAGTGTCTTTTGATAAATGTTCGCTGTGGTTTTAATTTCTTTCTCCGTAAATTAGAAAAAAAAGGGGGAGGGAATTAGGTGCACGAGGACCTGTTTTGAATTATTTTCACCAAATTTTCGGATTTCTACATGTGATAGTTTTTTCTAGCCATTTCAGGTAGACACACACACACAAGCGTCTTTTTTTTAGTATAGATTATCTGTTATAGTTCATCAATTTTTCTGTTCATATTTAATTTTCTATTAAGTTTTATTTTATGATTAATTTTCCTAATATTCATGTCACACCCGCAACAAATTGAAACTACTGTTTAGCTTCTTTCTTAATTATGAAAATATTAGTTGCTATGAAAATCGATGCTGCTATATTAAGATAAATAAAGGCATGGTAAGACTAAACTATGTAATTTCAAAGGTCGGTCTTTAATCCATTTATGTACAAAACTAATTTATGCGCAAAAATGTTAGACACACCCACACCCAGTCCTATGAAATGGGCAATTTAGAATTATTTCTTCTCTGTTTGAACGTAATTTGAAATATATGACTCCAGTTTGCTTTTTGTAAGGAAAGGGTAAAATTATTAATTATTATTATCATTGATATTAGCAGTTCGTATTAAGTAATTTGCAGAGCAATATAATAAAAATTGAGTTTTATGCAGTTACTATACAATGCATTCTATACCTTTATTTATTGACGCAAGTTTCGTGTTACTTTTGAATTAAACGGCTGCCTTGGTTGAATATTTTTGGCAGTAAACGTTTTGACTTTAGAAATTCGAAATAAATGACTTCTTAATGTAGTTGAGCAATCTAAAATAAAACGACTGAGAAATTTTTCTTAGAAAAAGGCCATCCCACAAATTTGTTTAAATATTTTTTATTTTATTTTAGAATGTAAAATGTTCTTTACACAGAGAAATAATGACTATCCAGTGACGTAGCCAGAGGGGGACGGGGGGTCTAGATCAGTAGCGGCTCGTCAGGGAGTGCTGCATCCAATTTTTCACACCACTAAAATTAAAAAGAATCTTTCATATTATTAATTCGACAAATTTCGTTGATTAAATAAAACTGAAATAACCATACAATTTTAGTGGTGTGAATAAATTGATGCAGCAACCCATGACCAGCCGCTACTGGTCTAGATGCACTTGACATCAATAAATTTATAAATTTTTCTTTGCCCTGTGTAAACAGAAAGATTTTTCAGCTAAGCTGAAAAAAACTTTGCAATTTTAGTGGTTTAAAGTGTAACAGACCCCCCCCCCCTCTGGCTACACCACTGGGACTATGAAGAAAATAACTGATAATCAATGAAAATATTTCACTTCAATTAAATTTGGCAATAATTTCTCTCTATTACCAATTAATTGGGTAGTATGATTAGTCTAATTATTATTCTAATTTTATCCATCCCAAATATTTATATGGTTTGTTTTAGACAGCATTGAATTCAGACACTTTTCTCACGGGCAATTTCTGTGACTCTGGGCGGGGACAGTATAGAGCACCGGTGAAAATTGCAATTTTTGACCATTGAAAACACAAACTCTCAAATCTTCTGGGGGAGACATCTCATTGCTCCAAGGGAAATATCAACCCCAGGCTACCTCATGAATTTAACACTGGTTTTAGACTAAAAGAAAATCTTTAGGTATCGAAATGAAAACTATTAAGAAGATAGTCGAAAATCAGAGGAAACATTTCAATGCAATTAAAATCGCATATCAGTTTCCTTCTCTTTTCTGTTTTGAAATAATTTCGCTTCCGTTTAAGGTATGTGCCTATCCACAAATCGCTAAGAGAAATTTGAGAGAATTTACATATTTTCTTTTATTATTTTAAATTGAAGTTCAGACATTTAGGATTCCAAAATTACCTTAGTTTTGGTATCAGCGATAATTTGAAGCAAGATTATAGCTGAAAATATAAACTGGAAATGAAGTTTTTGGTGGCCGCTTTAAGAGCCACACAAAGGTAAACAACACATTTTAACATACAAATATACAATATATAATATATACAAAAATATATAAATATCTATGAATGTGGTAATTTTAAAGTTGTATACTTTATACGTAATTTTTTGTACTGTATCAAAATCTTAATTTGCATTTTCTGGAAAACTGTGTTTTTAATTGTGCACGTTTACAAGAAATATAATTTTGTAAAAAAGAAATAAGTTATTGAGATAAAATTTTGCAACAAGTTTCTGCTCATCTATTGGTATCTTTTGAAGTAAAATATAGCTTGTAAGTTTAGATATATTAAGAGCTATTTTTATTGAAAAATAACAAGAAAAAAATCACGTTCTTGCAGCACTTGGTATATGTTAGTAAATTTAAGCGGTATTGCAAATCTTTTGCTTCATAACATTGGTGAATGGTTAGCTAATATATTGTTCAAAGAAAAAGTTGAATTGAAATTATTGAATTAAAAAAGTTGAATTGAAATCATTGAATTGAAAAAGTTGAATATTGAATAGATTTCGTTATTACAAGGTTTGATATAAACGCAAATCTTTACTAAAATTTGACTAAATATTGTCTAAATTTGAAATGTTAATAAAAATTGCATTAAAATTTTACATGAAATCATTCATAGTTTTATTCTTTGTTTTAACTAAAAACACATGTGTTTGATAAATCTTTATATTTTTCAAAAAAATTGCCCCGAAGGTATGCACATACCTAAGGCAATGGAATTACGTTCCAGATACCCAGACAAAGAAGGTTTGTTTAAATTTATATTTCTTTATTAATTGTGATTGTGTGATTATTTTTTAATTTTAAAAGTTCATTGAAAATGAATTAATGCATTATATCAACAGTAAAATTTCCCTCTGCAATTTTTAAATAGCGAGCAATAGCTACTTTTCAATCGGGTTAGTATATGTAAACTCTAAATTTAATTCAGCTTTCTTTCATCAATTTAAGTTTATGTGAAGTAAATGAATTCGAAACTACACAGCTTGAAGTTAATAAGTTATCGCTATCTTTTGACAACGATTAACAATATGTATACATCGATCCATATTTTCTACTTAAACTTAAGTCATACTATAAGTAAACAGTCCTCAAGTAACTGCAATTTAAAAAAATCAAACTCATTATTTAAATAACACTAATTCTTTCTACTAAGAAACAGTATTACATTAAATGAACTCCAACAGCTTGATTGATTTTAACAATATAGTGCCAGAAAAAAAAAAAAAAAAAATCTTGAAAAATATGAAGTTTGTGACAGACGGTCCTTAATGATACATTCATGAGTAATATTTCTTTTTTATGTCAGCAGTTAATATAGTTTGTATTAACAGTACGTCAAGATTTAAAAAAATAATTGGACCTGACTGAAATCTTTCTCGGTCTTTTTTAACCGATTTTTCAGTTTGGTGTACTGCCATGTGATAAATCAGCCTTGCCTTTTTTAGAACATAGTTTGCCTTGATGCTTGTAAATCTAAGTCTTTATAACTTACAGGAATATATTGTTCCTATAAAATCAAAGCACGAGCTTGTTAAACAATTGTACGCTTTTTACGAAAATTATGTGCACTAGAAGAGTTTCAAGAGAATTTAAAAATTCTCTCTTTTCAAATCACTATTAGAACTAAAAAAAGAATGAAGTGAGAACTCTAAATCATGCTAAGGGAGTATTCCAACCAAAACTGTTTATTCTTTGATTTATTTTTAAATTCCATTTTGCTCTCAAACGCATCAAAATGACAAATTCTCTTATTTCGAAACTACACAATGTGCTGTGCTTCTCGATTTTTTGATAAATGCAAAAAATATTATAAAAAACGCTGTCAAAGTTGGCATTTGAACCGAATTTTCCGAAGCGGGAGATCAGGGAGCGAAAAAAAGGTCATACTGAGAATTTATTGAGAGAAAAATGAAACCACACGATCTGTTATACATCTCTCTTAAAATCACCTCAGCAAGTTTTATGTTTTTATTTTTAAAAATGAGTCTGAAAATGTTTCAGAAAATTTCGAGCTGTTGACGGTGGAAAAATATTCTTTCGAATACACTTTTAAGCTGCAAGTGTCACCACTCGACATAAATAACGCCTGATAGAAACTCTCACCACCTCTTCTATTTGAAACTAAAAAAAAACAAAAAGCATTCGAGCATTGAGATTGTGTTTTAAGTGTCAAGATTTTTTTCCTGGCACTATAAAATGTGATCTTACTTAATTTTCGACCCCATTTTGACCACAAAACATACCGTAATTTCCTGCGTATAATCCGCGGATCAAACAATTCTTTTTGGACCCAGAAATACACTGCTCAAAACAATTAAAAGATATTTGAAGTTTTATATAAAATAAAGATATAAACGAAATTTTTTTTACCTAAAATAGAAGAAGAGAATCACAAATGCAAATTTTTCTGGTTTTCAAACTGTGGAGTATGCAAATTTTGAGTTCGACGTCAAAAACATCGCTTCAGCGGCAGCGAATGAAATTTGACTTTCAACTGGATAAAAGAGAATGAAGACAAGGATGATCGGCATTCAGTGATTGCTTTGTTTCGAGGAGTACGATGTCTCAGCGAAGTCATTTGACAGATTCAGAAGCTTGGAGAATTGTTGGTAGGTTAAAAGAGGGCAAAACTCAAGCCGAAGTAGCGCAAGCCATTGGAGTGTCACAAAGTGTCATTTCCAGGATCTGGAACCGTTTTTTGGAGAGTGGATGTGCAGGCCGAAGACCAGGGCAAGGTCGTAGACGGGCAACAACGCCCAATGAAGATCGGTATTTAGCGTTAACAGCTCGGAGACAGCGAAACATGAACGCTACTCTTCTCCAACAACAACTTCGCTCGGCTACAGGCACCACGATTTCAACTCAGACTGTCCGAAACCGGCTCCATGCTGTAGGTCTGTATGCTCGCCGACCGATGGTATGTGTTAGATTAACATCAAGGCATCGTCGCGATCGCAGGGAGTGGGCAACCGAGCATGTCAACTGGAGGAGAAATGAATGGAGCAATATTCTGTTTTCTGACGAGTCCCGTTTTTCTGTGCATCCAGATAATAGGCGTACTTTCATCTGGAGGGACCGTGGCAGTAGGAATAATCCTGCGTTCGTGCACGAAAGTGTCAGATTTGGCGGTGGAGGAGTGTTGGTGTATGGTGGCATCTCCACTGACGGGCGCACTGACCTCTACATCATTCGAGATGGAGCTCTGACTGGTCGCCGATATAGGGATGAGATCCTCAGACCTATTGTAGTCCCTTGCGCTGCAGAAATCGGAGATAACTTCATTTTAATGGACGATAACTGCAGGCCACATCGTGCAAACCTGGTGGAGGATTTCCTTTTCGAGGCAGGAATAGTTCGAATGGAATGGCCAGCGTGTTCTCCAGACATGAATCCAATCGAGCACGTTTGGGACGCTCTAGGAAGACGAGTTTCTGGCCGCCAACAATCCCCACACTCTCCAAGAACTGGAAAGAGCTCTTCTGGAAGAGTGGGGCAGAATACCCCAACTCGTCATTAATAGCCTCATTGAGTCCATGCATCAAAGGTGTTCAACGTTGCTGGCCGCCCGTGAAAACCATACCCCCTACTGAAAATGATTTTCTTTGAAGAAAACACCCTTTCTTATTCTTTTTTTCTCATATGCACAAATTGTGTTTTTTTCCTTTTGTACATAAATGCGCAATATAGTGCATTTTTTTCTGCCAAACATGTGTAATTTATTCTTATATAACCTACTATGTAGACCATGTATCAATCAGCTAAAAAGTTTCCCAGATACAAAATCCACCTAAAACTGCAATATCCTTTAATTGTTTTGAGGAGTGTATTATTTGGTGATTGAAGACAAATATATACGGCGATCTGAGAAGTTACATTTCTTTAAAAAAAATTCTGGGTCTAAAAATAATTGTTTGATCCGCGGATTATACGCAGGAAATTACGGTAATTAACACAAACCATCTTCATAGTTTCCAATCTGCCGATTTTTTAATACCAGTAAATTCTTACATAAATGGTTGCTTAATTCAATTATAGACATTGTGAGATTATATAAAATATGTAATTCTACATAAAAATATTGGTATGAAAAAATTTGGGAGGCTGGCAACTATGCGTCTTCTTAAAAAAATTAAGCTGTCACAAAATATTTATGTTAAAACTAATGAACCATGGTACAAGGGGTGATCAAATGAAAAGATACGAAAGAACGTAAAGACGTAACAGTTAAATATTTGTATATTCCACCATGGGAGAACGTAGCGAGACATCTCGGGATGCAATTGGAGTCTCTGACTGGGATCGGAGCATGCACGGGCGCCCGCATGCGGAGTAGAGAGCAGAGGCTCTTATCAAAAGCGTTGTCCAAGTGACAGGACGGTGTTCGCGTTGCAAAATTCGACGATTGAGGAACAGCGAGGTGTTATCCGATTTCTGACAGTGGAAGGTGAGAAACCAGCCGCTTTCATTGCTGGATGGTGGCAGTTTACGCGGAGAAATAAGTCTCTGACAAGTCTGTCAGAAAATGGAGTGCCCCTTTTCGTGCAGGCCGTGAGAGTCTGGGCGAAGGCCCGCTGTCAGAAATCGGATAACACCTCGCTGCACCTCACTTGTCGAATTTTGCAACGCAAACGCTATCCTGTCCTCATACGGACATCCGCATCATTTGGACGCCGCTTTTGATAAGGGCCTCTGACCTCTACTGTGCATGCAGGCGCCCGCGCATGCTCCGATCCCAGTCAAAGTCTCCAATCGCATCCCGAGATGTCTCGCTAAGTTCTCCCATGGCGGAATATGCAAATATTTAACTGTTACATTTTTACGTCGTTTCGTACATTTTCATTTGATCATCCCTTGTAGCACATATGCTACCGCTAGTGTTTCCAATTTAAGGAATATTTTAATTCCGATATTTCAAATTCAAACGAAAAAAATAAATTAGCAATATTTTTAAAATTTAATATTAGACATTCCTTCGTTAAATAAAGCAAAATTTATTATTAAAATTATCTCGTGGTAATTCAGATTCTCCTAATAACGGAATTTCTGGAACATAGTCAGTCTACCATGGGATTTAGAGGGTTAAGGAAATCTAATATTTAAAAAATTAATAACTTCTAAGAATTAATAAATTACACAATTAATGTTCTTTTAAGTACCGTAATTTCGGGTGTATAAGCCGCAGCTCAAACAATTCTTTTTAGACCCAGAAATCTTATTTAGTGATTGAAGAGATATATTTACGGCGATCTGACTAGTCATATTTGTTTTTTAAAATTTTCTGGGTCGAAAAAGAATTGTTTGAGCTGCGGCTTATACACCCGAAATTACGGTATTTAAATGATAAAAATAAGCATGTAGTACTGTTCGGGCGTCAGGTTCTCTTATTTTATTTTGTTAATTGATTATTAGGAAACTCATTACTTCTACATTTCCACATATTATTTAAATGATATACTCACTATTTACAAATATTCGTATTACACAAAGGCCGTAACGTGTTAAAGAAGTAAAACCAGGTTCGTTAATTTACTCGAAACAAAGAAATAGAAACTATACACTCAATAAACAAACTGAAGTTACCGAGAATATTATTTATTGAAAGAAGAATATTAATAGATACATGTCCAAAATACTACTACGAAACTATCTTATTAAGTTTGCATTGCAATAAAATGTTTACTGCTAAATAGAAATGATGGAAAGCCTCAAGGTATATCAATGCAATTTAGAAAATAATTGTAAAATATTAAGTGCACGGAAAAATATGAGCTCGCTTACCCAATACCCAGATCCTGGACATCAACGCTTTCTCTGCTCTCTCTCCTCCGATAGAATTTTTAACTTCCCGAAATTCACTAACTCTTTTTCTCAAATCTCCAGTGTTCACTAACTCTTTTTCCACCAAACTCTCGTAGTCACTAACTCTTTTTCCCTCAATTTCTATCTCCCTGGTATTAACATAAAAACACCCTTTTCCACCCTAATATTAACATTATCCAACGAATTTCTTTTGTTTCTTCCAAATATTTCTTCGATTGGATACATCCATATTCATAAATTCCCTAATACTTCTATATTCGACATCTTTTAATAATATTACCCCTTTTATTATTATTATAAAGTGAAATACCATTGCTCGCCCCTTTGCGGCATAGCTTTTGATCTTTACTGATATGTGCGGTCAAGCCCCCTTTGCGGCATAGTCTTTGATCTTTACAGATATTTGTGTGTTGTCGGGAAAATGTACGGATATCTGCTTAGAAATTTGTTCTTATGCAATAAATAAACTTTCGATTCTAGCTAAATGTTTCGACAATACGAGAGACCCTTTCTCGCTTTCTTGCTACTAACAATTATGTTTAAAAATTCTTATTTCACCTGATCTGGGTTACAAAGTCTAGGGATACTTTCGTCAATAGCTGTATCTGTATGGGGTCTAAAATGCCCTTCATTCAGCTAAAATCTGTGCATAACAAAAATGCCTTTGGCAAAATACTTTGTATTGTAGTTTCTCAATGCGGCATCTCTTTGATTCTTTAAGTAAATGATTTTTCCTTGCGCCATCCGAACCTAAAATATTACTGTATCCACCTCCCCACATTCCTTGAAAGAAGCCATTCCATTTATCTGAATTTAGCTTGGAAGGACTGAAATTTGCTGGACATTGTCTCAGCAATATGCGAAAAAGAGTTAGTGAATTTCGGGAAGTTAAAAATTCTATCGGAGGAGAGAGAGCAGAGAAAGCGATGATGTCCAGGATATAGGTATTGGGTAAGCGAGCTCATATTTTTCCGAGCACTTAATATTTTACAATTATTTTATAAATTGCATTGATATATCTTCAGGCTTTCCATCATTTCTATTTAGCAGTAAACATTTTATTGCAATGCAAACTTAATAAGATAGTTTCGTAGTAGTATTTTGGACATGTATCTATTAATATTCTTCTTTCAATAAATAATAATCTCGGTAATTTCAGTTTGTTTATTGAGTGTATAGTTTCTATTTCTTTGTTTCGGATAAATTAACGAACCTGGTTTTACTTCTTTAACACGTTGCGGCCTTTGTGTAATACGAATATTTGTAAATAGTGAGTATATCATTTAAATAATATGTGGAAATGTAGAAGTAATGAGTTTCCTAATAATCAATTAACAAAATTAAGTAAGAGAACCTGACGCCCGAACAGTACTTAAAAATTAAGATTGTGCATTATGAAAAATCAAGACTACTGAGGACCAACGCAGTGCGGTCTCTACATGACAATGTGGGAAGGCTTCTTGCAACACTTAAAAATCTTAAAGTTTTACGTAAATCAAGGTATCTGGCAAAACTCTTGAAGAATCAAGAGACTTTGTAGTATGTCTCGAGAAGGGCTATGCGTGATTCCAAGCTTTGCCCACCTGTAAAAATAGCAACCCGTGTAACTTAACGCCATATAAATTACCTGTGAACAAAGCAGGATAGTAACATACATACTGCTTTCGCTGTATCCGTGTATAAAAATATTGAAAACATTTCTTCAGCAAAAGCGAGTATATGCTACAGACTATCAATTACATTTCATTTAGAATATTCCACTGGACCGTTAGAACATGCGGATTTTCGGATAAACTGACCTTGTCCTCACATAAAACATGTCTGCAAATCCCATACTATAACGATCTATCATTACAATGGTAGTTAGTGCTTCCTTGAGATGTTCTAAAGCTTTGTCGTTTCATAAGCAGTAGTATATATTTCCTGCATTGTTCTTTCTTTTTTCAGTGCAGGATGTTATGCGAGTCACGACCTTCAGTAGAAGAAAGCAAAGTCACATAAGAATTTTGTCTCTTTCGTCCGCTCCATTCATGAAGTAAAAATATTCATTTTATGAAAGAAGAGTTATATATATTTTTTCTTTTTTGTTAATAAGGAGGTTGGCAGAAGCCGATGTTTAAGTGTAATGTCAAACCTGATTTAATTTTGTTTTCTTTATTGCATTTTCAGTTAAATGTGGTTGTTTGAAATATAGCAATACGTATATCAACAATCTCAATTTCAAAATTAGCCAAATCTGTGATATTCCCTACGCAACCCATGGGCTGTAGAGTTAAAACATTTTTTATGTAGACCGCCGCAGAATTCGTACGGCGGAGATGTTAGAAGACCTTTTGGGATTCGAACTTAATATTTGTCACGTCATGTGGTACTTCTATCAGGCTTTGATATCCTAAGAAATTTTCTAGACGAAAATATTGGCACCAAAGAAATTTTTTGTCTGGAAGTTCCAGGACCCGTACAAACCCTGTAGTAGAGGATTGCCAGTTTGGCTTCCATTTTTATTTCGCAATTTCGAATTCATCGTCGAAATTTTAAAAGAAGAATCTTTATTTTAAATAATCACAAAATTTCTGTCTTAAATAAAGCAAAAGATACTATTTTTAATTTTTGGCACGAATTCGAATTATTCCGAATAAAAATGGAGGCCAAACGGACAACCCTGCTGTAGTAGTATATGATAGAGATATATAGTTTAAAAATTGTACAAATAGGATAAAAAATAGTCGCTTGGACAAATGTCCAAGCGACCGTGTCCGAATCCCGTGTTCAAAATTGAAAACACATTGCATCACGACTAGTTTTACTTACTCATCATCATCATTCGTAGTATAGGGTAAATCTTGCAATCATTTTTTTGACGGATTTAATCGTTTCAGACACTGGAGATAACGGAAAACATATTTTCAGATAAAACAAATTTTGCCATCCATCTGTCTGTGTGTGTGTCTGTAAACGTTCTATCCCCCGAACGAATTGAGACAGAGACTTGAAATTCGATATGTATTTAGTATGTAATAATGGGAAGAAGTCTATTGAAGATCAATAACCTCGATTATCTGGAACTATTTTTTTTTCGAACTCTCAAAATATTCGTTCTGATAAAAAATATATAAAAATTTTCGATTTTTTTCTTATTTTAATTAATAACTGTTAAAGGCAATAAAAAGATATAAATTTTGCATAAAGAATGAAATCGATTGGATAATTAGCTATCGAGATATTCACAATTCTATTTTTCACGTACTTCGATATTTCATGACTCTGTATTTCAATTCAAATTTCAATTCAAATATTATATTTTAACCTTCCTACCCTGAATGGGTCTAATCGACCCATAACTATAATTTGTTTTATAGGATTCGGACCAGAACTTTTTCATGAAGAAAGTTAAACGACAGATTCGGAGGAATAAGTCAATTAAATATATTAAAATATTTTAAATAACAATTCTGGTGTGAAAAGTTTTTAATCAAGATTGAGTAAAATTTGAACAGAGCAGGAAGGTTAACCCATTCGTGCCCAGCATCTTTTGCGTAAATTTTATTTGGTTGGCACCACTATTTTTAGAAGATTTAAGTTTAGTTCATTAATCACGAAAATGCATTATTTAAATAAAATAATTATTGCTTTTCTTTTTTACCGGTGTCAAAAACAGTGCTGAATGCCCCTTTTGAAGCGTCCCTAAAAAGGGACGCTAGGCACTAATGGGTTAATTGGAAATGAGACGCTTTATCCGAGTCAGTAAACTGTTTAGTTAATATATTTATCATTTTGGAGTTATAAGGATGCTTTTTTTTACTACTTGATTATTACGTCGATCGAAAAACTGTCGCCAAACTATAAGATTAAATGCCAATAATGTCTTTTCGTAAATGTCGCATGCACTTGACATTAAATACGTTACAAGTGTTTGTATATCATAACTGATTTTTAATTTGACATTTTAATTGTATTTTTATTAATCTAAAAATTATGCCAATTTGCATAATTTACGAGTAGTTTGGCGATCTTTATAATTTGTCGAAATTGGCCGATGGGATAGTTACGTAATATCCGCATTTCCGTAACAGTTATTATGTATTAAAAATATTTGAATATACATTTAAATTTTATTTTGGAATAGCAATGCATTTTATAAATTGTTTACACGTGTTTTATTTTTATATTTTATAGTATATATACCCATGATGGATAAGTATTACGGTGGTCCCCAACGACTAGTTTTGAGCGGAACAGGGCTCCCAAATGGTCCGCCAACTGAACGTCAGAATTTTCTTACAGAAATTTTCCTTTTAGATTTTTCTTGCAAATTAACAAGAAACCACCTTTGGAAGTCAATTTTAGCGCAAAACTATCATGCAATTTTCTGTTAAAAAATGTTGATGTTCAGTTCGCGGACCATTTGGGAGCCCTGGCGGAACTCAAAATCTACTGGGTAGAATGAGCTGTAATTTTGCATCCGCATATTTGGGTTTTAGAAACCAATTGTTAAAAAGTTCTTTTGTTACATATCATATATACATACTTTAAAATTAATTTCAACATACATATATGTATAGATATATTTATATATATTTCAAATTATATATCTATATCTGAGAATTTCACACATCAAGTTTTTTTTAATGTATTTTGGAAAATATTTTAGAAATTTCGTAAAACCATTAAATCATTAAATATATTTTAGAAAGCTTTGGTTTATTAAAATTAATAAACTCAATTGATATCGATAGCAGGGTTTGTCCGGTTATCGTTATTTTCCATGTTATATACCAGTATTTATTTATTTATTTATTTTTCATAGAAAATAAATCTAGGTCAAACAAGCGAAATTTCGCCTTAATTTAATAAGAGATGTTTTTACAAAAAAAAAAAAAAAAAAAAAAAAAAAAAGATTTTGAAAAATTTCAGAGTTATGAAATTCCAGGATCCTTACGAACCACGGATAAATGTTTTGTAGAATGTTTAGATATCTACCAAAATCATTTTTAAAATATTGTTTTAGTATTTTATAGAATTATAATGTAATGTCTTAACTATAAATAAAAGTGTTTTTTAGAATTAAAACTTTTCTATCCTCGTTTTTCATCATCAAGAAAGCTGGACATGGACAGTTACAAATGGAAAAGAAGTTATGCATTTTAAAATATTTTTGTTTTGTACAGTAAAAAATACTTTTAGAACACGATAAAGTAAAGGATATAGAACTTATCATATATTAAATTATTAATTATTAGTCCTAAATTATATTACTGCCAATCGATATATTAAATAAATTTTACAATATTATTTTAATAGTAGTACTGTAAAATTTCATCTGGGCATAACGGGTTAAAAAAGAGCTATCTGCGTGCATATCTCTGTTCGTGTGCTTTGGGCTTCACAGCTCTCGAAATCTTTAGAGAACGAAAATAAAGTCGAATGAAGAAAGCACAAATTATCAACCACATCACGAAGCAATTTAAAAAAGTTTCTTCTCGATAATATTGCTAGAGTTTAGATCTAAGAAATAACGCACATGCTTCTGTGTAAACTAAATGGTCGTAATTCCTTCAGATTGACAAACGTTATCTGAACTTGGGTGCCGTCGTAAAACAACAATAAGAAGCACTGGAATAAAAATGAGCGCAAACAAAAGGCAATGCCAATTACAAGTAAGCATTTACTAAGTTGGATCGTTGAACAATAGTCTCCGAAACAATAGATAGTGTTAAAATCATAAAAGCAGAAGTGTTTAAAGAAATGCCGAAAAATGCTAATTTGTCCTGGAATAACTATCACAGCTCTTTGTTTTAGAAAAAAAAATCTTAAGGTATCAGTAGATTATTTGATATATAAGGTGGTAACATGCATTCAATAGCACCAATGGAGTTTATATCATTTATCTATATCAATATAGAGCTTCAACACTTTAATGATTCAAGGTTGAGTTACGAAATTGCATTTAAGTTTTATCAAGTTCTGATTCGCATGAAAACAATTGTAAACAAAATACAGTAAATAAGAATTAAAATAAAAGTTTTTTGTTTATACCTCATCAGTTAACTTGATCTGAATATAAATTAAAACTTCATTATTATTGTAATGTGTGAGTTCAATATATTCATAGTTTCATACTATTTAAATATCACAATATAATTTCTCTTTCAAATTTATCAACATAAATAGGCTAGAATTCACTTACTTCTTCTCACATGATGTGCATACTGACGATTCGTCTTCTTCATTCACCAGCACCTGAAATTTGTTATAATTCTAATTTTTTTTTTTTTTTTTTTTTTTTTTTTTTTTTGTGAATTTAATGTATTTCTTTGATGTGACGCGGTTCACCGGGATGACTTGAATAAATGCTTTAATTGAGTAAAAATATTAATATGATTTAATAAAATAAATTACTCTAGATTATTATACATGGTAATATTACATATATAAATTATAAATAGGCTGTTTTAAAATAACTACAGGAACATGGCGCTTTTTCGTGCGATTCGTTATACAGCCACCACCTTAATAAAAAACATGCATGTTCTACAAATAACAAAATGTTCAGAGTCCAATTGTAAGGGAAAAAATGCAACCGCCAGCAAAAGTTCTATTGCCTTACATACATTTTAATTAAATCTACCTATCTGCATTCACTCTTAAATGTTTTTTGCGTCTCTGAATGGCGATGACATTTAACATTTTGTTAGCCAACTAGTATCTTATTATTGTCCGAGGTTTACGATTACATAAAATAGAGTTAATCTATCAATTAATTCGCAAGATTTCACAAACATGAAGTTCATAACGAAACGTATAATCAAGGCAACACTAGATACCGGGCTTGCTCATTCCTTTCATGACGTCACAAAAGGTGGCTGAATGACGTCCAGCGATTGGCACAAAACGATGGGTGCGTCACTTTGAGCCCTGTTTTTACCAATCACAGAAAGCGGCCAGCCACCTTTTGTGACGTTGTGATAAGGAAAGAGCAAGCCCGGTATCTAGTGTAGCCCTGGTATAATGTCGAAATTTAGAGGTTTCTCCCACTCCTATTTTTCGGCTGAAGCTGATGGTTGTATTGTTGTTTCTTTTTTTGCAAAGTTTCAAAATGCGGTTTGGGAAAAGGCTTTGTAAAAATGCCCGCAATCATTTTTCTTGAAGGCAATAAATCAATTTTATTTCCTCTTTCTTGTAAATGTTTTATTTCATGGAACTTTACATCTATATGTTACTTTACGTCTATATGTTTTGTCCTGGATAGACCCTTTTCATTTTTACTGAGTTTTTAGGCTGAAATATTGTCTTCACATACGGCTCTTAAGAGCTATTGCGGCAATTCTAAATCGTTCATTATGTTTAATAGCCACATTACCTTTTGTGTTGCCGTTGATGCGGAATTATTTTTGCCTCGGTCGAGGAAGAACGACGCAATTTTGTCTTTTTGATAGACATGATATGACGTTGCTTCCAAGTTAAAAAAAATTCCGGTTGCTGACTTTCGATTCCATGGCTTGTCCAGTCGGCGTCACTGCACGACTTCAATACAGTTTTGACCTATCAATTTTGAATTTCAAATTTTTATAGGTCAAGAGATACCTTATTAGTTTTTCGATGGCAACCCAGTCGGCTATTGGGCAACTCGTTCCTCCTTCACAGTATATTAACTATTGACACAATGTCTGGGCTTGTTAGTGTCGCTGTGTAAAGATTTAAATGTCCATTTACATCCTATGACGCACTTCCCCGGGATTGGTTTGATTAATTTTCACGTTTTGATTTGAGGATTTTATCTCTTCGTTTGTCGCTTCCAGCTATTTATTTTTCATTTCAGTGTCTTTGTTTTTTTGTAAATCTGTGCATGTTTTAGGTTCTTGGGTTAGGCATAAATTTGCTCTATTTCTAAGCGGTTTGGAGTACGCCCATTTTTTCTTTTCGGACCTGCTAGGTTCGGCGGTATTTTGTGGTGGAACAATAATTTGATCTTCATCGACGTCCTTTAAATCGATTTCTATATTTTCGATAGGGGTTTGTGCGTTTTTTTTATTTTCTTTAAAGTCCTTACTTCCTTCGTCTTTAACTCGCTAGTGCAGGATTTTTTTCCCTTTAAAAAATATATATTTGATTCCTTAATAAGCATACATTAAAGGAAAAATACTGAAAAAATTATCACTCTCATATTTTTCAGTATTTTGGATTTTTAAAAAACGTTGCAAAGTGACAACACCATGCATTAGGAACATTCTAAGCATATTCTACGGCACTAATCATTTTTCTATTAATTGTTGGTGCATTTTGCAGCGCAGGATTCTGTTACATATTATTACAAGGCACGAAATTACTTTTGATTTTAAAAGAGTCATTAGGTTTACTGGAGTTTACTAGTTATCAAAATGTTGTTTATGATTTACAGGCTCAACAACTGGATGAGTTAGTCCAACATTAATGCTAATGCTGACCACGAAGTCATGTCCACTTAAAAGACTGGTTAGTTTTTTTTCGCAATAAATATCAAAATTGTACGCAAATCCTTAAACTCCAGGGAAAAAAAAACAATATGCAAATATCAAGCTTCTGTAATTTCGTGTGCAAGTTTTATTGATTTTCAACTGTTATTGGCAGTCCCGTTGCCAAATTGTATATACAAGGTAAAGTCAGTATGTAGGTTTAAAACTAATATGAGATTTCGAGAATTAGTTGTAAATTGTTTCAAAGTAGCATTAACCAAATGTAAGATGTTAATTTAGGATTTATGAGAGACATTTACAAGATGAGCAGCTGAATATCAAAATGGCGACTGTGCTCGAGGTGTGTAAGCTAGAAGAGCAGCAAAGTGTTGTGCGTTTCTTGAGAAAAAAGGACTTCTGGCAAAGGATATCCACAAGGAAATGCTTCCTTCTGAGGTGAAAATTGTTTGTCCCGTCAAGTGTGTGACGCAAGCGCTGCATGTGAGGTACGTATATGACCAAGAGAGTTGTTCAAAGACTTTTATGAAGCATATATTGCAGGGGTGCAAAAATCTAGGCGCCAGCAGGCAGTTTCTCACCACTAAATTTAATTCCTTATTTTTCGTCTATAATTTTGTGTAAAATTCTATAAGAATGCTATTAAATTTTAAGCGAAGAAAATTTTTAAATTTTAGTAGTGAGAGACTGCGCGCTGACGGCTAGATTTTGCACCCCTGCAGTTATTGGAAAGCTCATAAAGAGATGGAAAAAATGTATCAATGTAAATGGGGATTATAAAAAGAAATAAACATGCTTTTCAAATATTTATATTGGTTTCCCTTATTTTATTGGCTTTAGTAACGGACTCACTGACTTGCCTTCGTATTTATATATATATACATGTAAGTGTGTGTGTAATGTATGCATGTGGGTACGTAAGTTCTTTTGGCTAAAACTTTTAGTTAGTTTCAGTTAACATATATCTAAAATTATATGATTCACGCCAGAAATACTAGATACTTTTTTTAACTCATTGAAAACAATTCAATCTGTAATAATTCGAATAACAATTTTTGAAATTATTTAAAATTTTTGGCGTTTTTTTTAACAAAAATAACATTTGCGCAGCAAATTTAGAATGCTCTAGAAAAAAAGTTTTTCCTTTTGTTACTATTATTTTTCTTAAATTACTCAAGTACAATGTAGTTCAAATGAAAGTGATCCGCATATGAAAGATCGGATTTTTATAAAAACTGAAGAAAAATGTTTATAGTGTCACCCTATATACTTTTATCTGCATCACCCTGCATATTATATAAAGCTAAGACAAATGCAAATCATATTCCCTGTCATTAGACATATTTCTTCCATTGTGCTATAAACATGATAAAGTGGCATCCTTTATTGCATAGAAGTAGGTGGATCATTCCAAAATTAAAGCACCCTTTGGTGTCCCGACACTTTGTATTGCTATATTTTCTAAAATTTTGTTTCAAAATTAAATTTAAATATTGGAAAATATATTTTAAAGATATTTTTCTTTAATGCAATTTTTAAATTTGAGATAAATTCCATTTATTTTTATTCAAATAACTTTCATAATAATTGTGTCCTGTAAAAAGCCATGTCCCAAGAACAATTTTTACTTTTTAAACCCTATTTTTTGTACTATATGTATCGTTTAAGTTATCTTTCAGGATATTTTTTATGTCTTTGTAGTCTTTATATTATCCCTATATACTTTAAATATTTTTTGTAAATATTTTTCTTCATTTAATAAGAAAAATTCCCGTGTCCCTTAATTTTTGTCCCCTGTGTTACCGCCACTTTTTTCTTTCTATTAAAATAAGAATTTGCAAGCTAAATGTTGTTAACAGCAGTCATTCACGTACTTTTAGAGTTAGCATTCATCCTAGGTAGTCATTTTCCTCATTTGTTAAATTTTGAAGACTATTATCTAAGTAAAGGTGATTTTTGAAGGTGGGTGTGTTTTTTGTGTGTCCCCTGTGTTACTATTGATTTATTTCGATTAATTATTAATTTTCTAGTTTATTGGCATTTAAGTTGTAAGTCTTAGTTAAAAGAAAATATTCCATCTAACTTTACATTGTTTCTATGAAAATAGTAATACATAGGTGATAATTTATTTCATTTTGTCTCCTGTGTTACTAGTCCCCTGTGTTACCATGATATTGGTTGATATGTTGTTAAGAGACAAAAAACCCAAGTTTAGAAATGAAATGCAAGAGAATATCCTGTTTTTTAATGCATTTGTTGGTCTGTATCAGAAATACATTTTTAATTAATACATAAGTACACTTTTAAAATTGTTACTTTTTTTATGTTCAATTAGGATGTCCCCTTTGTTACTCTATTGTCCCCTATGTTACTGACATTTCCTTTATCAGAACAAAAGCGAAAAAACTTTCTTATGAATCAGTTTTATAATATGCACTGGCTAATATTTATAAATAAGTTTTACTATAATTTTATTATATTAGAGTAATTTTTACCAAGTTATATAAAGTTTTATACAGGGAGAATGAAAAAAGGGTAACACGGGGGACATAATATGCCTATATCATGAAAAAATAAATACATAAACAAAAAACTATATGGCACTGAATAAGAGCATTTATATCAAAGTGTTAATATTGTAAAAGGAATTTTCTATTTTAATAAGAAATAATGAGAAGATTATTTAAAATATGGTAACACAGGGGACATTTTTCAGCCAATGTGTCTGTGTTTCTAAGTGTAGTGATAAATATTTTTAAAAAAGTGTGCTGCTGATATTCAATTTCTACTCTTGAATATGTATACAACCCTCTCAATGATATTTTTATTTCATTTTAAATGAAAAAATTTTTGAAAAAAAATTTCTCAAAAGGGACCTTTATTTTTGGAATGACCCAGGTATATTTCGAGAATATATCATCTATAATTGGAGAAAAGTTCGTTTACATTTTTAGTTATAATCCAAAAGAGAGGAAATAGTTAAATAAAAAGAGAGAGAAAGTGATTAAGTGAGCGAATAAAACAGAAAAATGTAGTAATTAAGTACTGCCTGTAGTCTTTTTTAGGTGTCTTCAATTATCCCTTCAACATCAATTGGGCTGTCTCCAAATATCGGAGTTGAGCTCTGATTATTATATAATAGGGTTCAGTAATAAATTCTGTTTCATTCTTGAAGCAAATGACCTTCGCATTTTTGTGTAGAGGAGGCTTGTCCAGGTTTCCAAGCAGTCCTTTTTACAGAAGCATACATAATATTTACTCCTGATGTGCCTTGAAATACTATATATCACGACAATACGTCGTTCTTTGTAATTGTTTGTATGCAGCTCAACGATATGTTATTGACATCCTTTGGCCGTTTGCATTATACATATTAGCACGTTAACATAGAGCCATTTTAAAACACGATAATGCCTGGTGCCATATAAAGTGGCGGTCAAAAGTTTCCGACCAGTTAGTTTCTCCGATTTACTTACCAAAAAGTTTAAACAAAGAAGCAAAATTGCTTCAAAAGTTAGGAATATGTGAATGACCTCTGACCACGTGATCATTTTGATTGGATAGTGAAGATGCTTCATGCAAAGGGGTAGAATTCGAAGTTCGCTTGTGCAAAAGTTTCCGGCCACTTATCAATCTTTAGTTTTTTCTATCGTTAAAGTGCTTTTTGTTTGTGTTTATGAATGAATCAACGTGTATAGCATAGTTTAAATTCAAAATTGAAAAGCTTGACAATTATTGTTCGTAAATGTAGTAATTAGTTTGTCGCTATAAGGCCAATCTTCTCGAGATATTGCGGCAAAGTTATGGATCGGTAAAATCGACTGTAATTATAAAGATGGCCATGGCCTTCAGGACTTTCAGAGGTTCGGGAGACTCCGGAAAATGATTATTGCTGTCGGCAGAATTATCAGGCAAAAAACAGTTGAAAACCCGCATGAAAATTCCGTTGCAATATATTGCGATTTACGGAATGAAAATATTGCTGAAATAAATTGGTCTACCGTGTCAAGATGCTGACATGATACAGAACTTTTTGGAAGAGTCGGTGTTCAAAATTTTTTCATAGGTTAAAAAAAAAAAAAAAAAAAAAAAAAAAAAAAAAAAAAAAAAAAAATTAACGTACCCAACTGACGTTTTCCAAAAAACATAAAGTCTGGTCAAGTGAAAACTGGGCAAAAGTACTATTTTTCCATCAATCGAATTCGAAACGGTTTTGAAAGTGATGGCAGACACAACGTCCGATGACCTAACAACAAAAGGTATGATTTGACCTATAGTTTCTTCGACCTATAGACGAAACTTACCTATGTTATTCGTACAATGAAGCATGGCGGAGGACATGTTATGCTGTGGGAAGAATTTTCTTCAAAAAGTGTCGGTCCGTTATTTGAAATCCACAGCCAGATGAATGATACAATGTATAAGATATATTGCAAGGTCATTTTCTGCCTTATTGGAGAAAAACATTTGGTTGCAACTCTTTTTCTTAACATGATATCGATATGCGAATATGATACGAATAATGTATGCAAGCCTCGACAAGCAATGGTTTTCGCACAAAAAAATTCGTTTTTGAAATGCCCAGCTCAAACACCCAACATGAATCCAATAGAAAATCTTTGGAAAGAAGTTGGCAAAAGTCTGCGGAACTATAAATATTCCAACTCAGCCGAAATTTCCTTAAAATTGCAAGAAATGTGGATAAAACGTACTATAGACGATCTTTAACCGTTGATTGTATAAATGTCACGTTGCTGCGCCGCAATACTTATTACTAAAGGTAATAAAATAGTCATACGATAAAATACTAATTGTAAATGTTGTTGATCACTGTAATTTTCTATTACAATACCACTTTTTTACAAACTTGTGAAGGTGGCCGGAAACATTTGAGAACATGCGTTTTCCTTTATATTCAATTTTGTCAATTAAATTTATTGATATTTACATGTTCTTCCATAAGTAAGTTCTTAACTATTATGACAATAAAATGTATAAGTATCATTTTGCCATTCCTCCTCATATGGATATACTTAGAAATTAAATGAAAATTTTTTGCTGGCCGGAAACTTTTGACCGCCACTGTATACATGTGGCATATCTCTAGATTACTTCCATGCTATTAAAATTATTCTAGTTACGTTATCTGGTGTTTCTCGAAGCGACCACGTATGAGGCATAACATGTCCTATGACTCGAACACCCAACTAGATTTCAGATCTGAAACAAAATCGAGGAATTCTCAGAAAATCTATATCATGCATAATGAGATTGGGACTAGCAATCATTAGATACACGTATAAAAGCATGCATTGCATCAAGAAGAGGTTTCTCAAATTATTGATATGAACATTTGATGTACACTGCATTGAGAAAATCTGAAAATTAAATTGAAATAAATTCATCGACAAATGGATATTTAATGGTAATAAATACATACATTTTCTTCGTTTTCATTCATGTTGACCGTTTCAATTTTTTCCAATTTTTCCTATCTTAATCTGCATCGGAAAGGGCATAGCCGGATAAGCTGGGAACATGCAATTGGAAACATGCCTTTCAATCAAATTTCTTGATTATTTTTCCCATGTGTGGCTACTTATCTGACAATGTGTTTCACCTATTATCACCTTATAAATATTGATATTTTATGAGATAAAAAAGTTTTTTCGATTTTTAAAAAACTTCATTTTCTCGAAAACTATTGAACCGAATTAAATGTTATTAATTAAGTTTATATAAGAATCAAAGGTGCATAACTGGGAATTTTTGTATAATTTTCTGATTGTAATAAATGTATGAAAAAGCGATTTAAAATTTTACAAAAATAAAAATATCATATAGTTGTCCGAAAATTGCCATTTTCTTGTAAAAAGTTACTCATGTGTGCCCAAATATTATATAAAAATTCTAAAAGTTTGCGTTGGGTACTACATATAAATATTTACAAAAATGTGCATAAAAATTATTAAAATTCATTTAAAGGCGTTATTTGGGGCGGAGCTACTCATCTACAACACCTGAAAATTTTTTGGAATATACACTTACAGAATTGTTGTATTTTAAATTTTAATGAACACATGGGCACCATTCTCAACACTGACGATACGGTTTCGATATCAAAATTTGTTGTTGGTGTTCGATAAAACAAATGGGAAGAATATTTTCGGACTAGAAACAAAACTGCATTCTTCGATTTCCAAATGTAACGACAATGATCAAAAACAATTTAAATTAAAATGTTTTTTACAGTTTTTCTATAGATAAATTAAAGTTAGTAGTTTCAAGGTTTAAAGCACACTGGTATGCTCTGTTTACCATCATGCGAAATGCATAAGTAGTCATTAACTGCCGCGATCAAAAGCTGATTTATTGTAATGAATGATTTCTATTTGTCACGATGTCAACTGAAAATGGCAATCCGGAATATAATTGTTGTGGAACTTTATTGGAAACAAAATTGTGGCTACAGAAAAAAATAAGCTTTTATTTTTATGTATAAAATAATGCAATGCATTATCACGTGTCAGCTGCTTTTCTCTATAAATGTCACTGTTCTTGGAAGTGAAGCCTAAAGCACTGAACACGACTATTTATATATGCATATATATTTATAATATATTCGCAAAGATATAGCTATGTCTTTACTATATTTTAATCTCCTGGTAGTTTTTCCACTGTGTTTTTGGGCTAAAATTTATTTACGAAAAAAAAATATTTTAATTTATTTAAAAAAAAAATTTTTTTTATTTTATTTTCAAATATTAAACGGTTCAAAATTACAAAAGTGAACTTCTTAGTGCAAAATATCATAGATGTTGTCAGTATTTTTTAACCATTTGAAAAATGGTTGTTGTTTTCGGGAGAATGGACCCGATGATGTTACCACTTTTGAATGATGTTACCACTTTTGAATGATGTGGTCACTTTTGAATTTAAATTAATTTCTTTACTTTTAGAAGAGTTTTTATTTGAATTTAAATTAAATTCTTTACTTTTAGAAGAATTTTTATTTGAATAGTAAATTAAAATGGTTAAAATCATTGTAATAAAGGAGAAAACTAACAAATTTAAAAATGGGTAGACGGAAATTAACAGATACGGAAAAAGCCGAAGCCAAAGAAATGAATGAACGTGAATATCGCATTCAATGATATTAAACACAGTCAACATGTATAAGTTGCTTATTAGTTTGGCGATTCGTATCATTTGGCGAAATTGGTCGACGGGATAACTGAGTAATACTGTATTTGGTTTGGCGCAAAAACGTCTTTCAATGCAGAAAATGATAAAATCAAAAGATTATTGAGCCGCTGAAAACCAATTACGTGTTGAAAGGCGATCACGAAAAAGGAAGCAATTTAATGCCGAACCGATTAATTGTAAAACATCATGTCGCCAGGGCGACCAATCCACTAGCCATGGCGTTTTACTATCGGTCGGTTCTAACCAGGAAAATTTGAGTGCCAATAGTGATTCTAACAAGCCGGAAAATGTTATAGCTATTACTCTTGATTTTCCACCACCTAAAAAGAAAACTAAAAAGCAATCGGCTTGGGAAAAACTGGGAAAAAACTTTTTTGATTCGATGTCTGATGGACCCATTCACAGATGCATGTGCTGCGATCGATTTTGGTTTAAAACCTCCATCACCAAAATTCTGCTCTGTAAAATCAAACAATATATGCCAAAGTCTTACAAGTATAACAGTATATGCCAAAGCTGTATTTTAATAATGATTACTTTTGCACCAACAATGTTAAATAGTTTGAAATGTTTCTTTCGTCGCCAACTTTTATGCTTGGCGACAATAGAGTGATATAACTTAAACGAACCGTACCTTCAAATTGCAGCATGTATAAAGTCATTTATAGCAGTGGCACGGATAATACACAATAAAACAACTGGTATTTAGCTTAAAATGATAGATGAATGTATCGAGTGAAACATTTTTCAAATGGTTGGGGTAATTTCTTAAATTACAATTATTTTTTTTAACCATTTGAAAAATGGTTGTTGTTTTCGGGAGAATGGACCCGATGATGTTACCACTTTTGAATGATGTTACCACTTTTGAATGATGTGGTCACTTTTGAATTTAAATTAATTTCTTTACTTTTAGAAGAGTTTTTATTTGAATTTAAATTAAATTCTTTACTTTTAGAAGAATTTTTATTTGAATAGTAAATTAAAATGGTTAAAATCATTGTAATAAAGGAGAAAACTAACAAATTTAAAAATGGGTAGACGGAAATTAACAGATACGGAAAAAGCCGAAGCCAAAGAAATGAATGAACGTGAATATCGCATTCAATGATATTAAACACAATACGCGTACTTAAACAATCATAAAGTGATTTTTATTTCTTCTTTTGCTATTTAAAATAAAAATTTAGTCAACATGTATAAGTTGCTTATTAGTTTGGCGATTCGTATCATTTGGCGAAATTGGTCGACGGGATAACTGAGTAATACTGTATTTGGTTTGGCGCAAAAACGTCTTTCAATGCAGAAAATGATAAAATCAAAAGATTATTGAGCCGCTGAAAACCAATTACGTGTTGAAAGGCGATCACGAAAAAGGAAGCAATTTAATGCCGAACCGATTAATTGTAAAACATCATGTCGCCAGGGCGACCAATCCACTAGCCATGGCGTTTTACTATCGGTCGGTTCTAACCAGGAAAATTTGAGTGCCAATAGTGATTCTAACAAGCCGGAAAATGTTATAGCTATTACTCTTGATTTTCCACCACCTAAAAAGAAAACTAAAAAGCAATCGGCTTGGGAAAAACTGGGAAAAAACTTTTTTGATTCGATGTCTGATGGACCCATTCACAGATGCATGTGCTGCGATCGATTTTGGTTTAAAACCTCCATCACCAAAATTCTGCTCTGTAAAATCAAACAATATATGCCAAAGTCTTACAAGTATAACAGTATATGCCAAAGCTGTATTTTAATAATGATTACTTTTGCACCAACAATGTTAAATAGTTTGAAATGTTTCTTTCGTCGCCAACTTTTATGCTTGGCGACAATAGAGTGATATAACTTAAACGAACCGTACCTTCAAATTGCAGCATGTATAAAGTCATTTATAGCAGTGGCACGGATAATACACAATAAAACAACTGGTATTTAGCTTAAAATGATAGATGAATGTATCGAGTGAAACATTTTTCAAATGGTTGGGGTAATTTCTTAAATTACAATTTTATTTATTTATTTTTTTTTTTTTTTTTATTTCTTTTAACTCATATTACGTACCTTTCGCTAATATTTATCAACAAATAAAACAGCCACAGAAATCTGCCATTAGAATAAACAAAAATTGCTAGTAGCGTATATATTGAATAAAAAGTTGTCTATTACCACACATTATCGATATCCCAGAATTAATAGAACGCATTGTGATTTAATCATAGCTATATAACATCCGTATTAATTTTAGTACAAAAAATATATTTAATAACTTATTCTTATTATTCTTCGTTAAAAGTGGTGAAAATGTTTCAATAAAAATCATTATAATAACTGGCGTTACATTTCGATATCGAAGAATGTTAGTGTTTTCCAAGCAAAAATATTTCTCTCTACTGTCTCCGAAAGAAAACATGAGTTTTCGATATCGAAATAGTATCGAGAGCTTTAAAAATTATAGCCTATATACTTCATGAAATCTAAAATACATCAATTGACACATCGTTTGTTGACGTTGCTCAAAAAAGTCTTCGGATATCGAAGTTGAGTAGCTCCGCCCAAAATAACGCCTTTAAATGAATTTTAATAATTTTTATACACATTTTTGTAAATATTTATATGTAGTACCCAACGCAAACTTTTGATATTTTTATATAATATTCGGGCACATATGTGGAACTTTTTACAAGAAAATGGTAATTTTCGGACAACTATAAGATATTATTTTTATTTTTGTAAAATTTTAAATAGCTTTTTCACACACTTATTACAATAAAAAAATTATACAAAAATTCCCAGTTATGCATCTTTGTTGCTTATATAAACTCAATTAATTGCATTTAATTCGGTTCAATAGTTTTTTAAAAATAAAGTTTTTAAAAAATTGAAAAAACATTGCTTATCCGGCTATGCCCTTTATTTACAAACACTTTAACGCATTATCGTGGCAAATTCAATTTACGTTGTTATGGTAATGTTTTTTATTTTTATCATGATGGAGATTTTTCTAGAAGTTTGTCATTGAACTCCTATAAACAAAAAAAGCAGTCTTTTTTCGAGCATTGTTAGTTCTTTCGTAAAATATGTTGAATACATTTATTTATAATCAATAAATATATAAGAGTCAAAACTGGAGTATAACAATAAGTATAAAATGCAAAATGAAACGAATATATTTATGAACTAAAAAATACAAATTATTTTTTTTGTTAAAAAATACAAGTTATTTTTTATTTAAAAAAATATATCATCTACATATATATTAGAGATGAACAACCAATGGCTCGCAGGCCACCAAGGTACCATTATTATAATGTAGAATATTTTCCCCCAATTAAATGGCAGAAGCTTTGCTGTTAAATAAGTCAAACATTACCTTTCAAATATTGTGAAAGCAAACACTTTTCTGGTAAAAGGTTATGCAGCACCTGAGTTTATATACATATATATGTTATAACATAGATAAGATGCTGTATAAACTTATCAATTAGTTTATTTTCTGCCTCAAATAACACTTCAAATAATTAGAGCCCCACCCATCAGAAATATCTTTATACTAAATTAGATATTGATTGGAATGTTATTTTGAAATAAGCACTTAAAATAATAACTCATCAGAAATTTAAGTTAAATTAAATATTAGATGGTTACTTAAGCTATAAATTGAATTAAGTTTCCTCATGTTTGGCAGTTATGTGATTTAGAGCAAAGTAAAGCCGTTATGTGAAAGGACACATTCCAGTAAATGTCAAAATGTGTATATTTGATAGATCATAAATCATAATTTAAAAATTTCTGTAGCTGACACTCATTAATTCATAAATATTATTCCTCAGAAAACATTCAGATTTTTGGCAGCCTCCAACCAGTAGCCATTGTGATAGAACTACGAGAAATAATCAAGGTATAATACAGTATTTTTTACCCAACAGTGTGAGTGTTTTTTAAGAATGTTAAATCTAATGTTAAAACCATATGAATTGATTTTATCAAACTAAATAGGCAGTATAAGTATAAAAAATGATGTAAAACAATTCTTATTCATACAATATAATACAATAGGTTTTGGGATGTGTCAATCCCAAAACTTTCTTCTATCTCATATGCTAACACTTCGAAATTCACTATTACAGTGCCAAAAATAAATGGCAATTTATGCTCATCATAAGGATTCTAAAGATATGAAAGTCCTTGTCTTGGATATTGAGGTATGACTATCGCTAAAGTATAAATCCTGCAAAATACAGCATAGAACTATCATCTGTTGGGTTGGTTGGTTGGCTGTGTTTATGACGACCAAATATCACCACGAGACATATATGCCCTGCCACACTTGTTCGGTGATTTACACTAAAACCTAATCTACACTAAAACCTAATGGTGGGATACATTATATCCCACCTAAGTTTAATTAGGATTCGCACCAGAAAATTTTTATTAGGTTTTACTTTTATAGCTTTGGATGAAAAATGTTGAAAAAAATCGTTTCCGTATTTCGATGTAAAATTTTAACAAACTTCCGGTGGGAATTCAGTATTATAGAAAATTAATTGATTGGACCCTCAAAGGGTAAATTGATGTTTCGGAACAGGCCTCGTAATTCAGCGAATTTTCTTTAAAATCAAAATCGCGAAGCACAATTCTAAAATAACATACTGAAAAGAGAATCTGGGAATCAACGAAAACCGTATGTAATGTTACAAGCTCTCTGGTTCTAAAATATAAACAGGTGCATCATGTTTTAATGTTCCAGTCATTGAATAACAATTTCAATTCATGATAAATTGGGAACAAACCGTTTAATTCAGTGGTTTTTCTTTAATTACAAAATCACGACGCTCAATCCTAAAATAACATACTGCAAATGATGTTTGTCTTTTAAGAAGTTTTTAAATTGCATGTTGTTTTTCAAGGATCCAATAAAAATAAAAGAGCCAATTACGAGTTTCTTTGCAAGTTATAGTAATAAAAACATCGTAACAAGTGCATTGAAGTTTGATAACGCAGAGCATTCCTAATGTAAAACTTTTTATATCATTCATTAGCTTTATTTTCGAAGGCCTAAAAACTTAACTGCTTCCTTTAGCTACTAATGAGGTAATAAGCATTGGAAACCATTTGTAATTTTGCTATTGTTATTAATATTTTAATACTTGAATAACAGTCAATGTAGAGATCGATAGTATCATTTACCAAAATTTCAAAGTTTTTCTTTAAGCTTATTTCTTTGAAGTAAATACTTAGAAGTTTAAAGCATGTCTTGTGAAATCTGGTTATTAAAGAGGTTTCAAAAGTATAATGTGAATTGAGAGACCAAATTTCGTGATTTCATGAATGAAATGATGATTTGTAAGAATTGTTATAGTTGATGAGACAGTTCGGTCCAAATAACCGTATAGCATAATGAGAATCATGCATTGATTTGCATAAGCATCATTTGAGCTAAGTGACAAATGTTAAATTTTTTATGCATATCTTCCGTAATGAACTTCCACAAGGAAAAAAAATACAGTAGTCAAATGTTTTCCCTGATTCTATCGAATATTCAATTAAAATATTTTCCTCAATAATATGCGAGTAGTCAAGATAAAGTATGTATAAGGCTATTGCAATTTGATGAAAAAAAATAGTATATTTCAGGCGATGTTTAAAATAAAACTTATGTTTAAAAGTATGTGCATAATGTATTAAAATTATGTTTAAAAAACAAATGTTAAATCCATAATAACTTTTGATATTATACCATTATACCTTTTATGTGTAAGTAGTTGGTTCTTTATTTTTTTAATAGATTTATTGGATATCTATTCTTCTCTTCTGGTTAATCTGTACATTTATTTGAAAGAATTCGTTTTAGAGATAATGATTTTTTCTCCATAAAAATTTAATTTACATTCATAGACACTCTGAAATTACTTGTATTCATATCATTTGTTTTATTTTAATTTACCTTAAAATATACATTTATGTTTTATTTACAATAAAAACTGTATAAAATAATTGTATGAACAAATACTAAATCAAACAATTTAAAACATTCTGGTTTCGCTTTATTGATATTTTTACGGATTAGTTACATTTTTTTCGTTGCGTAATGACAAAAAAAAAAAAAAAAAAAAAAAAAAGGTCATGCAAACAGACTCTAAATTTTTTTTGCTGTTTAAAAGTTCTTAAAGAAAACGACAAAGTATAAATCTATTTTGATATAAATCTTTCATAAAACGAGCTCTGAATATATCATTTCAAGTTCAAAACAATCAAATTTACCTTTCAAGCGAGGGAGACAAAATATCAACTTTCATACGATGTAGTATCTTGAACAAAAAATTCTTATACCATTGATCGAGCTTTTAAAGTATATCGAACCGTTTTTCTATGAACATGAATGGTTTTTATGTGTTTTAAAATTGCAAAATGCCCTCAAGAGTTTCTATCATATCATCTGTGTTGGAACTGATGGATAAATGAAAGAGTTAACAGAACAGGAATCACCATGATGATCCTTTCTAAAAAAAATATTTAAGTTAAAGATTGTGACATAGTTGATTCTTCACTTAAGAAAATCGTATTTTAATCTTCTTATGAATAATAATAAAAAGCTAATATTGCGTTTTGTTTGTTTTCTTTATTTTATTCTCCTTGGGTTTTTTTCAAACAATTTGGGGGAAATTGCACTGCTGAGTTTTTAAAAAAATATACAGTTGAATAAAAAAAAAGAGAGAGGGAGAATATTTTTTTCATAGCTTCTCAACAGCTTCAATAGCTTCTCAATAGGAAATTGTCAGATTTCAGTGTTTCATAGATTAAAAAAAAGCTAAGTTGTAGTCTTCACATCCAAATTGTACCAAATTCTGAAATTTAACGAACATCTAATTTTGATATCATATTTGCATTTTTCCTTAAAGTTTAACGTAGATGAAAATGCATGTGGTTTCTCTTTCTCTCTCTTATTGTGTTATAATTATTACTATTTTTTTGTCGACTTTACACAGACTACATTAGGGTCTTTAACCTGTGATCCGCAAGCCAGCAACTTACCACTAGTTTAATATAGGAAAAATTGCCTTATGTAATCCTCTAATGTCCACGGTAGCATATATGCGACCGCCAGTGTTTCCAATTTAGTGGTTGTTTTAATTCAAATATTCCAAATTCATATCATAAATTTAAAATAGCAAAATTTTCTTTGTTTAATAACAGACATTCCGTCATTAAATAAAGAGAATTTTATTATTGAATTTTTTGAGAATGAATTCAAGTTATCTGACTTATGGAATTTCTAGAAAGCATTCTATCATGAGAATTAGAGGGTTAGAGACTGAATTTTTACTATTTTTAAGTTATAAGGCGAAGATTGCTTTCTGTAAATATGTGGTGGCAAACGGGTTTCAGGAAAAAAGATTGTAGGTGAAAAGGTGACTATAAAGAAATTTTTTCCGTTTATAAGATTTGAATAAAGTACTGAAAGTTAAAAATGAGGTATTTCTTTTCCAAGAATATGCATGATCTTGAAAATGAAAAAAATATATACAAGCATGTGTTCTGCTGAAACTGACGAATAAATGAAAGCGTTTACATAAAAGGAATTGTCATGATAAACCTTTCTAAAATGTAAGTTAAAAATGGGCTGGGTTTCAGTCTTTATTTAAGAAAATGACATTTTATTCTTCTTACGATGAAATTCAAAATGAAAGGCATATATATTTGCGTTATTTTGCTTACTTATTCTGTTTCGAAAATTTTTTAATTTTACAGATATTTTAGAAGAAACCTCGTTGCCCTTTTTTTATTGCTGAAAGAAAATAAAACTGTTTATTATAGTTTATTAACTGACTATTATAGTTTACGTAGTGAAAGGAAAACATGTTCTTATTTATTTTATAAATTTCAAAGATTGTGTACAGCTATCTGTATACGCTCCATGTAAACGTCTTTATTTACACTAAAAGTATTCATACGATAATCATCCAATACTGTTCACAGCATGACAATTTTAATGCTGCCAATGATAGTTCTGACTATTATTTTCAATTCTCAAATATTTTAAGGAAGAGTTGGAGAAAAATAGGGATTTTTGACGGAAAAGTTCGCGCAGAGCTATATCTGTAGAACAATGGGTCCAAGCGAGTAATTTTTGTTTATTATCACTCCCACGACCGATAGCTATCAAAATAGATTCTAATTCAAACATGCTTTTCGTCCGAGGTGAAAGGATGATGATTCTGTCCTGTATCAGATTGTAATCGTTACGGGATTATCTAATGTTCTTGTTCAGTTATGGAAGCAGACATTCTATGAGCATATCCAACTACAGAATGCTCATTAAATAGCAAACATACCTAAAACGACAAGATAGCTTTGCCTGATCCTTTGATACGTTAATCTGATTACAGTCGAGACAGGCGCGGGAAAAAGTTGCAGGAGATGCTTGTCGTATTCTTCGAGGCGAATTTTTTAGGTTGTTTTATACAAAATTTACAGAAACTGTTCACAGAATCATTACCGAAAAAAGACCCAAAGAAATAGTTTCTGATTTTCATCGCCCCATTCGGTATGCCTTACGCATTACAGTGGTTTCTGAAAATTAAAAAAGGGCCATACACTTTCTTGTTGTTCACACTTTGTATTATTTCTATCATCTTATCAATAGCACTTTCATTTTCGAGTATTTTTTTAGCACCAAAAATGCCTTACTCATGACGTTTTAAAGATTCTCCCTCCTGCCATGTAAATCGGAGGCTAATGGAAATATTCTACAATGAAAGTAAATTTCTGTTGCAGATTTCATTAAGAGTTTCTATATTAGAAATGATGAAATTCTTACTGTACTTAATTCAGTATTGAATCGTTGACTATCATTCATAAACATTCTGCATTTTAATCTGCTGAATATTGGAATCAACAAAACGCTTTTATTTGAATAAATAAGACTAATGGATTATATGAAAGGGATTTTTTAAAATGTACTACAAGAAATAACTATGAATCAGTTCAGTAAGTATATGCGTATTTCATATTCAAGACTATTCTTTTTAAGTGCGCGTTTTTGGAATCATTAAATTGCTTAACTCTCATGCACTAAACTCCAAACGATTGTAAGTGCAAAAAAGATGTTTTAAGATATATACCCGTTACTGGCATATGTGTTATGTAGTATGGTGAATATAGAGACAGAATTTATTTTTGAAGTCGTATATAATTCAATATCATGGACAAAATTAAATGTGAGTTCAGACTCGTTGGATTGTCCAATCTACAAGATGTTGGTTGCACTTGATGATTTTCATTTATGAATGATCATATGATTACTACTTCTATGGGCAGAACGATTTGATACCTGACTCCAGTGAGAAATGTGATCACGCACTTTAATAATAATAAAGGTGTGATACGTACTAATTCATGAAAAATCTAAACTAGTGTTGTTCAATCTTTTACCATGAAAGCTATTTGCCACCAAAATATATCAAAGGCAAAGTTTGTGTCATTAAATAAGGCAAATTACTCTGTATAAAAATAGCTCATGTTTGGTGCCTCAAAAGCTAGAGAAAAGCTAAACAGATTATCAGCGTCATTTTAACTTCTTCAGACCCGAAGGCAAATTAACATGGCCCCCTGTTTTAAGTAGAAGTTCCGAATTCAAACCAGAAATCACGAAATGCAATTTTATATTCATTTAATGATATAGATTTAATGCTTAACAAAAGCAAAAGCAATTTATTTAAAATTTCTGGTAAGAATTTGGAATTTCTGAATATAACCTCCTGTGTTGAGAAGTATCATATGTGATACTACTGAACCGAGGAGAATATATACAGGATGATTCTGAATTCATGGTAAAAACTTTAAAGATTGTTACAGGGCACTGTAAAAATCATTTATTATACAGGAATGTACGGACGAAAGTGACGCGTTAAGGTGCAAACACCAGGGGGTCAATTTGGCTCTTTTTCTTCATTTGAAAATTTATCATTTATACTAGAAAATTTCTACATAATTCTTATCTTTATTTAAAGATACTTCGACAGACATTTCATGATTACACAAAGAAAAAATTCTTCTTTGAAAATTTCGGCAAGAAATGGAAAATTTTGATTTAAAAAAAACACTATTCTTATTTCTCTGCACGTATTTCCTGTTTCTTGCTGAGTTCACAGTTTTCAAAGTTTTTTTAATGAAAAAGTTTCAATTTCACAACGAAAAATTTCAAAGAAAATTTTTTTTTTTTTTTTTGAGTAAACATGAAATGTTTGTCTTAAATAAAGAAAAGAATAGTATAGGGGATTTCTGATATGAATGAGAAATTTTGAAATAAAAAAAATGGGCAAACTAGCCCTTTTATTGTTTGTACCTCAACGTGTTACCTGCGCCTTACATTCCTATACAATAAATGATTGTTATTGTGTCCTCTACCAACCCTCAAAGTATGTACCATTAATTTAGAATCATCTGTAGGGGGAACTGGGGTACATTGATACATGGGGCACATTGATACACCCCCTCTACCGCTCACTGGGTCATTACAGGAAGTTTCACAACAGCTCCAAAAGATGATGCTAGTGTGTTCAACTACATACAGAAAATCTTGGAATGATTCAGTAGTTTGGTGAAATGGGACGGGTGATTTATTGTTTTTGTTGTTCAAAAGTAAATATGAGTTGTACAATTGAAATGCTATTATACAACTGTTCCAGTATTTTCAACCAAAATGAATACTCTCCCGGGTAAGTACAGCTACTCTTTATCAGTTCTTCATTATTTATTGTTAGATATATTGTGAAGTGTTGGATTTGAGACTCATTTTATTCAAAATCGCTGTATGGGGCACATTGATACAGTCTATGACGGGGCACATTGATACAGCCTAAATCCTTTAATAGTTCATATTTTCATTATCTTTTATTATTTTTTTTACCATACACTCCTTAATCCAACCTTTTTTTTCACGAAAAATTTCTAATATTAGTTTTTATTGAAGTGAAATAGCTCTAATTTCTTTATATTAGAACATTTTATAGTATTTTTGAAAACAGAAGACGTAGGAACTTACCCAGCATCTAGTGCTTGTAGAACTAATATAATAGAAAAGGACGCCATTCTGGCAAATCTCGAATTTATATCGATTCTCCAGAGAAAAAAGTATTTTCGACATGCGAAATGTTAAGTAAGAGAAACAAACTGCAGAACAGAAAATGATACTTATATTATAAACAGAATTTTTAATATAATTATCCTTTATTTTATGTTTATGAACCTATTTATAAACAGAAAAACTGGTAATTTTTTCATCTTTCATAAGAAAGAAGATAATGCTAGGGTTGAAGTGCTAGATATGACAAAGTTACCACAGCCAACAATCAGACAAGAAACAGCCAGAACATCAGTCATAATATATTTAATTTTGATTGCTTTAATATTGCTTAAAAATAAATTGTGGGTGATTTGAATTTTTATAAATAAATATAAAAGGATTTTCTAATTCATTTTCTATGAAAAATATGCATTGGTATTATTTTGTCGTCATTTTTCTCAAACGTATCAATCTGCCCCGGGGATGGGGCACATTGATACAAATGACTTTTTTTGATTTTTTAAAAATTACATGCAAAAATACTATATAAAACAATGATTGTACATTTTTATAACATACTACACAAGTTTTGCTGTCACCTCATGGAAAAAAAACTTGAATTTTCTATTTTCTTGACACCAAAAAAAATCTTAGAAAAAAACTGTATCAATGTACCCCAGTTCCCCCTATATGTAATAGTTCCTAGTTTCGGATATATAACGTAAATTACTGAAAATTATGTGATTTACGTACAACACACTACCTCATTTTTGTTTTAAAAGAAACTTTTATTATCAGCACCTGCTTATGATCTGCTCTTCAGATGTATAAAACAAATAAAAATATGCATTACATTTAACTATAATTAATAGAATAAAAAACAAGTTTTAAAAATCATTATGTCATTTAAAACACGAGTGTACCCCCTCCATGTCAAAAAAGTATGAATTTAAATTTGAAAGATTATTTATAAACTAACTAGACCCACTTAAATATACAAAAAGAGTAAGTGAACGTATGTTGACCCTAATAAGTTATTAGCATTATTCAACAAAACCTGATTAAGTATGCCAAAATTTGTTCAAACCTTCGCCGTGAACTTACTTTCAAAACAAGTCTGGCAAATAAGCAGCATAGACACTTTCAAGGTCAAAATTATTTTAGCCATCCTATGATTAAAGGTTTGATATTTAATTTTACTACTTTGACCATCCGTCATCACTTTTTTCCCGTAAACCTAATTTATACCGATAAATACAGGGCAATTTAAACCAGTTTTAATATTCATACAGCTTTCCCAAAAGACTGCTAGGTAAAGTGACCCATTTTGGAATAATTTATTTTGTCTTGAACTGTGACCTAGAAGGCAAGTCTTTTGAGTTCAACCAGACAACATGATTTACTACCACTCTTTCTTGTGACTATTTTATACTGAATATTAAATATTTCCTCCCCCAGAAATCTAACAAACTCATGGGTATTTAATGTCACATTAACCCTTTATTCCCAACGGTACTTAATATAATTAAAAAAAACCTTGTTGCAAACTCCTTTAAACCTTTGCGGCGCAAAGCACTTCGAAGCTAAAATGTTGAAATGATTGAACAACATCGGAATTCATGTACAAATTTATTTTAAAATAAAAACACTAATCCCCCCTACGGGAGGGGCATTCTGCTCTAAGGGGCTAGGCCTAGCCGGTGCTGAGCTGTCCCTCTTAGAAGGCAACCTCCCCCTCCTCCGTTCATAAATGTACCCCATAATAAATGGGAATTTTTTATACCAGAATTCTGGTGTCAGTGTGACATTTGAGAGTCATATTGGGTGGTTGCTCTATGCAATGAAACACTAAAACACAGAGAATTAAAACATCGATCGACAGTAATACAAGGCTGCCACAGGCGACTATTTTTAAATTCTATTTTTGCACCACTTTCTCCAAACAAGATTTTTCATATACTGTTTGACAAAATATGCAACAAAATGGAATAAAAAAATAGTCACCTGTAGCAGCTGTGGTAATACAATTTTGGATGTGCTCCTAGATACTTTGTCTTCCCATATTCCAAAAGCATTAATTGTTGTACAATACAAAATATTTTAAAATAGATAATTTATTTTCCAGTTGTAACTGTTCAGCTCTGATCTTGATAGACACTGAATATTTCAGTTCTGAAAAAATATATATACAATCTAAAAACATTATGTTTCTACATTTTTTTAAAATTCTTTAAAATACTGAAAAGAAAGAATTTGAATAAAGAAAGGATTTGAATATAATTACAAATGTTCCACAAACCCCCTGTAAATATATGTTTAGTTTATTACTTTAATAGATGAAAACCTTTTAAAATGTTCTTAAGATTGCACAGATCATGTGATGTATTTTTCAAAAATTCAATAAAAATGCTTTAATTTTTCGAAGTTCTCTAAATTACAAGTCAACACTTCTCAAAATCAAAGCTATGTATTTTGAAAGGAAAATGTGTTTTAAATACGAAATTTAAAATTGTAATTTTAATAATCATCGTAACAAAACTTGGAGTTTTTAAAAGTGCAAATCTTCAGCATTAGTTTTACAGAACTCGTCAAATTCTGACTTTATTCTTTTAAAACTCCCAAAACTAAATATATTATTTTTTCGAATTATGTAGCGCTTTTTAATTACATTATGATACAAATATGTACAGCCTCCCACCCCCACCTTCAATACATGCAAAAAGAGATTTTAAGAGACGAATATTAATATCGCAATTTACATTACATGAAACTAATATAATGAAAAGAAGGATCCCCCCCCCCCATATTTTCATTATGCAAATGCTATAATTATAGCTCGGATGAATAGAACTATTATTGTAGTTCACAGCCATAGCCAACAAATAAGAGTGAATTATGTCAACCAAGCACCGCTGGGATATCGCAATAGGTAGAGTATCGGCATGGCAAGTCAAGGTATCCAGGTACCAATCTTGGTATAAAGATTTTTCGTTTACCTGGAATAAACCTCAGCTGTGCAACTCTAATTTTGAAATTAATATTTGAAAAAAAACAGGGATTAACCTGTAAAAATTTTAATGGAAATTGATTTCTAGAAACTTTAAATATACTAATCTAAAATTGCAGCTTCTTCTGTCGTGTAGTAGTTTACGCTTAAAAAAATGTATACATTGCAGTATGTATATTTTGAAACTATTAAGAAGGAATTCATGACACTAGGAGTTCAAAACTTTTTATTTGAATATTATTCTTAAATTTCTGCCCTGAATGGTTTCCCGTTTGGTATCCCGAGGTAAAATTAACCAAAGAATCCAAATGTGAAGTAAAATTGAATGTTAGCATTGAAAATGTCAACGTTTTTGAAATTTCAACACGGAGACTTTTCACTAAACTTAATTAATATATATAGAATGTCTTCAAAGTCTTCAAAGAAGACGTAATTCCCTATCGAATGGTTGTTTCCCCATTTTCTCCACCTGCATTTTAACACTTAACGGACGGGATATGTAAATTTATGTTTTTGTGGATAGAAGAAAAATAATATTACTGTACCGGATATCTTATCAGTTGGAAAGAAGTAGTTATCCAAGCATGCTTACATCCTATTGATTGTGAGACGCTTTTAATTTGTAATGATATTTGTAAACGTAAATTTATTGTATTCATTTTTGTGTTCAATAAAAAATAACTGCGAACATGAATGTTAAATCCATATAAAAAAAATATTAAATTCCCCATAGAGAATAAGTAAAAGAAAATCCAAATATTTATTTAAATTAGCAAAACAGCCCTAGTGTTTATCGAACAAGCAAGTTATAAAAATATGAACAAGGTGAAAAATCAGTTTATTTTTTTCATTTGTACGGGTAATTGCGCTAGATCTATTAACAAAATTTAGAATATCTCGCGATATAACTGCCGTAAATTCGCAACTGAAGAAGCTTCCAATTAATATTAGAAAAAGAAAATCGATATTTTGACCAATTTCAAGGTACTGTGTTCCCTTATCTGTTACATTTTTTTGGCAACATAAATTTAAAATAGGGGTTGAACACTACTTTTTTACTTTATCCATACTGAAATATTTGCCTTAATTAATCGAAAAATATCTGTCAATCTAAAAAGGTACATTTACAATTACAAATTAGTGGTATCAAAAAGCTTTTAGTAACGAAGCAAGCAACGTGTTCTTGCCCGAATCCAGTTTGGGCAACTCAGTTAACCCTTTCATTCCCATGGTAGTACTCGTTCTAGAATTTCCGTAGTTCAGAGAATCTGATTTTATGCCAGAAAATTTCAATGATAAATTTCGCTTCATTTAAATATGGAATGTCTGTTATTAAATAAACTAAATATTTTAATTTTCTGGTATGAATTTGGAATATCCGAATTAAATACAGAAAAAAATAATGCCATGATGCCATTTGGACTCACTGGGAGTGAAAGGGCTAAAGGGTTAATTAAAATAAAATGATAAAGCTTTGTGTTGTGCAATTTAATTGAAATTTCATTTAGAGTAAAATAGCATTAACAAATTTAAGTTTTATTTTACAATAATTATTTTTATATATTATGTTTTTCCATGTCTACTAAAGTGCCATAGGCCAATTACATCTTAAATGTATATGAGAAGCATCTGAATTTTTTTTTCCGCAATAGCCGACACTGATTTAAACTTTTAAATAAACTTTTGATTTTGAAGACATTTAAATAAACTTAATCTAATTATCTAACCAGACGTATTAAACTATTTTAACAATATTTTCCTTTTTTCTTATGAGAATATGCATACATTTTTTTTTCAATACTGAGTGAAATGGGCAGATGGCAATGAAAAGGCGATTCGTCGGTACCATTTCAAACTATCGAATATGAAAGCAGTGATGCCTGTGGGTTACTTTTCCGATTTCTTGAACGGCACAACATTTCTCTTTTCCCCTCAAATTCCTCTCGTCTCCGTGTAATTAATGTGTCATTAAGGCTAATTCTACTATTTCAAAAAAGTGGTGCCAATCAAGAAATCTAATAATAATAATAATAATAATAATAATAATAATAATAGCCCACTGGCAACACTGTTTTGTTTTCATATGAGATAGTTTGATATGGTACTGACGATAGCTAATTTAAGTATCTTATATGAATCCATAAATCATAGAAATTTTATTTTCAGTCTTCCATTTCAAATTGTGTATTTTTTTCTCTCTTAATCATATGAGTGCGTGTACGATGCCTGGGTTTTTCCATAATGAAGTTAACTAAATAAACAGATATTAGTAGTGCTTCCCAATTATGAATTTTTATGTTTATTTATTTCTATTACGTAAATTAAATAAGATGACAAGTTTTCAGATAGCAATCAATATAATCATACTTTCCATAGCTAACATTTTATTAGCTTTTTTGAGCTCTGGTGGGTAAATTTCTCCAAAATTCCAAATGTCATATTGGCACCAGTATTTTGCAAAGAAATAAAACCGGTTAACGATATACACGGGGGGGGGGGGGGGAAATGCATTAAACCTTTTTCAAATAAAATTGGTAAAATTTTCTGATGCCGTTGTGACATTTCGGCATTAAAATTATGTGGTAGAAAATTCCACCATCAGAGCTCAAAGGATTAAGTGTGTAACAAATGTAGTATATAATCAGCTCGCACCGTTCCTAAAATTTTCTCTCTTTGCTACCGGTATTTTAAATTAAAAATCTTCCTTATAGGTTCCTTTAACATCTACACTAGAATTATACAATAAATATTATTGTTTTAAAATAGTGGTAGGAATGTATGAAAATTTTAGGAATGGTGCGAGCCTTATATATATCAAAATGAGGTATTCTTGCAGTATTATTTATTTTGCTTCTTCATTTTAGTTAGTAATATCGTCTAAAGATGGCAAATTATTAGTATGCTCAATTCAATATAAAAAATATATTCATCAAAGTTCACTCAAATTTTGACCTCCATTCCTTTTAATTCTTGAAATGCTCCCCAAAAATTCGTTTTGAAATTTCAAAGTTACTTTGAATAGTATTACATCTTGAGAATGTGCGGTGCCATCTTTCGATTATATTTGCGAGTAAAACAAAGAGGCGTTTCACACGTTAATGTCCTCCAAGAATAATTTTAATAGTTGCCTATTATTGATTACTTAATTTTAATTTTAAAAACTTTTTTTCTTTATAGGACACCCTGTATGAAACAAATGCTATCAAACGCTCAAATGGCTAAATTTGTAATTGATTAATATCAAACTATATATTTTACTGTCGAAAAAAACTAATTTTTCTTTGTCACCAACTTTAAAAATTGAAAAAGATTAGAAGAACAAAGCTTTCTTTTAAGCGAGAAGCATAATCCAATAATTATCATTTTTCTTACTGTAATTTAAGAATATCTGCATTCTAAGTAAGATGAGAGGTGTGTCTCCTCAGAACCTAGTTTATGTGGAGCTTTCGAACAAATACGATGTAAATGTTGCTTCGCTACAGGCTGTAGATAATGCTTAGCATAAGATGTTGAATGATATAATAAGCTAATTTTCTTCCATCTGCTTTAAACAGTCCTTGCCCTTGGCAGTCAGTGTTACTGGGTGGTTGTGAAATTTAATTACACGTTTGTTCTCTTGATTGTTATCCACTGTGTGGGTTAAAAGCATTAGTCTAAAGGTTGTGAATTGTTGAGTAGAGAGCCTTGTTATCACGAAGTTTCTATCGTGATATTGTAATTATCGGGCAATGGAAGTATCGATAATTTTAGTAGTAATTTATATAATGGTAATGGTATGTAGGATGAATAAAAGAAAATATACCCTAGTTGAAAATGAAAATATTTTTTTTGGACATATTTCAGAAATACCTAATATTAACGTTTTAACCACATGTGATGTAGAAATCGCGTCTCCTTTATTCTGATGCTTTTTTGAAGTATGTTGAAATTGAATCGAATGTAAGTTTCATGTAATTGCATCATATGCATTTATACAGCTTGGAAGTACTGCGTATTGCTTAACTGTTTTAAAATCCTTTAAGCGTCCTACCGAATGTTTCAAGCATGTTTAATGATTCATAAATAATAGCTATGAAAATATTTGTATGAAAATTCGTTTGTGATATATTTATGACCTTACATATATATTTATCTTATGCACTCAAAAAAAAATAATAATGGGTAGTTAAGGATTTTTATAGAGCAAGTCACATAGCTAATACAGGGTGTCCAGCAAATAACACCCTGATTTCAAAATTAAATTTCTCAAAAACTAAGATTGGTAGAATTATGCGATAAACGGTTTGTTTATTAGGTAAGCTGTAAAAATGTTATACAAAAGCTTCGAACAGTGAATATTTTGAAAAGATTGTATTCTGATTGCAAAGAATACTGGAGTTGACATTCTTCTTGTTTTAGATTGTTTGTAGAGAATGAGTTTTTCAGTGTACAGTGCCATATTTAACGATTTTTCGAACTTAATTTTTGAAATTTCGAAACTTTTTTTTCCAAAAATCGTTAAAATATGGCACTGTACGCCAAAAATGTTGTTCTCTGAAAAAAAAAAAAAAAAAAAAAAAAAAAAAAAAAACTAAAACAAGAAAAATGTCAAATCAGACATTGTTTTAATTAGAACACAATATTTTTAAAATATTCACCGTTCGAAACTTCTATATAAGATTTTTACAACTTACCTAATAAACAAACCGTTTACCGCATTATTTTCTAGATCTTCGTTTTTGAGAAATTTAATTTTGAAATCAGGGTGTTATTTTCTGGACACCCTGTAGATACTATGTTTGTTGGGCACCGATATTTTTGAAAAATTTCCTTGGCGTTATTCAATTAATGAGATAACTCCGATAAAATAAGTCACATTTTTCATTCTAAAATGCTGGTAGACCAAAAACGTAGCATGTGAGTTATACGCCTAATTGAAATTTTGTGTTAAACCAGCCCTTGAATTCATAGATTGCATGACGGAAAAACACGATTAAAAGGCTTAAAATAGAAAAAAAGTATTTTACTATGAAGTCGTGAAGCATTATATTTCAATTCTATTTATTTACAATCCATTTTAATGGGAGCCCTAAAAAGTATTTCAGTTAAAACTAATGAAAACGTATGCTTCTTTATAACAATTTTCTGATTAAAACAAAAACATTGTCTCAGCGAAAAGAATGCAAAACATTTATAACAAATGATGTACACTGGCCTCCAAAAGTTAAGGTACAATCGTTTTTTTTTTTTTTTTTTTTTTTTTTTTTGCTTCTGATTTGCAAATGAATAATAACAGGAAATTTTATTCAGAACTTTATAAAAACCATAAAAGAATATTTATACTACAATCTTGCTACTTTAGTTATCGTTTTTTTCCCCTATAATATCCAATAAATCCTCATGCCACTTTGAAGAGCTGATACTATTTTTTGGAATGCCATTTAGCTGTGTATAGAGAAAATCATTTGAAATAAATTTTCTACTGGAGATAAATATTCATCCTATGCTATAATTCTAACAAAGATCTATAAATTTACATGACAAAACATGAAATAACCGGTGTCATATGATTGCCTCGAATGTAAGGTTTATAATAAATTTAAAAATCATTTTTATTTTCTTTACACAGTATCTCTGCTTAGATTTCAGTATTTTATTTTCATGGTCTATTACGCTTTTAACGTTTGAGTGATAACCAGAACGCATTATATAATAATGTAAGATAGTTCTTCTAAACCAAATGTTAACTTAGAGTAAAAAAAGAAATTCTTCCTGCAAGACATATATTGAAAATGTTTTGCATTTGAAAATAAGGAGATTTTCAAATGAAAATAATAAAAATATTTGCAAAGTTCTAAAATAGGAAGTAAATATTCCTTGATACTGAATTAAAATACTCTTAAAAAGTATTTAAAATTAACCAGGCTTGCCCAAGGACATTTTTTCGCCCGAGTGAGTATTCACCTGGGCGCTCATCCTCTTTGTGATATGGAATCACATATATTTTCTTAAGGCTGTCCGGAACACATTTAAAATAATTTTTATTTGTTGAATTAAAATTTCGAATTTTTTGTTATCTTTAACCACAGCATTTGTAAACAAAATCACATAATAAAATTTCTCATATTTTTTTTTATTTAAAACTTAAAATTTCTTAAAAAATTTGGGCAATTTAAAATTGTTATAACTCAAAATATTATTTATAGAATTTAATTTTTTTTTACATTTAAATAAACAGAAATATTTAAATTTTAATTTTGATTCCGAGGTAAAAAAAATTAAAATATTTAAAGTGAAAATTGAAAAAAAGTTATAACTTTAATTAAAAAAATCATATTTTCAAAAGTAAGTATTTTTTTTTTTTTTCAAATTTGCTGAATCATAATCAAAGTAATACAATCAAAGAAGACATGTTCCAAGTTTGAAGCATTTGTTTTTAACGGTTCTTAAATTATAACAATTTAAATCCGAGAAACTGAGAAAAAACCCATCATCAAGAAAAACGCATTTTCACAAGAAGTCATTTCTATGGCAACTATATTGTTTGAAAGCTAGATGTTGAAAACAAACCAAAACGAAAAAATTAAATTTCTCCTTCTGATTAAAATAGAAACATGATTTAAGCTTCATTTTAAGCCTAATAAAACAGAAATATTTTTAATACAATAAAAACTTTTGAGGAAATTTGAAGATTTTTGTGTCCGGAACCCCCTTACATTATACATTTTTTCTAAATTCCATTTAAAACTAATGTTTAATTATTTATCCATTTTATCCTAACTCTTATTTCGGTTTCCACTGTAATTTTCCTCCAAAAAGACAATAAAAAAAAAAAAAAAATTACATTTGCTTTTATCACTAAAACGGCTCTCACATAAACAGAATTCTTCGAAATAATTATTCAACCTCATTAGATTTAAAAAAGAAGAAGAAAGATCGACTTTTCTTTCGGTAAATAGAAATAACTTTTTGCTCTGCTTAATTTTTGAGATTAACATCCTTGTTAAATCATAAACTTTTTCCGTACATGTGATCTGTTTTGTCTTTAACACAATGTTCTGGAAACTTTGCTTCTGACATACAAATTGCCGTTCGAACTCTTTTTGGGCTTATTTTTTTTTAGGATTGCTCTAAGGAATAATGTCTGTTTTACCTTCTTCACTTTATAAAATTATTGTAACTTTTATGCAAACTATTACAAATTATGTAATTTAATAGTTAAAAATATTAAAAAAAAATATACATAAGAACATCCACATTGAATCATATTTTTAAGTTTGCACTTGTTAAATTATAAAATTAAATCTCAAAATGGAAATCTAAAATTTACAGTAACATTTGTAATATTCAACATCACTAACCAAAATTGTAATACAGTAGGGGGAAATGGGGCACATTGATACATGGGGCAATTGATACACCCCCTCTACTGCTCGCAGGGTCATTACGGGAAGTTTCACAACAGCTCTAAAAGGTGATGCTAGTGCACTGAACTACATACAGAAAGTCTTGGAATGATTCAGTTGTTTGATGAAACGGGATGGGTGATTTATTGTTTTTGTAGATCAAAAGTAAATTTGAGTTGTACAATTGAAATGGTATTATACAACTGTTCTAGTGTTTTCAACCGAAAAGAACACTCTCCCTGGCAAGTAAAACTATTCTTTAGCAGTTTCTCATTCCTTTTTGTTAGATAAATTATGAAGTATTGGATTTGAGACTCATTTTATTCAAAATGACTGTATGGGGCACATTGATACAGTCTTTGTCGGGGCACATTGATACAACCTAAATCCTTTTCTAGTACATTTTTTCATTACCTTTTATTATTTTTTTTTTTTACAATGCACTCCTTAATCCAAACATTTTCCGCTAAAAATTTCTAATATTAGTTTTTATTGAAATGAAATAGCTTTAATTTCTTTATATTAGAACATTTTATAGTATTTTTGCAAAGAGAACACGTACGAATTTACCCAACATATAGTGCTAGTAGTACTAATTAAAGAAAAGGATGGCAGCCTGGAAAATCTCAAATTTATATCAATTCTCGAGAGAAAAAAGTATTTTCTACATGAAAAGTGTTATGTAAGAGAAACAAGCTGCAGAACAGCACAGGATAATTACATTAAAAATAGAATTTTTAATATAATTATCCATTATTATCTATTTATAAACCGATTTATAAACAGAAAACTTGATAATTTTTCATCTTTCCTAAGAAGGACGATAATGCTGGGGTTGAAGTACCAGATATGACAAAGTTGCCACTGCCAGCAATCAGACAAGGAACAGCCAGAACATCAGGTCATTATACATTTCATTTTGATTGCTTTAATATTGCTTACAAATAAGCTGTGGATGATTTGAATTTTTATAAATAATATAAAATGGTTTGCTAACTATTTTTCTATGAAAAATATGCATTGATATTATTTTGTCTCCATTTTTCCCAGACGTATCAAAGTGTATCAATCTGCCCCGGGGATGGGGCACATTGATACAAATTACTTTTTTTTATTTTTTTTTAATTACATGCAAAAATAATATATAAAACAACGATTGTACATTTTTATAACACACTACAGAAGTTTTGCCTTGATTACATAGAAAAATAACTTGAAATTTCTGCTTTCTAGACACCAAAAATTTTTTTTAGAAAAAAGCTGTATCAATGTGCCCCAGTTTCTCCTACATATCTCTTTCTTATTGGACAAATATAACAATAATTAATTAATTAATTAATTAAAAGAAGAAATTTTATAGGAGGAATACTTCTTAATTTGAATAATTTTGACACCTAAGTTCATTTTTTAAACATCAATTTAAATAAAACTTCGCTTCCCAGTCGAATGGCCATTTACATTTTTCTGAGACTATTTGTTGATTAAAATGCATGAAGTATTCTTATACCTCTTTTTATTTTATTTTTGTTCGACTCTCACTTTTACAAGGTTTGTACGCTTTAAGGACTTTCAAGCACCTTTTGTCGGAATAAATATATAATACCTGCTTTATTTAATGAAAAAAAAAATTCTACCTTCAAATATAGCGAATAGTGCTTTATGAAATTTCTGGTACCGAAACACTAAAAATACCTAAATCCATTGATGCGTACGAGCCCTTATTTATACATAACTGAAGGGGATAATTAAAAAAGATGTACTAAAAGAAAGACGCGTAAAAGAATACTATTTTAAACAATAGTAACTGAAAATGCACTTGTGCCTGAATGGTGATTAGCCTTTAGCTTCGTATTTTGGCATAAAAAATTGCGCTTTAGCTTTCATGTGTTTGTAATATACTTCACAAAAATTCAGAATTTAGAAGTGAGATATACTTTTGAATGTTGCTCTCACTGAAGTTTCTGTTATGTATGTCTCAAGGCGCAATTAAATCATACAGCAAAGATCCTTGTGACACAGTTAAATCTGTAAAAAAATTACTCACAAGTAAATTTGAAAAATTCCCTCAGGCGCTAGTAATATTAACCGTTTCAATTTCTATTAAGGCAGCGAATTTCTATGGGATTGAAAGATCTACTTTGATAAAATTACGCTACAGTATTTCTTGTCTGATATTTTAGCAGCTCAAGTAAAATCCCGCAACGTAAAACATAAGGTTTTAGGTTTTTAGAAACATGAGTGTTTGTTAGCAAACAAACCATAATTTTTGGTTAAAAAATAGTCAATAACTTTGAAAACATCATACGGTAAAGTAATATTTTAACACTATTTTATATAAAACGCTTTGTAGTCAAAACATATTGATAAACACTAGTTAATGACGTATATGTTGAGAAAGCATAGCAAACATTTTATTAAAATTCTTTTTACATTAAACATTATTGAAAAATTGACAACACAGAGATAAACGTTAATTATTTACATTACCTTTGCGTCTTGAATATATGTATATATTTTTCCGGACTCAAGAGCAATTGAGGTAGTAAATAATTTTTTAATCCAATGAAATTATTTTTGATAGAATAATAATAAAAAAAAAACATATTTCTTCGATGTTCGAATCTCTTAATAATTGCGAGAGGCAATCTTTATTCTTATAAAAACTACGCGCACCTATTAGAAATGATGTTTTATTAACACTAGAACCGCGGGAAAGTTCATTCAAGTTTTATAAAAATATTTCTCGCCGGAATTTTCATTTAAAACTGTTTAAGTTATTTATTGAAAATATTTTTGGCTCAGCAAATATTTAGCTTATTTTATTAAGAGTTTTCTGGTTTGAATCGACATTTCTCCATATGATACAGGTCAAAATGACCCGTAGCCGCGGTTCTAGTGTTAAATCAGTTGTAAAATGTGTTAACCTATGAATTTTTAATGAACATTTAGTTTTTCTCCATCTTTTATTTATAATTTTTTTTCAAGTAACTACATGTGGGATACAAAAAAATGGATAAACTGACTTTTAACTCTTAAAAAAAAACCCAGACTACTAAGCTAATTTCGTTTCCTTATTTCTTTTATCTATTTCTTTATTTCTTTATTTATTTATTTTTTGTGACAAACTACTTTTTGTGTTTTTTACATGCTGAAACTTTGAGATTAGATAAGGAGAAATTTCTATGGTACTGACGTTCAAATTCAAGGCTTTTACATCTATACTTATCGTATTTCCGCACCGTATTTTTGAACAGAAAATTTTGTCTTATAAACAAAATTTTAGCAATTAAATAATGCAAAAAAGTGGGTAAGTGTGGTCGCAGATCGCACAGAGGATTTCGTTAAATATTTTTTTTTTCAAATCAATTTATTCTTTTATTAATAAATCCAAATTGTTAATTTATAATTATTAATTTCTTTCATAGATGGTGGCGTCAATAAATTTAATTTAAAAATAAATATAAAAGGAAGTTATTTATTTTAATCAAATTAAAAACGTTCAAATCAATTCATTTAAATAAAATCAAAATTCTAAATTTTTTGAAAATCCGAAATTTAAAAAAATTAGTGGAGATATAAATGAAATTTTAAATTTCTAAAAACGAAAAAAGTGTTTAAAATTAAATTTAAAATTCTGACTCACTAATAAATCGTAAAAGTATTTTAAATGGAAAGATAATTGAATTGATTTCTTTTCATAAAATATTATGATTGTCAGATGAACGAAATCTACCATCATAAACCCTTAAATTGGCCATTGGTCGAAATTTGTTGTTATTAAATCCGTCTTAGGACGAAAATTTCAAACTCCCGCACCGGGGAGGGAACTAAGAATCTTTTGTTTATTGGTCAGATGCTTTTCCCCTAAGCCATGATGTCTACACGCATAACGTTCAAATTAAGATTTCTGTTTTTAAATACAATAAACGAATGACGTTAAAAAAACAAACAATTTTATTAAACTAATAGACTTTTTCAAAATTTTATGATTTGTTTGTAACACGAGGTATTCAGCTAAAACTACACAAAATTTTAAGTCTTTGACATATGCCGTTTTTGTGTAAAAAAAAAAAAAAAAATGATGCCAAAACAGTAGTAGGGGAAACTGTCATAACTGATGTAATTAAGTAAATTGACATACCTCAAGTTTCTTAATATTGTCACTTAACGATACAAAATTATATTTTGCTAATATCAGCAACGATAATTATTTAATGGCGAAGGTTTCAAGTTTGCATTTTTCATTATTTACAAAGAAACTGTTTACACTTTCGTCAGAAATTTCTTAGCGTTATTTTATGGTGCGAATTCACGTCTGTTTCATTTCAGTGATTACAGATCTAAAGTATGATTTGAGGATTTATTGCTACCTAGTTATTTTCTGCATATATATATAAATTACAAATCATGTGATCTCGCATACAGCCTCTGTATATATAATATAGTAATTGTAGGTAAAATGGCATCCCGTTGAAAAAATGAAATCTATCCCATGAACCTAGACATCTTTTCCAATTATGTTTTCTGTGTTTCAGTTGTGACAGAAAATTCACTGGAAAATAAGAAAAGCAATGACAACAACAGAACTTCCATAGTCTACAGACTGTCCACTCTCAATGGTGGCCAATGGCCAATTCCTAAACAACTAGTCATATACAGGGTGAGTCATAAATATCGAAACAATAGGCTATCTCCTTAAATATTGCCACTAGACCCATACTTCCAGCTGCAAAAATTCATAAAAAATGGTAAATTTTTTGATAAGATAAGTTGCAACTCCATGGGGGGTCTATTTGAAAAAATACGAAAATTAACTTTTTATACTGCCCCGGTAGGATAAATATTCCAATCAGGAAAACTTTCCTTATCCAGTCCTGAATAATACACAAAAAGTTGCATCTTCATATCTTCAAAAGTCGCAGAGTTATAGCCGTTGGAATAATTCATTAGGTTTTAAGGGATTAGACACAAATTGAAATGCGTGCAATTCAAAAGACAATGTTACATTAACAGTTCTAGGAAATGTGTAAAAAATCTATCTTTTGAGTTAGAATTTTGATTTATTTTTCTTTTTTTTGTGATGGTTAGCCATATAATTTGATAAGAAAATCACATCCTAAAATTTATCATGAAATTTATGAAAATTTCATATGAGTAGTACTGGTTTAAATGGAATAATTAAAAATCGTTATAAATCCAAACATTATTTATCGGATTTCAATTTCTTTTCATTTAATTAAAGATGAAAATCTGATTTTAGTTTTGTTTCGGGGTTTTTGTTTTTCAGTATTAATTTTAGAACTATTAAAAATATTTCTTGAAAAAATAATATAACTTAAAAAAAAATCATATTTTCAAAAATAAATAATTTTTCAATTTTGCCCGAAAGAAAACTAATGTAAAATAATTAAAAATGAAATGTTTCAAGTTTGTACTTTTTTTCTTTAACAATTCTAAACTTTCAATAAGGTCTACATTGGTCGAAATTTTCAATCCCGGTCTCGAGCAATCCGTATTGAAATTACTGTCTCTGACTGACCTAATACGTGCATGAAATAAGTAAAATTTGGTTCAATCAAAATTTTTACGAAAACCACATAAATTTTAAAATCGCTTTTATTTTACAAAAAACAAAAAACAAAAAAAAAACTTTACTTTTTTAAGAATAGTATATTTAAATGCTAAAACATTATACACAATAAAACCAGAAAAAATCTGCCTATGACGGAATTCTGTCTTAAACAGAAAATGTGTTGATCCATGCAAAATGAGTACAATAATACCTAAGAAAAAATAAACTCCATTTAACCCTCCTAGGAAGGGCATTTGTCTATTACGCATTTTTTCTTTTCTATGTCATTCCGTCTTAAAAGGTTTTACTCTATAACATTTTTTAAAGTCTCCAACGCACGGGATACGGATTAGTGATAATAAAATATAAGTGAAACATTTTTATATGAACAGAGATTCATTGATAAAATAAATATATCACAGCCTTTGGCGCTTCTTTAATAATAAAAAGTATAAATATAAAAAACGAAAAGCTATAATAAGTTTTTTTGGTCAGAACTCCTACCCGTGAAACAATTTTTAACTACACTGAAATAAAAAACTATGTAGAAAATCACGGCTGAGCCGGGCTATGATTTAAACTTTTTTCCAGGCTGGTCTGGATTGTGATTTTAACATTTTTCCATGCCGGGCAGAAATGTTTTCCCTATGGGTCGGTTTGGGACCGGACTTAGATATTTCGATCCATGCAGACCTCCAGTGCTAACGATCAACATATTTTGAAAACAAGTTTTGATTTAAATCAATACGCTGCTTTATTATGTCCAAATAAGAGGCACGGTCTTAAATCGACATTTAATATGAACAATTTGTGAACTATCCCTCATTTGCTTTGAAACCGATTTAAAAATTCCTAATTTACAGGCATGGTAAAGTGGTGTATGTCATGAGTTTTGGAAAATTGTGGATTTTAATCTCTGTCAGGTTTACAGATACGGAGATGAAATTTTTTTTGTTCAATTTAGGAATGGATAAGGAATAATTTCCCAATTGGGAATTTTGCTCTACGGGAGCCGTATAAAAATTTAATTTTCGTATTTTTTCAAATAGAACCCCCATAGAGTTGCTACTTATCTTATCAGAAATTTCACCTTTTTTTACGAATTTTTGTAACTGGAAATATAGGTCTAGAGGCAATATTTAAGGAAATAGCCTATTGTTTCGATATTTATGACTCACCCTGTATATATAGTTTCAATTACAAAAATGTTTTAAAAGAGGTAAAAAAAATGTTTCAAAAGCGATTTGGGTCTATAAAATCATTATTTTAAAAATTACAAAATTTAAATTTTTATACTGTCCCTTGATTCTATAAGTTATACCGTAATTTCGGGTGTATAAGCCGCAGCTCAAACAATTCTTTTTCGACCCAGAATTTTTTAAGAAACAAATATAACTACTTAGATCGCCGTAAATATTTGTCTTCAATCACTAAATAAGATTTCTGGGTCCAAAAAGAATTGTTTGATCCGCGGCTTATACACCCGAAATTACGGTATTTAGTAAATTCTTCCTATTACACTAGCAAGAAAGAAAAAAAAAGTCCCGTTCATGCAACACTAAAATTGACCGAATTATGAAATTTTAAAAATGCATGACTTATACCACTTTCAAGTATTGAAAACAAATGAGATCGACCATCATTTGAGGGATCATATGCCAAGTGCTTTCAGTAATTGAAGAACTTATTTCAATCGTAATATTTGTAAGACATTTTAAAAAGTACAGATACAAATAAAATAAATTTTATTCAGTTTCAGTTTGCCCAAAATAATTGTATTTTATAAGAATTTGAGACTGTTTTTTTCTTTTTCGTGAATCGGATTTTATAAAATAGAGGAAATGGCTGCGTTTAACTTTTCATATTTGATTTTTGCTTGCTTTTTAGCATTGAATATCAAAATGATCTTCATTTTTAAGTCATCACGTCAGAATATTTTTGTAAATCGTAAATGTCAAAGTTAAAATATAGCGAAATTTTAATACTATAAAAAGATGTAAAACTTTTGTTTATTAAATTAAATTTTATTTAATTCAATAATTTGTTCAATTTTTTTGGCTTATATTGGGATTCTTATATCTAAACAGTTGAGGGGTCCAATGAGGTGGGGGGAAAGGTTCAATTTTAACTTTGAGAATTTTAAAATTTGCAAAAAATCCTGACGCTGTAGTTAAAAATGAAGGTCACTTTCGGTTTCAGCGGTAAAAAATACACAAAAAATAATTATCAAAAGTTAAAAACATACCTATTTTATAATATTAAATTTTCGCTTTTGTTTTCTTTTTTTAGCTTTAAAATTTATGATTGTCAAAAATTCTTTACGTGGTGGTAAAAAATGAAGGTCTATTTCAGAATCAGTTGTACAGTATACATAAGATTCAATTAGCAAAAGTTAAAAAAACATAGGTAGTTAATTTTTATCATTTTATTCAACAAAAATTCTGCTTTATATATATATATATTTACAATAAATTGTATTTTGCATTCATATGTCAGAATGATTAAATATTTCAAATTTGCATTGAAATGTTAATTTTACTCTCAATCATTTAAAAAATATATATCTGCCGAAACTATATTTCTACTAAATTTGTGAATAACCTCTAATTAGCAACAAAAAATATACTGCAACTTTAAACAGCTATTACTAGGTCAATTTCAATCGTAGGGATTTTTTTAATCTTATTTGTCAATGTAACAGGAAAATTTTACTAAATATAACGTATAGGACTGGGAGACTGTATAAAAATTAAACTTCGTATTTAAAAAAAAAATGTTTATTTTGACCCAAATCGCTTTAAATTTTTTTTTTACCTCACTTAAAATATTTTTGTAATTGGTAATGTATGTCTATGACTAAAGGTTTAGGAATTAGCCATTAGCAACCTTTGAGAGTGGACACCCTGTATAGATAACAACATATCTAGATCAAAGCCATCAATTTTCATAGTTTCAATGTCACCTACACAAACCACAGTGCGGATAACATATTTTTCTTATACTCGAAGACGTATGTATCTTTTTAATAGGCAGCGTCTTCAAATTCATCATCTTCATTTATCAGGATACTCTAAATGCCTCCACTTCATTCTTCACCTCATGTTAGATCATCCTCTGAAATGATTAAGTTTGAAGGTGCACTAATCTGAAGCCATAATATTGCCAACGCGAAGGCAAAAGCAGCTGAGAAACATATTTCACAATCAAAACGCGCAGTTCTGCTAGCTATGAAAAAAAAAAAAAATGTATCTTTCTTAGATCCAATGATGACATGAATCTCACTGCAGATGATGGTGATGAAGCACGTCTTTATTGCAATAATTTATTCAGTCACTCAAAACCGAAGAAAAAGTGGATGAAATGTGTTACATGTTCAAAGTGGACACACTGTGAATATGCCAGTGTTTCTTGGTGTGCAAAAAATGTAGTTATAACATAGGCAAATACAATATTAGCAACTTATTGGTGTGTCATTTTAGAACATTACCGTAGGTAAAATGGCATAGTGCAGCCTTTCATATAAATCTTTTTTATGACGCTGCGATTTTATTTCTTACTTTTCAAAAGGCATCATTCATTTTGTTTATTTTTCAAAATTAATTTCTAAAAAATAAAGATTATAAAAAAAAAAAACATTTGTATGAATAAAAACATCTTTTCCTTAGGGTATGCCATTTTAGGAAAATTCCCCCTAATGAGAAAAAACACATTTGGACAACAAATGCAATAATAATAATAAAAAGAAAAACACATTTAAACAATAAAAATTTGTTCTTGCGAATATTACGGCATTCTTTAACTAAGAATCGAGACTTTTTAAGCAATAAAAAAATAAATTAAAAAAAAAAGTAACCGAAACAATAATAACAGGGAAAAGCACATTTGCTTAATAAAATAAATTGGTTGTCGGGAATATTGTAGAATTTGTTTTCTAAGGGTTAATTGAGTCTTTTTAAGAAATAAAAGGAAAAATAAATAAAACATAAAAAAAATGTTGCCAAAACAATAATAAGAAGTGTTAACTGAGTCTTTTTAAGTGATAAAAATAATAAAAAAAGTTTTTATAAAAAATATGCCAAAACAATAGTAATTGAAAAAAAAGCATACTTGGACAACAAAAATTGGTTGTCGCCAATATTGCAGCATTCGTTATTTAAGAGGTAATTGAGACTTTTTAAGTATTAATAACAATAATAATAAATGAGTAAATATTTGGAAATTTGGAACACACTAGGCAATTTAATTTAAAAATAACTAATTTATAGCTTTATTTAATTTATATTTTTACTATTATTATTTTAAAATTTATTGAATTCCTAGTGCAGAACACTTCTTTGAAGAATTTCTTGTTGGAATTGCATAAATGACGAAAAATATTTTTCAGTACATCGTCCTCTTATTTCTCACAATAACATGTTTAGCATATACAATAATATAGAAAGTATTATTGAAAGCTAACATTTGGATAAAGAAATCATCGTTTTTTAACAAATTCCTTTAAAATCATAAGCGATAATATTAATAAAAAACTGCTTATCTTTTGATTAATAAAAATATATTTCACGGAATATAAATAAAGGATTACTACATCATCCTAGATAAAGATGACACTGATTAAATAGAAAATCTCATTAGTGAAAAGTGATGTGATTAGTTCATTAAGATTAAATACTTGACGAATCGATTTTTAAAGTAAGGGGCATCATGTATACATTTTTTGTTGTTAAGAAGCTTTATAAAGTATACAAATATTGACACTTGTTTTTTAAAGAGAATAAAACTGCATTATGTTTTCTGTAATCTTGTATGATTCGTATTACATAACAAAAAAATAGAAGTGAACAAAAAGGATATAAAATATCTTTCAAAAAATGTTATAGTTTAGAGTAAAATTATTCAAGGCCACAGTGAATTATTGAAATTTATTGAAATTTTTCTGAGCCTACTGATAAGTAAAAGCAATTAGGTTATAAAGGAACTCTGATCGAAAAGATTATAAAAGTGGCCTTGATACATTCATCTAAATTTTAAAATCTATCTTAGTAAAATTGTTAACTAACACTATGCAATTAAAATTATTATAAAAAACTGATTATAAAACGTATAATGCGCATTATAAATTTCATTTACATTTTATATAAATTCATAATAAATTTTATTTAAATTCATAATAAATTTTATATAAATTCATAATAAATTTTAAACAAACTCATATACATTTTACATAATATTCTCAATATGCTGGAGTGAGTTTCAAAAATCGCCTTTATCCAAAAAGTAAAAAAATCGATATTTTGATTTTTTATCAATCTGTTCTTCTAGTGAACTTGCATCGAAAAAAAAACCTACAATCGTCAAAAAACCAAGTTTTATCGTGCATTTCTGAGATTTTAGTATCTCAGTTTACAATGAAAACCAATGAATGCACTTAAAGTTTGTTTGCTGTTATCAAACAGATATATAAAAAATATAATACCCCATATTTATGCTGTATGCGAAAAATATTTTTTCATTTTTTTCAACACATTGAAGTACTAATATTATTTTGATATGTTATAAATCCTTATACTTTAAACATGATTGCATATCAAAATCAAAATAATACATTTGCTTACTCAGTTTAGAACAAATAGATAGAATGTGAAAAAGTTTTTGTACCTAACTCAAGGATCGTATATACATGTGATATAATCAAACATTCTTATAGAATGAAAAAAGGGTATGCTATTACATTTAAAGCATTTCTTCTAGAAAAATTTTTATTGCGGAATACATTCTTAATTATTAAACTCTTACAAAATTTCCTAAATGAAAACGAGGAATTTGAGAAGAAATGTGCCACTGGTGTAAAATTAGCTCGCGACTGCCAATCGCGTTACTACCATTGGATAAAGAAGACGAAATAAACACGGTGTTAAACAGTATGATAAAATATTTAATGATCTGAATAAAATTAAATACATTTTTGATAAATGTTCAATATTTTTCAAATCAATTAAAACACGAAATTTTATAAAATAAAAAAAGTTAATTAATAAACATGCAGAAACAAGGGTCTTCCGCTAAGTAACATTTCTTGTTCAAACTATGTTATTGAAACAAGATGTATGTGCATTCAAACAAGATTTTATTACTGGTTCTATTTTACTGTATTTATTCTCGCAAAACAGAATTATATTTTCTTACAAATCTTATTATTTGTATGAAAATTCGGCGATTGTGAACAACAAATTGTTTTGTCTTGAGAAATTTCCATTAAAAAATATATTTTTTCTATGAGAACTTGGTGTAGTTAGAATCATATTTTCAAAAATTTCCCTCAAAACAACAATAACAACAAAAATCCCTTTCGGCATGGCCTATAGGCGAAGGTAGATTTCGAAAAGTTTTCATCTCCAAAAAAAAAAAAAAAAAAAAAAAAAAAATGCTTATCTCTACTCAAATGCCCATTTTGGCAATATATTTTGAATTATATTCTTACTTTATTTAAAAAATTGACCAATATGCTCATTATATAGTTCCTAAATAACAAAAAACTGTTAATTAAATTCGTTTGACAGCAAAATTGAATTTAAAAATGAGTCATAAAATAACCAATTTATTATTTTAATACATCCACTATTCTTTAATCAAGATCGCTTTGAGAAATTTTGTCCGAAGTGCCCACTTTGACAGATTTTTTTAAATATATATTTAGCCTTTATCAAAAATCTGACCAATACGGCACATTACACAGTTCCTAAATAACAAATAACTGTCAATTGAATGCGTTTGAGAGCAAAATTGAATTTAAAAATGAGTCATAAAATAAACAATTTGTTATTTGAATACAACCTCAATTCTTTTATCATGATCGCTTTGGGAAATTTTTTTGCGAAGTGCTTACTTTGACAGCTTTTAAAATATATATATTCACCCTTTATCAAAAAATCGACGAATACGCACATTATATAGTTCCTAAGTAACAAAAAAACTGTCAATTGAATGCGTGTCAGAGCAAAATTGGATTTAAAAATGAGTCATAAAATAACCAATTTGTTATTTGAATACCCACAGTTCATTAATCATCTCGGTTTGGGAAATTTTGTGCGAAGTGCCCATTTTGGCAGCCTTTTTTGAAATATATTCTGCCTTTATCAAAAAACTGGCCACTCCGTCACATTATATAGTTCCTAAATAAGAGAACCTGTAAATTGGATGCGTTTGAGAACAAAAAAAGATTTAAAAATGACTCGGTAAAAACGCAATTTCTTAAATTTCCTCAAATTTTAATCACGATAACTTCGTGAAATTCTGTTCAAAATACCCTTTTTGGCAGCATTTTAAAAAATATATTCTGGCTTTATCAAAAAACTGGCCAATACGTCAAGTTATATAGTTCCTAAATAATAGGACCTGTAAATTGGATGGGTTTGAGAACAAAAATGAATTTAAAAATGACTCATGAAAAACGCAATTTGTTAAACTTGAATGAATTTTTTAATGATGAAAACTTCGGGAAATCTGTTCAAAATACCTATTTTGGCAGCCTTTTAAAAAATATATTCTGCCTTTATCAAAAAATTGGCCAATAAGTCGTATTATATAGTTGCTAAATAAGAGGATCTGTCATTTGGATGCGTTTAAAATCAAAAATGAATTTTAAAATGAGTCAGAATATAAGCAGTTTGGATTTGAGGTTTTTTCTCCAACTCCTATTTTTGTTTAATTTATTTTTGCTATAAGAATTGGTTCTATGAAAAACTTGTCAGTATAAAAGTTGTAGATATTATTGTGAAGATGTAAAATAAATTTAATTAGATTTAATTGCTTAAGAATTGAGTAAGTTATGGGTTTTTTTCTTTTTCCTCCCCCCTTTTTCTTTTCGTTTTTAATTTTTTTCATCGGTAAAAATTGGTCCTATCAAAAACTTGTAAATACAAAAGTTTTAGATAATATTGAGTACATTTATATAAAATTTAGTTGGATTTGATATCTTAAGAATTGACGAAGTTATGAATTTTTTTCTCCCAAAAACCATGTTTTTTTCGCCCCTTGAGCCCATTTTTAACTTTATCAAAAATCTGTCACGCATAAACTTTTTCCTCATTCTTTAGAAGTAATATAAACTTTAAACCGATTCGATATCTATTTTAATTAAAAAGTTATCGCGTTTTTTCTGTTTTCACAAAAACCCTCCTAACTTCCACCCTCTTGGTCCGATTTTGCCCATTAACGAACTTAACCGAGATTTTATGCCCCTTGATTTTATGTAAAAGTTTGGTGAAGATCTGAGCATAATTATGGAAGTTATCGTGTCTAGAAGAAAGTGATATACACCGATAGATAGATATATAGATATATATATATATATATATATATATATATATATATATAAACTTTTTTACTGATGGTAGTTTTGGGGTCTAGGAGTCATGATTCGTGTAGATCCGCAAAAATTTTTCAGAAATTCCAACATGGGAGACAATGCAATAGGTAGTATTTCATACGAAATCTACCTAACAAAGATGACTAATCAATATCTATATTATAAAGCAAATTCAGGTATCCCCAGTTTGTCCGTTTTCTAAACACTACTTTTTTTGCAAAGAAAAATCTTCTTTAACCTCCTCAGTCCTGAGACAAATTTTACGTGGCACTACAAAAACCAGTTTAAAATTATTATAAAACATCTCCAAACATGCATTAGTTTGTATATTGATGCTTCTAACATATACACATCTATTAAAAAAGTCTGTATGTAATTTTAACAATTCTAAAAGAAATTAAATTAATTTAAAGGGTGATTTTTAGTGTCGTCTCCAGGCGACATCAGGACTGAGGAGGTTATAGTTTTAGTAGAAAATTAGCCAGAAAGGTGCTTCTCTTGCAGTTGTTGCAGAAACTTACTAATCTCGAATAATACGAAGCAAACTTTTTGAAAATAACTGTGGTCAACATGTACAGCAGTTATCAGCAGTATGTGACTTACACTGCAAAAACCTATGGAACTAGCCATATATGAGTTTAAATGTGAAGAATCTTGAAAAAATAGATTATGAGGTAAATGGATTCTAAATTTAAGTCGTGTTCAGAAACAGTATAACAAAAAAGGGATTATATATCTATATATAATCCACATATTTACATGCAATTTAAGCCATTTTATACTTTTTTTTTGTCTCAGATAATCTTAAAGAGCTGAAAAGTTCCTAATTCATTTTTCAACGGTTAAATATGAACTGCTTTTTAACTACTTACTCTTCTTGTGGAACTGATTAATGTGCAACTTTTGAAGACTTGTGTGTTTTTAGGATGCCTTTAGATATGTACTTTATGAACTAAGAGAGTTCACGTTCGAATAATTATAGATTTGATAAATATGGTTTTCATAATCATGATTTTGGGACTTATTAAGCACTTGTTATTATAAGATTTTTTCTATATGGGTGATTCTCAAAATAGGGGACGATTTCAAAAATGAAATCTTAAAAAAATTACTGTTAGCAAAATTTCTGAAAAAAATAGGTGTTGTTAATATAGTATTAGGTATGCTTTCCATGAAGTCAGCAGAGCTAAATATTTAAAAATTAACTTAAAAAATAATTAGTATTTTTTGAGCCATGCTAATGGCAAAACAAATTGCATGGAATAAATATATTATGAAATTTTTATTTTCTTCCTGTTTAAATATTTTTTTTTCTATATTTATTAGCCTTCCTTTTCAGCAAATGGTTTCCATTTTTACATATATACATATAAAGAGAATAAAAACATTACCAAAGAGCAAACTTTGTTACATGAGCAACATTCTGACACTAACAATGTAAGAAGCTGTCTTAGTGATTTTCCTACAGATTTAATGCATATTTTAGGGACAATAAATGTAATACCTAAATTTATACGTAAAATTAAACTTTATAAAGGATACAATATAAGCACTGGTTACATTTATGTACATAGGAGTCTTTAGCATGGACAGAAAAGCCATGCTAATGACACTGATATCTGTCCATGCTAATGACAAATTTTAATTTAAATACTAGCGAGCTACGCCCGCTAGCTGGGCCACTTTTTCCAAATGAACCTCGGTATTAAGCAGTATATAATAAGCAAAAAAATTCATTTAATAAGTAAGTCTTGGTGTTCGAATCCTCAAGCACAAAAAAAAGTAAATTAAAGAGCCATTGTCCCGTTAAAAATATGTGATTTCGCACTGTGGGCCACGTGCACTTGAAAAAAAAAGATTGTGGATCGGAGCTATGGTCGCTTCGCGCCCATAGTCCCGTTAAAATTATTTGGTTTTGCACGGTGGGCACTACGCGTCCATAAGACATTTTTTCGTATTTTTTAGTTCATCAGAAGCAGATTTTTACGCAGATTCTGAATATGTAATCAGTTTTTTCTGCTTTAAAAACTGTCTGCATGATGGTTTAAGAAAAAACGCGCAAAAAAAGTTTCGATAGTCCTGTTTTATTTCTAAGTTCAATATTTTAGGGAAAACTACGGTAAATATTCTACGGCAAGTCAAAAAAATTGATGCGGAAGAAAACACAATTAGCGCCGGTAAAAAAAGAGGCTTTCAGCTGTTTCTTCTTTTAGCCAAAGGGGAAAAATTCATGTCCTTCACCGCAAGGTGGCGCAATGTTCTGCTTCGGAGCTCCGTTTGGGAATTGACACATTTTTCGTTCCGATTCCCAAGGGGTTTTTAATTCATAACTTTTTTAATTTTGGTCCCACGGTCTCGAAAATGCCCGAAATGACTTCCCCGGAATTTTTCCAATCGAAAGACACCTCTCGCGACTTCCAACTCGCCCGCGTTGCGAACTGTAATCGGCTTCAAGCAGACAGACAGACAGAGGCGCACGGATTTTATTAGTATAGACTAGCGAGCTACGCCCGCTAGCTGGGCCACTTTTTCCAAACGAACCTCGATATTTAGCAGTATATAACAAGCAAAAAAATTCATTTACTAAGCAAGTCTTGGAGTTCGAATCCTCAAGCAAAAAAAGAGTAAATTAAAGAGCTATGGTTGTTATGCGCCCATTATCCCGTTAAAAATATGTGATTTCGCACAGTGGGCGCTACGTGCCCACCATGCAAAGGCGGCCCACCGGCCTACCACCCACCAGCGCTACGCGCCATGGTCGCCATCGTCCCGTTAAAAGTATTTGGTTTTGCACGGTTGGCGCTGCGCGCCCATAAGACATTTTCTCGTATTTTTTGGTTCATCAGAAGCAGACTTTTACGCAGATTCTGAATATGTAATCAGTTTTATCTACTTTAAAAACTGTTTGCATGATGGTTTAAGAAAAAACGCGCAAAAAAAGTTTCAGTATTAAAAACTGCAAAAGACTGTTATTAAAAAAAAAGTAATTTCATTAATATCACAAACAACATAACTAACAAATAATTTTGGCAGCTCGTTTTCCGTTTGTACTAACAAAAATTAGTATTAATCGCGTAAATCATAGGTTATACAATATTCTTGTGTGCTACCAAAAAGAAAAAGTATGAAAATAAACCGTGTTTAACATTTTTTACCAATTAGTTCTTTTTCAAAGAACCGAAACGAAAGAAAAAGTCGTTTTCCCGGGAGAAAAAAGAGGTTTTCGGCTGCTTCTTCTTTTAACCAAAGGAGAAAAGTTCAGGTCGTTCACCGCAAGGTGGCGCAGTGTTCTGCCTCAGAGCTCCATTTGAGCTCTGTTTGGGAAATTAAACGTTTTTCGTTCCGATTCCCGACCGGTTTTTAATTCATAACTTTTTTAATTTTGGTCCCACGGTCTCGAAAATGCCCGAAATGACTTTCCCGGAATTTTTCGAATCGAAAGACACCTCTCGCGACTTCCAACTTGCCCGCGTTGCGAACTGTAATCGGCTTCAAGCAGACAGACAGACAGAGGCGCACGGATTTTATTAGTATAGAAGATTATGAGCCATAATATAATCACAATGCAATAGTCCTTTCTGGGGCTTTTTAAAACACAAAAGTTCTATGCAAATAAATAAAATAAAAAATTTTAACTATAAAATAAACATGAAAATTATTATCCATTCTAATGACATACAATTGATGTACGCTCCTAATATTCAACTTCTATTCTTAAAATACAAGACATGCTTCTATTTTCTGGCTGGAATAAAATGGCTACTTGTTGCCATGGAGAAACTTTATATTTTCAAACTATTGTCATATGTGAAAATGACATTTTGATTAATAACCAGCTGTTTTAGTATGACCTTGTTTTGAAAATCGAATATGGAGGACAAACTTTAATTCTTTTTTTATGTACTATAATTTTATTTTTAAAAAGAAATTTATTGGATAAATCCTCTCCTTGATTAATATAAAGAAAGAATAACATTTGTTTATTTTATAAACATGATATTAACTCTTGAAAAATGCTAGTATACACAAGGCACAGCTGCTGTGGACATCCATGCTAATGACATTTTGAATCTTTATTCTGTTATTTTAAGGTGTTTTTAACTAAAAAGTGAGTAATTGTTGAGTGCAAATAATGAATAATATTAAGAAAAACATATCTAAATATAAAAACATGACAGAAAACCTCTCATTTTTTTTTTGTATGCCGAAAGACATAAATTGTCCCCTATTTTGAGAATCACCCATATCCGTTCTTAGCTAAACATTCGAACAATAACTATTCGGAAATTTTTTTGAGGTTATCGTGTTAAAAATATTTAAATGCCAAAATTTAGTCTCCCATCAACAATTCACGAAGAAATTGTAATTCGCTTTCATTGTCTTACAAATAAGTAATTATTAGCACGAGGCTTAGAAGATTAAATGGAAACAACAGCTTTATTTCGGAAAAAGATCTTCATTAAGACTACGTAAAATATGCATAATAAAGTGAGCTCAGAAAATATAATAACACTTTAATTTTACACAGTACTAGACTTCATAAGATTATGCAAGTGACCTTCAATATTGAAAGTATAAGTTTATTCTTATATTATATTTTTTCTTCTTTTTTAAGTTCAACATTAAATAATATTTACGTTCAGAGTAATTTTTGAGCAGTTTTCCCAGTTGAAACTAGGCTATTTTTTACATTTTTGGTATTTTCTTTTATTTATTGTCTTTTTATTTATGATCGAGAGAATGAAGGTGCCACGTATTTTTTTCACATATGTAATGGTCAATTCGATCATACTTTAAAAAATATCAGAAATATATTTTAGCTAACTTTTCCTACAGTTTCCATACAGTTTTTAATTTCAAAATAATGTTTCAAGGGCTTAAAATGTTTCATTAGCATAGAACATTCTCTTTCAAATCTACAAAAACCTTTATTAATATTTTTTGTATTGCATTATGTTGTAAAAAAATCACAAATGCAAAATAGTAAATTGAATTTTACATTAGTTTTAATAAATTTACAAGAAAAAAAAAAAAAAAAAAAAAAAAAAAAAAAAGACGCATTGCCATTTGATTTATATATCAGCAACAGTTGCATTTTTTTGTGAATTTATAATTTTTTGAATCGTTCTTTACATAGTTTTTATAGAAGCAAAATGTGTACATTTTGAAAATTATTATGTTTAACTTTTAATTTGCAATTTGTATAATTATTATTTTGCATTTATATTTAAAAATACGCGATGAACTTTACCATGAACTTAATATGATTTCTTCGTTTTTAACAAATAACGATGGTCAATAACATTTTGAGATTTGTGATTTTATAAAAAAATTTAAAATTTTCAGTGTAATTTTTTGATGATTGTTCTTTTTCTCAAAATTTGATAACTTTTTCTTCTAGTTCGTTAATTGAACGAAAATCATTGAAGTAAATTTAATATCAAGTGTGGTAAAAAGCGAAAATGGATTGCGCAGCAGTCTCCAGCTACGTGTCCGCAGACACAGTTCATCAATCGACGAGCTGTGTTCTTTCAAAATAAATTTGAAAAAAATATAATTGAATGCCACGAGAAATTTAGAGCAAACTGATTCGAAAATACAAGGGGTGATCAAATGAAAAGGTACGAAACGGCGTAACAACGTAACAGTTAAATATTTGCACATTCCGCCATAGGAAAACGTAGCGAGATATCTCGGGACGCGTCTGGAGTATCTGACTGGGATCGGAACATGTGCGGGCGCCCGCATGCGCAGTAGAGAGCAGAGGCTCTTATCAAAAGCGGTGTCCAAATGATGCGGCAGTCCGTATGAGGACAGAATGGCGTTCGCGTTGCAGAATTCGAGGATTGAGGAGCAGCAACATGTTATACAATTTCTGACAGCAGAAGGTGAGAAACCAGCGGCTATTCATCGCTGGAAGGTGGCAGTTTACGGGGAGAATTGTGTCTCTGACAAGTCTGTCTGAAAATGGAGTATCCGTTTTCGTGCAGGCCGTGAGAGTCTAGGTGATGACCCGCTGTCAGAAATCGGATAACACCTCGCTGTTCTTCAATCGTTGAATTTTGCAACGCGAACGCCATCCTGTCCTCATACTGGTTGCCGCATCATTTGGACGCCACTTTTGATAAGAGCCTCTGCTATTTACTGCGCATGCGGGCGCCCACGCATGCTCCGATCCCAGTCAGACTCTCCAATCTCATCCCGAGATGTCTAGCTACGTTCTCCCATGGCGGAATATGCAAATATTTAACTGTTACGTTTTTACGTCGTTTCGTACGTTTTCATTTGATCACCCCTTGTAAATAAATGCTTTTCGTCGTTTACATTACAAAAGCAAAATTTATTAAGATATTCTGGTAAAACGATTTGGAGATTAAAATTAATTTGGAGATTAAATACTTTCTGCGGCTTTAGAAAATGTTAACCAAACATTGAGCGCATTATTAAGTGACTATTATAAATCAGGGGAAATTTTTCTTGATTTAATATGAAGGTTTACGAAAATATAAACAAAATCCCTTAAGAAGATTTCACAATTCCGAAAAGCTTTCTATTACTTTCAGAAATTAGTAGGCTTTAGGGATTTAAAGAAACTTTTCTGCTACAAGTGTTTCTTTTGTTGCCTGTTAAGCAGTATCTACAGGATCAGTCAAAACTTTATCGTTACATTACAAAAAAATGGGATAAAAATAATTCCAAATGAATTTTAAAGATGTTAAAGCCTTTCAAACATAAATAAAACTGATATGCATTTACGAAGTGTACTAAAATATACATTCTGTTGAATATACGGTGCAAAGAATAGTTACAATTCATTTACAGGACCACACAAAGAAAATTCATTTCATAATGGTATAGGGAGAAATTGCTTGCAGCGTATTTTAATTCTGTTAAACTACTCCATATATAATGACATTTCTATACGTCGATCAGACTTTGTATAAGTTTTTTCCTGTATAATATGAAGTGCTTAGCAGTTGCAGGGCCAAGAAAAATATTTCATATGTATAATATTCTATCTATATTTTATCTATATTCTATCTATATTCCATACGCTATAATAGCGCTGATGGCACGAAATGCATTTTTAATTATTATACGTATGCTTTTCAGTTTCACACTATTTATGCATACTATAAGATGTGTAAAAATGCTATAGTTGATATACAGGTCTATAGAAAAAAATTTGTAAATTGCTTAAAGGTGGTTTTAAAATGCGTTATGCATTTTTACACTGAAAAACATTTAGTTTACTATGAAATGTTTGTAGAACATAGATTAAATGATATACAGGTACACGCAAAGAATTAAATACACGGCCGTTTATAGACGATAATATCTGTTAATGTGATTTCAGTAGTTTAAACAGTGTTTTAGTTTGAATTAAATTTTAGCTAAATAATGGCATCTAATAAAGAAACTAGGTAAACTACAGGGCTGAACAAACACATTTAAGTATATTTTCATCTATTGGTATAAAATGCTGAAAGAGTAATTTCAATGTCTTATGCATTTTCTTGCTAAACTAAATTTTAACATTGTATAGTACATACATCAAGCTACATATCAAATATACGGCTATTCAAAAAAAAAAAAAAAAAAAAAAAAAAAAAAAAAAAAAAGGAGCACATATTTGATTATGGAAGGTAACTAGTGGAATCAGGTTTTCAAAAGTTTTACATCTTTTCTAAAATGTTTACTTAGATATTTTATTTAACGTATTTCCTAAATAACGAAGTTTTGTTAAAGATTTCAGAAAGTGTTTTATAATCTCTGCTTAACGCATGATTTTTCTTTCCTGTTTAATTATCGGGAGAGAAATTCATTTACTTAATTAATCCATTTGCTTAATGCATTTGCTTAATTAATGCATTTATCTTTCTTTTAGCATTACTCTTTTAGCATTGCACATGAACGTCGTCACAAGTAAAGCTAGTTAAATGATTAATTCGAATCATTAAAGTATACATTATTTACTTAGAGTATATATTAAGGTATTAATAAGTAAATAAGAATTGAACTATTTTTCTTCTGACAAACTGTAACTTGATGTAATATTAATTATTCGCAGCTGCTTATTAATAATTTTAAGGTAATAAAAATACATTTTTTTTTGCTTGAACACCATACACTATGCATATCTTGCCGCATTGGAATATGTCTAAACCTATCCCATTTCCCATCTTCTGATTTTACAATTTCTGCTTCATAAGCTTTGGGCTACAATGAAACTTTTAACATACAATACTTTGTAAAATATGTTCTTTAAAATGTATGTATTTTAAAATTTACATATTCGTTTTAAATATTTCATATTTTGTACCTTTATAATAAAAACACTAAAAAGCAACAGACTAAGTTATTGTAATCTTATCAAATAAACAAATATAAATCATCATGAAAGCTTTAATTTTAAATTTATATTACGCCCAAGAGAAGATTGTTCTATCACCTACCGTTACCTGTAAGTACTAATTATGTACAACTTATGAAATATAAATGTCCCAAAGTGTTCCACTCTCCCCAAGATATTGCAACAGGATCAGGAAAAATAAACCAAATGTCGAGTCTTTTTCATAGAAAGAAAAAGTACTCAATGTGTAATTTTTTAACGCCGTCGCCGTCGGGACCATAGGTGCATTTATTCATTTTCAAAAGCCGCACGAAACACTTGTATTTGGTACCGTTACTAAAGAAAAAAAATATTTGCCTTATTTGCTTACAGTAAATTACCGAAAGTAACACACAGGAGATTCCAATTATTTCAAAAGGGGCTTATAATTGAGACTTATTTGAAAAAAAAAAAAAATAGGCAAATTGAGAGGGTATTTTGAAAGGGAATGCTTATAAATGGCACTTTTTTCAAAAAGGAAAACTGCACATATCTTAGGGTGGAAGGTAGAATTCGGAGGGGGCTTACTTTCGGTACTTTACGGTAGGATATTTCAGTGATTAAATTTCTAAGTGTAAATATTTAAAAAATGCGTTGCCAACTGAATAAATTTGGGATACGGGATGTTGGCCACGAAGCGATTAGAAGGTTTTCGCAGTGATAAAATAGTGGAAGAATTACTCAAATTTAAAAAGACAACATATTTTGGTATTTAATCACTGGTTATTGCAACGAAATCTTTGCATTCCTTGTACATTAATATATGCCTAAATCTACATTCGGTCTTGGAAATAAATAAAGTACTGCCACCTCCCTCCAACACCATTAATTGTATAGACATACTACAGGTGGTGATAAAAGCGAAAATAGACATTTAATTAGGAATATCTTTTTTAATGCACGTTGAAAAAAAAAAAAAAGGTTAGTCTCCATATAGAAATTGTATCAAAGTATGAAAATTTCAATACGAACACTTAATTCTGAAACATTTGAATACTTTGGCAAATTTTATCTTCTTAAACCAAACAGAATTCTGAAACACATAGCTGTTAGTTTTGAAAACTTTAATGTTTGATAAAATTTCATTATTTAGATGGATTCTAAGGTTATTTTTTAAACATGCATTAAAGAGAAACACAATTTTCAGTTGAATGATTATTTTTGTTTTCATCGCGTCTGTTTATCGATTAAATAAAAGGGAGAAGGTGTTTAGCATTTTATTTTTCCGACCCTCAAATATGTATGGATTGTCCAAGTACATGCAAGTGCAATCCTCCCCCCTCCGCACCCACTTGCTTTTATACAGGGTGTCCCAGAACTCAGAGGCCAAACTGAAAGGGTTGATAAGAGGACACTGCAATAATAATTTATTGTAAAAAAATGTATGTACACTCAATTGAGGAAATGAAGCACAAATACAAGAAAGGGAATCGAAAGGAACGTTTATTCACAGCGTCATTGACAAGTGATATTTTACAATAAATGTTCAGAATTGTATCAACCAACAGTAATGCATGCCTAGCAGCGCCGATGGAGCGATTGGTGTAGAGATTCAAAGATCCATGTATTTCAAGCACACTTGCAACGGACATTCAAGCGATGAGGTAGTTATCAGAGTCAACTGGAATCGCATAAATAAGATTTTTCAGATGTCTCCATAAGAAGTAATCGAGTGCCGATAAATAGAAAGACAAGGAAATGGTCCAAGTTCAATATTAAATAACTTTGCATTTGTATTATATTAAATAACTTTGCAAATTTTTCAATTTCATTGCTTCCAAACTTGCAATGATGGCTTAATTTCATCTCTAAATGATTCGTCTCTATACGATGCTTTGAATGGAGATTGATATAAGTAACATCTCAAGGAAGTAAAATTTTTAAACTGATAACTGTTAATGTCGATTAGAAGCACACAAAGCTCTTCCCCTCTTAAAAAAAATTATGTGAGGGGTTTTTAATGGAGATTTTTTTAAAAATCATTAAAAGACCTTTCTTTATCATTAATTTTGAAGTATATAAGGCAAATACAGGGGTAATAATCTTTCGTATTTCAGCTGATTTCCGATAAATATTACATAAATGCCTCCACCCCAAAATTTCCTCGAAACAAACCTCCCCAAGCGAAATTTAAATCTTTATTTTTTTTCAAATTTACTTTTTTATTTTTTATTTTATTGCAACAATAAATCAGTCATTTAATCCCCCTTCATCCGAGAATCTACTTATTTTCATTTTACAAGCTTGTTTTTAAATATATTACCGAGGAACTAGAGAAATTTGTGCATACTTTTTTTCTTCATAGTGAATTTAACATATAATATAACTAATGATTATGACAAAAAATAAATAACAGAATAAAAAGTACATAAAAGAATGTTTTCCCCTGTGTTCACATGTGCCCTACGTGTGTTCACAACTTCTTTTCTCATGGGGCAGATGTGAACAATTTTTGAACTTATAAATCTGTTTAAAAAAGTAAGAACCATAAAGGGATTTAAAAAAAAAATTCATGTGTCAAAAAAGCTCTTTTTACTATATTCAATAGTTTTCGTTTATTGAAATTAATCCAGTTATGAGAAAAAGCTATATTTATGTGAACAATTCACATGTGACCCAGTCTTTCCTATAGAGTAATGAAAAGTTTGATGACCAGCCCTTCTTTAGAAGCTTAATTTTTTTCATGCTATGTGCAGCTTGAAAACAATCATTTTATAAAATTAATAAACATTTTCAGGAAAACCTCTTTTCTTGTGAAAATAAAGAGAGAGAATTTTCGCACAGCAATTTAAAAAATGACCACAAGTGAACAGTTTTTTAAAGTAAAGTAAATAAACACCGTTTTAAACTGTTTGCACAAGAGTTTACATATTCTACTAAGAAAATAGCGGAAATAATGAATTAATGCTAATTTAAGGAAAAGAATAAAAAAAACATTATACAAATTTAAATATATGGTTAATTTGTTTTACCGACTTTTTCCTCAACTAGCTACACGACCTTCTAAATATAAATGATCTGATTAGAATAAAGATGCAAGTTGGAAAACTTTTGCAAACAGTTTTCACAGCATTTTCGGAACGATCATTTTACTCAGAATGCAAGTATTTCTGTAGTTGAAAAATTCTCTTCTCATCATAACTATTCCTTCCTCATTATGTCTTTCATATTTTTCTAACAACGCTAATAATGAAATCTTTTAGGTGAAAAAAACTTTGATGCGAAAATTTTCTCATTTAATGTCTCAAACGTGAAAAATTTATTTAAAAAAAAAAAAAAAAAAAACTTGTCGGTAGCAAAACTTCATTCGTTTTTATACTTCTGATTAAATGAAAACCTCCGAAAGTTTCCTTCTGTACATGTACAGGGTGTCCTGAAATATTGTGCTATTTAAACCCTTAAAATGGTATCATCACTTTTTACATATGATAAATAAAATTATTCCTTTGATTATTTAAATAAATTATCTTCATCGTATTAACGTCATGAATGAAAATTCGTGCTGGCTTTCTTAAACAAGAACATTATACTTACTATTGAATTATAACTTTGGCTTCCTATGCTATACAAAACTGTTTGCTTCATTGCGGCCTATCGCTGTTACGAGATGGTGTAATATTTTTTATTTGCGCACGCGACTTTTCACTAATGCCGATGAAATAATTTCTTTTATTTGCACGCGACTTTTGGCTGATGCCAATGTCATTATTTGTTAGACGCGGCTACTGGCTAGGATTTTTTCTTTTCATTTTCTTTTATTTTTAGGGTTCAATACTTAAAAGTACAAACGGAACCATTATAAGATCACTACTGTATCTATATATCCTTCTATCACAACCAGTTTACTCGTAAACTATGGAAAGGACAACGTTCAAATTGGCTGAAGTAATAAAGGCCATTAACAGATTATTAGCCAATGTGATTACATCGCCCCTCCTCTCGAAGTTTTCGACAATCAAATGAAAAAAAAAGTGGTTTTTTCCTTACTTTTTTAGATAAATCTGTATTTCTTTTTTTTTTTTTTTTTTTTTTTTTTTTTGTCTTACCTCGAAATAAACATTCTCGGTAACCCTATATTAGACCTCATTCACATCACAACATACTCATAGATGGGGAGGGGGCTGATAAAATTACAGCCCCTTCATATCGATATAGTTGAACGTAATTTACATTTTTTTAAGCTTTCATTAGACGAAATTTGCATTTTTTTTATCTTTTATCAGACGAAATTCGCGTTTTCTATGCGGTTTTACGCAATAGAGAACGTTATGAAAATTTATGTTATCCCCCCCCCCCCCACGAAATAAAATCCTACGCACGCCAATGTCCCTGCTTAAAACAACGCAGCCTTCTTGCATTACGAAAGTTGCTTGTTGCTTGATTAAAGTGCGAATGTTGAAACTTCTGATAAACAATGTTGTGAATAAATTTTCTTTTCATTTTGACAAAGAAAAAAAAACAAGTGTTTTTCCTTTACATGGAAAAAGGTAGAGTTTTATACCTAATATAAAAAAAGTTTATTTTCATATTTATAAAAGATTGAGTGTTTTTTAAAGAATTAATAGCGTCCGATGACATTTTGCCGAGAGGTTCTGCTCTCAAAGCTGGTAGATGAGAGATGCTGGGTTTGAACACAATTGCATCCGTCGGTCCAAATGCTTAGTTTTTCACAGCTTTGTTCGAGCCTTTAATATTATTGCGTAAATACGGGTTAGGCTCAATTAGAAAGGCCCTACGTAGGGGTCATACACCAGCACCCTCTTTGGGGTAATAACACCGACATATTCTATAGACTATGTTGAAGCAAGGACTGTCACCAAAATTTTAACAACATTATCTTTTAAATCGGTTCGTTACTTGCTGAAATAGTTTTAAAATTGAAATTTAGAATCTTTAGAATCTTTTCGTTCAGTTTCACTCCTTTTAAATTTCGTATTTTTTTGGGGGGAAATGTTCTTAAAGATCATTTATACCTTATAAATAATTAGCATGTCAAATTTTATGTTTCTAAGTCTTTCAGTAACACAAAAGTCACATTTTTATAACGTTTTTTCTCCTGCACCCCATTTGGGGTAGTGATACCGACATAACTTATAGCCTATGTTGGAGTAAGGACTGCCACCATCATTTTGACATCATTATATTTTAAATCGGTACGTTACTTCCCGAGAGTTAAAAAAAAATCGCTATTCAGAACGTTTTTTGAACGCTTATCGCATATTTTCACCCCTTTTAAATTTCGTAGTTTTTAGCAGATGTTCTTAGTGATAATTTGTATCTTATAAGTAATTAACATGCCAAATTTTATGTTTCTAGGCCTTTGAGTAATACAAAAACTCATCTTTAGAACTTTTTTTCGCTCATACATCACATTTGAGCTAGTGGCACTGACATAAGATACAGACTATGTTTGAATCGAGACGAACACCATTTTAAAACATTTATTTTATTTAAAATTTAATACATTAAATATTATAGTAATTTGTAAAAGAATTCTTTAGTTTTGGGTAGTCTGACATAGTATAATTAAAACATTCTTAAATATCACATCCCTTAAGGGGGTAGTTTTCCCACCCCCTAGACTTTTTGGAGTGGCACTACAGTTTTCAAAGAGTCACAATTAATGTGTATTCAAATAATAGGAAGGTAAATCTAGGAGGTATTAATAATATTAATTGAATTCATTAGTTTTAAATGAAATTGATTTTTAATAATTTTGCATATTTATAACAATTTTTAAAATTATATAATTTTAATTAATAATTTATTATTAATTTCATTTTAAATGAAATTAACACTTAATTATAATAATTATGTACTGTCTCTTCGATGTAAAATATTATTCAAATACAGTCGGCTTTCTTTAATTCGAAATCGGATAAATCGAATCTTCGCTTAATTCGAATTAAACATGAAGTCCCGAAATCTTCAATAGCAGAATAACGTTAAAATTTTTCATTTATTAGAACTCATTTTCTCTAGACTTCGTTTAATTCGAACTAACGAGATTCCTATTTTTTAGTTTTCCTTATACTTTCACCTGGACTTCAGATTCTTGAAATAATGTTTCATTTTTGTCAGAATTGTTCTGAATATGTACATATAGTCTCACACATTTATGTAGATTAAGGAGTCCAGGGGTATTGTTACATAAGTTTAATCATCTTGATTAATGTGTAATATTTACAAGGGAAAAGTGCAATATTTACAAGGGAAAAAATACTTAAAGGATTAGAATTATGGGGCATCTTCTGTCTTTTAGCCCTGAGCTCTGCTAAGTACGTCTTCATCAGGCGGGCTCTGGCATCCTTCTGTACTTGTTCTGTGCTTGTTGCTGGGGCCCTTTCGTGTGAAGGTGCTAACTCAGCAACATTTAGTTAACACGTGGCTAAAAAGGTCAAACACGTGTCGTACCTTGCCATGGGGCGGATGCCGAATCGGCCAAATGCATCTGAGCGAGCCTGTTACCATGGGCTCGCTATATCGACACTCGGCCAATCCGACATGCAGCTGACCACAGCTGAACGTGTACACCGATCAGGATACTGAAAATAAACTATTTCTTCAAGGGAGAGAGAAAAAAAAAAACCAGACGATCACTGTAAAACATGAATTTAAAAAAAAAAATTAATATTAATAAGAGAGAAGAACAAAAAAGGAATTTTGAAGACGTCATTAACAGCACACACAATGAAAAGAAAAAAAAAAATTATATCATAATAGTTAACGTCGTTAATGTGCTCTTTGCACATCTGTCTTTTGCTTTATCATCGTTCCCCAAAGGGGGTTTCCAACACAACGTCTTCTAAACAGATATTCGTCCTCGTCTAAAAAAAAGTCTCAAATTTATTATAGTGTTTCTTAATACGTCTTCAAAAAAAAAAATAGAGAAAAACTTTTATTTTTATGTAAAAGAAAATTGCTCAAATTGGACTAATCGTAAAAACTTTTATGACAAAGACAAAACAAACAAACGAAAATAATTATCTTTTGTCTGTCAAAAGGAAAGAAAGAGTAGAGGAAGAAAAAAAAAAATCGAAAATTATAGTCTTCCTGCTACATCATATTTTGTCATTTTTTTTTTGGGGGGGGGGGTGTAGAAGAAATAGTTTATACAGATAAACATATTTATAAAAACAATCATATTTCAAACAAAACATACAATATTTCGAAGCACATAAAATGGTACTAAGTATGTAAAAAAAATATGTCCTATATATTGTAAAAGTTAAATGTTTGTGCCAAAAAAAAAAAAATCACTTGGCACCTGTTAACATAATCCTGGTTAATGAAATAATAATAATGATAAAAATGCTTTAGCCAGCCAACAAAAAAAAAAAGCACTTGACTTAGCTTTATCTATTGCTGTGGCATATTTCACATTCGAGGGAATAATTAAAAAAAAAACACCATTATTCCCTCTTCGTTGCGTGGAGGAGTAAACACAAAACTAAAACCACATCTGTGTTTGTGATTTTGCAAGAGAAAGAAGAAAAGAGAAAAAAAAAACACTCGTAAACGTAGAGATTATCTTGCAGTAAATTCTTCCAGTCACTATGAGTCAGTTTATATCGACTGTGTCCAATATTTCATCATGTCAGCTGCCGTAGTGGTAATCTGTGGGCCTTCATGTGACCCAATTTTTTTAACTTGATATCGTTCGTTGGGATGCACTGCGGTAATCTGGTATGGGCCACAAAAATTATCTTGAGATAGGTATCATGAGTCAAGTCAGTCATATAAAATGAAAAAAAGAAAAAAAAAGAAAAAAAAAAATCACAGCTTTCCATAAGCTGGGTAAGACTTAGTTCAAAAACCAATATGTAAATAAAATAGTGAAATCCATAATAGAAAAATAATGCACTGATGGTTTTTCGTAAAAAAAAATATTAAAGTACGAACATCTTGAACAGGTTTCAGGTTGGGAGAGAAAAAAAATAAATAAAAAGTAAACATCTGTGTAACAAAATATCTTGCTTGAGAAAGAGAGAAAAAAAAAAGTCTCACTTAGGATCCAACGCTGATAACACACTTTTTCTCCCCTTTTGCATACTTTTTTTTTTCTTTCTTGTCTTTTTCCATTTAAGCGTCGCGGTGAATCGAATGGCAACGATTAGGAGGAACACAGAGCATATCAAAACGTTGAAGGTATCTAGTACCATAGATGAACATCTTGCCATCGGTGACTCATAATTGCAATCTGTTTGCATTAGGTGACATAAGACACCGATGAAAAGTATGGGGATCATATATTTAAGAATATTCCGCATAGCATCGTTGTCACCAACTGTTCCATGACCAAGGGTAGTGGAAACGTCTCTTCCGGAGAAATGTTTAGCTTGTTGATTTTGAGGGGAAAATAGGACATTAGGCTCTTCTATATTAGTGCATATTTCATGTGGCACGGGGTCGTCTGCGAAGCATGGAAGTGTTCCGTTGAATGAGTTGTGGTGTGCCATGTCAGTACAAACAGAAGGCGTGTTATGTGACGTAAGGGGGGCTGGTAAGAGAGTGTTGCTCGCGGGCTTACGGATGCGTATGCAGTTAATGAAAACATCCGCTTGGGGAGTTTTATGGAGCGATATCCCGTCCTGACCACACGTTAGTGTACCCTGTGTAAGCACGTCCCGCCCTACAATAAAGGGGGTGTACATTTGTGATGAGTTTACGACATAAACTCTAGTAGAGAACAGAGTTCCATCTATTTGAATATCCGTTTTAAATGATCCTAATGGCGTTAAACTGCCACCACCAAAACCGTCCAGTTGTATGGTTTCACATTGTAGGAGAGGGGAGCCAACTAATTTATAAAAATCCTCTCTTATTGCTGTAATCGCACTTCCCGTATCAATTAATGCGTCTATTATGACATCCGCAATTTTGACTAATTTATTCATGTTGGTATACGATTGCTGTGAGTCTACGACGTGGACTTTCTTATCGCGCTTTAACCCCGAACGTTGTTGGGGAGGGGTGCCTCGGGCTGTAGGCTGTTTCTCCCCAGTGCGCTCGCCGCATTCAAAAGACCGATGGCCCCATAAAGAGCAATTAAAGCATTTCGGGCCCTTATTTTTATTATGACAATCTGCGGAAACGTGGTTTCCTAAACCGCAGTTAAAACAGATAATTTTACGTTCATTTTTAAGGTGTGGTGTAGGAGTAGGGCCTTTCGCATGATACGACATGCGTTTCACCTGACCACTGGCTGATCGGCAAATTTCATCGTAAATTAGCAATTTTTTCTTAAACTCTACTAAATCGGAACAGCCATATAAAATGGATTTATTTTGGGGTGTATCTCTAATACCTTGTATCGTGTAATGAATTAAAGAGATGTCATCCACATTCCCTCGCTGCGCGATTTCTTTCATCTTCAAAAAATATTCCAATAATTGTTCGTTTGGTTGACATCCGCGGTTTGCTAATATTTGATGTATTTGTGCGGGCGAAGCCGTTTGATGAAATTCGCGGAATAAGGCTTCCTTTAGTGCGGAATAGGAATTAATATTAATTTCAGCTCTAATTACTAGCAATGCTAAACCTTTTAAACTCCGTTCTGCGAAAACAAATTTTTGAATATCTGAGAGGTTCAATGATTCCGAGAGTGTTTCGAATCGTGTAAACCATGTTTGGATGTTTTCAGATTTTTCCCCGCTAAACGGCGGAATTAATTGTTCTATGTCGGTGAAAGAAATATTTTGTTTACTTGCAGTGTATTGCGAATGTACAACCATTTGCTGTGGTTGTATTTTTAAGGGGGAAATTAATTCTGTGCTGGCACTGCTGTCGTTCTGATTATGCTCAATGTCTGTCTCCGAAGCCGAAATATTCCCAAATGTTTCCTTAAAAGCAGCAATGTCTGATAATGCGACCAAAATGCGAGTCGCTATCTCATCTTTATTTCCATTTATATCTATGGATAGCAGATTAGCGACTGTTATCAATTGCAACTGGTCAAAAGTATCAGTAATTTCTTTCAATTTGTTGGCGAATTCAGGGCTACCTTCTTTAAACGGTAATCCGGTATAAACCCTTAAATTAGAACGATTTCGCCTCGCTTCGTCTTTTCCAAAAATAAACAAATGTAGAAGCTGTATTTTATCGGCTTTGGCAGTTTTTAACTGCTGTCTGATCACTGGGATCGCTTGGAGCTCCATTACTCACAGCAAAGAAATAAGGTATAGTAAAAAAAAATATCACTTACTGCTATTTAAGTGTAATCCAATTTGATCTATGCTACTTTTTCAATGAAAAAAAAAATAAATCCACGGTATGCACAAGAACATCACAAATTACAGGCGGCGACCGACACTACTGACACACTTTCTTCATTTTCTTTTTCTTTTTCTCCCTTCTGGTGAGCTGTGGGACCGCGCTGATAAGCAGAAAGCATAAACATCATCTCGCTGCCGGATGGGGACTAGGGGAAATATAATCTTTCCTCTTGCACACTGCACATCAATCCATATGCAAAAATAAGAACTCTTGCACATTAATCCATATGCACCAATAAGAACTTGTAGTGCAGGTTGTTTGGGGGTCCAAGTAGGCCGCAGCCCCCATGTAGATTAAGGAGTCCAGGGGTATTGTTACATAAGTTTAATCATCTTGATTAATGTGTAATATTTACAAGGGAAAAGTGCAATATTTACAAGGGAAAAAATACTTAAAGGATTAGAATTATGGGGCATCTTCTGTCTTTTAGCCCTGAGCTCTGCTAAGTACGTCTTCATCAGGCGGGCTCTGGCATCCTTCTGTACTTGTTCTGTGCTTGTTGCTGGGGCCCTTTCGTGTGAAGGTGCTAACTCAGCAACATTTAGTTAACACGTGGCTAAAAAGGTCAAACACGTGTCGTACCTTGCCATGGGGCGGATGCCGAATCGGCCAAATGCATCTGAGCGAGCCTGTTACCATGGGCTCGCTATATCGACATTTATTATTCGCCTTTTTAGTGCCCCGTCTGTCCATTAATGACACCTTTACCTCATCTTCGTTTCTATTTGTTCTTAATACCTTAGTTAGTTTATGTATTTATATCTTTTAATTTAATATTAAGTCATATGTTAATGATAACAACCGAATTATAATTAAAAAATACTATAACATTAATTTATTGGCAATAGTATCCCTTTAAACATGTTTTCCTCTCATACTTCCCATAATTCGAATTCTGGATAATTCGAACATTTCTTGTGGTCCCGACGAGTTCGAATTAACGATTCCGACTGTAATATGAATGAACTATAAGTTTGCCTTTTGAGCAAAAGAAGTAAATGCAAATTTCCATTCCAATTTAGACAAAGGGTTTGGATCTAGCAGGTTACATAATTTTTACAAGGAATGTTTCCTTGAAAGGCTACAGAGAGAAAGTATTATCAAGTAGTTTATTTCAATTAATTTATAAATGAAAAATATCAGAAAAATGAAAATATTTGCATAGTTACAAATTAAACATTTATTGTTTAATTTGTTCTACATTTTAACTACATTGTTGCCTAACATGCCTATATAAATGCCCAGGGCCTGCTTACCGAATAGGCCCATGAAGCCCGGGCTTACCCACTAAAACACAAAAGGGCCCCCCAAAACCTTTTCAAAACTACTTTTTGGCGGAAAAAAATACAATCATGGTAAAAAAAAAAAAAAAAAAAAAAAAAAAAAAAAAAAAAAACTTTTTTCCTTGCGAAATTGTTTTTTAACATATTTTGAAATCCAAATATTCTTAATTGTAGTTCTACATTGGTAAATGATAAAATTAATTGGTTTTTATATAATTATCTATATACAGTCGAACCTCGTTAACGTGAGCTTCAAAGGAAATAAAAATTTTGTTCATGTTAACAGTAATTCATGTTATCAGTATCAAAGCTTTGTATTCGTCTTTATAGCGCACTAAGAAAAGAGTTCATGTTAAAGTAATTCACATTAAGCATGTTCATGTTAACGAGGTTAGACTGTAATAAAATAGTCTTTCAAATGGATATAGGAAGTTAGTTTAAATTTAATATTAATAGTGTTATATTTATTCCAAGTTTTTATTATAAAATTTCAAAATATTTAAGCATACAAAAAATGAATTTAATTAAAAAAATAGTTAGTTGAGTAATGGGGGGGGGGGGGAAGGCGTACGACGTCGGGCTTCCCCTACTTCTAAGTCTTAAGCGGGCCTTGTAAATGCCTAAGATTTTTGGTTGTTATAAAGTAACAAAATACGAAAATTGTATAATTAATTTTTGTTTTGTTATTTTTTGGAACTTATGTAAGCACACATTCACATATATATGCTATGAATGTGTGTTCGAGATGTGTTTCTATATGAGACGTTCAGAACTGAAGTGGACCAAGTCCATTTTCACACTTTCGAGATACATCGAATTAAAGTTTTTCCATCAATATAATTTTTCCGTTTGACAAAAATTTACTATTTCTATTTCTCGGTAACCATCACAACTATGGACTTAATCCAAATATGATCTGAAAATATAGAACTAAAGCAGTTCAAGAAAATAATCATCCGAATTTTGATCAAGAGTGGACTTGATCTACTTTAATTCTGAATGCCTCATATATGTATAATCAATTAATATATCTTTTAAATGTATGTATATATATATACGCATTAATTACTTTCAATTTATTTTACGACAGTTTCATTTTCGCTTTCGGCAAAGACTAGAAAGGTAAGCGAATTTCGGTTACGGTCTTTAAAAACTTGTTTTGGTAGAACATTAAATGTAATACTCATCAAGAGATTTTATTTTTCACTCTCCATGAATGCTAATAATTCAAATTTCAGATTCTAATACAGTGCATTTGAAAATTCCTGAAGAAAGAAAATTTCCCATATTAAAAATTGCAATATTAATTTAAACCAAATATGTCCTGGTATATTCGAAAATTTCTGCATGTTACATTCGAATTGACCTTTAAATTCCCATCCTAAAGGCAAAATCTAAAAACAAAAGGCCTCAAAACTGGTTATTTGTTTTGAAACTTACAGCTCACTACATGACCGTTTTTAGTGTAAGATTTATTTGTTTCGTACATGAAAAAATCCATTTAATGGACCGCCAAGAGATACAATAAAAAAGATAGATACAAGATACGCGTCCTAAAACTTTTTTTCTTTCCCCAAATTATGAATGGACTCTCTTTCTCCATTCTGACAGCTTGGCGATTTGTAGCGTGAAGAAGCAAAACAGAATTTCCGAAAGACACTTCCAGGTAACCCTGACCTTGCCGTAATCCTTTTTACGCAAAAGATCAACTAAGTTCCATTCAACTCGTCTTAGATATCACTATCTCTCAGTCTTTGAGTTGTACGTTCAAATATGCGAATACTTTCAGATTTATGTACAAAGAAACCGCAAGAAGGCGGAGAAGGTTTGTACGAAGACGCTATTTAAACATCTTTAGTTAAACCAAAATATATTCAACTCAAGACTTCATATAGCCAACTACAATCTACAACTGCATTTTTTCTCAATAAAAGTGACATTCAAAGCAGTTATTGGGTCTTCATTATTCTTCCATTTAGTCTGTTATCAAATGATTTGGCAATTGTTATATATTCTTATATTTAATATGTCTGTCAAGCCGAAACAAGACCATTTAAAAAATAAACAATCGAAAATTCAAGTTTCATATATGGTATCAATTCGCTTTGAGAGATTTGTTGTTTTAATCTGCTTACTAGCTATTAAACTGGTTATATATATATATATTTCTTTTAATTTTCTTGCAAAAATAAGGCATTTTTTATTGTAAGGGGTTATAACCAAATGTCCGGTAATTCAGTGGTTAGTTCATTACGTTGTCACGCTACAGATCCGTGGTTTGCCTTTGGATTTTTGCTATGTTTATTCAACCCTTTATCCCATCGTGACGCCAAAAATGAGTAACAAACGTGATTGAGGATCTAAACCTTCGGAGATTCCGTGTTAAAATGATCATTTCGCCGGAACTCATGCCATATACAGCAGCGCAGTCTGAATTGGTCCATTTTTTTTCTGGCGGAGGGGGTTGAGTCAGTGTTGAATTCTGGGGGTGGCCCGGATGGGATATTCCCCCCGGAGCTATCAAATGCCCCCCCCCAAATTTTGTGATTTTGTGTTTTCAATGGTAAAAAGTGTAATGTCCCCCCGGAGCCACAGAAGTTCCTCCCGGTGAAAAGTGTCCGAATTCAACACTGGGTTGAGTTGTCAATGCCTAGTCCAGTTTTAGCTGCTTATTAGAATTACTGGTTAATTAGTTAATCCAATCTTTTTTTCAATAAATTAAAATGTAATACAAGCTATTTTTCGTTTATTACAATCAGAAGTTATCTTCTACAAGATTCATTAAAAAAGCTTAGTGTTACAAAAAAGTAATATACATCAATTGATTTAAAATAAAAACACGGAATGTTTTACTTACTCCAAGCCAGACATAAATCCTTGTCGATTAACTTTTTAATAATGAGGTTACTTTAACGCATTTTATGCAAAAAATGATATTTTCACAAGAATTGGTGGCCGTTATTATTATCATTTTCATCCAAACAACGCTGAGATAAGCGGCTCATGTTTTTGAAACATGGGTCCCGAATGATTCGCCAAATAAATACCAATATTTTCTTAGAAAAATTTTCTTTTTAGATTTTTCTTTCAAATTATATAGAAATCATTTTTAGAGGTTAATTCTAGAGCAATGTTGTAGAAACCTGCCATGAAATTTTCTGTTCATCAGCGTCATACGCCGAATTTCATACGTTGCCACTGATCGAATTACTGTTCATTTCAGAATTTTTCTTGATATCGTTTTTCATATATAGAAAGATCAACCTATGAAATTAAAAAAAAATACTTTTGTTATTGTTAAATGCCTGGATTAATACGAGGTTTCGACTTGAAGCAGAAATTCTATATTTTTAGATTGCGCCGCTAGTTGTCTATGCCAAAATTGTGGAAGCAGGACGTTTCATTCCCGCCATTTCGGTCCTGACATTTCGGTCTCGCCGTTTCGATCCTGAGACATTTCGGTCCCGAGACATATCGGTCCCTAGACATTTCGGTCCCAAGACATTTCGGTCCCTAGCCGTTTCGGTTCCAAGACATTTCGGTCCCTTCTCCTGCAAACTGAAATTTTGTGAAATAAGACATAATTTTATAGGGAAAATTGCTTTTTTTAAGTTTTTAAACTGAAGGCCATAAAATTTTAGTATAATGCGATTATAAGTACTCGAAAACCGCACACACGTATAACTCTTAACCAAAATATTATAATTCACACAAATTTTGTATGGTAATCCTTATCATAATTCGTTATACTAATGATACTTATAAATCCTAATTCTCAAAACAGTAATTTTAATATAAAAATTAAATTAATATTTTATTATATATATTTATTAATTAATAACATTATTAATTTACATAATGAATTTTACTTTAAAATAAAATCAATACATAATTCCTTTTATATTCAATACATCATTATATTTACTAGTAGTTCCAAACTGAAATTTATATTTTACATGTTTATTTATTGCATATTTAAAATTACAGAAATTTAAAACAATGAGTATAGTTAAAAAAAAAACTAAAATAAGAATTATGATTATTTTTTCTGGGAAAGTAGGAGCGAAAAGGTAATGCAAATAAATAAATAAATAAATAAATAAAAGCATAGTTTTGTCAATTAAAAATTGAAAATAAAATTATTTAAAATATTATTATAATACATTTTAATATATATTTTTTAATTATATATTATATTTTATATATAATATTTATATTATTATATTTTAAAATATTGTTATAATAATTTTATGCAAATAAAAATAAAAAATAATCATCTTATTAGAATGTAATAGGCCCAGTTTCAATAAAATTAACTCACAAAAATTGTCTTCATGAAGAGACAAAAAATGCAATCAATAAATACTATTATTATTTAAAAAAAAAAAAGAGAGAGAGAGAGAGAGAGAGAGAGAGAGAAAAGAAAAGAAAAAAAAAACAGTGGCGGAGGCAAATTTCTAAAAACAATTTTTTTTTCATAGCATGCCCAGTTACGAAATCACTATTACTTTCGCAATGTTAATAATGGAAAGTAACTTATGAAAACAAATTTATAAGATGCAAGTTTGTATTATAAAATGTAAGAAAAATAAAAAAAATTGTTCTTTAATAAATATATCTCATTTCTGAATCATCAAAGAAGAGGGTGTAGATGAGTGATTTGAGGAAATATGTATATATCTTAACTGTCTAATATTTAAGTTATATAATTAACTGTCTAAATAATAAATGTATTTAGAAATGAATTTCTAAATACATTTATTATTAAACTAATTGGAAGAAAAAAATAAGCACATTTTTTTAGTATTTAATTCGTGCTAATTTAAAGGTTCTAAAAAAATGTACGTAAGCAGCCAAAAAAATATTTATGGCAGTTTCTATAAAATACTTTTTAGTTTATAGTAATTTATAGAAGTTTATATAATATACTGATACTAATAATTAATTATAATTTAAAATATTTATTTTGATTAATAATAATACTACCAAAAGCAAAAGACAATATCCGCTAAACTTATATCACATTGTTTAATCAAACAAAATTTTCAGCTCGCTGTGATTTTATTATCACGAGTTATAAAAGTTTAAATTTATAGGACTCTTAATATTCAACATTTTATAAAACTTGGGAGAGGGAGGGGGAGAATTAAAATTTTTAAAAAGGCCCGAATATAAATGAACTTTAGCATTTGGCAGGCCCACAACAATTAGAATCCGACTTATAAGGTATCGAGCAAAGAAATAACAAGGGGCCGAAATGGCCACAGACTGAATTGTCTCGGGACCGAAATGTCTTGGGACCGAATTTTCACGGGACCGAAATGTCTCGGGACGAAAATGTCTCGGGACCGAAATGGCCAGGGACCAAAATGTCTCGGGACCAAAACGGCGGGACCGAAATGTCGTGTACCCCAAAATTGTATCTTGTATTGTGCTGAGCCATCTTTTAGAGTCTTCCGTATTTTATTAAACGACCTAGATGTTATAATTTTTTTAAAGAAAAAGATTACATAAAATATCTGGGATTCTATGACTGCCCATTTAATAACACACACACTGCGCCATTTTTTATGCGGCCTTTTCAAATTTTTTCGAGCACGTTGTGCTGCTTGTATAATTTTTCTCAGAATAAATATTAAATGTTTTTGATTGGCAGGAAAAGAGATCCGCACTGGCCGAAACTTCTAAAACCGACCCTTTTACAGCTAAAATTTCACACTTCACCACTATGAAAACGTTATTGGTCGTCCTCGGTTCGTTATAAAATCTATTAAAAAAGAATGTACTTTAGAATTGAAACAAGTCGAAACGTCAAACGTAGCAAATGAGGTGCTTTCGTACTATAAGGATTTAAAAATATATATACAGTACTTCGGATACAGTACAGTATCCGAAATCTTTTGTGTGTCCCTGTTACTACCTGCTTTCTATTGCTTTCTTATTTCTATTTTGTAATAGAATACTTTTGTGTGGCCTTGTAAATTAATAAAAAATATCCTTTGCACCCCAGATTATGCAGAATGTATATTTTAGCACATATTTCATAGATGCATATGAATTTCATTACATTTGAAAGAGTGTAACATCGTTAAAATGCACCTGAAACTATTTTTTCCTATTGACTATAATGGAACGGAACATTTTTGATTGTCACTGTAATTGGAATATGCATCCGATTTTTATAAAATTTGAAAAGACACGACAAAATTATGTAATAATTACATATTTTAAATTTCAACCGATTTGGTTGAGTAGTTTTTGTGTTGTTATTATGCGGACAGACTGACGGACTGAACGACGACTACGACTGTAAATGCTACGTATTTACATAATTACGAACGCACCTAAAAAAGACTATTAAAGAAAATTATAATTTTAAAGCTTGCAAAATATAAACAAAATATGTTAAAGATATCTCTCTGTAATTTATTAAATTAAATTAAGTTTCTAAATATTCCGTTAAATAAATGTACAATTACTTTTGCAAAAAAATGCGCCGAATCTACAATTTCACCAAATGTGACAAACTTTTGATATTTTTATTTTACTGTAAAATAAGCAGGTCAGACATTGATATTTTTATTTTACTGTAAAATAAGCAAGTCAGACATAGTATAATGTATACTACCTATATTATCTATATACCTATATTTGCAAAATAAAAGAAAAAAACAATGCGCAGAATCTACAATTTTACCAAATGTGACCAACTTTTGATATTTTTATTTTACCGTAAAGTAAGCAAGTCAGACATAGTATAATCTATACCTATATTATCTATCCCTATATAATCGAGGAAAAGTTTGTTTGTTTGTTTGTAGGGGCTAATCTACAGAACTACCGAACCAATTTCAATAGTAATCTATACCTATAAAATAAAGAGGAAAAGCTTGTTTGTTTGTTTTAGGGGCTAACCTCCGGAACTACCGAACCGATTTAAATAGTAATATACACCTATATAATAAAGAGAAAAAGTTTATTTATTTGTAGGGGCTAATCTCCGGAACTACCGAACCGATTTCAAATGTAATGATACCAAAATGATGGTGTTCACCCGGAATCAAACATAGACTATAGCTTATGTCGATGCCACAAATCCAAAGGAGCAAAAAAAAAAAAAAAAAAAAAAATCCTAGGGGTACAGGAGCAAAAAAATCCTAATCAATACCTATATTATGAAGAGGAAAAGTTTGTTCGTTTGTAGGGGCTAATCTCCGGAACTAACGAACCGATTTCAAAAGTAATAGTACCAAAATGATGCTGTTCACCCAGAATCATCTATAGCTATATTATAAAGAGGACACGTTTGTTTGTTTATTTATTTGTAGGGGCTAATCTCCGGAACTAACGAACCGATTTCAAAAGTAATAGTACCAAAATGATGCTGTTCACCCAGAATCATCTATAGCTATATTATAAAGAGGACACGTTTGTTTGTTTATTTATTTGTAGGGGCTAATCTCCGGAACTACCGAATCAATTTCAAAAGTAATGGTACCAAAATGATGGTGTTCGTCCGAAATCAAACGTAGTCTATACCTATATTATAAAGAGAACAAGTTCGTTTGTAGGAGGTAATCTCCGGAACTACAGAACCGATTTCAAAAGTAGTGGTACCAAACTGATGCTGTTCGCCCGGAATCAAACATAGGATACATCTTATGTCGATGCCACGAATCTAATAAAGTTGCAGGAGCAAAAAAACTTTCTAAAAATGCGATTTGTATGTTACTGAAGGGAATAGAAGCATGAAATTTAGCATTGTAATCTATACCTATATTATAAAGAGGAAAAGTTTTTTTGTTTGTAGGGGCTAATCTCCGAAACTACCGAATCAATTTCAAAAGTAATGGTACCAAAACGATGGTGTTCGGCCGGAATCAAACATAGGCTACATCTTATGTCGATGCCACAAATCAAAAGGGGATGCAAGAGCAAAAAACGTTCTAAAAATGTGATTTTCGTGTTACTGAAGCGACTACTAGCATGAAATTTAGCATGGTAATCTATACCTATATTATAAAGAGGTAAAGTTTTTTTTTTTTTTTTTTTTTTTTTTTTTTTTTTTTTTTTTTTTTGTTTGCAGAGGCGAATCTCCGGAACTATCGAACCTATTTCAAAAGTAATGGTACCAAAATGATGTTGTTCGCCCGGAATCAAACAATAGCTATATCTTATGTCAAGGCCACAAATCTAAAAGGGGTGCAGGAGCAAAAAACATTCTAAGAATGCGATTTTTGTGTTGCTGAAAGGACTAGAAGCATGAAATTTAGCATGGTAATTACTTATAAGATATAAGTGATCTTTAGCATTTCCTTAAAAATTCGAAATTTAAAAAGGGGTGGGGGGAATGTACGAAAAAGCGTCCTATACTGTTAAAAATCTGCAGGATTTGCTTCATCATCCCTCCACCGCTTTGATAAAAATATGTTACTTGACTATACAGTAAAGCATTCTCATTGGTCAGAATAAAGATAGTCTATAAAAGAGATAGAGAGTTTCGATGCAGCAAATGCTGCAGGTTTTTAATAATGTAAAAGCTTTCTGAATGGCAATTTGTAAACAATCTGAGCACTTATCATACCAATTTCAAAAGTAAATTGGTGGTGATAGAAGCTGTTAAAACATAACAAACATAAGCTACATTTTATGTCGGTGACACTATCAATAAAGGGTGCAGGAGCCAAAAATATTCAAAATGGGGATTTTTATTGTACTAAGAAGTCTAGAAACTTTAAATTTGGCATGGTAATTACTTACAAAATATAAATGTTTTTTATGAACTGTGGGGAATAAATTTGAAATTATAAGTTGTGAAGCGAAGGTACAGTGCGAAAAGCGTTCTAAAAAATTCCTAAATTACGATTTCTGTGAAAGCTCAGGAAGTAATAAACCGAATAAAAAAGTGATTATTTCGAACCAATAGTGATACTCTCTAATCTTACATAGACCATTCTCATGATCCTATATTCTTATGATCCTATATGTTCTATGCCAGTACAGCAGGAACAAGAAATATTCTAAAAAAGCCTTTAAAAACTTTCTAAATTACGTTTCTATGGAATATTAGGAAATATCAAACCGATTTCAAAATTAATACTTCAGGTGAATACTGATTCGAACGTATGAATTGAGCATAAAAGTATCAAAATATTTTCTAAGTTACCGTTTATTTAGAATTAGCTTTAGCTCTTCGTATTATTTTATGTCTCATTTTTGAATAATGCACCTGATGATGAAATTTAGTCGAACTGTGGCTTAAATGGAAGTTTTTGAATTATTCGTTAATATATTATTTCTTCTAATGAAAATCAGACGTACAAGTATCACTTGGCATATTTCAACTATTACGCGATCAAAGCCATGGGTTTTGCTATTCTAACAAGAAGAAGCAAAATAAAATTTTCGACAAGAATAAGCAGAAAAAGAAAAAATATAGGCTAGAGCTTCAAAGTAAACAGATAAACTCAAATGACGGTTCTCCAGCATCTGGTTCAGGGAAGCAAAAAGATTTTTTAAAAACGTTTGATTATAAGTTGATTCTTATAATAAAACAAAGATATAGGCAACAAATAATTCACATGGCCGAAAATAATTGTTGTGGATCATAAATAAATTACTTGTAAAAAATATTTTAAAGACAAGCATTTGTTATAAGGTACTAAAAAGAAAATAAAATGTTGTAGGGAAATTGATTGAAATAAATTCCCGTTAAAAAAAAAAAAAAAAAAAAAAAAAAAATGTGAGTGTTTTTTTATCAGTTTGTTTTCAAAAATTGCTTTTTGGTGGTATCGGATTATCTGGTATTGCTAAAGAAATTGTAAGACCAATGGAATAGTTTTCGTATGAATTATGTGTTGATGATTTCCCTGTTGCTGCAAATTTTTAAGTCTTAGAATCTCTCGCACATGATATAATTTTTGAAAATTATGTAATTAACAAAATAAATTTAGCGATAAATTAATATGAAGTAAAAATTTTTGTCAAACGCAATAATTTATACATAGGTTACATTAAAACTGTGAAAAATATCATTAAAAAATTGCGTTGTCAATTCTTATAATGAAACGAAGAAATCGCAAACAAATAAGTTATGTGAAGAAAACGTAAATTTTGTGATCATAAATAAATTATAATAAAAAAATATTTTAAAGATAAGCATTTAATATAATGTGCTAAAAAAAGGGGGGGGGGTTGAAGGAAAATTGATTTAAATAAATATCTTTTTTTAAAAAAAAGAAATAAATTTAATTGCGAGTTATTTTTAAACAACAATTATTTAACTGATACGGATACTGATACGGATATACAATTCTAAATCCATCTTCATCGCAAGGAAGAAATCAATCAACTTCCGCGTGAGCTTCAAATTCACTTCAATACGTACCCTCGCAGAACTGAAAGATGACGTATTTACCAAATATGCCACGATTCAATTGAAGAACACCAGCCTATATCTGAAGCAATCAATCACAATTACGGATCACGTACTTGAAGACATTCACACGTACTGTCATTGGACAAATGTTTTTATCCTCTAAAGTGTGGCGTAGCAAAGTTCAAATATATTTCTACAGATTATTGTATTGTTATCAGAAATACATTAAAGTAACAAAAATTAAGTCAATTATGGTATAGAAAGTCTGCGAAGATTTGATTGCAAAATTTGTGCCAAATGGACACAACGTAAGTTAAATAAAAAATTCTAATAAAAAGAACTCGGAAAGGAATTTCATGATTGATTTGTCTCACGTTATCGAAGTGAATAAAATAAATTAATCTCACGAGATCAAATCAGAAAATGAAAAATAAAAAATAAAATTTGATAAATGTCATAAACCAAAAAACAAGAGAGAAATCAGTATAGAAAAAAGAAATGAAAAATGATTTCGTGAAAGTTTTAAATAACCGTGACTACAATTATTCAAATGAAGTAAAACCATGTTATCAGAGAATCAATTTTGTTGATAGATGTCGCCGATATCGTAAACCAACATATGTATTGTGACGATAGAAGATTATTATGCGGACAACAGAGAAAAAAACAAGAAAGGGAAGATCTGGAAACGAAAATGATGAATTGCGTAAAAGATACTGTTTGGTATTAAAAGATAGAAGAAGAAATGAAAGGAATTTGAGTGGTCCTCGTAAGCCTCTATATTTCTGTTGTACGAGAAAGCATGATCAACATGAGCAGTTATTAGATCTGTTAATAGTTTCGATTATTATGGAAGAAAAGAAATTACTTACTTAACGGAAGTATTTGATTTGAAGAGCGTTAAATTATACCCAATGTTCAAGGTGATTGTCTTTTTTTCAGATTTATTGTAAGTATCTAAATTTTGTAAGATTTCATAGCAATTGCGAAATTCCCAGCATTGTCAAGAAGGCCGAATAAGAGTACAAAATGAGCCACGTCTGAATATAGCATTTCAACTCAATGGCGTTAGAACATTATCGAGTTAATTCCAATGGGAAATGTTTCAATTTAACTTAGCTTTGGACTACAATTGCCACAATTTTCGAACATTAACGACATATTCTTTTCTTGAGTTCTATGGGGACTATTTCAACAGGAATTGATTACTTCAACTCAACTTACAATTTTTTTACTCTTTCCACCTCCATGGGACGCATTCTTAACTCGGGTTTAATGGCTCCGATATCAACTAGATTTGGCTCATTTAACTTGGTTTTTAGATTGTCTTACAGTTTTTACTCCCACCTTCCATTGCCAAAAAAGGAGCATTTTTATCTCGGGTTCTATGTGCCAAATTTTAATGAAATTTGTTTCATTTAACTTAGCTTAGGATTCTCATCAGAGTTTCGGCGTATGCGCAACAGGCCTACTATACGGTACCATAGGCAGCAGGGACCCATTCCGGAGGTTCATTCGGGAAGAGGTTTGTCTGGAGTACAGTGTTTAACAGGTCATATGTACGCTGTGAAAAGCCACGGGTACCCATCCCAGAAGTTCATTTTGAAAGATAAACGTTCAAAAAGAGATTTTTAATGGTTAGTGGTTTTAGACATGCGTGCCTATCACGACCGGTCTATGCTGCTGAAAATAGCGGATTACATCCCAAACGATCCTTTTGAGAGATTCTATTTTTTAAAATAAGACTAGCTGCACCCGTCGAAACTCGACGGAAAAGAATATATATTAGGTATGATATATATCAACCTTATATAGACAGTAAAATACTGAGCGAAATAAACAATTGCCACCTCTTAAAATAGGGATAACATAGCTTTTCATGATGAAGATACACAAACTTCAGAAAATAACAAAAAAAATAAGGAAAATAACTCATGAATTATTATGTTGGACTTAACTTCAGCAACAAATATTTTTTTAATGCTGTTTCTAAACCTTAAATATTATTTAAATGCCAAATTATTTAGGAAGTTAATATTATACCCCTGAAGACGAATTCAAAAATATCTGCATAGTTTATTTTTTCTACGTTTAAATATCGCTTGATAACTGTACAATAATTATAATATCAATGAAACATTTTAATTATAATAGAAACAGAGACTTTCTAAACTGCCTAACCAACCCACTACACATTTACTGCACTTGCAATAAATTTAATTTATTTATTGGTTTGTATCCTCCATGAACTTGTAAAAATTAATTTTATTGTTATGGCAATGAAAAAAAAAAAAACGATATCTCTGTTATTAAAAAGAATAAAATTTTTGTATTTGTTGCTGAAATGCAGGATTTTTTTAATTTTAAACAATAACTTAATACAATGAAATGATTTTAATTATTTTTTTATATTATGTAAGATAGAAATATAGTAATACCGGCATATCACAGGTTTTATTCTTTTTTTTTTCTAATATGACATCATTTACACCTTCAGAAATACTCATCTTTTCTTAAATAAAAGCGGAATTTATGCAGTTATTTAAGAATTCTTTAGTTTCCTAAAATATTCATTATAATTAAATAGAAATGGCGCAGTTTATAGAAATATTTTCATTTGTGCACAGCACGGACATTTAAATTAATAGAAGTTCACTTTATTTAGATGCAGGAATTAAAGTCAGAGAATATGACATCATCACCGACACAGCTATAACAATGTATATTATATTCATGGAATAAATTTATCTAGTTTCTGTATGACGACATTTTCTCCATCGACAAAATTTCACTTTAGATATTATATTTTATTAAAGTTTATCTTCTGTTATTTTACTTACATAATACTTAATAATATTACTAAGTAAATAATCTGTGTATTGCAGGGAATAACTATGTGCAATCATTTTATTATGATTAAATTTAACGAAAACCTTTTTTTTTTTTTTTGAAAGCTATTATACATTCACCGATGAGATCAAGCTCCTGATTGATGGAAAATAATGAAATAATGAAACAAAATAAATTTTGATAAAAGCTTAACCTGTTGCCACTGTTTTGAAGAAATGTCATGAAAAAGCTTTTAAAATTAAAAATAAAATACAAAAATTGAAATAAATTAAAAATTAACCAGAATGGGCACATTTACACATAAACAGCTTTCATTTAAAAAAATAATTTTCAAAATCGGGCCGGTAGGAAGCTCAGGGCTTATGACCAAAAAAACAGCCAGGTGTTTTAAATATATAGATTTTTATATAAATCGAGGTTTCAATCATTCTATATTCGTTTCAAAAGGTTGATGAGTTTTTGCAATACCGAGTGGATCAGCTAGTAAAAAATAAAGAAGAGAAAAAAAGATAATATTTATATTAAAAAAAATATGGCTAAAGAATTTGGAATTCTTGAGATAAAAAGATTCTAGTAAATATATGCATGTATATTCAGGTCTAGTATTGTGTGCATGATATTTCGAAAGGTTTGAAATTATTTTTTTCTTGCTTTCATTTGGACACACATATTAAAATACACATACATTTAAACACTGTCTTAAAAACTAACATTATTTGTGAGTAATTCAAAAAAGCGGCATTTACGCTTCATGATTGTGCAGTTATTAACCCTTTGCACTCGAGAGGTGATTCTCTCACCACTAGTATCCCACGTAAATGAGCGCTCCAAACACTCTAGACACAAGTATTTTAAACTAATTTTCTTTACCTTATTTAATGGCCGAATAATTTATGATAAAAACTGTGAAATAAACTGTGAGATATTAGTGGTGTCCAAAGCATTTGGTACCCCGATTTACGAGGGATACCTGACAACATTAGAGGTGAATGAGAGTCAACTCTTGACTGTAAAGGTTTAGGATGCAAATGGTTCATTTTATTATCCTTCGTCAACCGGAATCGCAACAGTGGCGCCATGTTTTTGTTTTGTAATGCAGCCAAATGATTATATTTGAGAAAATTAATAAAATTTTAATTTCACTCAACTTCAAAAATTTCTTTATTTGTAAAATTTTTAAGAAAATAAACTTGATTTGTTCTTTTTTCGGATCTAAAAACTGAATTTTCTAGTAATTTTTCTCTTGCCTGTATCCACACGAAGTGAGTTGACGTGCAACATAGTATTAAATAGAATAGAATTGAATAGTAATATGAATAAGATCATTTATAAAATTGATTACAGAATTGGATAAATTGGTATAGTACTAAGCTGTAGATCATGAGGATAAGCTAAAGGAATAGATATGGATTGAGTAACATTTTTGAGGAAAAATATAATTATATCACGGCATGTCTTATTGAGTAAAATATTATTGCTAATAAAATTTGTTTCACAGAAACTTAGATATAAGTCAGGAAATAAAGACTATTAACAGAAAAAGATAGTGGTTAGTTTTCATCACGATTAAAATAATAGTGAATTAGTTCTTCTTTTTCGTATTTAAAAATCAAACTTTTCGTAACTGATATCAGTACTGCTAGAGTGATTACAAATTAAGTCTCCTGTAAAATATTCAAATCACGTGGGAAAATGACAGAATTACTTCTGCTTTTATAGTGTCTGCAATTTCATCTCTTTCAAAATTACCTGTATGAATTTTGGTATTACAGTAAGTTTTTTTCATATTTTTTATTCTTTTCACATGCAAATTTCTTATCACATTCATTGCTTAAATAGTAATGCAATATAATTTGAGCTGTTTTCGTTTTTTTTTTTTTTTTTTTTTTAAATTTAAAAAATATTAGGGTAACTTGGGGTAAGATGCTGTATTACATATTTTTCAGGTACGCAGGAGCTGTAGAGAAACACTGTAAGGCAGAGGGTTCCTTTTTCTGACACTTTGATTTCCGTTTGCGTACTTAACAAAATAAATGGTGCTTTTTTTTTTTTTCGTCTAAACACTTGTAGTATGTGTCTAAAAATTTTTAAGTGACTTCTTCCGTTGCCTTTATAAGTCTTAAACACTAAACAAATCTGATGATTTTAGATAGTACAAATACTTAGACTTTCTGTAAAACATAAATAGCGGCTAATCCATACCATTTTACATCAGCGGGGGATTCCTACATCTTGCCCAATACTTTGGAGTTTGTCAACGAAAATTTTTGCAGGTAAGATGCCGGGTTTTCTCCGTTGCGGTCAAATGTTACGTTGTTTCTTCATTGTTTAAACAACATTGTTCATCTCTCGGCTGTTAACTAATTTGTCAAAGATTTTAATTAGATAATTTAAAACAGCGATTAACTCAGGATTTTAACTAGTTAACAAAAAAAAAAATTTATTGATTAAAATCATAAATTTTCTAAATGTCAGACTTTAAAAACACGCTAATTTGGTTTACATTGGAAAGATTACGGTAGATTAAATCAAAAATTTGATTAGTAGCTATCTAATAATCAGGTTTCCATTCATTTTCCTTTGTCTGAGGGATTTTAAGGCCGAATCAATTGCTGTCAAAATAGATAATTGCTACTTTCGTGATTGATATAAGACCATCTCAACAGTTTAAAAATAGCTTGTAAGTTAAAAATTTTATAAAGACGCTGTAAGAAATTTATTTTTAATTAGAAATTTTACATATATCATTTAATATGGCGTAACCAAAATTTCGTTTTTCATTTTAATATTACATAAAAATAATTTTAAAAGTCTATAAAAGTTAAACTAAATCGGTTTGACAATAGCAACTGCGAATTTCCTGGAGTTTCAAGCCGGAAAAGAAGGAATTAGATTTTAAAAAGTCAAAGGTTAGAAAGAGAAAATCCTTAAAAGATGATGATATGGATGATGATGAAAGATGATTCAGAAGACGGAGATTTTTTTAAAAGTAAATAAGTGTTGAGAGTGTATAGCTGAGTGCTATAAAACTTCGAAATAATATGTAACCTCAAGTGATAACACTGAATACTCTCAAATGATCGCACTGAAACTGCTAGTTACATAAAAGATGTTCAAAATTCCTAAACAAATGTACAGTTTATGGCAGATCTGAAAAATGGTGAAAAGAAAAAAGAGATGCACAAAAAGCATCAATAAAAAAGATAGATTCCAAAGCATGTTGTCTCAAGCTTTATCTTACTTAACCCCTTAACCTTGTTCTTTCTTTTCCGTTCAATAAATTGAAAATAACGGATTCACACCACAATTTTTTAAATGAAATATTTGTAGCATTTAGTCTAAACATTTCCGCCTAGTATGAAATTATTTAAAAAAAAAAATAGTAATGTCAGAAAGCTTTAAATGATGAATTGAGCAAATTCGTCTTGCTCGAATGGCGTACGGGCAAATCAGTTAAAGGGTTAAACTTGTTATAATGCTTAAAAATAGGGATATTTAAGGGCCATAATTCGTTTAAATGCTAAATAGAACATAACCCCTGTCGCCTTTATTTTGTCACATATTAGTTTGTTCTTTTATTTAATTGTCAATGGTTGTCACATTCCTATTTTTGTAATTTCTTAATATGAAGTAAGTTAATAACTTTAAAAACTTTAAAGTTATCCGTCCCATTATAATTTAAACTGCTTCACAAAAATTATTGTTTGTACACTGTAACTCCAAAAAGCATCTTACCCCTAGATAGTTGGCCATCTTACTTTGTATTAAGATGCTGAGTTCCAAATGTTTACAAAAACAAAATTTTCGGTGTTTTCTATGATATCTTTAAAATTAAATACGTTTTTAAACCATATACATAAGAATGCAAATTTTAACAAAGAATCAATAGATAACAAATAAAAGCAACAGGCGATTTTCTAAAACAATTAAGTTAATACTACGGCATCTTCACCTAATTTACCCTAATTGTTTCTTGTTTATTAATCTCTTCGCCACTGCTTAATTTTGTCACCCACTAAATTTCTGTTTTTGTTTCATATTGTTGAACATTAAATTTTAAACTTATAAAGTAAAACTTTTATACGAAATCTCTTAGTTTAAAATCGTAATGTCAGCAATTTTAAGTTAAAGTGGACAGTTTTCAATAATTCACCCAATATGTAAGAAATTACTCGTAATAATGCGCGTTAGAACATTATCCACATTAGATGTATTTATATTGCGGGAGAAAGATTGATCGTGTGATGTATTAATGAAATTGTAAAAAAAAAAAAAAAAAAGATTGAATGGCATTATCATTTTGTCTAGCAACCCAAATAAGAATATTTAAACAAAGTCACCTAATTCCATCACACCTTTTGCCTCAATCGAAATTATTCATGAAAACAAGCATTAATCGGTGGAAGCTTGCATAATAAGAAAACTGCCTTTTAAGCCAGAATACGGGTCATTCCAACAAGGAAAATTTTACGGTCCTGAAGGGATAAATGTTATGAAATGTAAAAAATTTCCCAATGTTTTCATTTATATGTATATTTAAGTTTTAGGAAAGCTATTCAATAAGTTTTTGACAAAAAAAGTAAATATGTGACGTCGGCAACGGCTACTTTGATCCTTGTGGAATTACTTCGATTAGCACATAAAAAAAGTGTTTATTCTTTGTATTGAACAAACAATACATGATAATATGGAGTTTTTGCTCTTGAAAAATATTTTATAACATAGGGTATAAAAATATTTTATACTCTAGCGTATAAAATATTTTTCAAGAGTAAAAACTCTAAATTATCACAATGCAAGATAATTTGGAGTTTTTGCCTTCGAAAAATATTTTATACCTTAGGGTATAAAATAACATATTTTAGTCACACATATCTTGTTTTATTATTAAAAAGAAAAAACATTATTATTGTTATCATTATGTGCTATTTTGTTCTCAATTCTATTCGAATATTAACCCTTCCGGGTCCGCTTTTTAGAAAAGTTTTTAGAAAAAAGTACTTTTACGTTAATTGCATTAACACTAGCTATGCAAATAAAACAATTAGTGTTTATCGATTATTTCACTGTCTGAAAGATAGCGAATGTTGTTTATTAGAAAATATTGTATCACAATAAGATTTAAAGGAAATTATATTTTTCTACTGCTTTTTGTGCTTTATTACACACGGTTTTTTCAGCAAAGTAATTTCTATTTTAAATTTAAAGAGCGAAATACATGTTTAAAGTAAAGGAATCGTAAAAGGCGCAAATAGAATGAAGCAAATAACAATAATAATTATTATTAATAGATGCCGAAACATAAATGAAATCATATAGTAAATGCATAGACATATACTAGCATTACTAAATGTAAATAATACCAAAAGTATTTCTTAAAACAAAATAACATTCCATTAAAGCGCATGTACTGCTAGTATACCAGACCCCAAAGAGTTAAACTATGACAGCATGAACGGAAAATATTAAACGGCACTAATGAGCTGTGCATGAGTTCTTGTACAGGCACACCCTTATGTGATTTGACAACAATTTCTATATGCACCAAAATTTTGGGGGTACACGACATTTCGGTCCCGCCACTTCGGTTCCCCCATTTCGGTCCCACCGTTTCGGTCCCGAGACATTTCGGTCCCGAGACATTTCGGTCCCGAGACATTTCGGTCCCAAGACAATTCGGTCCCGAGACATTTCGGTCCCCGGCAACTTTGGTCCCTTGCCATTTCGGTCCTTAGTCATTTCAGTCCCTTATTATTTCTTTGCAGGGGCGTTCCGACACAGTGTGCAAAGTGTGCGGCGCACACAGGCGCCGAAGCAGTAAAGGCGCCAAAAAAATTCAGTTGAAAAGCAAATATTTAAAAAAAAATCTTTAATTTATTTATAAGGTACCCTGGGGTAATAACGCCACGTTAAGGTTCTACCAATTTTCACGGCTTAGTTTTAGATTGTATTTTTCAAACAAATATAGGATCTGATACAGCAACTCATTGACTATCTATATAAAATAAAATAATTTAACAGATATGTATTTATAAAATGTAATGGCGTTTTTTTTTTACCAATGCTCTTTGGCGTTATTACCGACCTATATGGGTAATAACGCCATGCAAACAAAACTATGAAATAAGATGGAATAATTGCATGTAGATAGCCCAATTCTAAAAATACAAACTCTACAAACTTAGAAATTGACAAATTGCATTCTAAGCTATTGAAAATGTTAAATTTTTTGTGAAAGTGTAAGAAAAATAAAGGTGTGGTGTGGGAGGAGGGGATGAGACAAAAGAATATCAGACCGTGAGCTTCTTTTAGCTTAAAAAGGACCGCTTAAATAGAAATATGAGAAACATTGGACAGTTTTAACTGTGTTTATTTGAATCAGTATTTAGGATGTAGTTCGACCACTGTAGGGAATCAACCGGGGTACTAAAGTCAAGGATTGGCGTTATTACCCCGGTATAGTTATTGCGCAGTACATTTTAAATTACAAATTATCTCGAGAAGATATCCAAAATCATCAAAAACATTTTAAAAGTACATGAAATGCACTACAAATTTATGTAATTAACAAAGTATTTCCGGATAAAAAGATAGTCTTCACATCACAAAACGTATCTCGCAAATTTTAGATCAAGCGTTAATTTTAGTTGTTTGTAAAAACAATAAGACATAAAAATGAAACAAATTAACTTGAAGCTGTTTTTTGCGATTTATATGACTCAAAACCCTTCTGCGCAGAGCACATGGGTGTCATTTACCTGATTATTTCATAATTATACAAAATATAAGCACTTGGCGTTATTACCCCGCCTGGCGTTATTACCCCAGGGTACCTTACTAAAATGTATTATATTTTCTTGGCATCTGAATTATCTTTTGTAGATTTACCTTATAGAAATTATTTATAAATATTCATTTTTTTCTTTGAAATTTTATTTTATTCTACTTATGAGTCCTCTAATAAATCATTTAGACAAGACCTGCCCAACCTTTATAAACAGAGGCGCACTTCATATAGTTATAAATAATAAAAGGCGCCACATAGCTGAAAATATGCAACACTATTATCTGACTGGGGTGGAAAAGCATAATATACAGTTTTATTACCGTAGGAGCTAAATTTCACTTGTTTTTTTTTTATTATTATTTATAAGAAACAATAGTCACTTTACTTCAGAAAATATATGCATATATATATGCATATATATATGTATGCATATATATAATCTGCATTTAAGAAAACAGGCTTAAAGTATGTTTGAAATAATACTTGTGTTTACCAATAAAGAAAAGATAATGTTATTGAGGAATGATAACATAAGATACTTTTTTTTTATCATAAATAAGAAGAAAATTACTATTCGGAAATACTGGTAAAAGTTTTTCCTACAATATCAGTCCATGAATAGAGATATATGTTAGAAACGTCTTATATGATGCCCATACATCTTACGCTGATAGTATATAAGTCCCCTATGATTCAGAAACTATTTTAAAATAATTTGCAACAATAATTTAATTCAGAATAAATTTAAAATTAGATTTTCAGAGGACAGTCTATCTTCAAAAGTTTTGTAGATGAAGAAGCTATAGAAACCTTAATCACTGAATAACAACTTAATAGCATTAAATAATTAAAAGTCCTTCCGGCAATGCCCGGAGGAAGAGGTAGCTTTCATATACTTATTTATTTATTTTAAATTCATTTATATAAATCAAATATACGAAGCTCAAAATAGTGGAACACGATTATGTAAGATTGAATACTAGTTTTTGTCAATACTAAATATTAATAGGAATTTTTAGAAATTGGTCATCTTTTATTCAACCTGGTTTTATTTTAGGCGATTTATAGGTCGCCAAATTCCACGATATCCATTTTAAAGCAGCATGATGGATAAAAAAACACCAATGAGCTTGATCGAAATCTTAATTCATGTGAACATGCACACTCACATCGAAATCGATTAATATATACGAGTGCTGTCGCGGGCAAATTGACTTAAAAAAAAAAAAAAAACTGTCACCCACATTAGAAATTCAAACTGCTATATCCCAGGCGTTTTTCAAGGTAAAGACAAAGCAAAAAATACACCGGAATTCATTATTAAGATAAATAGTTTAGAAAGAACCTTTTTTCAATTTCTAATTTTTTGTTTATACATCATTTTACATTTAAAAGATTTTTGACAAATTTAAATGGCCGCCATTTTTAAACAAAATGGCGGATAAAGTTGGCCCGTGAACTCGGTCAAGACATTAGTATGTACCATGAACACACGGAGTTATGTCGAAATCAGTTTATAAATATGCGTATTAACGCATGACAAATTTCAGACCGTTTCAAAATGTCAATCTCACTGGAAATTGAAAGTGCTAAAACTCAGCCATTTTTCAAGATAGAGATGAAACAAAAAATGATCTGGAATCTTTGTATTAAGGTCAAAACACAAAAGAAAAATCTTTTTTCAATTTCTAACTTTTTTGCACCTAATTTTAAAATTTAAATTAAAAAAATAATATTCCGCCAATTTGAAACAAGACAGCGGTTGGAACTGGCCTACGAACTCGGTCCAGACATCAGTATGTCCTATCTACGCACCAAGTTTAATCCAAATCGGTGTATAAATACGCGTGTTATCACGTGACGAAAACCAGATCATTTCAAAATGTGAGCAACACTAGAAATTAAAAGTACTATAACTCAGACATTTTTTAAGATACAGACGAAACAAAAAGTGCTTTGGAATCTTTGTATCAAGGTCAAATGCATAAAAGAAAAATCTTTTTTCAATTTCTCACTTTTTTGTACCTAATTTCAAATTTAATTTTTTTTTTTAAATTTAAATGGCCGCCATTTTTAAACAAGATGGCGGATAGAACTGGTTAATGAACTCGGTCCAGGCTTTATTAAGTACTATGTACACATTAAATTACATCCACGTCGATTTATAAATACGAGTGTTATCACGTGACAAAAATCAGATGGTTTCAAAATGTCAGCCATAAGAAAAATTCAAAGTGCTATAACGCAATTATTTTTTAAGATATAGACAAAGTAAAAAGTGTTCTAGAATCGGTGTTTTAGGATCTAACACATAAAATCAAAATATTTTTCAACTTTTAATTTTTTCGCATTTACTGTTAAATTTAAAATTTTTTAAAATTTTTTAAATGGCTGCCATTTTGAAACAAGATGGTGTATGATGCTGGCCAACGAACTCGCTCGAGATATTTGTATGTACTATGTACAGACCAAGTTTCATTCAAATCGGTTCATAAATACTTTAGTTATAGCATGACAAAAATCAGATCGTTTCAAAGTGTCAGCCATAAGAAAAATTCAAAATGCTATAACTCAATATTTTTTTAAGATATAGACAAAGTAAAAAGTGTTCTGGATATGGTGTTTTAAGATCTAACACATAAAATAAAAATATTTTTAGACTTTTAATTTTTTCGCATTTAATTTTAAATTTTAAATTTTTAAAATAAATTTAAATGGCCGCCATTTTGAAACAAGATTGTGGATGATGCTGGCCAACGAACTCGGTCGAGATATTTGTATGTACTACGTACATACCAAGTTTCATTCAAATCGGTTCATAAATTCGTTAGTTATAGCATGACAAAAATCAGATCGTTTCAAAATGTCAGCCATAAGAAAAATTCAAAGTGCTATAACTCAATCATTTTTTAAGATATAGAGAAAATAAAAAATGTTCTGGAATTGGTGTTGTAAGATCTAAGACATAACATAAAATTATTTTTCAACTTTTAATGTTTTCGTATTTAATTTTAAATTTTAAATTTTTTTAAAAAATTTAAATGGCCGCCATTTTGAAACAAGATGGCGGATGATGTTGGCCAACGAACTCGGTCGAGATATTTGTATGTACTATGTACATACCAAGTTTCATTCAAATCGGTTCATAAATACGTTAGTTATCGCATGACAAAAATCAGATATATATATATATATATATATATATATATATATATATATGTCAACATTTGAACGAAGGGTGGTTTTGGGGTCTGGGAGTCATGATCGGTGAAAATATACCAAAATTTTCTGGAAGTGCTTTCCTCCGGACGGCTGCAATAGGTAGCTTTTTACTTTTTGTAATGAAAGTTACCTAAAACTTATTTAAGGTCATCGATAAGTATAACAAGAAAACTATTTAAATATTTTTTACTTTTAAAAATGCATACCTTAAAATGAATTTTTAATCTTAAAAATAGCTAGTATAAGAGGATACATTCGAATGGGTGCCAAGAAAACCTAAGGGCGCAATCGCGGCGTCCGCGGGGGACGCTTTGGAGAATCCTGAATAGAGAAAGAATGTAAAACCAGAACTTGGGGACTATGCACAGGGCCGTAGCTAAGGGGGTGCTATGGGCGGCTCAGCTTCCCCTCAAACATATTCAGCCTCCCTGGGAAAGATTCCAAAGTCACTAAATGGATTTCTATTCCAAAAATTCAAATGAAATTCTGTTTAAAAATCTAATTAAGTTTTGAGCACCTTTCACAGCTTTTACAAAAATACTAAATTGTAACAAAAAAAAAGTGTTTCAACACTTGCTCATCCTATTTACACACATGAAGCTAGCAAGTTGTTTAAGATTTTACTCATTTTACACTCGAATTTTTCATCACCCTATTTTTTTCTTAGCATAAAATGGAACTATTACAACAGTTTAATGAGAAACATAGTAACTACAGACACAGAGTGAACATGTACTAATTTATCTTTCTGCGTCATAGAGAGAAAGAGAGAAAATATGACCTCCCCCCTTTCCCATTATTCACTTCTAGCTACGACACTGGCTATGCATACATTAGGGGGAAGGGGGGAGTTATTACTTTAGGGTGAAGGGGGGAGAGAATCTAGCATATGATAACGGAAGATATCTCTAGTGAGGGATGGGGTGTCTTGATATATTTATCATTTTTGAATGATGCTACCAAAATTTTCTCTTTGTTTCCATTTTTTTTCTTTTTTTTAACATAATTTTTTTTTCTTTTATTTATAACTTGTTCGTTATATCAAAATAGTCTGCAATATATATATATATATATATATATATATATATATATATATATATATATTAGTTTGTTAACTATTTTTATAAAAATTAAAATAATTAAATCACTATAAAATTATTTATTTTCAAAATATTGAATATCTCAATGTTTGGTGTTCCTATTCTTCCATCTTATGTGTATGCATATATATATAATCTGTGTTTAAGAAAACAGGCTTAAAGTATGTTTGAAATAATACTTGTGTTTACCAATAAAGAAAAGATAATGTTACTGAGGAATGATAACATATGATATCGTAAGGGGTAGCGGAGGTCCAGAAATTGCCAAAAAGTTGATACGTTTATTACATTTGGGTAACCTTTTGTATGTTAGTGTTCTCTGTTCTGTTCAGTGTACAGATTTTTGATTGGAGATACTGGCGTCAGCTATGTAACAAATTTTTACTGGTAAAAATGGAGCATCAGCCGTTTGTCAAGTTGTTGGCATTCCGTGCCGTAGGTTTAACACTGGTTTTCGCACTTAAAGAGTAAAGCTTACTTTAAGCCAAAGCAATAATTTTGTTCAGCACTTCTACTAATGATCATTTCTGGTGGAAACTATTATGTATTCAACAAAAGTGTTTTTTTTTTTTTTTTTTTTTTTTTTTTTCACACCATAGATTTCTGAGCGAAATAAATACCTTTTATCTATCTTTTACCTATCTAGTACTCTGGAATTATCATGATAGCGAAAAAGGGGGAGAGTTGATGAAGAAAGACTAAATTTGGCCACAGATGTCCAAATTTTCTAATTTTTTTCGAAGGTTGAATGGGGGAGTCTTTCCCTGCACTCCCTGCGTACACTCATGTCTATTCAAATACTGCATAAATTATTGTAATGATTGTAAGATTTGTACATTTCATTTCCGAACATAATAATGAATTTTTGAAATAAGAGCACTTATTGGCATTACACATAACCGTAGACGTTACAAAAACTAAAATGGCCAAAAAAAAAAAAAAAAAAAAAAAAAAAAAAAAAAAATCAATTTAGACATAAATAAATTAGAAACTGCAATGATGGCTGTTAATATGAATGGAAAAATATAGATTTATGTAAAAGGTGTTTTAAAATCCCGTGCACTTTTTGTCCTACTAACCAACCACCTTGGATCACCTAGGCCAATTACAATAACCTTAAATAATCTTAAGTCAAATATTGAATGTTATTTTTTCCAAACGAATGCAGAGATGGGATGTGGAGAGGGCAATGTCTTCAGCAGCATGTTGATTTGACTTTATAAATTTGAATAAAAATATTTTCGAACGAACATTATATTGTTAGCAGTGTATAATCTTGAATTTGTATCCGTGAATGTATCAACAGTTTTTATTGTTGTTGTTGGTGTTGTTGTTTGTTTATTTTTTTACGTTTGAAACTTCAGAGAAATGGAAAACTTGAAAACTGATGAGAATCGCTGCCAAATAAAAAGACTTTTTGAAATAGTGATTAAAAATACCATTGAAAAATATCATTTCTTTCTTTCTTTATTATTTATTTATTTATTTATTTATTTATTTATTTGTAATTCTACCGGGATCTCACTATATCCCAATTTGAAAATGCAGAAGAAATCAAACGTTACGCTTTTCATCAGTGGGAAGGACTGCTTGGGGAAGCACACAAGCATAATCTCGTTGAGGAATAAAAGTTCGCCATTTTGCGATTATCATTAAGGGTTTTTAATTAATATTTCGGGTAATTAACAAAAAAAAAAAAAAAATGAGAGTCAGGTGCACGGTGCATCTACCATCATCTATCCTTATCCAAATTTTCAGATCTCTATGTGCAGTAGATTTTCGTAGGCATCGCCAATATTTCTTTCTTTTAGATGCAATCTATTGTTATTGCATTAAGTTATTTTCTTTGGGATAATGAAATTTTACTGTAACGCAGGATTCTGATAGAGAGTGCTTCCATTTACGCAGGTTTTACTGTGTTACAAATTTTATTTACATAGCTGCCATCCTTCTTTATTTTTCAAGTAATTTAAGCATGTCTGGAAACAGAAATTTATTTATTTAATGAAATAAAGTACGAATTGTAAAGAAACAAGACATTTTATTAAATAAATTTTCTAGTTCAAAAAACTCCAAAAGAATGGCAACTATACAAATAAAATATTCATAGTTTTTTGGGTTTTTTGTGGGGGGGGGGGGGGGGTAGGGCGCCAAATGCAGTTCTGCACACAGGCGCCGAATACTGCTGGCACGCCCCTGTTTCTTTGCTCGCTATCTTATAAATTGGATTCTAATTGTGTGGGCCTTCCAAATGGTATAAATTCAACATTATTCGGGCCTTATTTACATTTTTTAGTTCTCGTCCTCCCCCTCCCCTCCCCCCAAGTTTTATAAAAAGTTGAATATAAGAGTCCGGTAAATCTAAACTCGTATAACTCGTGACAATGGAGCTGAAATTTGGAGCTTCAATTTTGTTTGGTTAAACAATGTGATATAAATTTAGGGGATATTGTCTTTTGCTTTTAGTAGTATTATTATTAATCAGAATAAATATTTAAAATTTTATTATTAATTATTAGTATCAGTATTTTATATAAACTTCTATAAACTATATAAACTAAAAAGTATTTTACATAAACTGCCATAATTATTTTTTTTGGCTGTTTACGTACATTTTTTTAGAATCTTTAAAATAGCATTAATTAAATAATAAAAAAAACTGTGCTTATTTCCCCCCTTCCAATTAGTTTGATAATAAATGTCTTTAATAATTCAATTAGACAATTATAAGTTATAATATAAAATATTTCCTCAAATCACCCATCTATACCCTCTCCTTTGATAATTCAGAAATGAGATATATTTATTGAAGAATTTTTTTTTCTTATTATTATTTTTATAATACAAAGTTGCATCTTATAAATTTGTTTTCATAAGTTACTTTCCATTATTAACATTGTGAAAGCAATAGTGATTTCGTAACTGGGCATGCTAAGAAAAAAATTTGTTTTTCGAAATTTGTCTCCGCCACTTTTTTTTTTTCTTTTCAAATAACAATAGTATTTATTGATTGCATTTTTAAACAGTTTTCTCACGCCATGAAGATAATTTTTGTGAGTTAAAGTTATTGAAACTGGGTCTATTTCATTCTAATAAGATGATTATTTTTTATTTTTATTTACATAAAATTTATATAATAATATTTTAATTTATAATAATATAAATATTATATGTAAAATATAACATATAATTTAATCAAATATATTAAAATGTAATATAATAATATTTTTAATAATTTTGTTTTCAATTTTTAATTGACAAAACTACGCTTTTATTTATTTATTTATTTATTTATTTGCATTACCTTTTCGCTCCTACTTTCCCAGAAAAAATAATAATAATTCTTATTTTAGTTTTATTTTTAACTATACTAATTGTTTTAAATTTCTGTAGTTTTAAATATACAATAAATAAACAAATAAAAGATAAATTTCAGTTTAGAACTACTAGGAAATATAATGATGTATTGAATATAAAATGGATTATATATTGAGTTTATTTTAAAATAAAATTCATTATGTAAATTAATCATGTTATTGATAATAAATAAATTTAATAAAATATTAATTTGATTTTTATATTAAAATTACTGACTGTTTTGAGAAATAGGATTACCAATTATCATTAGGATTACCATACAAAATTTGTGTGAATTATAATATTTTGGATAAGAATTATACGTGTGTGCGGTTTTCGGGCACTTATAATCGCCTTATACTAAAATTTTATAGCCTTTAGTTTAAAAACTCTGCAATGTTCCCTATAAAATTATGTCTTATTTCACAAAATTTCAGTTTGCAGGAGAAGGGACCGAAACGTCTTGGGACCGAAATGGCTAGGGACCGAAATGTCTTGGGACCGAAACGGCTAAGGACCAAAATGGCTAGGGACTGAAGTTTCTCGGGACCGAAACGTCCTGCTTCCAAATTTTGGCTGTTTTTTCACTGAAACCTAATTTTTGGCTAAGCTTAGATTTTCTGCCAGAAATGAAAACGAAACCACCCTTTCGGCCGTGCAATCTTTTATTTTCGTCCGGTCTCTATGTTTTCTTTTCTAGCAGACGATCTTCATTCTTGTAGTGCGAAGCGAAATAAATCGCCAAGTGGCGATAACTGATTGAAACGTGAACAAAACGGCTGCACGTTCACCTGTGGAAAGTTTGCCGGTGCATTGCCATTCGCACTGTGTATGCCGGTGGAGTTTTTCCCGCAGATGTTCAGTTTGACATCTGGTCAGCAGAGAGCAGAACAACATATTATTTATTAGTTTGAAATCGTACTCAAATATTCTGTGGTGCTTTAACGTATTAAAAATATATATTATAGATTTTAATAAATTTTACTGTATTGAATATTCCTCAACATTTTTGCTTGAAGTTATTTTATTATTAAAAAAAAAAAGAAAAAGAGGACTGGATTATTTTCAAAGATAAACATTCGTTGACGTGGTTTTTGGTGAAAAGCATGCGCTAATATAACGTTTGTTTTGAAGATGTGGATGCTTTTAAACTGTAAAATATTGTTGTATTATTTTGACTTATTTTAGATGTTCGTTATTTTAATATAATATTTTAAAGATTTTGGGATTTTTTAATAAAAAGAATAATATATATTATCACCAACGTTATCATCATGATGTGATAAATAGCGAAAGAGGATTATTTGGCACATAAAACTTCAAAGGATATTTTTAATGACCAAGAAAAGATGTATTTTTCTTCTAATGTGTTATCAAGAGTGTGCACATTTATGAATTAACTTTTAAAGTAACCAATAGTTACCTGTTTTCCTCGACTTGAAAAATATTCAATATATCACCGGGAAAGCTCACATATTCTTTTAAAATGGTAAGTTTTATTTTTACTTTACTTTTATTTGTGTTAAAAAACAACAATATTCTCGTATAATTTTCTTTTGTCACATTTATAGCATTTTGAAAACGGGACACATTCCCTATATAATTTTGATTTGAATTAAAGATGAATTTTTAAGATTAAATTTTATTGCTAAATTTATTCTTGTTTAAACAACTCTCCATACACTTGCTAGTTTACTATTCCATTTAGTGTGCAGAGATAAGAATTTTTTAGTATAATATTTTTTTTATTATTTACTGTTATTAATGAAAAGAATCGTACACAATTTTTTTCTCGTCGCCTTAATGTAATTTTGAAACGGTACTTAATTCTAATATAGTTTTCATTTGAATGTATATTTAAGCTTTTAAATTAAATTTTTCGTTTAAGTTATCTCTTGTTTAATCAGCGTTACAGAGACTTTATACTATTTATAAAGTAGTTTACTATCTCATTTAGTGTCCTTGTAGAATCGAATATATTTGCTTTGATTTTTAGATTATTTATAATATAATAATTATTATTATTAATTATTTTTAGGTTATTATTATTATTTTATTTAATGAAAAATCACTCTTAATTTTCCTTTGTTTGCTTTTGTAATTTTTTCCAAACGGCATTTATCTCCGGTTTTACATTGATTTGAATTTGTAATTAAATTAATTTTTTTTATGTTTATATGTTTTCAAGTCTACCCAACCGATATTTCGTGATATTTAAGAATTAATTTACTATCACCTTAAGTAAATCAATAGAATGTAATCTATTTACATTGATTTTTAGATTATTTGATATTGCTAATGAAATTTTGATACCGACTAAAACTGAGCCAATACATAAAATTTTCATTTGTGCAATTATGTATGAAATAATATACTTGACAATTATAATTATATGATTTACACTATATACTGAAAGTAATTTTATATCTTAATTTATAATGTTACGCTTTATATCAGAACAATTCCAATCGCAGATATTAAAGTGAAATGCAACTTTGAAGGGACGTGGAACATTTAAATAATAAATCGTTATTTTGAATTTTATGTACTAATAAACTATACCGCAATTTATAATTAACTTCTCCTTATATACATGAGGATTTTGTTATAGCAATTTTATGACAGAAAAGAGCTGCTTTGTAATAATGTAATATGAATTATAAAAAATGCTCTATTCTTATTCAAGCTTATTTAAAATCAATGTCTTAGCGCTATCCTGTTATTTTCCGGCCTAAGGCCATAGAATCTATCTATGCATACGCAATATATATATATATATATATATATATATATATATAGAGAGAGAGAGAGAGAGAGAGAGAGAGAGAGATAGATTCTATCTAACTATATATATTGTTTGCGTATCTGTGTGTGTGCATATATGGTTGTGTATTTATCGTATGCAGTGATCTCTATTTTAAATACTGTCGATTATCCTTAATCCTTTCGAATCTGAATATTTTTTTAATTTTTAGAAAAAAATACTTTTACGTTAATAACATTAACACTAGCTATCCAAATAGATTAATTAGAGTTTAACAAATATTTGATTGTCTGAAACATTACAAAGGTTATTGTTTTGCGTACTATTCAATTCATATACATATGACAATAGGCCAAGGAAAAGTTTTAGAGATCTTAGAAAATATTATATTACTAGATGATTTAACTGGTATTAACAACTTTCCAATACTTTTTGTGCTTTATTACACATCATTATTTCTCGACAATTATCTTTATTTAAAATTTAAAAAGTGAAATATATGTTTAAGATAAAAGAATCGCAAACGGCGCAAAGAGCAATAAGTAAATATTTATTATTATTATTTCTAAATGCCTAAATGATAATAAAGTCAAATAGTAAATGCAAAGACACATACTAACATTAATACAGGTAAACAGTAACAAAAGTATTTGTTAAAACAAAATAATATTCAATTAAATTACATGTACTATTAATAGTACACCAAAACCAAAAGGGTTAAGGCACCAAAGAAAAAAAATTGTGCAATTGAAAGAGTCGTATATATGTCGCATAAAAGTCTCGTAATATTTGAAATTAACTTCGTACATGCATTATTGCGTACTGTATTTATTAAAAATTAATAATTCTTGAAAGGCAAAATAATATGTTTAAAATGTGTACATTCACTTTATTTCTTAAATACTGACCTACCTTATATGTTCTCAAATTTTATCTGAGGTTGTTATTTTTTTTCTCCAAAAATATTCAGTAGTTTTAATTTTTCTTTTTTTTTCGTGATCCTAATGCATAAATTCCATTACTTTTCTGTGTCAGAAAATGTTTACAAATAAAAAAAAATAATGAAGAAAGTATGCACAGGAAGAAGGGATCATTAGGAGTGCATATTGTTTCTGATATTAAGGGGTCAGGTACCTTTGAAACTGTTAAACTGCGTGCAAATATGATACTAACATGGATTACAGTTAACTCCACATCTGGTAAACTTTGGGATATTAAATTTAAACACAGTTAAAAGTAATACATATTAACAATTAATTTTATGAAAAAAGTCTTGTTGTATATGTATTTTTTTAATTTGATTTGAAAATTTAATGTTTTTTTAATAAATTAGTTCAACTTATATGTCTATCGCGCAAGATTACTCATGACAGAATTCTCATAGTGAACCAAAAATGTTTAATGAGTTGAAATATAACGTGTTTAAAATGACCTACACGGAAAAAATATAAAGATTAGTTCTTAACTCTTTCAAACCTGGTGTACTATTAACAGTACATGTTTTTTAATGGAGAATTATTTTGTTTTAAGAAATAATTTTGCTCCTATTTACAGGTAGTAATGTTAGCTTATGTCTATGCATTTACTATATGAGTTCATTTATTTTTAGGAATTTATTAATAGTAAAATTCATTATTTGCTTAATTCTCTTTTCGTCTTTGGCGATTCTATTATTTTAATCGTGTATTTCACTCTCTAAATTTAAAATAGAAATTACTTTCATGAATGAACCATGTGTAATAAAGCACAAAAAGCATTAGAAAATTATAATCTCCTTTAAATTTTATTGTAATACAATATTTTCTAAACATCTCCAAAAATTCTTCCTCGGCCCGTTGTCATATAAATATTAATTAAATAGTACGTACAAAACAACATTCGCTATCTTTCAGACAATGAAATATTCGATAAACAATAATTGTTTTATTTGCACAGCTAGTGTTAATGCAATCAATGTAAAAGTAATTTTTTCTAAAATTTTTTTTAAAAAGCGGATCTGAAAGGATTAATATTCCAACAGAATTGAGAACAGAAAAACACATATATATTATTTTAACCCATTAATGTCCAAACTATTTTCTTCATTAAAAATGAAATTCTGAGTTTCCCACCATTTTTAAAATACAAATAACTTAACTTTTATCTTAATTTATTGAGGAATTTGTCTTGTGAAAAATGCTGCTTATTTATCCTTGTATTTACTGGTGTGAAGAGTGCTTTATTGCCTTTTTTATAAACGTCCCTAAAAAGGGACGCTAGGCACTAATGGGTTAAACATATATTTCACTTTTTAAATTTAAAATAAGAGTTATTTTTTTTTAAGAGAATCATGTTTAATAAAGCGCAAAAAGTATTAGAAAGTTGTAATAGAAGTTAAATCTTACTGTAATGCACTATTTTCTGAACACTTCAAAATATTCTTCCTTAGCCTATTGTCATATAAATATCCATTGACTAATACGCAAAACAACAACATTTGTTACCTTTCAGACAATGAAATATTCGTTAAACATTAATTAATCTATTTAGATAGTTAATGTTAATGTTATTAACATAAAAATAATAATTAAAAAAATCGGACACGAAAATGTTAAAGAAAAATGAAAGCCCCCCCCTCCCCCCCCAAAAAAAATCTCAAAATTTATTAGTTTCATAAAAATAGTGACAATTACTAAATTTATTTTTTAATTAAGGGCCCACACTAATCGCTGAAAAAAACCCGGATGATAATGTTAAGTCTATGGGAGCGTTCCTTTCAAAAATCTCGCTCAAATTTTAATATTTTTACATGATTTTCTTTGCATAGGATAGCTGAGAACGATTTACAACCGGGCTAGTTTTTATTTATTCACTTTTGATTTCAGATTTTTAAAAAAATTATTTAACTTTCGAAACCGATTAGAACCGTTTCTGAAATTGAAACTATCGTAATATAAAAAATATATAACCAAAATCGAAAAAGTAAAAACTTTTCCGGTTGTACATCATACTCAGCTATCCTATGAAAAAAAAAATCATGTAAAAATATTAAAATTTGAGCGAGATATTTGTAAAGAACGCCCCCATAGACTTAACATTATCATCCGTGTCTTTTTTAGTTAGAAGTGTGGGCCCTTAATGTAATAGCCGGTCATTTTGTGCATCGATAAAGTTTATAAGGTTTTAAGGTTTCGACCTTAAGTCGAAATTTCATGAAATTCTATCGAGTCATTTCTTAGAAATCATGCCCGCAATGAACAAAATCACAGTTTTTAGAAAATTGATTTTAAAGATAGAAATAAATCTTGATATAGATAGAACTGTTTTGAACATAACTTCCCTTCTGAAGTGATTTTTTGCATGGAGTTTCTTTTAAAATGTTCCCAAATAATTATATTTTAATGTAAGCTATAATATAAAAAAAGATCCTTGATAATTTCAAAAGTACCTGACGTCTTATATCAGTGAACCAAATGTCCTGTCTATTGGTGACAAAAACATTAATAATTAATCGTTTTGTGAATTCAAATAAAACATTTGCTGTTTATTTTCATCCTGTGATGAATGTCGGTGTTATTGTGCACTTTTAAAAATTTGCAGCAAGTCGAATCGAGTCATTCGACCGTTTTTTAAAGAAAACGGTTATGTATACGTAATTTAACGTTATAATTTAACGTTATTCTGACCATAATATGATCAATAATATGGTCGAATACGCTTGTTAATATTGTCAAATAATCGTTATCTTTAAAAATGGCCAAATTACGGGATAATTTGCAACTGATTTTCAACAGTGTATTACTATTTAAGCGTATTACACACACACAGAGAAAAAACTGGTCGAAAACAATGCAAGTTTTTTAGTTTTTAGCGAAGCCTAAAATAAATAAAAAAAGTTATTAAAAATAACAGCACTAGAGATTAACCCATTAACGCCCGAATTATTTTCTTCGATAAAATTTAAATTTTGTATTTCCCACCACTTTTAAAATCGAATTAACTTTTATCTAAATTTATCGAGGAGTCTGTCTCGTGAAAGAAGGTCTATATTTATCTTCCTCTTTACTGGTGGCCTCTTTCTTGCTGTTTTTGTAACCGTCCTCAAACGAGGACGCTGGGCGTTAATGGGTTAAGAAAGTTCTATTTTAAAAATGTTTAATGTAACCTAATAATTAAAAAAAAAATCTGCGTCTGCTTTTCTAATCGAAGGCAATTATAAACTTTAGGACGGCGAATTTTACTTACTTATTTTGCTTGAGAGATGTTTTTTTTTCATAAATTTCGAACAAATGTCTCATTTGCTTTGCTTAATATTGCAGCTCTCAAATTATTTTTTCTTCAAATTAGATTTCTCCCGACTGCGAGCCTCTCGTAAAACTTTTTTAGAAATGTCTAAATATGAACAATTGTTGACAATCTAACAAAAATTTAATATAGTCAATCGAAAACGAAAATTGATCGCACAATTTATAATATGGCACTTTCCATTCACTGTTAAAAATTTGCAACAAATTGTCTATCCACTCGATCGTTTTTAAAGATAACGGCTATTTATCCAGATTACTAAGTTTATCTGATCATATTTCTGATCATATTAGGATCAAAAACAATTAAATTGCGCTTATATAACCGCTTTTAATAAAAATGTTCGAAAAATAGAGCAGTTTGCTTCAAATCTTTAAAAGTGTATTTTAAAATGGATTTATACAAACACAAATGAATAACATAATAGAAATGACATTAAACCCGTTCTTCTTACGAAGAGAATTAAAAAAAATGCTCATCAACCCTCTGCATAGCACTTTTCATCGACGATTATGACATGTTTAAAAACATATTGACAATACACCCTCTACCCTTTGAGCGGCATCCAGTTGCATTTCTGAAATTCTGAATTCCCACCAGAAATTAAAAAAAAAAAGTTTCCAAAAAAAGGAGCAGAAATTTTACGCCTTTTTCTCTCCAAAGTTACGAAACCAAAATTTAATAAAATTTTTATGGCTCTAATCTTTATTAATCGTTGGTGGGATATAATACATTCCACCGTCCCTCTAGGTGTCAAAATGAACTATATCACAATAATTATTTAAAGGATTTCTTACTATTTTTTCCAGCCAAGATTAAGATTAATGTCGCAAACCAAAAAATAAAGTTTTATAATTTTCATGGAAAAAACAAGCCTTGAAACTATTAAAGGGGTTAAGGTATGTGCCTGCCTCAAAATCGTGATTTTTCTGAAAATTTTCCAATTTTTTTTATTAGCTTATTTTATTGTCTATACATTCAAGATTCTAAAACTGTTTTATTTTTGTTTCTACGATAATTAGAAGCGAAGTTATTGCGCAAATAGTAAACCGGAAGTGGAATTTCGGAGACAGGAAGTGAGCGTTTAAAGAGCTGTAAAAATGTAAACAATGAATTTGAGCTATTATTTTAGCACTTTTACACAACTTAAAACTAGAAATCTTTTTTTAAATATGCAGTAAAGTTTCCTGTATTTGTTTTTTACTAGTTTATTTGTATTTGGCAACAGATTTTTCACTTATTTTTGAGTTACAGAACGGCAACGGTGTAACCTCGAGATCGTTGTTTACATCTTTTTTGCTACAGCGTGCTATCATTTTCAGTGATTTTTATTTCTTAATTCCTGCTTTTTATATTATTTTGAGGTTTATTTTATTGAGTTCTTATTATAAATTCTTCTCAAATATGCCGAAAGCTCGGTCTAAGAAAGCAAAAAAGCGTACGTTTCACGGAAATCAGCACACTACTACTCGGAAAGAAAATACTGCATTACCCGATAATGAAACTGCAAGCTCATCGAAACTGAAGATTTTCGACAGTTTTGATGTCAAAGATGCTGAAGTCCAATCATTAAAAGGTAATAGGATTATAAATTTAGAAACCTTGATCAGCATTTTCTCTGTCCTTTGCTGCCCAAATTGTTTTACAACAGGACTGAAACTGAGTGAAGATTCCAAAGAAGGACTTTGCTCCAACTTCAGTTTAACTTGTGACTGTGGTTTTATTACTGGATTTACATCAACCCCGAAAGAAGAAAAAAAAAGCTCCATCAACACTTTATTCACCTTTGGAATGAGGCTAATTGGAAAAGGGTATTCAGCTGGCAAAAAGTTGTTCTTCACTTTGAATTTGCCATATATTTCAAAAAGCACATTCAGACAGCATGAACTGAAGGTGTTGCAAGCAGTACAAGTTGCTTCTGAAGAAAATATGAAAACAGCTTCCGAAGAAGTAAAAAAGTTAAAAAAAGGCAAAACTTGTGGTGTGTCAGTAGATGGAACATGGCAACGAAGAGGCTATATGTCACTAAATGGCTGTGTCTCAGCTATTTCTGTTGACACAGGTAAAATTGTAGATATTGAGGCGATGACACAATATTGCAGAATGTGTGAGACAAATTCAACAAAAAGTGATCATTTGTGTTCAAATTATAAAGGATCCTCAGGAAATATGGAAACAATTGGGGCATATAGGATTTTTGAAAGATCTGTGAGGAAACGGGATCTCCAATATACCGAATACTATGGAGATGGTGATTCCAAGGCTTTTACGAAAGTAAAAGATATTTATGGAGACAATACAGTCACAAAATTGGAATGTATAGGTCATATACAAAAAAGAGTAGGGTCACGGCTGAGAAAATTAAAAAAAAATACTAAGGGACTTGGTGGAAAAGGTAAATTGACGGATAAATTTATTGATAAATTACAAAACTACTATGGGATTGCTATCCGCAGCAATGTTGGCAACCTAGAAAATATGCAGTCTGCTGTTATAGCTGCTTTTTTTCATTGTTGCTCTAGCAACAAAAAGCCCATGCATGGACAATGTCCAGAAGGACCAGACAGTTGGTGCAAGTATAAAAAAGCATTACACGAGGGGAAAAAGTTTACAGAAAACTCACCGGGTCTCCCAGATTCTGTTATAAAGACTGTAAAACCTTCTTACCTCGAACTGTGTGATAAAAATTTGTTGAAAAAATGCTTACATGGAATGACACAAAATAATAATGAGTGTTTCAACAATGTGTTATGGAGTGTTTTGCCGAAAGAAACATTTGTTGAGCAAAAAACATTGTTTTTAGGGACCCACATTGCAGTCTTATTGTTTAATTCTGGATATTTGGGATTAATACCTGTATTTAAGCTGCTAGGAGTGGAAGTTAACCCACAAACATTGAGAAACTACATGGGATTTGATATAGAGAGAATACAGAAATCGAAGCGACAGTCTTTGCCTTCAACAAAACTATTTAGAAAGAAACAAAAAGCCAGAAAACAGGCAAGATTAGTTAAGAACGAAGAAAAAGAGGGATTGACTTATAAATATGGAGAGTTTTAAACTTCTAAAGTAAGTACAAACATTTTTGTTCTGCGTTAAAATTTTTAATCTTATTTTCTGAGAAATTTTATTTTTCGTTATTTTCCTTTGCGATAAATGTAATTTTTCAAAATGTTTTTATGTTATTGATTTGAAATTTTGCCAAAATGTTTTATTCATTCCTAGCTGTGTTATGAACTAAATTCTAAACTCTGTGTATATATTTGAATTTTTAATTAATTTTTTCCTTGAAAAGTTAATTTAAAAAAAAAAAAAAAGCTTCTTACAAAGTTTGGAATATTTCAATAACTTTTAGTGGTATTCCAAACCTTTTGGTTCATAACACAGATAAACATGTTAATTATGTACTGTATCAAAATTCTTTTAATATATTTAGTAGAATTTGTTACAAGGGGTTTAACGTAAATGCAATTTTTCTCCAAAATTTTGTCGGTCACTGCCTTCAACAAAAATAATTCAGAAAAATCTGAAAAGCAAAAAAAAAAAGGCAAAATTAGTTAAGAATAAAGCTAAAGATGAATTGACCTACAAATGCAGTGAGTTTTAAAAGTCTAGAGAGGGTAAAAAATTTTCTGCTGTGCATTAAAATCTTTAAAGCCGTTTTCTGAGAAACTTTGTTTTTCGTGATTTTCCTTTGCGATAATTGTCATTTCTCAAAATGTTTTTAAGATTTTCACTTGAAATTTTGCAAAAATGTTTTAAACATTCCTATCTGTGTTATGAACCAGAAGCTAAGCTCTGTGTATTTATTTAATTTTTTTATTAATTTTTTTCCTTTGAAAAAGTGATCGTTTTAAAGAAATTTTTGAGTTTTCGCACAAAAGTTGGAATATTTCAATAACTTTTAGTGGCACTGAAAATCTTTTGGTTCATAACACAGATAAATGTGTTATTCATGTACTGTATGAAAATCATTGCACAATATTCATTAGAATTTGTTAAAGGAGGTTTGGCGTAAGTGCAAATTTTCACTAAAATTTTGCTAAAAATCACCTAAATTTCCAAAATTAATGAAAATGTTGTTGAAATTTTGTTTAAATTAACAGTTTTATGTCCCATTTTATCTAAAAACATGTGTGTTTCATAAAAATTTTACATATTTCAAAAAAAGTGCCCCGAAGGTAGGCACATACCTTAAATGGCAAAAATCCGTCATCAAAATCGTATCATTTCTTTAAAATGTCCAATAAATGATGATTTAACGTAATTCTGCCCATAGCAGTAATCTAATTGTCATCCATCTCCCATTACAGGGGGCTATGCACTGTTGCTATAGTAATCTACATGGTAATTATGTATCACCTAATGCATCATATATCTCAAAATACGCGACGCTAAAGTTGAATCTAAAAATGTGACGTTGCAACTTTGTACTTCATACGAACGTGTGCAGAATGTTCGTACTTATAACTTAAGCATTGTATCTTTCTCAACTATTGTAATCAAACTTTGGATACAAATATTTATTTTTAAACGGCATTACTTACACCACAACGAGCAAAATACCTTATATCGGGGGTGATTTGCATTTTTAATTTTTCATTCAAGTCACATTGTATTACTGCTTATTTTTGTTTCTTTTAACGTCAAGCAATTTGTAATAATAATTTTTAATAACCAGCCGTCTTAAATTAACAACAAATAGGACCTAAATGGCGCTTATGCGGTCGGGCACTTTTTCACTTTTCCGAGATATTTAAATAAAAAATGTCATAATTAGCGTCTGAGCATTGTACAAATAAATAAAATTGAGAAACCAAATAATCGTTTGCAAGTTGACATTTATTGAAATCAAAAACAAATAAGAACAGAAAATAATGCATCAGACATAGATTATAAAACATTTTCCAACACTAGTAAAATATCATTAAGAAAGCTCAATTTTTCATGAAATGAAAAGAGATATCTATATAACCGATTTTCCGGCAATCGCTGTCCATATTAAGTAATGTGTGGAATATTTTCATGCAGCTCTCTATTTAATTTATAAAAAATATATTACTTAAAAAAATTAAATAGGTATAAAAAGGAATACTACATCGGAACTTCACTTCCAGTAATTATTTATCATATTCAAATACTAACTAATCTAACTAAATTCTTTTCGCGTCTCTCTAAAGGAGCGATAAATGCTACTTACTCCATAATCTATAAAAAAATACAATGTAGTACACTTTAGTGATCCTTTTGGAACATCATATATAGGGTTGCCAGGAGTCCACTTTTTAAAAATTCAGATTTCTTGATTGGCACCAATTTTTGAAATGATAAAATTAATCTTATTGAAAGACAGAATAATAAAGTCGAAAGCAATGGAATTTTTTCATCTCAAAAAAATTGTATCATTCAAAAAATCTGAATTGTTAAGAAGTAGCTCACTGGAAACACTTGTCATAACATATTAAGGGATATATTATATTCCTCCAACGTTTAATGAAGTTTAGCACCATAAACTTTTTATGAAATTTTATTTTTATAATTCTGGTGGAAGAACGTTGTAAAATTGTTTTTACATATTTTGAAATAAGATGTTTCGAAAATTCCGGTGGTCTTTGAACATTACAGAAACACAATTACTTGTCCCTTAAAGGGTTAAAAAGCACCGCAACAATTTTTCCCAGTAGAGAGTTAAAGATAGGAACGTTAAAAGAAAATACCTGGTACAAAAATCTAATAAAATATTTCTTCAAACTTAATTTACAAATATGTAAATTGAATTATAAAAATATCTGTTTAAGAAGTTCTCCGTGTCCAATGTCGTTGTGCTGGCGTTATTCAATACACCGGTAGAGCGTACACAGGCCGACAGAGGGACACAAAAACTCTTTGTTTTATTTATATAATTATATACATAACAATAAGAAGAGTAATAAAGATACCTTATTTAAATGTCCCCAATTGGCAAATTTATTTATAGTTTGATATAAAGTACTTGCCGCATGAAAATTATAAACCTTTTATTGATTCTTAATTTTGAATGTCTATATTTTATGTACTCCGTAAAGGATTGAATAAATTACAATCCATTGGTAACGCCCAAATATCAAATTATCAATCTAGGAGCTTTAACCCTTGTTAACTTCACTTAATAGGTCATTCGCCTTAACCTTTTATCGCTTTCACTCTCCTATTCAGTCTATTGGTTTTCATATTTGAATTTAATTTTTCGCTCTATTTTTCACACCTTTCAATTCTTTTTTCTCTACTTTTGAAAGAAATTCAATATTGAGAATGTCTGCGCTTATTTTTAACTTAATCCTTTTAGGTGAATTCTCGCGCATATAGCTTTGTTTCTGTAGTAATTAAACTGAAAGAAATAACTGACCACTATTTTAACTTTACCATTTTTCGCCTCTTGTACTTGGTTCAATGATAATATTGCATGTATTAGCAGAGAGAATATTTTCCCTTGTCACTATCACTAGACTTATAGCATTTTGACCATATGCTTGATTTATAATAATACCACCACTTGACGTGGTGCAAAACCATACATACCATCGTGACCTTCAGTTACAACTACCATTGTATTTGCGATTAAAGCAAATATAAATTCGGTGCAACAGGCAAGAAATAGAGATTTTACACAACTGCATATATCAGTAACACCGTAGGTTAATATAGCAAGAAAAAATATAATTCGGATTATTTGAGGAAAGAAAGTTAGAGAATGCGGGTTTATTACTCCTTGTTCAATTTTGGAGAACTGACGCTTTCAAAAAGGACAGAATACCCTATAGGCTTTAATAATAAAACCTGTAGAGCTTTTCCGTTTGATCTAGAACATGCACATTTGGCACAAAGTAAGATCTTATAGCACATGCAAAAGGAAAAAATCCAAAAATTAATCATTTAGTTTTATAAATTATTATTTTTTTAATTTATAAGTACATCTATGCCGATTTATAACGTCACAAACTCATGAATTTCCATAATAAGTTCTAACGCGAAATCAACGCATCGTAACTGAATTTTTTGTTATGGTAGGACAACATAACGATAAAAAAAACTCGGTCCTTACCCATAGCAGGGCTCCCAAATGGTCCGCGAACTGAACATCACTATTTTTTAACAAAAAATTTCATGATACGTTTGCGCTAGAATCAACTTCCAAAAGTGGTTTCTTGACAATTTCCAAGAAAAATCCAAAAAGAAAATTTCACTAAGAAAATTCTGATGTTCAGTTGGCGGACCATTTGGGGGCCCTGCCATAGGTGTCCTGATTTTCTGTCTTTCATTTTTTGTTGTTGTTTTGTGTTGCGTCGAAGTAGTATCCCAGTATCCATAATAAACTACAATTTACGGTAGATTTATGGTGCGAAATTTCCCTATGTGTGACATTTAGGTTTTGAAGTATTCGTTACAAGAGAATTAAAATAAAGGGAAATGTTATGATTCACAGAGAATTAAAAAAAAGTTCTACATATGCAATACTTGAAATGAACCGAGCTTGTTTTATCCAGGTTCTACCAGGTGTTCAAACCTTTTACTGATGACAAAACAATGAAAGGTCTAATAATTGCAGCAAAACTAATGTAATAATCACCTTCGTAAAGATAAATATCGATCTTTCATCTAGACAAAAAGACAATGGAATATGGAATGTGGAAGAAAATGGGCGATCAATCATGAACTCTTCAAGCATATTCATATAGACAGGCATTTAATTTAAATATTATAGATAAAATATTTGACGTTGTGAAATCATTATAATAATAAACGAATTATTCTTATAAATGACCCTTTCTTGAAAATTGATTCCAGCTGTCATGATAAATGTAAGGTCTGGAACTTTCCAACTTTTCTAAGTTAAAATCCTGATCAAGGTTGAAGACTTGTTCTAATTGATTTTCATATAATAGTGCAGTAACATTTTATAGATATTGTGGTTTTCAACATTATATTTAATTATAAATGCATTTTAATTGAATGTTACAAAAAATATATAATTTATGTAAGTTTCCTTCTCACCCCCCACCGAAATTCCAGATATTAAAAATATAATTAGTGATATAAAAAGATGGGAATAGTCCTATTTATGTAATTTTACGGTAACATTTAAAAACAATTTTTTAAATGCTTTTTTTATATTGCAAAAAATACGTACTTTATATGATCCCCCCTCCCAATATATCCAGGTTTTTGTATTATAATGAATGGTAAAATGAGAGAGAAAAACGTACGCAACTTAATAAAATCGCTTTACAATCCGGATTATTTTCCGCGAAAATAAACTGGACATTCTCTTGTTGATCAAATTTAATTTGAACACTCGAATACATCTCTATTTACAGTGTTACCTCCATTTTTTATGCGAAGCATTTCACGGAATATGTTAAACATTTATTCTTGCTATATATCCTGTGAAATAACCCAGTATTCAAAGAAACTGATTTTGGTATTGGTACAAGGAAACTAACACCATATCCACAGTTAAATCGCCTCGGTAGAAATACTTTTGAAGCAAAAATTTATTGCAATTTATTAGTATAAACTATAAATTAGTTTTAAGAAAAACTTTAGTTTTGAACTTTGAAAGTAAAGTAATTCAGTTGTTTTAAAGAAATGAAATGGACGCCATTTAAACCGCGATCGAATAACATATTTTTCAGAAAATCTGCCTTGGATTAAATTGTCATTTAATGCCTAACGTACAATTAAAATATATTTTCGTATTATCTACTTTTTAAGTGCATTCGTAATTACGTAAATACATAGCACATATAGTCATCATTCAATCGGTCTGTCTGTCCATCCTTCCGCATATAACAGAGTAAAAACCACTCTACCGAATCGTTTGAAATTTAAAATATATAATTCTTGTATAATTTTGTCGGGTCATTTCAAATTTTATGAAAATCAGATATTAGTTTAATTATAGGGACAATCAAAATTATTCTCTTACATTGCGGCTAATAGGAAAAAAGTTTCTAGTGCATTTTAATGCTGTTACACTCTTTCAAACATAATAGAATTGACATGCATCTATGCAGTATATACTAAATTATACATTTTGTTCAATCTGTGGTACAAAGAAAATTTGTTATTAATTTACAGGGCCAGACAAAAGTATTCCATTAGAAAATGATATGAGGGGAAAATAATATTTGGAGTGTGTTTTAATACTATTAAACTGAATTTGCTATTTTCCAACTAAATGAAAAAGCGTCCAGGCTAGGATTTGAATCCAGTACCTAGTTTTCACCTGCTTACGCATTATCAACTTTGATATTACCGGATAAATTTGGCAGTCACAATTCACTAAGAGAATTCTGAATGAATCGTGTCTGTTATCTTTTGAAATTTTTTACATTTAAATTTTTACATAGTTTAGGAAAGAAAAAGATAACAGCCTACTTTTTTTGTAGATATGATTGGCTGTAGTAATAACAGATGTAGGAAGAAAACATACTCTCTTATACTTGCTTTGATGAGATATTTTATCAAATCTGGAGTTTTGTTTGATATTTCAGTATATTTTAAAGAAATCATAAAAAATATAGATGAATCCACAACATTTACATAATCTGATGCTAAAGAGTATGCAAGTTTCAGATCTTTAAAAAAAAAAAAAAAAAAAAGATTAAAAAATATGAAAGATTTTATAAATTTTTGTACTTTGTTAAATCGTAGTTTCAGACTCCTCTTTCTCATCTAATTATATATATCATTAATATAGAAATCTTTTGAAAAGGAATTTTAACTTATTTTCTACAAAGGGCTTAATACTTTTGTCCCGAAAACGAATTTTCTACGAAAATACTGCCAAAAATTCGGCCGGACCGAAACAATCCTCATTCCAAATTTTCAGCATTATTCATTTATTTGAGGTGTATCGACTCAAATGAGACATTCATTATTTACTGTTTACTGAACTTCACTGTTTATAATTCTGAGTCGTGACTAACTCGGGAAATGATTGCAAATGATAAAGCAAGAAATGCATAAGTGACTAAATTTTGAAGACGCGATTCACGTGCTCATCAAGAGATACAGATTTAAAAGCAATAGAAAATTTTAAGTTTGGAACCGCAGAAGTCTTTCAAATACTTTTTGAGCATAATATAGCAGCATATAACACAATAGCATAACGATATATATTCTAGACACTATAGATAACAGATGATCACTTATAAAAATCATTATAAAAGATAACTCGATGTATGCATACCTAAAACATTTCTTAAGTCGAATAAATTTTTAGAAGTAAAAAATCATTTTGTGTGTTTACTTAATTAGATTTTGTTTTATGCGAAAATAAAAAGCTTTGGGGAGAGCCACATAGGGCCTTCTTGGGAAAAAGGTATAATTACCCAGATAATTAATTAATAATGATGTATATTTATGTATATATGAATTATATAATTTTTTTTTGGATATTTTTGTTTCCACTTTCGTTTTTGACCGAAAATAGGGAGATTGCCGGAATTCGATTTTGTTTTCTATTTTGGGGTCTTAAAAACCTTGTTTGGTCAATTATAATGAACTCATGCATGCTAGAGCGAAATGAAATATCCTGGATCTAGATCAGACTTACCACTTGACCGAGGCTGGGACCAAGACACTGCTACATATACACCATCCCAGGCCCAGGGTTTCAAAATTAAAAGAGACTAAGCAGGCCATAGCAGACCATGTATATCAGTGTCGTAGATTTTTCTTCTTTTTTTCGATTTAATTTAATTTCCTAAAAGATGTACAGTAAGATAAATAATCATAAAGAATTATTATAAGAATCAAAGTGGAATTTAGCGTAGAATCTCATTTACATCTTTAAAATAATTCAAATTTTTTCTGCAATTAAAAAGAACAAGACTAAGTTAATGGTACATTTTTAACCTTCCTACCCTGTTCAAATTTTACTCAATCTTGATAAAAACATTTCTCACCAGAATTGTTATTTAAAACATTTTAATATATTTAATTGACTTATTTTTTTTCCTGATTCTGCAATTTTACTTTCTTTATGAAAAAAATTCTGGTTCGAATCGTATAAAACAAATTATAGTTATGGGTCGATTGAACCCATTCAGGGTAGGAAGGTTAAATTTCACAAAACGTGCTTAAGAAAACTTTTAAATTTAAATAGTATATAATAAATTTTAAAACTAAATAAAACAGTATAAATATTGGATAACTAATCAAGTTTGAAAGATTTTGCAAGAATGTAATGGATTTTGACCAGAAATGTTGCAATGTTCGCACATAACTCAGTCTATCATATTTCTAATGGAATTTTACATTTTTTATTACTTCTATTTATTTATTTGTTTTGCATTTTTCTGGTTTGTGTTTAAATTTTAATTAAATTATTATAAAAGCCACATAACGATTCCCAAAGTCTAATTTTACACTCACAAGGGAGGTGGCGGATACGGGCATACGCCGAAATATCTGAAAAAAATTACGAAATATTCTTCTCGTGAGTTTATAAAAAAAATTTTGGCGAAACTTCCATACAGCGACCGTAAAAACATAAAGAAAATTTCATTATTTGGCGATTTATCTTCGGTTGGCGATAGAATGCAGTTTGAAAAAATATTTTTTATGTCAAATACGCTTAAAGAACAAAAATTTCATATTGAACTTGTTTAGGTAAATATAATTTAAATGCCTTTAATTTTGTCAGTTTTAGTTTCTTTTAAATATAATTTTGTTATATTGATATTTATATATATCTGTATTCAAAATTTGCGATTTAAAACGAAATTCATAATTTAAATTAAAATTGGTTTAAGTTCAAAGTCCAATTGAGCATTGTCAATTCAGTTTCGCTGCTATGGAAACGTTTGGTTTTTAATTTTGAATACGCTAATGTATGAAAATATTTTTTTTTCAACATGAATTTTTTATTATATGAAAATATTTTTTTCCTGTGATAAATTAAAAACTTTAGCAACAAGCAATATATATATATATGCAATACAAGATATATTTATTTGTATGTATATAATATATTAAACTTTTATTTATTTATGTTTAAATTAATTAAATACCATTTACACGCATTCTAAAAATCTAATAGTTTTCAGTTGCAGTAAATCGTTTGCTTTTGGCGAGGAAAAGTGCTGCTTGCCAAATCGCGTGACGCTTTCGTCTTTTCACGCCAAATATTCAAAATATTTTATTTTTTTACATACTTTCTAATGCGATTCCGCTGCTAATTTTGACTGATTCTTTATTACATGCATATGTAGTTTAATTACATAGCTGCCAACTTTTACACATTTCCACTACCACAAAAATTTTATAGGAAATATTATCTTATTTAATCGTCGAAATTTTATGATTAAACAAATGGAAAATCTCTGTACAATTTTAGTGGTAGAAAAAATGCGTAAAAGTTGGCAGCTATGTAATTAGTATTTATTTCAAAAGTTTCTGAGTGTGCCCAGTATGGAGACCTTCCTTGTCAGACTACACGACAATCAAATTTAATAATGGAACGATTCTTGAATATACTCTTCTTCCCGTGAAAAAAGAAAGAAAGAAAGAAAGAAAGAAACGAAATGTCTTCATAAATTTAAATAACATTTTTCGATTAAATTGAGTAGTCATTTTGCTGATTAATCATTTTCTGAAGAATGAAGCGTTTTATAAATTGCTGACCTTTCTGGATTTTAATCATTCTCGCCTCAGTTACATCAGAAAATATAAAAGTAGGTCATTAATATTTTACGAGCGTGTAAAAGCACGTAAAAAATTATTTAATGAAACTGTTCCCAAAGTACTTTCTCGGTAAAAATATTTTATATTAAAGTATATTTTCGTGCTAATTTCCTGTTTTGTATATGTTGCGTTACATTTTTGAGAAAACTCAAAAATATATATGAAAACTAAATTAATTTTAATGTAAAACAATTTCATATAAACTTAACGACAGTGCCTAAAACGGTAAGTAAAAATACGAAAGAAGATTCTCCTGCAGTATTTCTTCTGAAAAAATATTTCGTGTTGGAGAGGTTGAAAGTTTATTATCCGTTCCAAGAAAGACGTTATACAATTCGTTTGTAACAATGGACATGTCCACGCATAAATTTTGAACGGATATTCCTATATTCCTATATTCCTAATTTTTTTCTTTCTTTCTTTTCTTTTCTTTTCTTTTTCTTTTCATTTTCCTTTTTTTTATTTTTTTGAATGAGAAGACATTCTAATGGTGGTCCAATTTCAATTTTATTATGATAAAACAAGAATATAGTTCATAGATGACCACTTTTATGTTTACCCCAACCACTATTTTAGACAAGGAAAAATGCCTTATTTAATCTTAATTTTTAGCGATTAAATATGACATTTTTTTTTCTGTTAGAAACAATGAGAGGATAAAAAAAAGCAACAGTTTAAAGCAATAATGATATTCTTCTTTCTGTTTGTTTTCTTTTTTTCTTCTTTTTTCCCCTTAAGGTTTCGACTTTTGTAAAAATTAGCCACTCGCATTCTTGCTAACTTCGGGCTTAACTTTCGTAAAATGTGAGTAAATTTAAACCAGATTAAATTTAGCTCATTTAAACCAGGTTTCTGATCGGAAAATATTTTAGATGCATCATTAGCTATTTAATTTCCTGTTTCTACGCTGAACTTGTTTAATATCATTGCATTAAAAAAATTTCTGTTTCGAAACATGTTTAACCTGGTTTAAATTAACTCACATTTTATGAAAGTTAAGTCAGAAGTTGGCAAGTATTTAATCGTCAAGAATTTTGAATAGGGCGATTAAGATACTCGCTTCCAACTTTATATTTTACAACTGACTAAAGTACTCACTTTTAAAGTAGTTGTCGTATCGTATATAATTATTTTACAAGCAAACGTGAAAAAATACACCATCGTCTACTGGAGTCGAGTCGAGTCTGGTAAAGTTTACATGTAAAAAAAAAAATAATAATAATAAATAAATAAATAAATAAAAATAAAAACAAATAACTGTTTCTACCCGTACGGGCAGTCGCACATTTAAGCAATCTTGAAATTTGAAACTGCAGAAATAATTTTAAAAATGTACTTTTTTGTTAAAAAAAATGTAAAAATTTCTTTGAGACCAAATTTAATGGGGAAAATATTTAATTTGATATAAAAAATACAATGCCAATTTTTAAAAAATATTATAACAATTGAACTGGTATCCTGAAATATTTAACACAGTACTTTGAATCTTAACTAGAACAACGCCGCCTTTAAAAAATTGATGTTTTAAAGTAATATTTTCAAACAACTGATAATGTATTACTCTTACATAAGGAATATGTTTTATTTCACCGAATAAATGCTAGAAGGAGTTTGAGTTGCTTTAGGAACTGAATATATCGACTGCCGTTCTAGGGCCTCCGTGGCTGAGTGGTTAAGACATCACGCCGCTGATCGTGAGGTTGTGGGTTCTATTCCCACTGGCACACACTCTTTGTGTGGAGCTCCTGGTTGTACTTCTCTTGTGTTGTAATATTTCCTTGTGTGCTATCTCGTCCCTGTATATTGACGATGGCTTATAAAGCAGGCTTCATGTCGAGCACACAAGTCAGATGTATGTTGTTCAATAAACAAACAAACAAACAAACTGCCGTTCTAAGTGGAAGAATGTCAATATGGTGATTTTGTGACATTTGACTTCGTTTAAATTTTGTGGAAAACATACATTTGCCAATGGATGCAAAAAATCCCTATAGTACACTCAGTGACATTAAGGGTGTACTCGAAAAAACGCTTTTCCATCTTCAACAGCTCGAAATTTTCCGATACAATTTCAGACACATTTTTAAACGTAGAAACATGAAATTTGCTGGGAGGATTCTTGAAGGGACGTATGAGGTGCCGAGTGATGTTTTTTTTACGCTCATTTCATTAGAATTTGAGTTATAAACAATTATCTTTTCAGTATGACCCCTTTTTTCGTTCTCAAATCTCCCGCTTGGGAAAAATCGGTTCGAAATGCCGTTTTTGATTGCTTTTTTTGCAATATTTTCTGCATTTATCAAAGAATCGATAATTACGGCACCTTGTGTACTTTCCAAATAAGAGATTTTGAAAGTTTGGTGTATTTGAGAGCAATAATGAGTTCAAAAATAAATCGGAAAATAGGCAGTTTGAATCGAAATACACCCTTAGAGATACGAGAAAAACTACATAAAGTATTAAAGATAAGAAAAAAGTAAGTACTCTTCGTTTGTCTCCTATTTTAATTATAACTATGTACTGGACGTTATTTATTCTAATGTGTTGGGTGATACACAGGGATGAGATCTATTTTGCATACTAGTATATTATTAGAGAAAACGTTTTTCTGTTAAATCGCATCATTTTCGGATAAATAAAATAACATATTCGCTAAGATTATTAGTGTTTATTCTAAGCTGTTTTAGCAAGGTGCAGCGTACGGTGGTCATTTTTATTTATTTTATGCTTCAGGCGGCCTTTTTTTATATCTATTTAATGCGCCCAGCGGCCCTTTTTATTTATTTTATGTGCCTGGCGGCTCTTTTAAACCATTCTGATGCACCTTTTTAATATTTTCTATGAGCCCCGTGGCAATTTTATTGATACTCGGAAAATATCGCAAATTCTATAGGACTAAACAAACCAGTTCAAAATATTTTTGGTGAGCAAGATACAAGTGTGCCCCTTTTTTTAGAGTTAGTGTTATTCCCTTTTTGAAAAAAAAAAAAAAATCTGTTTTTCTAAAGTGACTCTTTGAAAAATTCCCGCCCGGCGGACCTTTTATGCAAAAGCCAACACTAATTATACTGGTGCGCAAAAAAGCTCAGACATCGTATCCCTGGATATATGTGCATGTTATGAAAAGATGCGAGTAGAATTCCTTTTTTTCCCAACTGAAATTATTCTTTTTTTTGTTTGTTTGTTTGTTTCTTCATCTATTATGGGTTACAATGCATCACCTTAGCCAATAATGGACTATATATTTCTTTTTTAGCTAGTCTGTTATATGAAATGATACATTTTTCAACAACACTTGGAATTCTTGCCAACTGATGAGTACATTTCAATATGTGTTGCTCTGTTTGTCATCTTTATTTTCCTTCATTATATTTTTCTATTACATTTTTTCCCTTTTGTCAGTAATTCCTTTTATTTCACTTTTGATCAGTGCCACTCATTTATTAAAATGTTTATGATTTTCAATACATTAAAATTTCCTGGGGAAGGGAGAGTATACTTGATAACAAATTTTGCATAAATATCTATTTCACTATAATAATTAATGCATAACATTATTACATGCCATCTTCATTTAGTGATTTGATTATTATTTTAAACAAATATGTCAGATAACTTTTGATTCACAAATCTTTTTATATGTACTATATAAATGTATAATAAAATATTTCGTGTGACATGGGGGTAAAATTTAATTATACCACAATAAAATATTCAAAGTAAATTACTCGACAACGATTTTTTCAGTTACGTGAGAATTATATAAATAGTTGAAATTTATAAATTTATGAATTTATCAATAATAATTGCGTTAGTAATTCTTTAAGATCTTCTATTGATTCTCAAAATTTAAAAAAGATATTTTACTGTGTCAATTAAATAAACAGCTAGTATAATGTAAAACCTTTCAAATTTGACGATAAAAAATGCTAAATTTTTACATAATAGAAATGACCATTATAGTAAATAGTTCTTTGAGCTTAAGACTGCGGATCACTCACTTTCCAAATTCCTTTCCGTAATGTAAAGTCTATGGGCGTTTGATGCATTCTTACATTTAAAATAAATACTCAGGGAATTAATATTTTTTACGTCTTCTTTCGGTGAACTCTTGTTAAAGGATATCACATTTTTCTTAGTTTTCAAAATATTTCTAAAATCTATGCTTAATTTAATATGAAGTGTTAAAATTTTACTTCCAATTCGTTAGTTTTTAACACATAAAGTATTAAATTAAGCATAATTTTTTAGAATATTTTGAAAAATAAGAAAAAAAAATTGACAATATTTAAGAAGAAGAAATTAAAAGTATTAATTTCATGAGGAGCTATTTTAAATATAAGAATGCATCAAAAATTCACAGACTTAACATTACGAAGAGTAATTCGGAATGTGAGTAAATAGCAGCCGTAAATGTTTATTTTATTATTTTTTTATTTTTTTTTTTACGTTAACGCTTTAATTTTTTTTCTAAGTGTGAAGGTAATAATCTCCTGTGAAACCAAGCTTGATAAGTACCGTTGTTCAAAGAGTTTATGCACCTGTTTATACACCGGAAAATGTTCTAGTAGCTTCCTTGTCAGCAGCGATCTCACTTATGTCTGCAATTAACCAGTGTAATGCCTAGCTAGCATTCAGCAAGAAAAGATATTTCCATTCTTTTAAATGAAAAGTTTCCAGTTTCCATAAATTTCCAAATATATAATGACTTAAGCGGGTACATTAATAATAAAACTGAATACGTAATTTCTAGCTGACATTTGCAATATTCTAACTGCGAAATCAACCGGGACTTCTGCAATTTTAAACTGCCTTTTTTGGAAGTAAAATTAATAAAATTTTCTTAAGAGAATCATCCATCAAAGTAATTGTTCTAGACATAATCACTGGGTAATATAAAATTCAAAGCTTAAAGAGTAAAAACACTTTGACCAGTTCAAATTTCTGATTTCTTCTTTATTTTTGTTTCTTAACCCTTTTGTAGCGTAAGTAAAATTTGTTTGCTCGGATATTGAAAGCTTTTGAATACTACTAATTTTTAACTGTAAACTTCACTTTATTTAATACCAGAATTTTTTCGATCAAATAAGGCAAATATTTTAAATCGAAAAAAATAGAGCTTTGTTTATATTCTTTGTATATTCTTTGATCATTTCATTATAAAGAAAAAAATAAGCTAACCACTTGATAGCATAAATTTTAGAACTAATCAATAGTTAATTCCAAAATAGTAATAACCAAGATTAATTTAGTCACTAACGTTGTCTTTACCTAATTAATATTACGATTCTTTCTTACATTAGAAGTGTATTTTGCTTAACAATATTGAAGAATGAAAAAACTATATAAGTGATGATCCTTTAATTCTTCAAAAGCAACGAAACTCTGGTCATACCTTCATTTCAGGTCAGACATTAACCTTAGTGATGATTCACAGGTTCTCAATTACTTTATATTATTTTTAACTAGGTCCATTAATCTCTTTAAAAACTCCGAATTTAAGTCCAAATGTATAATAATAAAAGTTCATTTAATAAAATACATCATGGAAGTATTTTACGTAACGTAATGAGGACTGATATATTCTTCTCTGTCATCTAAAAATAAAAATTGATTTTTTCGATGACGCGACGCGCAATTGTTATAAATGAATGACAATTATTGTAGCACTCATGTTAATATTATTTTTTCGTTAATAATTAATTTTTATTGCACCAAATCTTAATGAGGTATGTTGTCTAAAAGTAGAAATGCCCAGTTGATAATGAAGAGAAATTTTCTTCGAATTATTGAGATAACAGAGTTAAGGAATTCCATTTTCATTTTCTCATTTCCATTTCCATATTCATTTTAAGAATTTTATTAATTTTTATTTTGTCTGGCATTTGAATCATTTCAGGATGTAATAATCTTCCCAAAAATTTAATATACAGAGATGTTACTTACAGTCCACACAACAGTCTGACGACACTGTTAAAAATTTGCAGCAAACTGCCCAGTCATTCGACCATTTTTATAACATACGGTTACATAACCATAATTTAACTATATTCTGACCATATTATGGTCAAAATAGAATTTAATAACTGTTATCTAACTGTTTCTTATAAAGATAGTCGGGGGACTAGACTGGGCAGTTTGTGGCTATTTTTCAACAGCGAACGTTTAGAAGCTGAAAGCACAGTTGTTGAAATTAAAGAACAATTAATTATCAATTTTAATGATTATAATTATTATAATTTGAGGGAATAAATTTTATTTATTATAAATATCAGCAAAGTTGGTTAGATTTTTTAAAACAAATAGCTTGTCGCTTTTATTTCTTCATCTTTTTAATCTCTTGGGATCATACATTTCGATTTTGCAGTAAAATTAATGTAATACTTGGACCGCAGATCCTCGAAATTTTTCAGATATTGCTTACTAAACTAGAATGTTTAAATGAGCATCCAAGAGATTGCGTTATATGCGTGATGTCTATACTATCTCAGAGTACAGAAATATAGAAACCGACTAAGTAACTCAGTGATAACATTATCTGCTTTTGTAGTAAAATGTAATAAAGATAATTTTTTGTTACTTTAGATTAAGAGATTTATAGTTATCATTTAAAAAGTTAAAAATAATATTAATTAATTTTTAATACATAATTAGTGATAATTGTTAAAATATTTCTTATAGTTATTCTCTCTTAGTAATTACTCAAGAAAATAGTAAACTCTCCAGAAAATAGTAAACTCTCCAGAAAATATTTGACATTATTAAGGTTAAAGATGGATATTCATAGACAGGGATTTCTGGTGTTAATCTGTGACGATTACTATGTTAACCTAAAAGTTCCGAGTGAGTGAATCTAACTGATAATCTAACCTTCTATTGATGGGTGTCAACGACAAATCATTTTAATTGAAAATGCGGCAATGTTGAGTAATTGTAGATGTTCAGGGATATTTACAATGATTTTGGGAGTTTGAGTGGGTTTGTATATAGTTTTTGTTCAAGGTAAAGGTGTTGCCAATACTGATCGTACTGTCATATAGTTAGAACAAACAAGTGAAATATTATAGGCCCTGTAGTGTAGTACTATATTTATTCTTAGTTTCGATTCACATAATACTTTCACATGATTCATCACTCTAGCTATAAAGCACTGACTGGCGGGAGATAAGTAATGCAAGTGATAAAATAGTAAAATTAGAGCTCTAAAAGGATAAAACGACAGCTATAAATGATTACTGCATGAGAATATAATCAGTGTTGGCATAAAACATTGCGTTTAAAAATTCTTAACTAGGAATGATAGAATCAAAGGATTCCTTATCTACTTTCCTAGTAATAATCAAATGCATTGATTTTAAATTTACATTTTTGTTATTCGAAGTAAAGTTACATAATGGCAGAGTTAGCCGGCGCTGGGGAAGAGACAAGGTAAAAATATTAAATATATTGTTCTCTAGCTTTTAATTTGTATTTTGTCCTTTTCAGTATAGAGAAAAAAATAATTCCATTATATCTATGACTTTTCTGTATAATTTTACGACAACTGATTTTTATGTAAATATAACTCAGTTTTTATAATTTATTTTATGAATGGCTTTATCAAATATTCCTTGAATCTGAATTTTCCAGCTTCGATTTATCTTCTCCTCGTATTTATATACATTCTCAAGCAATTTATGCTGCTGTATTTTAATGAAAAAATTGGTTTGGGAAATACTGTTTATTTCCTTTAGCTAGTCTAAAGTATCTTTTATTTATTTATTTATTTTTGCAATAATTTGGTAATTTTTAAAACATTTGATTTTTATTAAAAAAAGGAATGTTTATAAATGATTAATCAAATTTAAACATTTTATTCAATTCTGATTATGACTAACTACTAACAACAAATAAGCAAAATTTTAACTAATAAACATTCGGATTTTCAAGATTATGTAAACATTTAGGTGTCTGCATATGAATCTGTAAATATGGATGTTTTATGAATTGCATGGTTTTGGCATTAGATACAGACTTAAATGGCATGCCTTAAGTTTGAAATTTTGAAGAGATTTAGGCACGGATGTTTGTTAGTGAATAATGAAAATTCTAAAAAGCTCACATGCTCCATATCATCAAGATTGTGTGGAATTGAATACGTGAACAATGATACGGTGCCAGTCTTTCTGTTTTCTCTATTATTATTAATATTATTATTATTATTTAGTTTGCACTGCTAGATCACGAATTCATGTAATACTTGTGTAAAAGTTTTGCGCATTAATGTAAACCTCTATTTGGATCTGTAGATGTTATGTACAAAATCTACCTAGATATTTTACTAAAATATTAGATTTAAAATCTACTATCTTTTAAATGCATAAAAATTAAGTAATGATTAGTTTTTAGAAACATAAAGCAGACTTTTGATAAAATTACTAATTGATTTTTTAATTTTAAAATAAAGTATGAATCATAATTATAAATATAATTGGTGAACAATATTCAAAATTCATCATCCATGATGTTTGTTAAATCATAAATTATAACAGTACGTGCAGTAAAAAATGTTTTATTTTCTCTAGACTTTCAGAAAGTAATGTTGTAGCATGATGTTTTATTACATCATTTTACAAAGGCTGTTGTTTAATATCTCTGGGGCATATACATACCAGTAAATTCTAAACATATTAAGAAATCCGGGCACGTTATGGAGATAAAATATTTTATTGTCTAACGTGTTTTTGAGATACCGAAGATAAAAGAATAGAGAGTTTTCATATATTTAAAAAAGTGCTATAACACGTGAATATAAGCATAAAAATGTATGTCATAAGTGTTGTTTTAATCTCTAAACACTAATTTATAGGTACTGATTTTCCCTCAAATATATTCTGATGTAAATTTGCCTTATTTGTGCATCTACTAATAGACTTATAGATTTTCCATTGTAACTACATCTTTCATTAGCTAGAACTTTTTTTGTGAGAAGTTTCTAAAGTCTCAGAAATATGAAATAAAAAGTTTGAATTTCAAAATTTTAATTTGATTTTTTTTATAGCATTCACTAATATCTGAAATATTCAAAGGATTAAGATTTTTTAAAGGGAAAAATAAATAACAAATTATCTTTTGTTCAACACTTCGGAAAATCTTGATAAATGGGATAGTTATTAACTTTAAAAAGCAGCAGATATTTGTTAAAAATAAAATTTGTTTGTTTTAAAAATTTTTAAATGGAATCCAAATCACTTTTTATTTTCAAAAAATGTTTAAAAATATAAAAAATAATTTAAAATATACATTTTTAGCTTTAAAATTTAACTTTTTCTCAAGTTTAAACACGCAATTTTTAGAAAAAATATAGCAGCAATTTCAACGGATTGTTTTTTTTTATTTTTACTGAAAAAAATTTTTTATTTCCCGCATAATTTCCGCACATTGTAAACAAATTATTTAAAGATTATTTTTATTCTGAAAGTAAGAAATAAATTCTTTGATTTAAAATTATACAAGTTTTCACCTTTAAAATGATCATTTTTTAAATTTTAATACTTACCGTAATTTCGGGTGTATAAACCGCGGCTCAAACAATACTTTTTCGACCAAGAATTTTTTAAGAAATAAGTGTAACTACTTAGATCGCCGTAAATATTTGTCTTCAATCACTAAATAAGATTTCTGGGTCCAAAAAGAATTGTTTGACCCGCGGCTTATACACCCGAAAATACGGTAATTTAATGTTTTTTCTCGAAGAAAATGTATGTAAAAACTTTTTTATGCTTAAGTAAAAAGTTTATATTTGTATGTATGTAATATACAAATAAATGTACATATAATGTGATTGTGGTTAAATGTTCCTACCATACTCGCACACCAACATGTGCTGACAGCATTTTCCTACGAGAAATTAGTAAAGTAACGACCGCAATTCAGAATGGAATTCCGTATTGCTCTTTCATATTTTCGCATCTCTGGGCCTGTGAACAAATTAAAAAGAAAAACATCAGAACTTATTTTAACGTGGAGTACTTCAGATGGATCTTGAGAAGGAGAGGCAAAGAACGTAAAGGATTCATTTTCACGCTTCATTTTCTTTAGGGGAGTTAGCCACAAGTTCCGACAGATGGTTCGATTAGAATTCGCAATTGCCACGGTGTATTTGCCGCTTCTCCTCTTTACAGTTAAATAACTGTATTATTTTGACGTGTATCAGAAATCCAGAAATACTGAACGTTATCTATTATTTATCGCCCTGATTTTGTTTCATATGTACAATAAGGCGTCCTGGGCTCATAACGTTTGCGTGGGTAATAACGCCATGTGCTAATATTATACGTAGCTGTGAAAGAATCTGTAAAAATGGCACTAAAAGTTCTTCACTGAGAGATTCTGAGCCATCTGAACCGCAAACAACCTTTAAAAATTAATTTGTTACATTTGCAGGCCTTATCGCTGGAATAAGCACGTAAGAGTCAACGCCCGATCTAAAATTTGCTCGGTATGTTCTGTAATGTGACGACTGTATATACAGTAGCGTACAAAAAGACTGCATCACCTGTGTAAAAACGGAAAAGTGTGCAAATGACATATTTTATCTTTGTGTTTCAGGTATAGATGATGTTACATTAAAATAAACTTGTATTATTAATCTTTCCATATAAAATATTTTCTTGAAATGTATAATCACAGTGAATTACTTCTAAAAAGAAAAAATGCACTATTTTGTCAAAATGTGAAACAAAGTATTTAACTACAAACACAGTAGATAATAATAAATTCCACATAACGGAGTCATGCTACATGAATATTAATGTAATCATACATAAAAAGATCACTTAAATACTTTTTAAATTTTCACAAACAACGTTTTCAGCCTTCCATGTTTCCAGTGCTGAAGAAATCAACTTCTGAATGTAATATTGCTCAATTTCACAACCCTCCCCCCCCTTTTTTTAAATGTAATCTTTTAACTGTTTATTTCTTCTTTTTTTAGCAAACCAAAAAGCTATTCCATTACAAGCCAAAAAGTTTGAAATGGATTAAGATGAGGAGTAGGGTTAGTCTATAGCTTTAATACCAGATTTTTTCAGATAGTTCTAAATGCATCTAAATTGGTGAAATAGGTGAAACATTATTTTATTAATTTATGTTATATTGTGGAGATAGACAATTTCAAATGATAGAAGAAAATTCTTTTTTGAGTAAATTATATTCGACTTATCAGTTACGCTGTATTATGGAGTATTAAGTCTTGTTAAAAAATGCACTCAAAAAAATGCTAAAAAATGCGTTTTTCCCTTTCAGAAGTTATATAGCATTATTATGATATTCAATAATCTAATTTTTATGGCAAATTAATACTACAAGTATATTTTAAGCTAATAAAATCATCCTTTTATAAACACAAATATAAAACATATTTGTACACTTTTTTTTCACAAGTGATGCAGTTTTTTGACTGTCAGTGTATTTATTCGGTAATAGTTTGTTTATTGCATAAATTTGTAGTGTATTTCATGTACTTTTTAAATGTTATTGGAGGTTTTGAATGTGTTCGCGAGGTAGCTTGTAATTACAAAAAAAGCCCAAATTGTACTCTAGGGTAATAACCATTTACCCTCAGGTAATACCACTGGGGTAATACCACCACTGGATGGCGTTAATGCCCCGATTGATTCTTTTCAGTAGCAGAAGTACATATTTTATTTTATTTATTTTATGTACGAGAGGCCATTATTGCCATTGTTGAAAACTAAAAAAGATAAAGAGAAATTTATATGTCCTAAATGCTGTTAATTTTTTTTATGTCAGAATAATAATATACCAAATGATTTTTACTGCATTCTGATATCACAATTAATGGTGAGTAAACGCCATTTTGTCAATTTATAGGACTGTAGAGTTTGTATCTTTAGAACAATTTACATGCCATTATTCCATCTTATTGTATAGCTTTGTATGCATGGCGTTATTACCCAAATAGGTGTATATAAAGGCCAAATAGTATTGGTCAATAAATCTCGCCATTACATTTTATGAATACATTATTTCTTGTATACATAGTCAATAAATTGCTGTATCAAATCTTATATGATTTATTATTTTTGTTCTTATATTTCTTTAAGAAAAAAAATCTAAAATTAAGCCGTGAAAATTGGTAGAACGATAATGTGGCGTTAATATCCCAAGACTTCTTAATAAACTTATACTTTAAATAATGTCAGCTTTAATCTTTAAAATTATTCAATATTTTAATTTAAATACTTTTATAAATCTTCAAAACAAATTATTTATAGACTATTAAAACAAAATACTTGCTTTTCTATAAAAAAAATATACTTCAAATAGTGACAGTTTTCAACTTAAAAATAATTAACATTTTATCTTTATTTAAACCTCATGGAGAATAATTTGGAAACTATTTTATAATTAAAGTATATTTTAAGAATATTAAGTATCTGGCGAGGAATCGTGGGAAAACTGTATAGGTTTAATTTTAAAATGTTTGAATTAAGGAAAATGAAGTTGCATTTCGCAGAAAGTATTTTCATCTACAGTATTACGCTTGATTAAGCATACATCAAGGTTGGCTGTAACTAAAAGGGGAAAAAAAAGAGAGAAACGTACGTTATAACTAAAAGAACGCGGCATTCTAATCGATTTTCTCTGAAAAAAAGATAGTAAATAAATCCGATTATTTGTGTTGATTGAATTTCATTGTAACGTTGCGATATTTCTTTTTTGCTATTGTTGCTTCATTCATACTGCTGTATTTTCATGAACTACGTTTCTCATATTTCCGTTACAGAAACATTCTGGTTTTCATTGAAAATTAACTGTGTATTTCTAGCGAACCTGTTTTAATAGCATTCGTTTATAAGTGAAACTATGATGCATCGTGGTACTTAATGCAATTGAAATATTTTACACAGGTTTTTGAGAAATACATGTTTTTTCAATACACATCTATACAAGGTAGCCTTAATAAAAGCAAAGGCGTTTAGTACCAAAGAATCCATGTCGGCAAAACGTGGTATAAATAAAAAAGGGCAGATTTTTTTTTAATCCAGCTATTATCTTTCCCGAGGATCACGAATTTGTATTATAAGTTCTTTAGATTTACCTGCAATTCCGAAAAGAGTTCTTTTATCTATAAAACCTTAAAAACCACTACAATGTAAAAAAATGAGAATTTTTTTTTATTCTATGGAAACGTATTATGATCACGAACAAAAGTATATAATAAACTCTTCTGAGTCCCTCAAGGTACTTATTGCAACTGAAATATTTTAGGCAGGTTTTTGAGAAATTGATGATATTTCAATACACATATGTACAAGGTAGCCTTAATAAAAACAAAGGCGTTTAGTTTTCAATTGTAAAGAATCCATGACGCCAAAACTTGGTATAAATAAAAAAGGCCAGATTTTTTTTTTAATCCAGCTATTAACTTTCCCGACGCTCACGAATTTTTTATACAAGTTCTATCGATTTGCCTGTAATTCCGAAAAGAGTTCTTTTATCTATAAAACCTGAAAAACCATTGTACCGTAGAAAATGTCAATTTTTTTTTTCTTTTTTTTTTTTAACTTAAATGTATTATGATCAGAAACAAAAGTATATAAAACCTCTTCTGAATCCCTCAAGGTTCATAAAAGTGTCGCTTTATCTTTAGAAACCTCAGAAAACGAATTATGTTTGAAATTTAATTAAGAATTTTTAATAACTTTTTTAGTTGCCTATAATTTTTGGAAACGTTTCTGAGTAGCTTTTACAATGCATGAATCAGATATATCTACCCAGAAAATATGTTTTACGGATGCTATATGAATTCACAAGCAAGTATTTTTAATTGCATAACGGTATTTGTATAAATGTAAGAAAATTATGTTAATGCTGTTAATTTTGTATGTTTGTCTGATAAACATGTTTTCTGAACATGAAAATACGTATTTGTGAGTTATAGCATCAGAAAAATAGATTTTCAGGGTAAAAGAGAACTGATTAATCCAGTGCAAAAGCTATTCGGAAACGTTTCCTAAAATTAAGGGTTTCTTAATATAAAGGGACGCTTTTTGGAAACTTGGGTTACTCCCAAGAGTTTATTGTATATTTTCGTTTGTGATTCCAGTACATTTTTGTAGATTATTGAGCTTTTTTTTTATAGTGCAGATTTCCGAGATTAAAAAAAGAATTTTCGAAATAAATTTTTATTCGTTGCCCGAACTTTTTAGTTTCCGAAAATTTTATGCAGTGTATTAATCAGTTTTTTCAACCCGAAACATCTTTTTTTTCTTTTTCTATTAATTATCAAGTAAAAATTTTCATGTTCGTCAAATAGAACAAATTAGCCCTTTTATGCATAAATTATTATTAATTTTTTTTCTTTATTATCATTTTTGTGATAAATGAGAGCCAATTCTAAAATAATTTTATTATTCTGCTGCAACCTATTATCTCTTTACAAATCAAATCTCCATAAATGAAATTTTTTTCTTTGCATTATAAGGCAATTCTTATCTGTCCTCAAATGAATAATTATGAGGATAGATGTGTATGAATGAAAGGGTTAGTAGCATTAATATTATGTTGTTAATCTTGCATGCATAAGTTCTGTTACAAGCCTAAAAAAGTGCTGGAAAACCAATAGAATGGCAAATTCGATACTGCAAGAAGAAAGAAATGATACTTAACAGTGATAAAGATAATTGGAAACGTTTCCGAAAAGTATCCAACAGAAACTTTTGCTTCTTAAATGCTTCTTTAATTCACTGAAATCATCGATTTTAGGGTCTTCTAAAGACAAAGAGATATTTTTTGAGATCGCAGGAGACTCGAAAGAGATTATATTGTATTTTCGTAGACCTTAAAAATGACAAGAACTCAATTAAGAAACATGTGTTTTTTATTACAGTTCATAGCGAATGGCCTTAACATAAAAAACGTTATTATTTTTGCCACCACTGCCAAAAGTGACGATTTAATAAGCATTTTGACCGAAAAATTGACATAGAACTCTAAAAAGGTAGCTCCTCCCGATTAAAAATTTAGTTACATTTCATGTTGAATTTTGACAGATAATAGGTAATGGAGTTGGAAAATAAAACATTTCATCTGAAAAATGGTATATTTTTATTTAGTTCGCACTCCTATTTTATGGCTCAAATTTAGCTTTGTTCGCCGTTTTTAATCTTTTTTTTTAATTGATTCTGTTAAATCTATTTCGCATAGAATTAATAAATTTATACAGTTCTATTGCATATCCCGAAGTGGATTTTTTACAACTGAATCCTGAACAGCTCTGTTTGAAATACAACCAACGTGTTAATTGTTTTTATATAAATGCATAAATTTTATCCGAATTCCTTTAAAACCTTGCACTACTCAAAACTCTGCACTATTTTCGCGCATATGTCTCTTGCACATGCATTTGCTTCTTTCAATTAAAATATTTATTTGGTCGAAAAGAAAAATTCGGAGAATAATCATTTGATAGTTATGTAACTATTTTGGGCCGTTTGCATTCAACCCCTTGCATGCTTCTGCTTCTTTCAGTTAAAATATTGATTTGGTCGAAAAGCGAAATTTGGAGAATCTACATTTGATAGTTATTTAACTTTTGGGATGATTGTTTATCTATTTCAAGTAGAAAATCGAGCACTACGAATAATGAGTAGTAATAATACGGAATAATTCCGAATTTTCGAAGGATATTTTCATTACTGTAATTTAATTTAATATTCAATGTTTCGTAGTGGCTGTTCTTGGTTTAATTCCGACCTTGAGAAATACAATAGAAATATATTTCTTGAAAATGAAAATAAAATAAAATCCAAAATTAATTCTGTCCTTGAAACTTACAATAGAATCCATATCTCGATGAAAAGTAAAATCTATCTTTGAATCTTAACTCAGCGAGTTACTATAATAGCCGAACAATACTTTTAGTCATATTGTTTTCCACATCATACTGTAGCAATTGACTGCGCGGATGATAGGTATTTCTTTATAGTCCGTTCGTTGTTCAAAGTAGTTGAAGAGTAAAAATTAAATTTGAGGCCGTTGTACTTTACTCTTAGCCCCTAAAACTGACCTTAATCTCATGTTATCGGCACTATCAATGGATATTCCTGTTTCGGGTGACTGAGAATTTAAGTTATGGATTGTTAAAGATACATGTTAACTTTCTCTCTGACAGTGTCTTTGATTTTCTACTTACAGCCCACTAGAGAGAGTTTGTTTTATGTCCTGTATGACTTAATTTACGGTAAATTCCCGCACATATTCCAACGTAATTTTGCGCTGGAAAAAAAGGAAGTACTTTTACGGCTGCTGGTCCGAATTCAACTCTGTAATGTTAAGTCTATGGTCATTTGATGCATTTTACATTGAAAATATCTCCTCAGGAAATTAATGTTTTAAACTTCTTTTTTCAGTGTTCTTTTCTTTAAGCATGTCTATTTTTTCTTAGTTTTCAAAATATCTGTAAAAATTGCGCTTAATTTTATATGAAGTGTTAAAATTTTACTCCCACTTTATCAGCTTTTAAAACATAAAAAAACATTAAATTAGCAAAGATTTTAGAAACATTTTGAGAGTTGAGAAAAAACGGATAATCTTTAAGAAGAGAACACTGAACAAAGAAGTTAAAAATATTAATTTCCTGAGGAGATACTTTGAATATAAAAATGCATCAAACGGCCAGAGACTTAACATTACGGAGGGGAATTCGGAAAATGAGTGACCATCATCCTTAAACATGAGTAAATCGATGTATTCATATTGAATTCAGTATGTTTGGATCAAAAATGAACTTGTGCTTTCCCAATTTTGAAACATCAAATGTTACAAATTCAAACGAAACGAGAATTTTCTAAAATATATAAGTTTGTTTCATTTATAGCGACATAAATTTTGTTAAGAGGAAAACAATGTAATATACTCTGAAAATAATGTTGCATTTTTATTCCTTGGAAGGAAACTGTCTCTTGCGTTTTGTTTATAATGCATAAGATTACATTGAGTTGTTGTTATGAGTGCTTCGTCAAAGATAGATTTCAATGTCATTCAAAAATACAAACATAAAAATCATATTTGAATACACCCATGAGGTCAAAAATGAGTTGATGTGTTTTTTTTTTTTTTTTTTTCAATTTTGAGTACATTTGGATCGAAGCTATTTTGATGCGACGTATTTAAAGTTGAGTGCAATTTACTCAATTTTCAGAGCCTATTTTTTCAGTGTGGTACAAGAAAATTAATCGAAATTTACAGGTGCTCGATATACGCCGTTTATAAAATTGACAGATTTAAAATTAAGAAAAACATATTATCATAAGATTTGAAGTTTCTATATTAAAGAATATGCTATTTATTTACAAAAGATGCATATCATATGACAATAATAATGCTTGCTGTCCTATTAAACGAAGAATACTATGTTTTTTAATTTTTCTTTATCATTCATTTTTTTTCTACAAATCCCATAAAAATTTCTTTGCAATGTAGTACATTCTCATTATACAACGGTTTGGCTGAAAGTTTAGGTGCACCGAACGCATTATATGCCGGCATATGTTGTACTCATTTTGTGAATTTTTTAAACCTTTTCTAGGACTGTGATTCATTTTCGATCCGCTTAATTATATTTAACGAATGCCAGAATAGCATCAGAATTTCGGTTATTATTTATGTGAAATATAGCATTTTCTTATTTGTAAATAAATTTCTTTGTGAATTCTGGTGTCATTCATTTATTTCAACATTTTAGCAATGGAAGTGCCTTTGAAAGGGTTAATACTTCTATTACCTGCTCAAAGAAATATTCGAGAGAATTTTGTTTCTGATAATTGTTTCCATTATAGCATATCAAATAAAACTAAAAAATAGTAAAATATTTTTTATGGTTTTTAAGAGTAGTTTTTGAATTATTTTACAACTTGATATCCAAGTCTCCTCAACCCGTCCTAATTACAGAACATCTCTTTAACCCTTTAAGCATCTTAACCTTTTTTCAGTCATGTAATTTTTGAAATCAAGGGCTGATTTAATACAAAACTGATATTAAAGTTATTTTTATTTTATTTATTTATTTTTTTGCAATGCATAAGATAAATAAATATGTAAGATAATCATAAACAAATCAATGTACAAATAGACTTCATAGCTATTATATATGAAGCATTAAACATAAAGGAAAACTTATGTCGGGCGCTTCAAGGGTAAATTGACTATAATTATATCTAACGACTGTTTTTAGAATTATCTGATTACTGTAGTGATAGCCATATATATACATTTATTATTATGACTATATTTATGTTTCAATATTTAATAGTAATAATAATAATAATAATAATAACAATAACAATAATAAAAAATAACAGCAACAACAACAACAACAATAATAATAATAATAATAACAATAAATAAAAAACAATAATAATAATAATAATAATAATAATAATAATAATAATGTTCTTTAAAATCTCTTTTCACCTTTAGTGGTTAGTTTTTTTTTGTTTTTTTTTTCATTCGGCTTTTCACTCGGCTATTTTTTTTCAACCATATTTTTCACTTTTTAAATTAAAAATGGGGAGATGATGTTTTTCAGGACGAATATTTTACGACAAAAAATAAATATGACTTCAAAGCTGCCATATCTGTTTAATACTGTTGCAATACAGCGTTTTTCAAATGATTTAAAAAGCATTGTATGCTATTGTTATATTAATAGTATGCAAAATAACTATGTTTGTTAAATTTCAATAAATGACATATTTTTTAAATTTCCGTAAACCTTAACATTTGTGATTTGGGTTGCTGCTTTTATTTGTATAGACGTCGGACCCGATAGTGTTAAGTATAGCTGTATACTTACTACATTAGTACTTAGATTTCTAATTCAATTTTCTTACAAGAATTTTGAATGTTCTTGTTTGCATTCAATCACAAGCAGAGAAATATAGGCGTCGCACAATTATGCAAACAAACAGAAACACGGTTTTCGATTTTTTTTTTTTCATTGCAAAACCTATTACTTTCAAATATGGATTCGGTGCTTACAGATGCTCTTTAATGAGTGTTATTTTCACAACATTTTATTAATATCACCAGGGAAAGTTCTAGTTTTACTACCCAAATGTAAAATAAATGAGACTAGAATTACTTTTTGGAAAAGTTTCAGCGCTTCATTTAGTAAAATGTTTCAGTATCATTTATGATACTAGAGATTGCCCCTAATGATAATTGAAATATAACGATCTTACAATATTTCTTTGATTATCAGCGGTTCATTACCTTTACATGTATCCGACTGATTATTTTAGATTTCAGTGACCTTATACAAATACCAGTTTGGAAGACCAAATAGATTTTTGCTTTGCGAAATTATCTATGAGTAGTAATTGCTGCTCATTTTCATGAATAATAATTTGTTAAAACCTTCTGTGTAAGTTTAAATTATGAAATGCTTATTTGCATCTTCTTCAGCATTGACACACATTTGAAGGTTTTATCTATCAACACCCTCATCCTCATTTTTGCTTGTGGGTTTTTCTTTATGATTCTTTGACATAGTTTAATGTACATTAAAATAAACTTACAGAGTTATTTAAAGCAGGGAAAATTTTCATTTTATAATTGTCTTTTTATTCTATTCAGTGTAATGTAAAATGATATGCAGAATTTAAATAAATACGGGGTATTTTGGAATTGAAGAATTTTAAAGCAGTTATATTTCTATAAGGTTATCTTTTTAACTACTGACCTTTTTTGTAATATAGTTTGTGATTATGAAACGAGTGTCAAATGAGTGGTCTTTCAGTGTCGTTCATAAAGTAGTTTAACCACTTAACTGACTTGCCCGTACGTTCGTGCATGCAAGAAGAGTTTACTTGAGCCATCACTTGAAGTTTTTGAAACCACTAAATTTTTTAAATGCGATTTTATACAATTTAATTGCAGAAATGTAGACTAAATATTACGAATATTTTAGCTTAAAAAAGTGATGTTTAACAAAAATCAGTTAAGTGGTTAAAATAGACCTTAAGAGTTACTTGAAGCAGGGGAACTTTAATTTTAGAAATATTATTCTTTCACTTCATTGTAATTCTGAGTGTTCATAAGAATTCTATACATTTTTGAAGAAAGGGTTTTAAATTCAATTAGTTCGCAAATGATCGCAGGTAATATTTTTAAAAAAATACATAATAGCAGCGTCATGTGCTGGTAAACTAATGTAAGAACAAGTGTAGGATGGCTTCATTCGAATTAATACCTCATTCTTTAAATTTTCAAGCAAATTGTAACACATACCTTATACCGAGCTGCATATAATACTCAGCTTCAAGTTTATTCACAGCATGAATGTGGTAAACGTGTTTGTTTAATCTCTTTGCTACTGAGTATTAATGTAATATTATTGATTATTTCTGAATTAATTTTTCTCCAATTTTCACTTCAGTTTTAATCTGTTTGAATTATTTGACATCGAAGATTATTATTTTGAGATCTAAATTGCAATTATGTTCTAATATCATTAATAAAACGGAAAAATATTGGAGGTCCACATATGTAGGAAAGAGAAGTACAGAAGTACTGAGGATAACATAGATTTTTACAAACAAGTAGAATGTTGAAAGGTGTGCCCCCGACTGAGTTTTTGCGTGGATGACTTGGGACAACACGCAATATTTTATATTATGTAATTAGATGTTTAACTTCTAGTGTTGTCGAATGTCTGCCGGAATTATATTCATCTTTAGTATCCCCATTTCTTTTAATTTACGTAAGAACTTTTTAATAATTACTCTGGTTGAGGCTGATTTTTTTAATTTGCGGCAGCGTTCCTGCGACATAACACTGTTTATATATTAATCCATGTAGACGAATGCAAACAATTTCTATACTTTCTTCTATAAACATTCTTGGAGGCCATCTGTAAATAAATTGTAATTTTATTGTATATCTCAAAAATGTATAAAAACTTCATAAACACCCAGTATAAAATGATGCGGGATGCAAACAAACGTATGATGTTAGTGTTGAATCTTTTCAAAACAGTGCTATTTTATTATTTTTGATTATTGCGTGTTCAAATAGTTTTATTTGCGATTTAAAATTCATATAAGTTTCGTGTTTTCTTTTTTATTCATAAATGACTTCAGTATAGACTTCTGCAAATATTTATAACTTGGAAACCTTTCATATTATATTTAATAAATGAATATAAAATGGAGTGTCGAATATAAACAAATGTATATGAGGAAAGCGGGCCAAGATTTTCTAATGTGGCAATTCTCTTCTGGCAATTCAGCTTCAAAAAGCTGATGTTTACTTGAATTAATGTCCGAATTTTGTAAAATGTGTTCAATTAAGTCCATTTTTGCAAGCAAATGTTTCAAAATTAAATTTTAATGTATATATATATATATATATAGAGAGAGAGAGAGAGAGAGAGATACTTCATCTCTCTTTTTTAAAAGAGAAATTTAAACCAAGTAGATCATGTAAATAATATATAAAATAAAGAGCACTGCAAAAGAAATCTTTGCTATCGAGGTGTGTAAAAAAAGCACCAATTGTGAAATTATTAGATTTATTTGTACAAAAAACATAAGAATTAAGTTTGTATTTATATATTTTAGCGCAGATAATAAGTATAAAAGTTACATGGGTATTTTAGAGAAAAAAAAAACAAGATAATTCTATAAACAAGGTTACATAAGTGCTCTGTATATCTTATTATCCTTTTTATTTATTTCAATGAAAGTTCAATAAGTCCAATAAATCCGTGGAGAATGAAACTGTTTTTGTATCAAAAAGAATTATTTTTTACGATACTACTTTATTATATAATATATAACTATGTAATTTTAATAATATATTGTATAATATCGTGTACTGACATCAAAAAACAATGGAGAAATTAATTTCCCGTAGTAAGCAAAGCTCCAAAAATGTTTTTATAACTGTTTGGTTCCAATTAGTCCAGTTGGTCCAGTTACCACTGACCCATGTGTCAGCTATCTCATTTCTGAAATTTTTTTTGTGTTAACTGACATTTGAAACATGAAGTAAAATTGCATGAACGTCTAATATTAATAATGCATTTTTATGCCCAGACCTTAAAAAAGTATTTACAGTATTTTAATGAAAAGCTGAAGAAGTTCAACAAAATTGATGTTTAAAAAAATAATCTGAGTTTTCGATCTGAGTTATCGCAGAAAAGGCAGACACGAAAAAGATCTATAATTGAGTTAACACACGTTGTTTTAAAAAGTAGAAATGGGAGTGAAATGTTCACAATAGCTAAAACTTAAATTCATCTACGATTTTTTATCAAATAGCCTATGTACAGCTCGTAGTTACCTCGTGGTTCCAATTACCTCAGCTTACATTAAGTTTAGTTTAAAGAAGATTATAATAATGCTATACTATGTTTCTCGTTGCTGACCACTCTATTAATTTAGTTTTTGATTTAAAAATAAGCGCAAATTATTTTATTTTCTTGTGACTTCATAAAGTAGTTTAAATAAACCCCAATAGCGTTATTTAAAACAGGCAGATCTTTTACATTATAAATGTCATTTTTCTTATTATGTGTAATTAAAGGCTTGATGCAGTGTATTATGAAACATATGACGTTTTTATTAAAAAACAGTTTCAAAAGTGCGTTTTGTAACTAGCGAAAATGTCCTATTTCTTTGGCTACGGACTTCACTTACCACAAATATATTATATGGCCAACAATGACTGATCACTTCCAATTTTAGACATTTTGTCGAATATTTAAAGAAAATACATGATGCATTATCCTGAAACTCCAGGCGTGTAAACAGAATAGTATAGGTCATATATTTCCGCAAAGATTTTTTTCCCGAAATCCCATAGGGGACCGCCAAATAAATAATAAAAAAGACAATCTTTTGAATAAATTTGTAAAAACTAATCCAGAAAAAACGTTTCAAACTCTAAAACATAAGAAGATCATTGTAATAAATTGCGTTCATTTATAAGGAGATATCGTGTATAACTCTTGGAGAAATTGTTTTTATAAAAATTGTTTCAAATTTCGCCAAGATTTTTGCTTATAATTTGCAGAGTTCTTAATATAAAAAATGTTCTTCTCAAAAAGTATGAGAAACAACATTATATACACAATGTTTTTACCCCCCTTGCATTTAGAATTGAAAAATAATAAAAACTGGATGAAAAATAAGCAGGTTTACTGAATAACGTTTCACTGCGCATGCGAGAATGCAACCAAAATATAATATGCAAAATGTGTTATCTAAATGTATAGAGCAATTTTTGTGAAAGTCTCAAAAATATGCCTTGAAAATTGCCAAAGGGATTGTTGATAGAATAAATCGATAGCTCAAAAGGAAGCTAAAAGATGAGGGGATATATCTAAGTATAGTATATTATTACACTATTATTACATTATCGTTACACTATTGCCAGTACATAATACTCCTCTTACTACTATATTTGGATACAACCCCTCATTTTTTTGCATCGTTATGGGAACAACGGATTTCGATCTTATTCTATCGACGACAATTTTTGGAATTTTCAAGCTATATTTTTAAGACTTACACAGAAGTTTATACATTTAGCTAATACATTATGCACATAATATTTTGATTGCGTTGGTGCATGCTCTGTAAAACATTATTTAATAAATCTGCTTATATTTAATCCAATTATTCTTATTTTTAAATTCTGATCAAGAGGTATTGTGTAGAACGTTGTTTTAATTTCTGAAAAGAAAATTTTTTTGTCTTAAAAACTTTGTAAATTTTTAGAAAAAATAAACCAGGGCGAAATTCGGGACTGTCTTTATAAAATCCTTAATTTCTGTACGAGCATATATGGTATCAACATAGAAAGGAACACAGTTTGTTACAATGAGCCTTTTAATCATGTTCTATAGCTTGAACGCTTTTGCTGCTTTTACATTTAATAGGGTTATTCACAAGACATTCTTTATTTTTCAATTTGTTGACTGTTCCCACGAGGTTTCGGGAAAAGATCTTCACAGAAATATATGACATATAATATTTGTTAACACACCTGGAGTTTCAGGATAATTCTTCATGTATTTTTCTAGATATTTAATAAAACATCTAAAATCACATGTGAGCGGTCATCATTAGCCATATAGTGTATATTAGCCGCTTCTGGGTGCTTACACCGTTACTATTTTTATCGGTCATTCAGAATTTCTAAATATCGCACAATTGCAATTATTGTGACTTTTAAACAATATTTAAGCAAGCTTTAAAAATATGTGTATTTCATCAGGAAAATATTTTCTACGTTAATGTAAATTAATGACAGAATTACCACAATTAGTAACTGATTGAGAGAACAGAGAAAAAAAATAAGATTTACTATGAGATAAGATTTAGCATAAGTTTGGTAATAAGATGGATCCACTGCGCCGTTAATTGAGAAAAATTTTAATGAACAAACATATTTGTATTTTATGTTAGACATAAAACTAATATCTAGTTAAATTTATTTTTTGAAAGATACATTCCATCAAAATGTACTCAGAGTTGCATTTTAATTTTTACTTTTGATTTCTTTAATTCCAATTGTGCGAATTTTGTCTGCTCAGTTTTTAAAGAATGAATTATAAACGGCATTTTAATGCGTTTAATATAATTCATTTAAATTCCAAGTTTATTTTTCAGAAATGTGTTTCTTTTGAATTGAAATTAATTAAAATTAATTCTTCATTAAAATTAACTCTTTCGTGAAAAAGAAATAAATCATACTGTAAAATTTGGTGGTCCATTTTAAATGAGAAGCATGCCATATTTGAACTCAAATTATCTTATTTTCTAAATGATATGTTATATTATTCAAACAAAAATACTTACTGGCTTCTCAAAGATTCAATCTATTAAATTTACATTCAAGTGTGAAAAATAGTTCAAAATAGACATCTAAAGCATTCAATTCAAGAAAAGCATCTACTTTACAAGTACCTATTTAGTTTCAGTATTTAGTTAAACATCTATATTATTAAAAAAAAAAAAAAAAAAAAATGCTGATGCGATATTGATGATGTTAGTACCTGACGGAGAAATTTCGTTTTTACTTCGCAATTTCAGTTTTTACACCGTAGAATTAAGAAAAGAATTCTTTAAAATGCCGTTTGTTTGAAACTATATTTTAATTTAATGTTTTCTTATGATTTTAAAATCATTTCCAAGCATGATTCTTTTCAAATCTATCGCGTACAGCTTGCTTACAAAAAAATAATATGTTTGTCTTTATAACAGTATACACAGTTCAGATATTCTTTCCAGCTAATATTTTATGACGAGCTTGAAACATCAACAATAAATATAAAAAACAACATAAATAAAACGCTTATTTAATGGACATGTAATCAAACTATGAGCTTAAGTCACTGATTTAATAATAGAAAAGTCTTCTATTTTTAGTAGTGAAATATTTAGCGATTTATTTGGCTATTAACTATGGGTATGCTGCTAATACGAAACTATTGGCTTTAATGAATTTCAAAACTGAATTTGAATACATAATTGATATTTTTCAAATAAAAATGCTATTTAGTGTTGTTGGGGATAATCTAAAATTGTAATATCAAATGCAATCAATCTATTACAGTTTAAAAATAAAAGTCATCACCATTTTGTAATTAAGAATGCACTTTTAATGTAACATTTAATGAGGTAGATCAATAAATGTACAGTGGTAATGCTAAAAAATTCTTTGTTAAAAATACCTTTTTCGTAATACTTCATTTATATTCTCATAATGTTTTGAGATGAACATAAATAGAAGTCCCAGCGAGGCTACTATTTCTTAACCACTATTTCTAGACAAAAATCTTCATGGTAGCTTTCCACTGCAAATCTTAATGAAATCTACTTCTCGAAGATTATTTTGTAGAATTAGTAGCCTAAACATAGCAGCCTAGCTGGAAACTTTCCATTAAGTATCGTTTCCTGTAAGATTAAATTTTAATATAAAATTATTCTAACTTTTAAAAAAATCAAACAAAATGTGAAAAATAACTCAATGAACTACCAATAAAGAGAAGCAATAATTTCTAAGAGATTTATTGCAGTTCAGGGACATTGATATTTAACTGACTGACCCGAATATTTGAAAGACTTCGCTAGAGATATAGAAATATTTCCAACATTAAAACCATTTCTCCATTCGTACACTTAAGCACGTACTACACGTTTATTCGTGAAAAAAGGGAGAATGTTTTTAAATTTCCTGTTTCTATTTTCAACCTTATACCGTAATCAATTATATGTTCATATTTTGAGGGTCTGTTTAACTCTTTAAATATTTAAAACGATTTTCGTTCAAAATTATAATTATGGCAATTAGACCCAATTTCATTTTTAAAATGATTTGATAATGTGAAAGTACAGAGTATAACACGTATCTAAAAATGTATACTTATTGGATTAATGTTAGCTTATTTCTCTAAAAATCTATTTAGCGTGACAGATACTAATTGCTTTCAATTTTCGAAATAAAAAAATCTTGTCTTTTATGATAAAACCATCAAGATCATTAATAGAATTCGTTGTTATATTACTGAAAGGAATATAAATTCATCAGAAATCAGGGGTGATAGCACGTAAGGATTTATTATGATTTAAAAATTTTTACTGGATTATGTCTTAATTTAAGGGTTTTTAAAAAAATATTTTCCAATTATATCTAAAAATAAAGTGTTATGGGCTGGAAATTTTGAAAGCACATATAATAATTTAACAGTATTTTCAATATTTGCGGCTATTTCCATGAGTACTTGTAGTGTAAGTCACAGGCTACGATTTTTGGCTACCAGTATTTTAGTACGAAAAAATGTGATTTATTTTATCGGCACATTCTCATTAATTGAATAAGGCCAAGTAGACTTTTCGAAAATAACGGTGGCAAACATGCATAGCAATTATAAGGTAATGTGACTTACACTACAAAACTCATGGAACTAGCCTTTCACGATATCTTAGTGATATTTTAGTGCAGATAATAAGAAAGAAGAGGAAGTGGACTGGAACCGGTTTGGAAATGCATATGCAGAAATTCTGGTGCGCAGCTAAAAATGTTGAGAATTAATTAAATGAGGACTTTAGAAGCCAAGGGGTAGAGGTCTGCACGGGCCCGGGCTTGGCCCGCGGGCCGGGCCGATAAAAAAAATTTCGGGCTTGCCGGCCCGTTCTGAAGATTTAAGCAGAAACTATAAAATATGATCTATTTTCAACGCAAATGGTTTTAACGAGAATAAATATAAATGTGCGTCACGAGCCATACTAGTTTGACAGCATCAATATAAAAATGTAACTTTTACAGTGTGAGATCGACATCGGACAGTTAAATTGTGTGTAACCCGTTTTAATATTTTTTTAGCTGACTCATACCGGGCCGAGATCAAGCTTGCATTATTTTTCTACATATAGACTTGCCGGACCGAAACAAGACTTAATTGTTCTCAAGACCTGTTAGAGATGATGTTAGAGATCTGTCAAGATGATGTTAGATTAATCTTTGGATATATATACTTCTTGATGGTTTTTAAATTAATTTCTCAATAACGCGAAGGTTTGACACATTTTTAGATTAATTTTTAATTGTAAAAATATAAAAGTGATAAGCCTGACTATTGAAAGCATTTGGAATCGAATAGCATTTTTCATTTTTGAAGAATAAAATACTTGCATAACCTTGTTCGGATACAATAGTTTCTCGAATGGTTGCAGGTTTTTTCCCTTCCCATGCTATCGCTTCCGGAAATTCTATTGAAAACGCTAACTATAACAATAATTTATTTTCTTTCAGTATTCTTAAATTGCTTGTATCAAAAAATGGATAATGCCATTTGATTATATAGTTTCTGAATAAAGATACCTGCTATGCGTTTCTGAGAAAAAAAATGAAATTAGAAATGTATCAGAAAGGCGAATATTTGAATTAACGAATGAATTTGGATTTAAAATCTTTAATAAAATGATATAGAAATATTTTTATAAATCTTCTTTTATTAAACAGCCTCAAACGTTACGATGTTTTTAACTTTCTTTCTTTTTTCTTTTATTCTAAGCCATATTAATTTTTTGATGAATCTTTATTTGATTGTTGAAAGCCTAAGAATCTTAGTAATCACTAATGTTGCTAATGTGTATTTCCTGTAAAATATACTGTAAAATAATTCATAGATATGTATGCAGTATTCTTTAAAGAAATCTTAATTATATGAAAAAAATCTGAATTTTTTAGAAATCGTAGAAATTGTAACGGGCCAAAACGGGCCGGGTCTGTTTTCACTGATTTCTGTACGGGCCGGGAAGGGCCGGGCCTAAAATATAAAAATTTTAACGGGTCGGGCCGAAAAAAATTAAATTAAAAACAAATTAAATTAAAAATTAAAACCGGGCAGAATTACCGGCCCGGGCCTGGTAATTCCGTCCCGTGCAGACCTCTACCAAGGGGTACAAGTAACAAAAATTCAGTTTGGAGTAAATTGAATTTAAACATAATTGACTTAAAATTTGAACATTAATAATAATTGACTACATTGGAATAAGAAACAGCTACTTCTTTATTACGCTCTTTGAACTCTTATTTCAATAATTGTGAAAAAAAATAGAGTACAATTTTCTTTAAATGTATAATTAATCAATATTGATAATTATGGGTTGATGTCTAGAATGCAGTACATAATTAGAAAATCACTTGTATTTGATTACTTGAAAAGAAAAAAGCATATTTTCAGGTCTCCGTACACTTAGCTCAATTGTTTCAATTTTATCACTTAAACACCTTGGCTTCTATAGTCCTCAAATATTCTCATGTAAAAAACGATATTCCGGCTTAAGGGTGTTCTTAACTACTCCACTCAACAAGCGCAAAACGTTTTGACACATTTAGAAACTCATTTTTTAAGAGAAATATATAAAATTGGAATGCCTGACTATGGAAGTGATTTCGAATCGAACTTATTTTTCCATTTTATGATAATTAAATTACCTATTCAGTTCTAATCTATTTCGATGACGCAATCACCCGTTTTTCTCCTGATTTTAAACCGGTTTTTCTGCTTTCGTTGGGAAATGTGCTCAAATGTGTCAACCTTGAAGGCTTGTTATGGAAAATCTATTGTTTTTTTTTTTTTAAACACAGAAAATTGAGTGCAATTAAACAGTTTCTGAATAATAACACCTACTATTTTCATGCATTTCCGAACAAAAATAAATTAAAGCATGTGTCACAAAGTTGCCCTTTTTGATTTAAGAACACCCTTAAGGAAACTTAACACTGCAAAACACTACAAAAACTATAAATAATCTAAAAAACTTTGTAAAATCACCATAAAAAATTAAACAGGACGCGTTTCGAGCTTCAAAAATACAGCTCGTCATCAGCTCAACCAAACACGTGTCACAAGGGACAGAGTGGAAACTCACTACAAAAACTACTCGGAAATGTTTCCAAAAATCAAAGGCAGAAACAGAAACTTTATTTTAATGTATAAAAACTTTGCTTTTTTAAAAATCTCGAAAATATATTCGTTTCTAAAAGACGAAGAAGGCTTTTCGCAATCTTCGGTGACTCGGAATAGGTTATTGATTTTTTTCGTACGTGGTTACATTATATTCTCGCGGATTACGAAATATTTGTGTTCACATAGTGTGCAATTTCTGATTTTTTAACTCCGCAGAAGTTGAAATCTCAAGCAACCGATTTTTGTAGTTGGTTGTTAGAGTAAAAAGCTGAAGAAGTTAACCCTTAAATGCACAGTGAAATTTAGAAGTTTACTTGCCATTTGGAACTTTCTAGTGCCCTTTATGTGAAATATTATGTGTTACTTACCGGGTGTCCCAAAAATGACTGATGGATTTTAAAATTCAATAACTTGCAAACGGTGACAGCTATTTAGAAAATTTTTGAAGCAGAGTACAATGTCAGGAGTTTTTTTACCGCAATTTTTTATTTTAGTTCGCATATCAAACAATAGGTGGCGCTGACGGCGATTGAAGGCTAGGTCGATGTTTCCCTCAGTATTGATCACCTGGCCTTCAATCGCCGTCAGCGCCACCTATTGTTTGATATGCGAACTAAAATAAAAAATTACGGTAAAAAAAACTCCTGACATTATACATAACCCTCCTGCAAACATTTTTTAAATAGCTGTCACCGTTTGCAAGTTATTGAATTTTAAAATCCATCAGTCATTTTTGGGACACCCGGTACATGCAATAACTTGCATTTAAGAGGCTACTTCATTCAAATGAAAAGAGACGTTCGCTAAAACTAATCCAATGGAGGAAATTTATAACAATATCTCGGTTGCATTTTAATATTTTTAAATGATTTTTATTTTGTATTGGATAACTGGGATCAATCTGTATGCAGGCCGGTTTTAAATTTTTGATTTTGTTTACGGATATTTTTTACGATGACGCTTTCATTTTTGGAATCGGTTTGAAAAGTTAAAGCACACTTCTAAAATATATCTCCAACCAAAATCGAAAAAATAACAAACGGCCTGTATTCAGATCAATATCAACTATCAAATGCAAAAAAATGAAAATATTGAAATGAAACCGAGATATATTTATAAAATTCTTCCGAAGGATTAGCATTAACGAACGGATCTTTTCATTTGACTGAAGCAACCCCTTAACTCTAGAACCGCCGGGTATTTCACTCAAGTTTTATAAAAAGTGTTTCTCACCAGAATTTTAATTTAAAACTATTTAACATATTTAATTAGTCTATTTTTCTGTTGCATATATTTAAAATATCTTATGAAGAAAATTCTGGTTCGAATCGACTATTATCAATCTGGAAGGGGTGATTTTGACCCCTAATGGCGGTTCTAGACCATGTTTTTGTTCTGCTTCGTTATTACGGGAACGTTATAAAATCTTTTGTTAACCCTTTGAGCTCTGGGGTGTAAATTTCTTCAAAATTCCAAATGTCACACTGGCACCAGTATTTTGCAAAGAAAAAAAAAACAGTTAACGATAAACACGAAAAAAAAAATGCATTAAACCTTTTTGAAGTAAATTTGGTCAAATTTCTGGTGTCATTGTGACATTTTGGAATTAAAATTATGTGGTAGAAAATTCTACCAGCAGAGCTCAAGGGGTTAATACTGCTGGGAATGTACTCTACTGCCGTTTTTTTTCCTATCTTTATAATATAGTAGTAATTATTAATTCTGCAAACTATTAAAATCATTATAAAAACTATTTTATCCTTGAATAGTTGTTATTGAGCAATGTATACACTTTAAAATAAGTATATAACTGAAAATTATTATTTTTTGAGCAATTTTTTCTGTGTAACTCCGCGACAACATTATAACATTATGTCTACCTCAAACATAAATAATATTCGTCATTTTTCTAGTGTATAATTAGCAAAAAATATACTCAAACATAATTTTTTCCGACCCCCCCCCAAAAAAAAAAAAAAATCATGCATTTCATATCATTCAATCCTGCAAAAATCATGCTGGATTCATGCGGAAAAACAACTTTTCGAAGAGCAAAACAACCAACGCAATTTCACATTTATAGGCACACCATTTCATTTTACTCCCTACTGTTTATATCCCGTGTTCCATCTATGCAAATGCAGAAGATTTTCAAGATCTCTTGTCATATTTATGTAGGTCACGTTTACCTTCTGTTTTCGCGCCCCACATGGGTAGCACAAATCCATTCAATTAGAAGATAAAGCTTTTTGCAACTTTTCGATTGTCAGACATTATTGTATGTTTGAGGTTAAGAAGTTGTTAACACAGAAGCATCTGTGGTCAGTTTTGATTTAACAAAAAAATATTTTAAGTTTATCCACAATGCGTGCCCGGAATTTAATTATTTGTCTCTATTTTAAGTATAGTGAACAGGTAACTGGAATGCAGCTGATGCATGGAAAAAAATTTGTATTATTATATGACTTTGAAAGAGTTACAAACATGGATTAAATTGAAAGCTCTTATCCGAAAATACTTTTGACCGGAATTTTTATTCGTTTAAAATCCTAATTTAAAAGAATTCCATTTGATTCGCATAAATATCTCAAAGCATAAATCCACATTTTTTGATGGGAAAAATAAATTTAATTGTTTGATAAAAAATGATTAACGAACTTTTAAAATCTATATTTCATGAAAAACGATGCATCTAAAATAAAGACTTAATTTAAATTATAAAATAACACTGCAAAATACTATTCAGTGACCAAAATTCATTATTTACGAAAATTTAATGTAAACTTGCAGTTACTCATAATTTCGTAAATCTTTCTCTAATTTTTAGAACTCATTTAGAGAAATGTCAAGCAGCAAATTTTGATAAAAAGTAAGATTAAGACAGCTGCGTAAAAAATATATATTAAAAAAAAGCAATTCGTAGCAAGAAATATTTTGAAAATACGTGTTTTTTAACATTTACAATCAGTTTTTGAAAACATTCCTTTTGATTAATATGTATACATACACTTTTGCTGGTATTTTGATTTTTGATCTCTTCTTAGAGAAATAAGATCCTCCGATTCTCTACCCGTAGTAAAATTTTTATTTTATTGTTATATAAATACAAGAAATTATAGTGCTCCAGTTTTTTTTTATCTTTTCTGAAGTCTTTTAGCATAGACTGTTAAAAATTTCTAAGTAAAGAAGATAAGCATAAGTATTTTTGTATAAGATATGAAGAGTTTTTAATAACGTTAATTTACACCAGTTCTTGGTTTAAAATACTCTACTAAAGATTCTCAAAAAATAACTAATAAAATACTCTTGCTAAAGATTCTTATTGTATTCTCGTGAGTACAACTTTGCTAAGGTACAAATACTGCATTATTTTTCCCCTAAAATCATTAATTTAAATAAGAAATTGAATCAAAATAATTTATTTGTCTAATGAAATTGTCTTTTTATATACTCCTTATTAAAAAAATAGTTCTGTACTGCATTTTTATTATAATGACTTCTTATTTCTAATTATGTCAACACATAAATATATGATGAAGAAACAAATTTTCGCCAAATATGTTATGTAAAGTTGAGTGATAACCAAACAATCAGTTTGTGAAAAAATGCTCTGTTGATATACTTATCAAATTATCTACATCTTTTTCAATCCTTTTACCAGTTAATTATTCATGCGTTAATTAAATATTCTGATAAGCATATAAAGTATAATCACTAAAAAAATCCTTGTTTTTTACTACGAAAATCGCTTTCATATTTGAATAACTTTGATTAGGACTTAATAATCCTGACTAATCAAGGTTTTTGAAAAGCTTGACTTGCATTTCGGTAATTGATCACATGTTTCAATAACTAAACTCCTTGGTTTTTAGATTGAAATAGGCCAATTTCTTATATTTTTAATCCACTTATGTAATGCTTAGTTAAATTAAATATTCCTCACTTAATTATGAATATTTATATATATTAAATGGAACGTGACTCTCACACAAGTTGAATTTTTTTTTTAACTCAGAGAGAAAAATTTTCTTCCACATGTTTTTTGTTTTAGGTTGAGTCAGAATGTTTGATTATATTTTATTGATTTACGATATTGTTACAATAATAGTTTTAAAAATGAAAGTTCGTGAGGAAAAACATCGTAAAAGAAATGATGAAGGTGTCAGATCACAATAATGCTAGAAAAGTTTCTTATTTCGTAATTCACAGGTAGCAAACTTTTAAAGAAATGTTTCAGTTGGCAGCATCACTTTGATTCTCTGAAATATAAGGTTTTTCATCGATTGTTTAAAAGAAATACGAAGTGTGTATAAAAAATCCATTTACACTTTCGTTGATATATTGAAAAATGGAAGAATGACATCTGATGGAAAAGGGCACTTCGATGGGCTCATAACTCATTCGAAATTTGACACAGAATAATGAAACAAGTAAAATTATTATTTTTAGTAAAAAAAAAAGCGAAATACTTAGCTGTTAAGTATATATGTATATATAGCAGATTTAGCAAAATGCCATAGATGCAAATTAAAAGGTTTTAATTTTCAAACAGAATTTCGATACTGAAATATATATTAGCAAAGAAAAAAAAAGGATTATCAATTTCAAGACATTCTACATATTTCAGTTAAAAAATAGATGATAATTGATTTTTTAAATTATTCAAGGTGAGTGACGTTAAAATTCTGAACAATTTTGAAAATTCTTTTCTGGGAAAAAATCGTTTTAAGTCTAATGTTTTGTTTTAGGTTCCCTTAGAAAGACCTCCATCTCCCCCCTTAATACGTATATCCCACGTGTTGATAATTGGCTGTCATAAAAACAACCAATTAACCTAATGTTTCGTTACTGTGACGCGCTATACTTCTACAGCTGCAGCATGGCCTTTTCACTTTTAATATCGATTTCTAACTAATAAAATATAATTTTTATGTGCATAAGGATACATTTAACCCTTTCCGGCGCAGTGTTAAAACTCCGGCAACACCTAATTTTAATTCCAAACTTACAAACGGCCCCAATAATATTTTAGTAAAATTTTACTTTTACAATGACAGCTTAAATCAGAGAATTCTTAATTTTTTAAAAAGTCTTTTGTAAATTCCGGTGAAAGTCAACAATTTCTCCTTTTACGATCAGAATTCGTCTGCGCCGGAAAGGGTTAACGAAGAATTCGGAACTTAGAAACAATCAAAGTGACGTTACGTCTGATATAAGTATGAAAATTGTAATAATGTATACAAATAAATAATTAATGCAAAATGCTGTTCTGAGAAAAAAAGAAAGTTTAAATTTTTTTGTTAGTGTTTTGCTATTTTAGGGTATTCTACTTCGACAGCTTCAAAATTGTTCTTTGACTTTTGATATAAGTATGTATTATAAAAAATAAGTATGTAAATAAATAAATATAAACATTTTAGCAAAAAAATTTAAAAAATCTTAAGTTTATGCATAAAAAAATAATATTGATAAATAAGAAAAAAATCTATCCAATACCTAATATTACCGCCAACAATTTACAGGGAGATAAGAAAAATTCATCCGGTAGATGCTCATCATGCGCTTTCAAGTTTTTTTTTTTTTTTTGTCTCTTTAGTTCATTTTAAATTACATCCTCTATAACATCTGGCTATATTAAGATTTCAAATTAGATGTTAACGCTAATGATTGATTAAATTTATTAGTTATCAATATAATATTTATAAAATAATGCTGATGTACATTTTATATATTTTTAGAATAAAAAATGAAGTCAATTAGACTGATCGTTACAAGACTTTCCATTTTTGCATTGTGCTTTCTAAAAAAGGCAAATGCACTGAAAAGTATAGTCAGTGAACCGTATAAAATCATCTCTTAAGCCTAAGTGCTACTCTATTTTTTTAACGTAAAGAAAGAATCATTACATATCTCTATCTTTAAAAGAAGAGTCATCAAACCTCGTATTTAGCATTCTTCCGATTTCGGCTCTGTTATCTACATGTAATCTCTTTGGTATTTCCCCTTTAGATATTGAAAGATATCGAAAATTTGGTAGCCACAGAATTTTTGTAAATTTTATTTCCGTACTTAAAGGGGATTGAATTGTAAATATCTGAAATTTTAGCAAGAAAAGATTAATTATTTCCTTTTAGCTGTTATACTTAAGGCTACTCTCAAATACAAAGGACTTACTTTCTGACATTTCTTTCATTTTTCTAAACTCATATTATTGGGAAATGCATGTAAATAGCAAGTGTTCTTATTCAGAAGCTATGTAATCCAATGGTGTTTATCTTTTTCTGGTAAAAGAAGAGGATCTTTCAAAAAATAGTATGAAAGTGAGCGATTTGAACTGAATTCCTGCGCAATAACTCGATAAAGGTTACGTGACAAGAATCGCTTATAACTGGATAAGTAAGTAATTAATAAAAAAAAAAAAAAATGGAAAACGCGATTAGGTTCCAAATGGCTGGAATTAACAGGGTGCTAATTTTATGCCATTACGTTTAAAAATGTTTCAGATAATGAGTTCGAAATTTTCATGTTGTTCAGCAAGGAATGAGAATTAACGCCTTAAGAATTCACTTCAATTTCTATAAAAGTAAAGTTTATCCTTTTCTTGGATATATTTTTGTAAATAATGGTGCAAAATAATACATTAATAAGTAAATTGAATTTATAAAAAGTGACTTTCAATGTAAATTTATACATGATTTTAAATTTTCAGATGATATACTTGCCCTTTTGTTAACCCATATTTTTAAAATTCACGATTTTAGTTTATAATATTCATTGATTACGGTACAAAATAAGGTCTGAAATATCCTTTATTCCCCCCCCCCCACACCCATTTACCCACGTACTCCAAACATGAAACTTCAAACTACAGGACAAAATGTAAACACAAATTATAAAAAATTAAATTAATTAAAATAAAATAAAATAAATCAAATGAGGTTTTCAAATTTTAAAAAATAAATATAAATAAATGTATCTTTTGTTTTTATTTTATATTTCAGATTGTTATAATCCTACACATGACACCTGGCTGTACGCACATCAAAGACAATATCGTATTACGTAAACTATTGGTTTAATTTTTAATTTTTTAAATTGATTAAAATTTTGTGTATAATTTAAACTTAAATAAGGGCTATATACAGATTTTTTTTTTTAATGAGTACTGAAGTTTTAAAATCTAAACAAAAATAAATATTTACTTATTTCTTTTACTTTTTCAAATAGTTATAAGCTTACACGTACCACCTATTGGAACATCTCTATCAAATATAATATTGTACTACAAATCATTGGTTTTATTTTGCAGCTATTATTTATTACCCATTGAAATTTTTCGAAAGTCTAATATTGAATATTTTTCTTTAAAAGAAACCCATTATAATAAAAGGCTAATCGAAAGGAAAGCGTGACCGGCATTTCCGGAATGATGTCGTGATGTTTCTCCGCAGCTGGCTTTGAATATACACAAGAAACATAGCAATGTGTTAAATGACTTTCATTAAGTACATAGTTAGAAGCTATACAAATATAACGTTATTAACATTTTGACAATTTTTAACCCCTCCTCTCCTTACAATATCATTAGTTATCATTCCTAGAAACCTCCACCCTTCCCGCCCTAATTATAGTGCTATCAATGTCTAAAAAATTATTTTTATTTTTGTAATTTTTACTTATTTATCATACTTAATATAGCTTAAGTCTTGCAATCGTTTTGAAATTAGAAATTTTTTTGACGGATTTATACGTTTCAGACACTGGAGATTCCGAAAAACATAAAATAAATATCCGTCCTTCTGTCTGCGTGTCTGTTCGTCTGTCTGTGAGTCTTTAAACACTCTATCTCCCAAACAGATTGAGATATAGACTTGAAATTTGGTGTGTATTTAGTGTGCAATAATGGAAAGACACTTATTTAAAATCGGTAACCTCCATTGTTCGGAACTATCTTTTTTGGACTCTTCAAATATTCGTTCAGGTAAAAATATGTTCCATTGGATGAAAATAATACATATATTTTAAGTTATAAATTATTGTGTATAAAACATAATTACCTAAATTATCCCTATATTGTTTTGATTCCAAAGTTTCACAAAAATCCACCAAAATTCCGTATACTAACTGTAGGGTGCAATACTTATAATAGACGTACTAATACCTTTTTTAAAAATATTCTTAAGCAAATTTACAACTTAAGTATTCACAAAGATAACACTCATTGCATAAAAATACTTTTAAAGATAGTTTTACTTTGGTAGATAAATTAAAGAGTCTTTCAATATCACTAATATTATTACTTTGGATTTCAAAGATTTATTAAATAGTAGCATTTTAGCAGATTTACATTCCAGTATTAATGATTTATTAATAGAATATTATTCTTCATTAAATTTACCTGATAATATAGACATTGACTATTTCAAAACTCTAACTAATTTTCTACTCTGTCATAACTATATTTTGCAAAATAATGCTATTTTTAAACAAATACAAAGCATCAGGGGGCATCATCCTCCAGTATGATTTCGGAGTTATATTTATATTTATATGAAAGACAGTTTATTAACGATAATATTTTGTTATTTAGATATATCGATGACATAATTGTTTCTTTCTCTTAATGATAATAAATATATATCTCTTCCTGTAAATTATCCCTCAAATCTCGAACTTAGTACTACATATCTCAATAATTCCCGTATTAATTTTATGAATGTTAAGATGAATATTTCACCTAGTAATACTCTAACATTTAATATTTACGATAAACGTAATGGTTTTTCTTTTAATGTAATTAACTTTACTAATTTCTACTTCTGCTTACATATTTCCGTTTACAGAAATATTCTTTTAAATCATTGCCTTCGTATTAAACTTCGTATTAAAGTCTTTATTATTCCTCACATTATATAAAGTCTAGCCTTTCTAATTTAAAACACCTAGTAAAGTCTTATAATTATCCCCTTGCATTCATTTTTATCATGGATCAAATATTAAACCCTTTAGGTTTGGTATATGATATATATATATATAAATTATAAAATGTTTATAAAAAAATACACAAAAAATTAAAAAAAATTCCCCCAAAATATATATAAATTATAAAATCGAAAAAAAAAATACTATGGAGGGTTGAGTAGTGGATTGTGGGAAAAAAATTATTAAAACATTTAAAAACATTTTCTAAAAACATTATAAAATATTTTTTTTAATGGCTTTTGCATTCTATACATGTATTTATCAACATATTTTTCAGTTATTGCTACCTCGTGCAATGCTGTGGTGTTTACTATTGTATTTTTTCTTGTTTATTATTTGAATAACTTCCCTTGGACTCTTGCATTTGCTGCTTTTCTCTTATTTATTAATTACAGCTTGGTTATATTATATGCTTTTATTTTTCCATGTTTCCACAAAGCCTTGATATGGACTTTTTGTATGTTTTTTATGCATTTTTCCCCGAATTCTTAAAAAACAGCATAGTAGATTGCAGTTTTTCTAAGATTTCAATTGGTTGGTCTATATTCTTTATTTCTTCATAGATGGCAGTCCCATAACTTAATATTCATAGGTTTTTTTTTCTTTTTTACTGACTCATTTTGGCTTGGATTGTGTTGAATGTCAGGATTTCTTCCAGAGTACAATTGTCAGTATTATAATAAATGAATTTGTTTTTCTAGTAAGTTTTAAATCTTGGATTTTATTTTTATTTTTATTTTTATTTTTATTTTCACTTGTTGATTAAATAGTTTCTTTTTTATGCAATTATTTTAGCTGTTCTTGGTCTCCAAATGTGTTATCAGGTGCTTAATTGTGTCTTTTAAGCATCTAACGAAATTCGACAAACAACATACCTTTTCTATGAATTTGCATGCATAGTACCTCTGTAGAATCTATATATTTCTCATAAATTTATGGTGTCTGCATTTTTGTTATCCTGTTTGTTTATTTATCTGTTTATTTATTATTAATCTATATTATTTTTATATTTGTGATGATTTCAATTTTATTACGCATATATATATACGAATATATCCTTATATAATATACGAATATATTACGAATATATCCTTGAATATATATATATATATATGTATATATATATATATATATATATATTTTTTTTTTCAAAATAAATTAGTAATGATAAGAAATATTTTCATAGTTATGTATATGTTTTTTCTTAAATGCAATGAAGAAATAATTCTTATTTAACTTACTTTTAACTTTTTTTCATCTTTTCATACTTTTCACTTAGTTATATGTTAAATTGTCGAATATCGTCTCCAGTGGAAAGTCCCAAATATGCATCTTAAACAATAACAAAATTCTAATGACTCCATTCAAATACATAGTAATAAAAACAATGAAAATCCTTGCATGCAGACGGAATTTAAAGAGCTTCACACACAAATTAAAAAAGAAAAACTAATTGCCGTCTTGTATGCTGGCAGTGAATTTAAAAAAATCTGCCACATGCGGCATCAGTAACAAAATCCTCTTTGAAATTATCCTTGAATATTTTTTTTCTTTCGAATGTAAGCATCCCAATAAATGCAAATTAATTTTGGACTAAACATGCTCTTGTAAAATCGTTATTTACAAATACATTTCGATTATGATAGTTTCATAGAACTTTAAAGAAGTTATAACAAATAATACATGAAAAAAAAATACGATGAGCGATGAAGAGAAAATCAGAATGTCTGCCGAATATCTGTATTAGAAACTAAATAAAATACGAAAGTCATGAAATGGATTCGAATTTTTAGCGTTAACACGTTCCGAGTAACTTACTTTGTGAACTAATGTCTTCGGAATAATGTTGAATATAAGCTGAAGTTATTTTTTCCCTTTAATTCAGATTTGGTTATACGGTAATAAATTAGACTTTTTAGTGATTTCTTTTTGAAACACACATCTTATTTTAACACGGCATAGAGATCGTAGAATTTCTGGAAAGAAAAAAAAGTGACGATTACTATATGTAAATAGCGGTAAAAAACAGGCAAAAAAGTTTACAGCCATGCTTCATAATTTTTCGGATCACACAAATAAATTATACTAATTGAAAAATACATAATATAGCAAATCGATGTTTAGAATTTATTTTTAAGATTAATAAAATATACCATGTAATATTACAAGAACACAAACCTCGTTGAAACAGTTTCATTTCTAAATAAATTTAAGTACTCCCGATGTGCTTTGTATTAGCTTATTAAACCTCAATACTTATTAGTGTAATTAAGTCCACATAATTGAAACACAGGAAGTTATTTCATCTTGAATAAATAAGTGAGAAGAAATTTGCACTATTTGCATAAATCCTTTTCAAACATTCTAATCTTTGTGAATAGCTTTACTTCAACATTTCAAATGTTTAAACGATTAATAATTCCCACTTTGCGTAAGTAGTATGCAGAAATATAAGAAATATAGCTTAATAAATAAATAACACTAGTTTACAGTACATCTGTTGCCGAAAAAAAATTAGCTCTTGCTGACTACATATGATGTGCTATTTTCAAAAATATATTTAGTATATTTTAATCAGCTCTAGTTTCTGAGTTTTAGCTATGTAGGTATTAAAGAGAAAAAAGCGTGTATTTCCAAAGAAAAACTTTACTAAAAAAATAATTAATCATTCAGTTCTAAAAAACTTCGTTTTAAAGCTCTTCTCCGATGTGTAGACTTTGGAAAATGACGTATCAGAGACCAACAGTAGTCAGACATCATATTCGTATCCCAGAAACCCTGATAGAACTCTTCCATGACGCGTAAGCCTTGATGCATACGCTCTCCCTGCTCTTCGCTCACATCTCCTAAATTTTCCGGAAATCTGTCCAAATATCTACTGAGGAAGTGGAGTTTTATGCTCATATTGCACCCAATATTTTTTATTTTTTTCAGAAAGTCTTCTACAAGTTCAATGTAATTTTCAGATTTTTTATTTCCGAAAAACTTATTTTAGTATCTGAGGAAAGCAATTTTTTTCTTTTAGTCTTGATGTTAACAATTCTGAAGCTTGTTTAGAAAGATTTAAATCTCTTACAAGATCATCTAACTCATTTTGGGAAAAGCGTTTTGGCTCATTTGGCATACCTTCAAAATCTGCAACATTTTGTGATGAGCTTGGTCTTTCAATATCTTGTTCTAATGGTTCAGATATATTTTTAGACTCTGAAGAGTCAGGTAAACGCTGCACTGGACGTTGAACACAACTAGTACTTGGGTACTGCCGTTTAGCTCGATTTTTAGTGTTTAAACCGTTTACATTCACGCTACAAAAATAACCGTCTTCGAGATGATTTCATGGTTCTCGCCAAATAGTCGGTGTTCCAAATTTAAAGGCACGTATCTTAAATATTCTCCACACAATTTACAAACACAATTGGGAGTCCAAGACTTCTCATTTTTATCCAAGAGCATCCAAAAAATTCTCAAAATAGGTACTTTCCACCAACTCTGATATAGCTTTTCTACAATTGTTAAACACATATTCGCCACATATGTAGCACAAATGATCTGGATTGTTTAAACAACATATCCTTGAACTACTCATGATTCAAAAACTTGAGAAACTAATCTTAAAACAGTAAAATACGCCTGTTATCGATTAATATATATGCTTAAATGATAAAAATAAAAAACAAAGTAACTCGAGCTGCTCAAAAGATTTTTCGGTTAGATTTGACAAAAACAAGTCATAAGTGAACATTATCAACCATAGAATTCGCGGCAACAAACAAAAAGTTTAATTTTGTAAACTAGTGTAATAATAATAATAAAACCAACTCATTCAATGTCTTTGCAAGAAAACAATTTCGAGATGTAAAATCCGAATAGGCACATCGATTAAATTTATATTTACGATGCAATAACAAAGTAATTTAATATAAAAGGCAGATTGTTATATTGTCATTATTTGTAGCACTATTTAGTAAAAACAGATCAATAGTACTCGATTGCGTAAATTTACATTCATTTTTTTTTAAAAATCTAGCTTATAAATAGCTTATAACTAGCTTATAATAGAAAGATCCAAAGACTATCTTTATTATTAAAATCCCTTGCATTTGTTGAGTTTATTTTGAGGAAGCAGTTTGTCTCATTACTTTAAATGAAAATGTATGTTTTTTTAACTTATCAATACTGAAGTTGCGTTGTTTTTAAAAACCCCAGTTTATCCACATTTCTGAACTGTAACTGAAATTGTACTAAAATCTACTGAAGCTGTAAAATTATCGTTAACTGCTAAAAATATAAAATAATAACCTTTAAAAGCAAATCATGTTAGAAGCTTAATTTTCAAATGTAGCATTAAAATTGTTTTGTGTATATGTTTTAGCTCACTATAGTTTATTATGGTTAGTAATTTCAATCATTTTGAAATAATATACTTGTTTGTTCTAATTTTAGTATTTTTTATTGTTTTGAATTTTTCAAATACGATATTGTTCAATGTATCTTTAGAAAGATAATCTGAATATTTGAAAGAAATTCAGACCCAACATAAATATAGCATAAGAGAGCAATTTTAAATTTTATAGTGCCGGAATTTATTTTTAATCATGTTGCTATATGATTATTAATTACTGTTCATGCATGTTTTACTATATTTAGCTAGAATTGATACTTAAAATCCATGTGTTATAAAAAATATATACATATAAATACTGGAAATAGTTTGCCTGATTATATGTTTTGTTTAATGATCTGACGAATCTGTTTACAAAAAGTACCAAATATAAGAAAGGGGAATGTCTTGGGTCATTGTTCATCAAGCATGATAGAAGTTTGTGAACGCCTTTTGTCGATAATATAGTCTAAATGCAAATGAACAATATTTTCTCATATTATCATCAGTGAATAAAATATTATTCTTTTATGAGAAAAGTCGTCTACCTTCTCAAGATAGAAAAAAACTTAAGAGACCGAATATTGTGGCAGCGATGTACGTAGTCGGTAGCACGCTGCATTGCAAATGAAAGCCTGGCATACGGACTGTGAAAGACTCAGCAAAGTGAACTTTCATTTCTGTTTGTAAATTGAGCGTTTCCTATTAACGATGCACTGTACATTTTGATTCTTTTTTATTTTCTAAAATGGGAGAAAAGGAAACAAATAAGTATTAAGTTTCAAATTTTTCATCTATCAAACGAATTGCTGATACTTTTTATATAAAAAAAGAATAAAAGAAATTTGAAAAGAAATCATAAAATAACTTCATTATTATTATTATTATTATTATTATTATTATTATTTTAAATAGTCCTTGAGGTTAAAAGTAAGAAATCCATATTTTAAAATTCAATAATTGCAACATCATTCATATTTCATAATATAGCTTTAAAATAACTAAGATGCCATTGATATTTTCACATTAATACAGGTATATGTTTTGTCATTTTAAAATCTCGCATGACTTATATAAGTAACTTTTCTTTATGAAGTTTAAAAAAATAGCTTTTATCTACTAAATTCTACTATTACTTTGATGTATCGATTCATCTTTGCCATTTTATAACTTTAAAAGATAAAATATTCATCTTGTTCAGAAACCATTTATGTCAGGTTCTTAAGTAAAATATGTATCTTATGTATATTTCATGGAAACAGAACATAAAATAATAACAATAATAAAATTTTAACTTGGGTAGCTGTTAATTATGAACAAAATATACCTAATTTCTAAAAAAGGACTAAAGTGAAATATTTATAATAAAAAAAAACCCGAAATTGTTCATAAATTTGGCGAAATAAAAAATTTTCTCTCTTCTTTTCGCAAACACATACATCTATCAATTATTCCATGTTTTGTCAATTATTGTTACCAGAATTTTCGAATAGTAATTTTCGTCCCATCTAATATCTTAAATTTGTAATTAAATCTGCTGAATATTACTTATTTAGACGTATTGTTAACAGAAGCGGAATGATTGGAAACGATGAATTTATTACAATCTATGTAATCAAGCATGCAAAAATTAATTCTCTATCTGGCTAATTCGATAAGTACTTGTAATGTAAGTCAATGCTGTGATTTTTGACTACAGTATTTAAGACACCACTCTAGTCACTGAAAAAAACCGTTGAAAATGACGGTTTATCAATACTCTAAGTATCTTTCTAAGTCTTTATAGTAACCTATCACGTATGTTCTAACATCCATTATATGTAAATATTTATTCATTTCTAATGTACCCACAAAACCACTTTCGTTCGGAAAAATTTCCAAGAAAAATAAGGAAATTCTACGGAGTTCGGCTACGCGATAAACAGTACTACTTTCATACTTCTCGTATTTATTTATTTTACAACGTATATATTCATGAACTTTTTTTTAAATTGGGTTTAAATTATTATAAAAGTTTTCCAGAAAAAAAGCTTATTGGAAAAAAGGGTCACTGGAGATGAAAGAAGAATTCTAATGCATCCACAAAATCACTTTTGTTGGAAAAAATTTCATGAAAAATTCTAAAATAGTACAGTAATTGGCAATGCAATAGTCAGTACAACTTTCATACTTATTATATTTGTTTATTTATTTTACAGTGTATATAGTCATATTTTTTATTAAGATTGTATTACTATGAAAATTTTCCAAACAGACAGTTGACTGAAAAAGAGTGTCATGGTAGATAAAAATGGAATACGTTAGAGAGAAATATATTAAAAGTGGTAGTGGGAAATTTCTTTCAAATGCTAAAGAAAAAAAAAAAAAAAAAAAAAATTGAAAACACATGTTAAAAAGTCGCAAGAATCATTGTTTGAGAAGCTTCCAAAGTAAACACAAATTACTTGTCACATTCCAAGAAAAAAGGCAGTAAGATTTACAGTTAACATTCCTTTTGAATTCTCTTGAAAAACTAAATATTCATAAGGCTTAAATCATTCATGGAACAAAGAGAAAAATTGTTTAACGAAAGAGGAAGTAAATTTTTAAAAGGATAAAAAGCCAATACTTTTTTTTTTCAAATGAAGATACAGAACGGGATTATAATTAAAAAAGAAGTGTTTACACCAAGATTGTAAAATAAATATTGGGTCGAAAGTATTTAAGTATGATACAAATACTAGCTAGACTATAATGCATAGGTTGAACAAGAAAAAAAAAATGAGTTCAATCGTCACCATCTAAAAACGTAGCTCTGTTGGAATTAGTTTAGTTAATTATGATTTTATTTTTCATTTGATAACTTTTTTTTTTTCATTTATTTATACATACTTCAAAATTAATTTCATTTTTCAGTAAAATCTCTTTTAATATAAAACCTTAAACCTTAACTTTTAATGAACCTTTTACATTCATCTAAACGTTCAAATTTACTTTTACATTTTTTTGTATAAGCAAAACATGCCCCCTCATTTAGAAGTGTATTTCTAAACAGACCTAAGTACAACATAAATTAAAAAATAGAGAGAAAATAAATAAATAAATGATTTTTTTTATTCTTTAAATTTACAGAGGTTAGAATTTATATATATATATATATATATATATATATATATATATATATATATATATATATATATATATATATATATATATATATATATATATATAATTTTTGTTAAAAAGTTTCCAAGGTACGGAACTTCAAACATGCAACTTTGAACGATTGCACACATGCCATTTTATATCACAAGTTTCTTAAATGTCCAGAACTGCTAAAATATTTTATTTTTTGCCAAGGTATCTTGTATAGCTCTATTTGAATATGAACTAAATCTGCGCATCAAATGGTATTAAAATCTGTTAGTATGGGACGACTTGTCTATTTTTTGCTCATTTTGTATGGAATGACCCGAATAGAAAATGTTCATATTTTGTGAAAATGTAAAGAAAAAAGAGGAGAGACAACACAATATCAGGCTATCCGGCTTCTTTTTGGCTTAATCAGGCTTGCTTAAATCGGTTCATTAGAAACACTGCTCGATTTTGTTTAATCATACGCCTAATATTTTTATCATGTTTACAGGTTATCATGTTGCCATGTTACAAAAGGTTTAGTGCAGAAACAGTATTCTATGAGTTAACCGCGACTTTTAATACTCTTTTAAATAAGCACTCTTGCCAACAGTTCAAAGTTATTATGGGACAGTTAATGCCATAGCAATTAAGGGTTATATGAGTGTTTTCAGATTAATTGCCGCGTATAAAACGCATTGTCGCATTTAGGTCTTTGGAAGTCGCATTTAGGTTTTAACTGTCGTAAATACGATAAAAATCGCCTAAATGCGACAACTGTATATTGTGGGATTATACTACAGATATTGACTCCATTTCCACAAAACAAATCAGTTTTGCACTAATGGTAAAATATTCGATAATTTTCTGCGCAATTAAAAATTTATCCATTTAATAAAATACGAAATATACCCTAAATGCGACATAACTATGGAGAGTCGCGGCTGATTTAGGCACAATGACCTTACTGCTTAGAAATAATGCTTGAAAATTATACTAACATAACGAGAGCGTACATTTGCTTACACAAGAAAAAGTAAAAGCAGTGTGTGTTTTATATTAATGATGCTACCTACTCAATGCCGCGAAACCGACAATCTGTTAAACATAAAAACAAAAATGTGAAGAAAAATCGCGCCAGGCGCTAAGTATGTTGCTGCGGCACTGAAAATGTGTCTAGATGATTAATTTTTGAGTAAGTTACACCCCATAAAGTACAAAAACAAACAAAAGGTAACACATAGAAAGGCAAACAAGCTATTTTTTATAACCTATAATATTTATAATGGAACCACAACTAAAATGAACCATTCTGAAAACAAGAAAATAATAATAATTATCAAAATTGGAACATCCGTTTAGAAGTAATGCGTGGAAATATATTTAAAAAATACAAACGAATATTATAACTTTCTTTGTTTGAATTCGGTTAATAGACTACGAGCTTGGTAACAAGTAGCTTTGTTTTCATCTAAAATACTCAAAAGAAGTTCTCTTTTAAATTTTACGAATAAAAATACCTGTCTAAGCTAAGGAACTAAAATTTATGAGAGGCAACAAAAACTTTCTACTTTACATTCTGAAGTAAACGGATTTCCTAAAATAAAGGTATAAGTCCTCATTAAATTGAATCACCGAGGCATAAAGATAGGATATACAGAGATGATGATACTCAAAGGAAACAGCAATCGCATGTAAGATATCAAAGCAGAATAAAAAACACAACAAAAACCGACATCGAGATACAGATTAGGGCTTCAAAATCAAAGTAAAATAAAATAGCTATAATGAAATAAATATCTTGCATTGAAATATCACTTCTTCATTTTGCATTAAACTTGTTAGAATAGAATTTTGGATGTCTCCATTGTTTAAATTATTATACATCTTTTCTAATTTGTATTGCCATATCTCGTATACTTAACTGGGATTTTTTTTTAAATATTTCGTAAACTTTCTACATAATTTATTATATGTGCAAACATCTTTTGAAAATGTTACTATAAGAAATGTTTAGAAATAAAATTTTAGATTAAAATGTATGTATGCACATGCAAATAAAGTTCAGATAATTTGGACAACAGTACAGTAGAATTACCAATTACAATAGATAAAGAAATGCATTTTCCTTGTTTTCTTTAGTCTTATCTTATTGTATCACCGAACTTTTCATATGATGGGTACTTCTTTTGGGCATCCTGTATATTGTAAACTTGTCTAGATTATAAATAATTCATAAAAATTCCTTTTTCGATTTTTGTGTGAACTATGGCTGTTTTTTATGGATCTTGGATGATGAGATTTATAACAAATTTAAATATTAAAATTAGCAAGTTAAATAACATACAGATGAATTAAATTTGCCCACATGAAATTACCGCATCCAAAACCCACATAACCGGCCGATCGAATAGTGGCTAAAATGGAGCGTTGTGTTGAAAATTTAAATATTAAAATTTAATAATTTGAATAAAAAGTTTTGAAGAATCATTATAAGGGAAATATGATTGAATTACTCAACCCGATTTATAGATAAATCATACACAAACACAAGACTAAAAAATCAATGAAAAGTCTGAAAGTTATTTATTAATATCCTAATGCTATTATAATGGATCCGCAACCAATTCTACTATAAACAAACACTTCATCAGATATGAACTGAGATGATAAATTGACATTACTATTTATGTATTATAACATATTTTATACAAGTTACCATTTATTTACTTGCTTATATACTTTCAGACACCATTTGTAACGGTAAACCCACGGTGAGCGTCATTTGTAACGTTAGGTTGGTCGTGGTGGAGGTTAAATGTAGACATACTCAGTAATTTAAGATAAAATAACAAAGTTTATTAAAGTGATAATGGCTGAAGGGAAGTGGAGCCAGTCTTAAATTTACACAACTGAAAACACTATGAACAGCTAAATCATACTCACAGGCTTCGGCCTAGCTCAGTCGGGGCACCACCTAACACTTCTCACTATCTTCAGGCTGAGCTGCTAAACAAAGCTTAATTAAACAGCCCGTGGCTGTGGGTAATTCTTTATTTTACAAATAATCAAAAATGGAACTACTGTAAATTCTCTTACCACGGCCGAATCTCAAATCAACTATCCAAACTTCTTTCCACTTCACTGGAGGCCGTCGCTACTTCCTATTCGCTAGCACTTCGCTGAACAATAATTCACTTCGCTTGCCTAATGGCAGAGAGCCTCACTCGCTGGCTGCTGGCTTATGCCAGAGACACTCCAGAGACACTCCTCATTCACTCAAACCCAAGCTTTTATATGCTGCAAACTGAGATACTTCACATTAACATATTACTAATAACCGCAAGCTAACTGCAAAATCCGAAAGAGCACACACACTCTAGAAAGTTAAAGTAAAAGAGAGGATAGATGTCGCTTTTACGCTTACACTTGTTAAATTATTGACGTCACGATCTCAGAAATACTAGAGTGCCTTTCTGCAAAGGTCACTCCCTCACAACCCCCCCTCGGATTTTACAGAGAAAAAGGGCTGGGCCAAATGCATGCCCAGAACTTTTTCTTGTTATAAATTTCGAATCGTAATAAACACAGTGATGGGTGAAATTTAGCGCCGAAACATAACTTTTAAAATGTTAACTTTAACCCATCACAACCAAAAAAAACTCAGTTTGCCTCAAAAATTCACATATTCAATGCAATCATTCTTCTATCTTACAAATAGCCTCCGTAAAACTTCCAAAAACTCGTAAAACTTTCAAAACTAATTACTTCTTCTTTCAAAACAGCCCACTCCACTGGGAGTGCTAAAATTTCTCAAAATACTAAACTTCCGAAATTTTCCTCAATATTGCAATACAACTATAACATTACCAAAAATTATCTGTCCATAACTTTCCTAATACTAAAATTCGCACCAAGTCCAAAAAACCCAATGCGCAAAAATTTTCCTCATCCAAATACCGAACTCATCTAAAATTAAATTTTACTTCATACTCAAAATAACTCTGCTATTACGTAATACCTACATACCCATTAGCCAATGAACTAACTCCCAAAATTCTTCAGAACTTAACTCCACTTTAACAATAATTGGGGCACATACGTACAGCGTCATATCGCTGTGCTTATGCAACAATAAAAAAAATATCAAAAATTTACAAAATGACGTCATCATGCTCTTCATCTGTATTAACTAAAAGAAAAATAGCAGAATCAATACACAACACAGGTATACTTCCCTACAAGAAAATCACATTAACATTCAATTTTAATACAATACAATTTCAAATTCAAACGCAGCTTAAAAATTCGCAACTTGCGGAAACCATTCCCAACTAAAGTACAAACGCAACACATAAAACACGAACGATAAGAAGAAAGTTAATTCATTAAATGTTAGTATAAGAGATAGAAACGCGTGTCAAGGACTTCTTGACCGCAAAACACGTGCGCGCCTGAACCGCGGCGCGTGTACAAAATAACCCAAATTACTATCTGTACTTTCTGAAAATTTAAACATACATTAACATACATTTTATAACACATGAACAATATAACAATATAGTAACATTTTTAACAAATAACACAACAATTTAACAATAGATCCAGAATTTTTAAAAGCAGTTAAGACCAAAATCTCAAACATACATAAAACTAACAATTTTGCAAACAAATTTTGAACACAATTAAGCACCAATCGTGAGTCCGTCAAAAAATTCCAAAAATGGCCAAAAAGTACCAAACAGTCTTTCTGCTTTCTATTCCTTCATATTGCTACCACATATATGCACTCTAATAGAAATTTAATAAAGAACATTATCACCCAATCATAGAGATGATTCGCTGCTGGCTGGCTTCATACCACAGGATGTTTTTCTCCTCTTGTCCCAGAAACCTTGTACGAAGGATCTTTCGTCATCAGAACTGTATGGTGACGCCACAGTTGACTGTCGTGCCTGCAGCCTGGTTCGGAATGGATGCCGTGGGATACTTGTAGGTTCCGCTCGACGACTCTGCTCTGGCCGGTTCGCTGGGGTCACTCCATGGCGAGATTCACACTGTTGATGCCGGTAATCTGAGCGTTGTCTCCTCTTTCTAGATGCACCCGAAGTTACTGAAGATCCTAGACCACGTTTCTTTCCAGACCTACGCTGTTTCTTATCGGGCAAAAATTCCCACTTTAAAGTCCTTTTAACAGTTTGGCGAGTGTCCATCTGAAATCTTTTCCGGGGATTAAGTACCGAAGATGGTGAACTATTAGATAATTTATGTTTGCGAGGTTGCTGTCTCATAAGTGGAGGAACGGGATAGTTTATAATCTTTTTAATTTTATGGCACACAGAATCTGATGTATTTGACACAGCTCTCTTATTTTTATTATCATACTGTGCTCTCGGATTGATAGGCTTTCTACTTTCAACAACAGTTTTTGGAGCTGTTTGACCAAATTTTCTTCTTGAATATTGATGAAAAGAATTAGATGAAGAAGTGTTGGACTCGGGACACTCATTGGATCGGGAATTTCGCGAAACACCACTCGACACATGAGAACCTTCACTACCATTTTCTCTAAACTTATACACTCTAACCTGATCCAGATTAACAGTCATTCTCTCACCATTGACATCAACAACCAAATTATTATTCCGAACTTCCAAAACCTCGAACGGACCTACAAACTTCGGACCAAACTTAGCTACTCTCTTTTGACGACTTGAACTTAACCAATGCTTTTCTACTAACACAAAATCTCCAACTTTCACTTCTAACTCCCTCCTACGCATATTATAATACTGAGCCTGCTTTTCTTGCGCTTTTCCTATCTGAACCTGAGCTTCCTTAACCAACCTCTCAATATCCTGACACATGTACTGATTTTCCGCATCTGACACCATAACTAGCCTTTGGAATGGAGTAATGACTTTTCTACCCAAAAACAATTCAGCTGGCGTTTTCCCCGTTGACTCATGAACTGCTGTACGAAGTGCATACGCAAAATGCTGAAAAAACTGGTCCCAATTTGCATGATGAGAACCAACATATGAAGAAATCATTTGAATTAATGTACGATTTACACGTTCAGCCATATTAGACTGAGTAAGTTCCTTACCGTCCCCAGTCTCCAACTTTTCACACAAAGACTTAAAAATATTAGATATAAAATCATAACGAAATGATTTACTAGCAACTAGTGCGTCAAAACCAATATGAATTTCATTCCTTAAACTCGGTTTATCTGATCAAAATTACGTTCCCCCTCATTTCTCAAATTACTATCTGTGACCGGTCTCTGCCGAGGGCTACGCAAATCCCGTTGATCCGAGCTATGTCGAGTCTCATACTTCGATAATATCTGATGCATTTCTGCAAAATTCTTCGGTGCTCTAACTTCAATAAAGTCCTGTATACTTGGATTAAAAAGAGGAAAAACAATGTCCAACAATTCCTCAAATGTGATATCTAAATCTAATTTATTTTTTAGTTCAAGCTTACGTAGATAGAATTTTGACGCCGACTCATACATATTCTGCTTATTACAATAGAACTCTTTTCTCAAAATACTTTTATCTTTAACTGGAGGAAATGCCTTCTTTAACTCAATCACAGTTTGTTCAAATCTTTTCGCTTCATCAGTAATCAAAAACTTTCCTATATTTTCCAACCACAAAAGTGCTTCGCCCTTCAACGAGCATTTAAGCACTACGTACCTACTTTTCTCAGGTATATTATTGAACAAAATATAATCATCTAATTTAACTAAAAATTCACTAATATCACCTTCACCGGTGAAATATACACGTGGCACAATCTCACAATGTCCAATGTTTCGTTGGGCGCCATTTGTAACGGCAAACCCACGGTGAGCGTCATTTGTAACGTTAGGTTGGTCGTGGTGGAGGTTAAATGTAGACATACTCAGTAATTTAAGATAAAATAATAAAGTTTATTAAAGTGATAATGGCTGAAGGGAAGTGGAGCCAGTCTTAAATTTACACAACTGAAAACACTATGAACAGCTAAATCATACTCACAGGCTTCGGCCTAGCTCAGTCGGGGCACCACCTAACACTTCTCACTATCTTCAGGCTGAGCTGCTAAACAAAGCTAAATTAAACAGCCCGTGGCTGTGGGTAATTCTTTATTTTACAAATAATCAAAAATGGAACTACTGTAAATTCTCTTACCACGGCCGAATCTCAAATCAACTATCCAAACTTCTTTCCACTTCACTGGAGGCCGTCGCTACTTCCTATTCGCTAGCACTTCGCTGAACAATAATTCACTTCGCTTGCCTAATGGCAGAGAGCCTCACTCGCTGGCTGCTGGCTAATGCCAGAGACACTCCAGAGACACTCCTCATTCACTCAAACCCAAGCTTTTATATGCTGCAAACTGAGATACTTCACATTAACATATTACTAATAACCGCAAGCTAACTGCAAAATCCGAAAGAGCACACACACTCTAGAAAGTTAAAGTAAAAGAGAGGATAGATGTCGCTTTTACGCTTACACTTGTTAAATTATTGACGTCACGATCTCAGAAATACTAGAGTGCCTTTCTGCAAAGGTCACTCCCTCACACATTTATTGTTAATTATACTAATATAAGATGAAATTTCTTAAAATAATAATTTTTCGGTAAATAAGAGTTTCTATTACAACATCATATTCTCCTAGAATTCTAAATACTTTACGTTAATTGTCAATGTTAAGAGAGTTTCTATAGAGTTCGTTAAATAAGTTTCTGTTTTATTATTATTAAAAAACGGGTGAAAAGAACTTGATTTAGCAGTCTGAACAATAAAAAATATTTAGCAGTATAATCAGAGGCCTAGGAATTTAGCAACTTGACATAAAAATGAGAAGTTTTTTTTTTTTTTTTTTTTTTTTTTTTTTTTTTTTTTTTTTTTAATATCTACATCGAGTATAATTTATTTGAATGCTGTGTTTTTTAACGAATTTGTAAATACCCATTCTGTGCATAATTTATTACATGTGTAAACAAAGCTTGGAAATTATTTTATTTAAAAAGTGCATGTACAGGGGTTGGACAAAAATATGGAAACACCTTTTAAAATGCATGTTTGAAAAAAAAGATTGATTTTAATGAACTATGTAGATGGCGCTGGCGTTTTCGCCTACTGACGCCACCTATACAACTTCGTAAAATCGCTGCACCGTTCAGTCGTTGTTGGAGCACTGTTGTGTGAGGTTGTCATTGCATTATGTCAGAGTTAACAGACTTCGAACATGGCCAAATTGTTGGCGTGCGTATGATGGGTGCTTCCGTAAGCAAGACAGCCGAGGTTTTAGTGTTTCAAGAGGTACTGTGTCGAAGATTTATTCCGCATACTTGAAATGCAGAAAAACATTATCTGCTAAGTCACAGCGCGGACGAAATTGTGTGCTGAGTGATCGTGACAGACAATCATTAAGGAGGATTATCGCGAAAAATAAAAAGACCACAGCTGCAAAAGTTACTGCTGAAATGAATGTCGTGTTACCAAACCCTGTGAGTACCAAAACAATTAGAAGGGAGCTTCATAAATAGGAAATTGCTGGCGGAGTTGCAGTTGAAAAGCCATCCATCAGTAATGCTAATGCCTGTAACAGGAAAAAATGGTGTTTAAGTCATAGAGCCTGGACTATAGAGCAGTGGAAGAGCGTAATATGGTCTGATGAGTCTTCTTTCACACTTTTCTCCACTTCTGGCCGAGTTTACGTCTGGAGAACGCCATCTCAAGCCTATAATACAGACTGCTTGTGGCCAAGAGTGAAACATGGCGGGGGTTCGGTGATGGTTTGAACAGCCATATCGTGGTTCTCTTCTGGCCCCATGATAACTCTGTAAGGGCGTATTACTGCTCAGACTTATGTGAACATTTTGGCCGATCAAGTCCATCCAATGGTACAAGCTTTGTTCCCAATGATGATGGTATCTTCCAAGATGACAACGTCCCCGTTCACACAGCTCAGATTGTCCAGGACTGGTTTTCTGAGCACGAGGATGAATTTTTGCATCTCCCCAGGCCACCAAAGTCATCAGACTTAAATATTATCGAACCTTTGTGGTCTACACTGGTGCGGAAAGTGCGTTCTCGCTATCCACCGCCAACATCGTTATCTGAACTTGCCACCGTTTTGCAGGAATAATGATACAATATCCCCTTGGCAACGTACAGAAACTGTATTTATCCATTCCGAGAAGACTGCAAGCTGTTTTGAATAACAACGGGTACCGTACACAATACTAGGCAAGGAAACGTGTTTTTTTAAAGATGTTTCCATATTTTTGTCCAACCCCTGTATATGCAGAAAACAAACTTGAAGTAATACATTTCATTTTTCTAAATTTTTTAAGTTGGGAAATAAATCATGATATATATTTTTCACATGCTAGCTTTCATATGCTGCTTTTAGTAGTTAAACACCAGCAATTTTTGATCGTTTTTTAAGAATCCATAACTGACTTTAACCTTCAACTACCTACCTTTTTTTTAATGCTTCAACATGAAAACTTATTGCTGTCATTTTATTGATTTTTCTCGTTTTATTTCTGAGAGAAATTTTTACGTCTGTTGCTTGAATCATTATACTTTTCACATAACTGGAAAAATACTGATATTTTTAGTTACACAGTAATTTTTTTCCTGTGCATTCGTATTGAGAAAAGAGAGAGTAATGCTAATGAAAATAACCTCATGCACATTGATAAATAATATTCAGCAAGATTGATAAAATAAAATATTTAACCAAATGATGAAAACAATTTCGATAGATGACGGGTATCATAACATGTCTTCCAATAATTAAAGAAATCTAGCAAAAATCAAAGACACATCAAAAGGCCATAATTTAAAAAATTGAATGCGTTTAATATATCCCATAGTTTTAATATTTCTGAAATAAAACAGTAATTTCTTTTATTTCTATGGATGGGGAAATACTTAGTGCATTTTGAAATTATACATAATTTTTAATCACTCAAATCAGCTTATTGTAAAGTCTTCTTGTACTGATCATGTGTGAAATTACTTTGCACCTTGATGTAATTATTCTAATAAATTCTAATGTTAATTGACATATTTTTTGTCCAAAAGTCCGCAAATACCAATTAATGTATAAAGGACAATTATAACAAAAAAGCCGTTTTCTTTTCTACAATGTAAGTTACTTATAGTACAAGATAGAAACTGAGATTATACCAGAAATAAACCAACTGGATTCAGTAACAGATCATATTGCACCAGTTATTGACCATATTGCTCTAGTATTTGACCACTTCTTTTTCATTGAATTAATCAAAATGTGTAAAGGTTTTATTAATAAAAAGAATGTTGTTCAGTTAAACAGATGGCACTGAGCTCACAGGCTGTGCACACTAATTGTACATTACAAACTTATATTTTCAAGGAATAATGCCCTCCAAAAAATAAATTAAGGGGGGGGGGGAATACCCCCATTTCTCCTCTTTATACTTAATCATTGACCACCCCCCCCTAAAAAAACTAATCAGGGATACGCCTTATCATTTAATAAACCTATATCCACAATTTGATGCAATTCGGATAATTCTGCATAAAAAACCGTTTATTTAATTTAAGGTGGGGGGGGGGAGTAATCACTCGTACCCTCCTTTATACTTAACAATTTATATAACTTGTAAAACTTATAAACAACTTATAAAAATCCATTTACATAATTTAAGACAAGTTATTCCCCGTTCCCTCATTTATACTTAATCATTAAACCTCCAAAATTATTCAGAGATCCGCCTTATCACCAAGAACCTACATCCAAAATTTAAGGCAAATCGGATATCTAATTTAAAGGGGGGTGTGTAATCGATCGTAACCCCTCCCCTTTATTTTTAACAAAAGACCCTTCATCTAATCAGGGAAGCGTCTTATCACTATGAATATGTATCTAAAAATTGAAGCAAATCGGTTATTTCTGCATGAAAAATCATTTACCTAACTTAATAGATGTAGCCCCCGATCTCCCCTATATATTTATGAGATAAATTCCCAAAACAAGTTAGAGAAACGCCTTATCAGAACGAACCTATATTCAAATTTTGAAGCAAATCGGTACATTCTACATGAAAAAACGATTTAAGTAAATTAAGGGGGGTTACCTTCCATTTACTCTTAATCAAAGAACAACCAATACTAATCACGGAAGAGCCTCATCAGAATGATCCTATATCTAAATTTTGAATGAAATCTGATAATTCTGCATGAAAAACCCATTTATCTAAATTAAAGTGAGGTCGCTCCCAACGCATCCTCCTTTTTTATTTATTCAATAAACGCCCAAAACTAATCATAAAAGTGCCTTCATCAGAATTATGCTATTTCTAAAATTTGAATGAAATCTGATGATTCTGCCTGAAAAACCCATTTATCTAAATTAAGGCAGGTGGGCGGACTAGCCCCATAACCCTCTCCTTATACTTATCCAATGAACTGCGAAAACTAATCATGGAGATGCTTCATCAGATTGATAATATATTTAAAATTTGAATGAAATCTGATAATTCTGCATGAAAAACACATTTATATAAATTAAAGGGAGGGAGATTGGCCCCCGTTCTCACCCTTATACTAATCGAATGAACTCCCAAAACTTATCAGGGAAGCGCCTTATCAAAATAAACCTAATCCAAAATTTCAAATAAATCGGATATTTTTATCCTGAGTTATTGCGTTACACACATACCTATGTACAGAACGGGCAGACAGTATTACCTTTTTATCTCCTTAACTTTGGATTCCTAGTAATTATAGTCATAAATATGCGTCTATGTATGCAAAGTAGCCATGCTCTATGTGATGGGACTGCTTACAATTACGACACTTAACGGCAAAGTAAGAAGTTTGTATCGCTTTAGAAAACAATATGACATGAGAGAAAATGCTAATACACAAAATTGTACAGCAACATCGATTTAGTACGAAAAGGTATTTTGTGTACGTAATTGCCGTGCTTTGTACTTGTACAAAGCCTTTTGTTTGTTCGCGATTTACAGAACTTTTATGTCACGAAAGGCATGATAAAGGTGCAACTGGCTGTCACAACATCATATCTCTATCTGCAGTGTGTAATGAATAATGGCTTTTGAATGTGTTTGATCCCTCGGGAACGAGCGATACGTATACGTGCCGCAAAAGATTTAAGAATTTTTGTTTATCCCCACCAGTAAAAAATTATGGTAAAATTTGCCTTATTTAATCGGCGTATTTTCTCGATTTAATAAGACACAAATTTCTGTTTTTAAAAACTGGTGACACACCATTAAAAATTTCGAAAAAGACTCCCATCGCGAAAGGGTTTAGCAAGAAGGGGTTATACAAGGTTCGTACGGGTCCTAGAAATTCAAGACCAGGAAATTCTTTGGTACGAGAATTTTCTTATAGAAAAATTTCTCTTTACATAAGGGAAAATTTTGCGTGTTTGAACTAGATTTTTGTAAAATAAAAAAGATTGACCTGGTATTTGACCTGGAAAATCTGGAAACCTGACGGTACCCGTACAAACCGTATAATAGTAGTAGGAAAAGGACAGCACGGGCTCAGGAGCAGGGACCAGGGACCGTCCCTGCTCAGTCGCTGGGATGAAGGGACCGTCCTGCTCCCACCATCCCACCGCCGCCCTCCTGCGCCCACCGTGCATCTCCCTCCACGAACGCCCCCTAGTGGAAAAAAGGAACATTCTATTATAACAGGATAGGTGAACAACCTTCCCTAATTAAAAATATTATCAATCACATATCAACACAGAATCATACTATATGATGAAGATTAAATTTATATTTGAATTTTGAAGAACCGTAATTTTAATGAGTATTATTAATTAAGCGAAACAATTAAAATTTCAATTTTCAGCCATTTTATTTAGATTTCTTCAACTACAAGATGAGATTATCAATTTAACACAAGAAAGTTAAACATATATTTGAATTTTGCTTGATAGACATCTTAATGAGTATCGTAAATTAAGTAAAAACAATAGATTATATCCAGTTTTATAGAAAAATACTGATTTCTTACGATTTTTATCAACTACATGATCAATGTAACGACTTAAAAGTTGAAAGTTAAAGGTACATCCTAGTTTTTCAACTGCTATAACCTTAAAGAGTATCGTTAATTAAGTAAAAACAATTGAAAATATCAAGTTTTATAGAAAAAGACTGATTTCTTACGATTTTTATCAACTGCAACATCAGTGTATCGACTTACAAGTTGAAAGTTAAACATGCATTCTAGTTTTTCAACAGCTATAATCTTAATGAGTATCGTTAATTAAGTAAAAAACAATGGAAAATATCAAGTTTTATAGAAAAAGACTGATTTCTTACGATTTTTTCAACTCAAACTTCAGACTATCAATTTGATAGAAAGAAATTTAAGCATGCATTCCAGTTTTGGACAACCATTTCCTTCATGAACATTATTAATTAAGCAAAACAACAGAAAATATTAAATTTTTAACTGATTTCTTCATATTTTTTGATTTTTTTTTTTTAATATAAAATCAGAATACACAACTTAAAATAGAAATTTAAACATAGTTTTTAGTTTTTGAACAGTCGTTACCTCAAAGAATTTCGATAATTGAACAATTAACAAAGGAAACTAATGATTTTTTAACGAAAAAAGACGAATTAAACGAATTTGGTTAACTTTTACTCTAATTGGAAATTTCATCGTACTTTATATATACCAACTAAGTAGAATTTTAATACATAAACGAATAATTTAGAGAAATCCTCAACACACAAATGTGAACCTGCAGAGCATTTCTTATTACGTCATATCTAAACTAAAACTTTTTTCTGCAACCCCTCCATGCATGCATTCCAGGTAGGGGAACATAACAAAGAATTTTGACGTCACAACTTACAAAGGTATACAACAAAATGTTTACGTTTAAGAAAAAATATCACATAGAGAGAAAAAAAAGAAGAGATTTAAGCTATTTATCCATTCTAGTTTTATAACAGTTACCACAACATCTCCAAATTAAAATTTGGAAGTCATAATGAGTGTAATTAATTAAGCAAAATAATAGAAATATTAGTTTTTCAGAGGAGAAAAGACGAATTTAAACAAATTTTATTAGTTTTACACTAGTTTAATAATAATTTTAAGAGGAAAAAGACGAATTTAAACTTTTTTTTTTTTTTTTTTTTTTTTTTTTTTTAGTTTTACACTATTTTTTCTCATCTCCAACACGGATATATCAATTTTAACAGAAGAATTAAACGTATATTTTAGTTTTTAACAACAAAATCTTAACAAGTATCATTAATTAAACAAAAATAAATATCAGTTTTAAAGAAAAGACGAATTTGAATAATTTTACACTAGTATTTTCAAAAGCAACATGGAAATATCAATACTTATTCACATATTTCACTTATTCACTGTATTCAATACTATATTTAATAAATTTGGATACACTTTAAGAATTTCCTAATCTATAATTATATATTAGCTGTATATTTAATGTTACCCGTGTTTTCAACATTAGTTCATAATCGTGAATTTTGTATTTTAAATACCATGTATTCAGGTTCAGATTATTTTCACTTGAAATCATACAGAATTTTTTAACAGAGTTTGTTTTTGAAATCATTGAAGCAACTGTATTTAATATTTTTAACACCAATTTTCTAAGATTTTCTAACATTTTCCGATTATACATTCCCCATAAGTACATTTCTAAATGCTATAATCACTTTACATATCGAAAAGATATCATTGAAGCAACTGTATTTAATATTTTTAACACCAATTTTCTAAGATTTTTTAACATTTTCCGGTTATACATTCCTCAAAAGTATATATTCTAAACAATAGAAAATATTAATTTTAAGAATAAAAAGACGAATTTAAACAAATTTTATTAGTTTTACAATATTTTTTCTCATCTCCAACACAGATATATCAATTTTAACAGAATTAAACGCATATTTTAGTTTTTAAGAACAAAAATGTAATAAGTATCATTAATTAAACAAAAAATAAATATCAATTTTCAAGAAAAGACAATTTTTTACACAAATTTTCAACTTTGAAATACATTTGTTTACATATATTGTTACAATATATTACTAAACTTAAACTTTTAAAAAAGTTTGAATGTCTTTACAAAGGGTTCATATTTATATTTTTCACGTCTTGACTGCATTCGAAATCTTACAACAAAAGTATACTTTTATTATTTTTATTATTATTATTATTCTAGAAAACCTAAAAAGTCATTTCTTGCTGCTTTAAACACTTGACATATTAAAACTACTCTGAGATATTCTACCCATATAATTAATCAAATTAGGACATGATTCATCTTACACTTCAAAATTTCTGAATTTTTACAATACTTATTTTCATCAAACTTTATTCTTGATCCTATATATTTTAGGAGTACAGAATTTTAACATCTGTTTTTATCTACTTATCAGAAAATTATTAAAACACCCAACAACATTTTCCAAATATGAATAATATCTTTACAGTTTAATAATACAAAACATACACGAATACAAAGTTTAATTTTTACAAACATTTCATATTTAAATCCAAACTTTTCGAAATTTTCACATCATAAGAGCAAACATAAGACGAACTTTTTAACTTTTTAACATTTTTTATTGCTTAGATCTTTTCATCATAACTTTTAATTATGATAATTATCCATTTTTAGGTTGATTGTCGAAAAACTGTAACTGAAATTACATAAACTTAGTGTAAAAAAACCATGTTCTCACACAATTTCTTGAAATTCAACAAAGAATTGACTATTACTTATCTATTATTATTCTTATTAAATACTTATCTACATCAATATCGACTCTCGATAGTATATAGATATTTCATCATTACACACTTACAACTCTTTTCAAACGTTTATCAGAAAAATAAGTCAATCAAAGTCTAGTAGTTATCACACCTGTTCCTCAGAAATATTACTATCATATGAAACAGTAAAGAAAATTAATAGATATTTAATATTTAATAACCTCATACGTGAAATTACTGTCGAATGAGAATACTAATAATCTATAAAATCTACTGTTGAACAAAAAAATAGTACAGATTACCGAAAATTAAAATGTTTTTTCTGCAAAAGTTACAAAAATTAACAAATGAATGACAAGTTAGAGAAATAACTAAAAAAGTTAATGAACATATTTACAAATTTATTAAAATCACACCTTTTTCTGGATTACAAACCGCAATTTCTTGAAAAATTTATCACCGAATTTGTAAGATTTTAGTCCTAGTATTACATACACTCAATAAATATTCAAAATTAACAAAAATATAATTTTTTAGTCTCATCAATAAGCAGAAATTCTATATTAAAGGAATATTTTCATAGTAGTACTTATAAAAATGAGAGTTTACAAACTGATTTTCATAATTTTATCACATTTAAACTTAATATTTTACATAAAACATTATTTAATCAAATTTTATGCTTTCTAATTCAGTAAAATTCAATACTTTTTTAGTTTTTAAACCAATACCACAATATTTATTTACATCAAACTTGATTCTTCACCTTTTATATTTCCTCATTACACACGTGAGATAAATACTAACTTGGATCAGGAGTTGAAGTCAATTGATTCCATTCGATTTTCATCATGTACGCATTGCTCCTACACGAAATTTCTTACTGCTATAATCATCTAATGTATTAAAACTAATCTACTCATATTTTTAATCAATTCACCAGTTGTTTCATCTCGCACTTCTGAATTATCGTGCATCAAGTTGCTTAAAATATAAATACTATCTTTATAGTTTTAATGATATATAGTATACATGGTTTATCTTGAGTTAGCACTTCCATACTATTAATCAAATTATATGTTTCATCTTGCACTTGATCTTAATGATTTCATCTTGCATCTGAATTACCGTCCATCGAGTTTTTTTTTAAATAATAATATATTTATAGTTTTTGATTATACATAGCATGTACAAATACAATCTTTAATTTTAACATTTCATATTTCAAATAACCTATTTCCGAAACCAAGCTATGTGAATTTTACCACAATACTTATTATCATAGAATAATTTGTGTTTCACACTTTTCTAAAAATTATCAGATATGTACCCCTCAGAGAAATTACTATCATATGAATAAATGAAGAAAATTTAATTTATATTAAATGTACACGAAATTGATTGCAATATACATGTATTTAATAAAAATAAATAAATAAGCGATTATTTATACATTAAACCTTTACTAAATATATATTTCTTTCATTATACAGATGTTTCAACAAGATGAACCAAAACAGCAACAAACTTCAGAAATTAATGATCCGAATGCTTCATCCCTAGCACATGTAGCGTTAACGAATAACACATATGTGAGTACTTATATGAGAAATACTAGAATTCGTATATGAAACGTAATTAGAGTAAATACAAAATGATTTGTCTTACTACCTACACTTTAAAGAGTGCTTTTTACCTATATTATTGAAGAGAATCCTAACTGTGTCCATTTATTTCTACTACAGATGTGCTCTATTTGCTACAAACACTTCTTAAGTAAATGGAATTTAACAGAACATACAAAATCTATACAGGTGAAAAAACCTTACACTTGGAAAGATTACCATAAATGCTGTTTTCAAGGAGGCGTGAATAAAAAATGCACACATCATCATATAAAGCATCGTCAGATATATGTAAACTTAGCGAAGATATTCAAAAATTAGTCAGACTTTTGTAGAATTTAGAAATAAAGGAAGATATTTAGGCTATTTATCCATCATATTTTCACAACACTTACCACAATATCTCAAACTTAAAATTTGGAAGACATACACACTGCTGAAAAGTAATTTTGTGATTCTTCTAACCAGTATGAATGTATAGATATTATTTTGCAGTGTATTCTTTAAATGCTCACATTAAATATTCTTTTATATGCATATATCGTTGTGTTTATTTTTCTAATACCTATTACATTAATGAAATACATAACATTTTAAGTGAAATAACACTCTCACAACTTAAAAAATGCATAAGAACATACAAAAAATAAGCAGATGTATGAAAAAATATGCAAGTTTACAAAATAATTTCATTGTTTTCTAGAAATATTAACAAAAAATATTTACAAAATGAAAAAATTGCAAAAGTGAAAAGAAAAAACACAAATGTAAAAACAAAAACCACAAAGTGAAAAACTCATAACAAAGTTTTTGAAAAAAATATTTACAACAATTTTTTTTTTTTTACAAAAACCAAAACTTCCAAAAATATTTTTTTCAAAAACATTTTTTACAAAAAATTTTCTTTTCAAAATAAGTTTATACAAAAGTAAAAAAAAGAAAATCACAACGTTAAAAAAATGAAAAATTTTTGTTAAAAAAAGTGTAAAAAAACTGCAAAAAAATGTTGCAAAAATTTCAAAAAAGTTATGAAAAAAGCTTCAAAAATTTCGTTGGTTTTAATGCAGTATGCAATGGCGAAACCATTGCATTTGCTATTAAAAACAACAAAATTTTTGAGACTTTTTTCATAACTTTTTTGAAATTTTTGCAACATTTTTTTTGCAATTTTTTTACACTTTTTTTAACAAAAATTTTTCATTTTTTTAACGTTGTGATTTTCTTTTTTTTACTTTTGTGTAAACTTATTTTGAAAAAAAAATTTTTTGTAAAAAATGTTTTTGAAAAAAAAATTTTTTGAAAAAAATATTTTTGGAAGTTTTGGTTTTTGTAAAAAAAAAAAAATTGTTGTAAATATTTTTTTCAAAAACTTTGTTATGAGTTTTTCACTTTGTGGTTTTTGTTTTTACATTTGTGTTTTTTCTTTTCACTTTTGCAATTTTTTCATATTGTAAATATTTTTTGTTAATATTTCTAGAAAACAATGAAATTATTTTGTAAACTTGCATATTTTTTCATACATCTGCTTATTTTTTGTATGTTCTTATGCATTTTTTAAGTTGTGAGAGTGTTATTTCACTTAAAATGTTATGTATTTCATTAATGTAATAGGTATTAGAAAAATAAACACAACGATATATGCATATAAAAGAATATTTAATGTGAGCATTTAAAGAATACACTGCAAAATAATATCTATACATTCATACTGGTTAGAAGAATCACAAAATTACTTTTCAGCAGTGTGTATGTCTTCCAAATTTTAAGTTTGAGATATTGTGGTAAGTGTTGTGAAAATATGATGGATAAATAGCCTAAATATCTTCCTTTATTTCTAAATTCTACAAAAGTCTGACTAATTTTTGAATATCTTCGCTAAGTTTACATATATCTGACGATGCTTTATATGATGATGTGTGCATTTTTTAGTCACGCCTCCTTGAAAACAGCATTTATGGTAATCTTTCCAAGTGTAAGGTTTTTTCACCTGTATAGATTTTGTATGTTCTGTTAAATTCCATTTACTTAAGAAGTGTTTGTAGCAAATAGAGCACATCTGTAGTAGAAATAAATGGACACAGTTAGGATTCTCTTCAATAATATAGGTAAAAAGCACTTGTTAAAGTGTAGGTAGTAAGACAAATCATTTTGTATTTACTCTAATTACGTTTCATATACGAATTCTAGTATTTCTCATATAAGTACTCACATATGTGTTATTCGTTAACGCTACATGTGCTAGGGATGAAGCATTCGGATCATTAATTTCTGAAGTTTGTTGCTGTTTTGGTTCATCTTGTTGAAACATCTGTATAATGAAAGAAATATATATTTAGTAAAGGTTTAATGTATAAATAATCGCTTATTTATTTATTTTTATTAAATACATGTATATTGCAATCAATTTCGTGTACATTTAATATAAATTAAATTTTCTTCATTTATTCATATGATAGTAATTTCTCTGAGGGGAACATATCTGATAATTTTTAGAAAAGTGTGAAACACAAATTATTCTATGATAATAAGTATTGTGGTAAAATTCACATAGCTTGGTTTCGGAAATAGGTTATTTGAAATATGAAATGTTAAAATTAAAGATTGTATTTGTACATGCTATGTATAATCAAAAACTATAAATATATTATTATTTAAAAAAAAAACTCGATGGACGGTAATTCAGATGCAAGATGAAATCATTAAGATCAAGTGCAAGATGAAACATATAATTTGATTAATAGTATGGAAGTGCTAACTCAAGATAAACCATGTATACTATATATCATTAAAACTATAAAGATAGTATTTATATTTTAAGCAACTTGATGCACGATAATTCAGAAGTGCGAGATGAAACAACTGGTGAATTGATTAAAAATATGAGTAGATTAGTTTTAATACATTAGATGATTATAGCAGTAAGAAATTTCGTGTAGGAGCAATGCGTACATGATGAAAATCGAATGGAATCAATTGACTTCAACTCCTGATCCAAGTTAGTATTTATCTCACGTGTGTAATGTGGAAATATAAAAGGTGAAGAATCAAGTTTGATGTAAATAAATATTGTGGTATTGGTTTAAAAACTAAAAAAGTATTGAATTTTACTGAATTAGAAAGCATAAAATTTGATTAAATAATGTTTTATGTAAAATATTAAGTTTAAATGTGATAAAATTATGAAAATCAGTTTGTAAACTCTCATTTTTATAAGTACTACTATGAAAATATTCTTTTAATATAGAATTTCTGCTTATTGATGAGACTAAAAAATTATATTTTTGTTAATTTTGAATATTTATTGAGTGTATGTAATACTAGGACTAAAATCTTACAAATTCGGTGATAAATTTTTCAAGAAATTGCGGTTTGTAATCCAGAAAAAGGTGTGATTTTAATAAATTTGTAAATATGTTCATTAACATTTTTAGTTATTTCTCTAACTTGTCATTCATTTGTTAATTTTTGTAACTTTTGCAGAAAAAACATTTTAATTTTCGGTAATCTGTACTATTTTTTTGTTCAACAGTTGATTTTATAGATTATTAGTATTCTCATTCGACAGTAATTTCACGTATGAGGTTATTAAATATTAAATATCTATTAATTTTCTTTACTGTTTCATATGATAGTAATATTTCTGAGGAACAGGTGTGATAACTACTAGACTTTGATTGACTTATTTTTCTGATAAACGTTTGAAAAGAGTTGTAAGTGTGTAATGATGAAATATCTATATACTATCGAGAGTCGATATTGATGTAGATAAGTATTTAATAAGAATAATAATAGATAAGTAATAGTCAATTCTTTGTTGAATTTCAAGAAATTGTGTGAGAACATGGTTTTTTTACATTAAGTTTATGTAATTTCAGTTACAGTTTTTCGACAATCAACCTAAAAATGGATAATTATCATAATTAAAAGTTATGATGAAAAGATCTAAGCAATAAAAAAATGTTAAAAAGTTAAAAAGTTCGTCTTATGTTTGCTCTTATGATGTGAAAATTTCGAAAAGTTTGGATTGAAATATGAAATGTTTGTAAAAATTAAACTTTGTATTCGTGTATGTTTTGTATTATTAAACTGTAAAGATATTATTCATATTTGGAAAATGTTGTTGGGTGTTTTAATAATTTTCTGATAAGTAGATAAAAACAGATGTTAAAATTCTGTACTCCTAAAATATATAGGATCAAGAATAAAGTTTGATGAAAATAAGTATTGTAAAAATTCAGAAATTTTGAAGTGTAAGATGAATCATGTCCTAATTTGATTAATTATATGGGTAGAATATCTCAGAGTAGTTTTAATATGTCAAGTGTTTAAAGCAGCAAGAAATGACTTTTTAGGTTTTCTAGAATAATAATAATAATAAAAATAATAAAAGTATAATTTTGTTGTAAGATTTCGAATGCAGTCAAGACGTGAAAAATATAAATATGAACCCTTTGTAAAGACATTCAAACTTTTTTAAAAGTTTAAGTTTAGTAATATATTGTAACAATATATGTAAACAAATGTATTTCAAAGTTGAAAATTTGTATAATTAATGATACTTATTACATTTTTGTTCTTAAAAACTAAAATATGCGTTTAATTCTGTTAAAATTGATATATCTGTGTTGGAGATGAGAAAATATATTGTAAAACTAATAAAATTTGTTTAAATTCGTCTTTTTATTCTTAAAATTAATATTTTCTATTGTTTAGAATATATACTTTTGAGGAATGTATAACCGGAAAATGTTAAAAAATCTTAGAAAATTGGTGTTAAAAATATTAAATACAGTTGCTTCAATGATATCTTTTCGATATGTAAAGTGATTATAGCATTTAGAAATGTACTTATGGGGAATGTATAATCGGAAAATGTTAGAAAATCTTAGAAAATTGGTGTTAAAAATATTAAATACAGTTGCTTCAATGATTTCAAAAACAAACTCTGTTAAAAAATTCTGTATGATTTCAAGTGAAAATAATCTGAACCTGAATACATGGTATTTAAAATACAAAATTCACGATTATGAACTAATGTTGAAAACACGGGTAACATTAAATATACAGCTAATATATAATTATAGATTAGGAAATTCTTAAAGTGTATCCAAATTTATTAAATATAGTATTGAATACAGTGAATAAGTGAAATATGTGAATAAGTATTGATATTTCCATGTTGCTTTTGAAAATACTAGTGTAAAATTATTCAAATTCGTCTTTTCTTTAAAACTGATATTTATTTTTGTTTAATTAATGATACTTGTTAAGATTTTGTTGTTAAAAACTAAAATATACGATTAATTCTTCTGTTAAAATTGATATATCCGTGTTGGAGATGAGAAAAAATAGTGTAAAACTAAAAAAAAAAAAAAAAAAGTTTAAATTCGTCTTTTTCCTCTTAAAATTATTAATAAACTAGTGTAAAACTAATAAAATTTGTTTAAATTCGTCTTTTCCCCCTCTGAAAAACTAATATTTCTATTATTTTGCTTAATTAATTACACTCATTATGACTTCCAAATTTTAATTTGGAGATGTTGTGGTAACTGTTATAAAACTAGAATGGATAAATAGCTTAAATCTCTTCTTTTTTTTCTCTCTATGTGATATTTTTTCTTAAACGTAAACATTTCGTTGTATACCTTTGTAAGTTGTGACGTCAAAATTCTTTGTTATGTTCCCCTACCTGGAATGCATGCATGGAGGGGTTGCAGAAAAAAGTTTTAGTTTAGATATGACGTAATAAGAAATGCTCTGCAGGTTCACATTTGTGTGTTGAGGATTTCTCTAAATTATTCGTTTATGTATTAAAATTCTACTTAGTTGGTATATATAAAGTTCGATGAAATTTCCAATTAGAGTAAAAGTTAACCAAATTCGTTTAATTCGTCTTTTTTCGTTAAAAAATCATTAGTTTCCTTTGTTAATTGTTCAATTATCGAAATTCTTTGAGGTAACGACTGTTCAAAAACTAAAAACTATGTTTAAATTTCTATTTTAAGTTGTGTATTCTGATTTTATATAAAAAAAAAAAAAAAAAAAAAAAAATCAAAAAATATGAAGAAATCAGTTAAAAATTTAATATTTTCTGTTGTTTTGCTTAATTAATAATGTTCATGAAGGAAATGGTTGTCCAAAACTGGAATGCATGCTTAAATTTCTTTCTATCAAATTGATAGTCTGAAGTTTGAGTTGAAAAAATCGTAAGAAATCAGTCTTTTTCTATAAAACTTGATATTTTCCATTGTTTTTTACTTAATTAACGATACTCATTAAGATTATAGCTGTTGAACAACTAGAATGCATGTTTAACTTTCAACTTGTAAGTCGATACACTGATGTTGCAGTTGATAAAAATCGTAAGAAATCAGTCTTTTTCTATAAAACTTGATATTTTCAATTGTTTTTACTTAATTAACGACACTCTTTAAGGTTATAGCAGTTGAAAAACTAGGATGTACCTTTAACTTTCAACTTTTAAGTCGTTACATTGATCATGTAGTTGATAAAAATCGTAAGAAATCAGTATTTTTCTATAAAACTGGATATTTTCTATTGTTTTTACTTAATTTACGATACTCATTAAGATGTCTATCAAGCAAAATTCAAATATATGTTTAACTTTCTTGTGTTAAATTGATAATCTCATCTTGTAGTTGAAGAAATCTAAATAAAATGGCTGAAAATTGAAATTTTAATTGTTTCGCTTAATTAATAATACTCATTAAAATTACGGTTCTTCAAAATTCAAATATAAATTTAATCTTCATCATATAGTATGATTCTGTGTTGAGATGTGATTGATAATATTTTTAATTAGGGAAGGTTGTTCACCTATCCTGTTATAATAGAATGTTCCTTTTTTCCACTAGGGGGCGTTCGTGGAGGGAGATGCACGGTGGGCGCAGGAGGGCGGCGGTGGGATGGTGGGAGCAGGGACGGTCCCTGGTCCCTGCTCCTGAGCCCGTACTGTCCCTTTCCTACTACTTATAATTATGTTCTTTCTGACGGGTTTTATGGCATAAACATGGTTGCTAATTTTTCGACATTTTTAAAACCAGTAAACTTACACAAAAAATGTTGTTTAATTTAATGGCAATAGTTACGCGATTGTATAAAACAAGTACTTCTGAAAAAATATTGGTATTTAAAAAATCCAGAGGTTGGCAAGTATGTATAAACATGTCAAAAATCTCAAACAAAATATGAATGTTCTACGCAAGCAGTTCTTGGTCTTCGTGTACATAACCTGCCTTTTTCTATTAAATCGGTGCTGTTGTATATTTTGGTAAGATGAATTTCTTACTATATTTCGTGAAGTTTTCGATATACAAAACTAATATAACAAATAAGAAATCAACTCCTAAAATATTATTAAAAGACATGTTTAAAAAACTTCATCGAAAATCTCATAATCGTTTTATTACACCTAGACATTTTTATTACAGTAGCTGGCGGTGTTCGAAATTTGAGGGGACAGTTCACCTACTCAACATTTTAAAAAAAAAGAAAAAAGCACGGTTAAATGGTGAATTTATTGCATTTCAATTTTTAAGTAAAAGTGCATTTTGAAAAAATATATAACTGCTTATTTAATTAAAAATTTAAAAGAAAGTTTCAAAACATTCGTTTTTTGAATTTGTTACTACTTTTTTTTATTAATATTTTTCTATATTTTTTGGTGAAACTGATATTGATTTGAGAAACATCCTCTCATATTTAAAAAAAAATAATTTATTAAAAATATGCTGGGTATTAAATGAACGTTTGTATGCATCAATGTGCTGAATATCCTCACCTAAAACTAAAAAAAAGACTTGAACAACTCTTAGATTAATAGCTAAGATTTGTTGAAATGCATCATCAGAATCAACCAATGTTTTTATCTGTGAGTTTTACTTTCCTGTTGCTCACAAATGTCACACGCGACTTTCAAATTGTGTAAGAATCCTTATTTTCCCCCTAAACGAAACATAATGATACTTTTTATATGTACTGCATAGAACTGTATATGAACTGTGCACAATTTTCAAAGTATGTTCACATATAAAATTATGTCATTTAGGCTGCCATTCACATCTTTTCTTTCACTAGTTATGTTATTATTTTGAAAATTTTGGGAAGTAGCTTTTCAGAGAGTTTACCTTTACTTTCATCATATCAGATCACCTACTGCTTCAAAGTTATATTCTTCACAGCTACATGAATAACTTTGACTCTTGGCGTGTTTCTTGTACAAATCTTACAATAACCCAAGAATTTTCCTTACGAAAACGATTAATTCCTTTAGATCAAACGCGCAAAAAAGCAAAAGCAAACAACAAACCATACTTTATGCAAAATATTTTCAAAGAATCTGAAAAAAATTAGTTGCTTCTTTCCTACTTTCAGAAAATGAAAAACCACTGAGAGAAAATCCAAGGCCAACCCGTCTGACAAAAATGTGGGAGTTTTAACAGATAGTATACAAATCAGAATCACGGTGAATGACAAATAGATCAGCTGGGAAGGTAAACAATACACTTAAAGGGCTATTTCTGGGTAATTGCACTGGGCATATTAACAAAATTTGCAATGTCTCACTATATAATTGTTGTATGGGTAAAATGAGATACCAAAATGTTCGCAATTAAGCAGGCTTTTATTAAATAAAAGGAAATCGATTTTTGATCAATTTTGAGGTTTAGAAATAAGGGGTTAAGAAAGTACCTTGCTGGATATATAACCAGTTTTAATGTACCTATAAAATTATCGTTATAAGGCTAAGAAAAGAAGTTTATGAAACATTAAACAGTAAATATTAAATATTCATTTTTACTTTTAGTATTACATGATTAGGCCAAATAATGTCAGATCAAAACCAGTTATCATCGGTCTCACGAAAAAAGAAACATATTAAAGAACACATCAAGCCCTGCATTTACGAATTGATGTTACATTTATACGTGTTTTTCACGACATTTACCATTTTTGTTTTCCAACTTCTGGACACCTAATTTATGCATCTTTTATGTAGTTTCGGATTATTTCTGTAAATGTTAATGTATATTAAAAGAAATATGAGAACTTAAATTTATAAGAATTCAACATTTATTTGTTAAAATTAGGGAATCCAACCTCAAAAATAACAGGTAATGCGAATATATATGTGAAAATCATTTCTTTCTCAAAAACTCTAACTTTTTTACGTTAACTGCATTCCTTTTTTTCCATCAAAAACGCCAAAAAATGATTTTATATTTAAAAAAATATCAAAAATATATTCATATAAAGCTAAGAAAGTTATTAAAAGCAATATTTTTACATTAGTCGCATATCAGGAGTTAATTGCAAAAGAAATTGCAGTAGATTTAGATTCTTACAGCAGTCTTTTTATTACAATAATTTCAGTGGTTTAAGCGAGTAGTTAGATTATATGTCTGCTAAATTTGTGTTTAATTCCTATTACTTTATTATTTTACTTATTGATGAAATTTTAATTTCCTTAATTATATATTAATTATATTAGCTCCTCTCCCCATAATATATACATATATATTGATCAATTTTACATTACTTTAAGTGTAAACTTGTTGACTTTTCGTAACCGGGTTACATGCGGACGAAGTAGATTTATTTTTTAAATAATGTTCGTAAATTCTTAAAAAAAATAAAAAATTATTTAATTGAGATAGAGTTTCAGACAAATTGCATTTAAAGAGCATTTATTTCCTATTCGATGTCTTAAAAATTGAAAGTGCGCGATGTTTAGAAGATTACAGTCAAAATTAAATTTATTGGTCATGCATTGGCACCGTCAAAATGATATCAGCGTTACGCATGAACATGTTTTTTGCTTATTAATAAAAATCATATAAAGTTGTTTGTAGAATTTTTACTTCTTAGGGAGCATCTTGTTTGTGTTAGTAAATAAATTAAAAATTACCTATATTTCTTGTGCTATTTTTCACAATTTCATTGCGCTTTGGAAGTTTAATTACAATTTTAAGTGTACCGTTTGGTAACTGATGTTGAGGAACACTTTTCTAGACAACTGTCACGCAGCTTGATGTTATGGAATTAATTACTAAGCAGCCCAACCTATAATCGTTATTGGTTGAACAAAATGTTTCATAGGAGGGTGTGTACTATGAAATAATAGTCACTTTTGTCACATATGAAAGACAAAGCTGAATTTTTCATAGTTTGACCATTATGTATTGTCAGTACGTGGCTACTGCATGTCACACAGCATACAGCAAAAAAAATAAACAGTGAAAGTAATAAACAGGAACAATGTACGTAGTATAATAGAACTTTTTTAGGGACTGTGCTACCTTAATCTTTCATATTAAATCGCATCCTAACATATTGACATCACATTGCTTTAAGTGCGGAAAAACACGTTTTTAGTGCCGGCAAACGTTGAAAATTTATGGAATTCAAAATACAGTAAGTTTTTGTAGCATAATTTTTTTTTTTAATTTTATACTTGTTAGAGCACTAAAAAAGTTATTTTTAATGTAAATTATAGGACCAAGAGACCATACAAAAATTTTAGTTTTATAACTTCTAAAAAATAGCCATCTTGGCGCAAATTGCTTTTGATAGAATGAAAACCTGAAATTTCAAATATTGTATTTGTAATTGTAATTATAAACCTAAAAATAATATTTTGGGAATTAATTATCTAACAGCAATAAGAGCGCACACATTATCTTTCTATATGTATAAATGTTATTTTATATACCTCTAATTCCTAGTTACTTAATTTTAAAATTCTTTTTATACATATTCTTTTTATTCATTCATGTGATTCATTGAGGATCTCATCCGAAATCTAAATCGATGTCTAATAACAATGTAAGTGCATTTGCATTTACTTTATTTCCTCATTTGTTTCAATTGCTGGTGCTTCACTCTTTTTATTGTATTTTAGTGTAAAAAAAAAAAAAATTAGGCGACCGTGGCTATGGGTCCCAAATTCTTTGTTATCTTTTCGCTTATCTCGATCAGCTATACGGAAACGTTTCCAGATGTTCCGGTCACATTTTCGGAGAGGTTTACACATATTTTGGTAAGATACTACGAAACGTTTCTGAATATTTCGTATATGTTTCTGCATATATCAGATGTGTTAGTGAAAATTTCGTAATGATAATATGATATGCTGGTGAACATTTTGTATTTCGTAAATGTTTCTGTGTATTTCGGAAATCTTGCTGGATGTGTCATAATTTTTTAACCACTTCCCTGATTTGCCCGTACCACGTACGGGCAAATGATTTCAAGTAATAATTTAGTATTCTCACCCGTAAATTTTTTGTTCTAAATTTTGCATTATCCCAGCATTTTTCTGATTCAATTAGGCAAAAATTTCTGTTTTGAAAAACTGGTGATAAAAGATTAAAAATTCTGTAAAAAACGCAAACAAATAGGCATTATTTGAAAGTTTTTTCAAAAATATTTATCATTTAAATAGTTAAAGAAAGAATACGCTTTCAAAACGAATTACTATTATCTGATTGAATTAGATACTAAAATCCGATTGTTTTTCTAACTTGCAGTGGTTTGACACTTTTTTAATACAGAAAATCCCATCTGTTTTTTTCTTTTCAATGCAAGAAATCTCATTTTTTTCTACAGAAAATCCCATTAATTAAATCAAGTGTTTTACAAAGCTAGGCAATCAACTACCGGTCATCGGCCTTACGTATAAAAGTATCAAAGGAAAAGCGGATTATGTGATTGCTTATAAAAGAAAAGTTTATTTTTAGAAACTTAAATTCTTTTTTACATTTATAAGATCTGGTTACGTATTAACAAAAATAATTTCAGAAAAGAATGCAAAACAGAAAAACTTTTACAAAGCATACTTGTTTAAAAAAAAAAAAAAAGAAAAAGAAAAAAAGAAAAAAAAAGTTATATAAATACTGTAAATGTAACTTAATTTGATGAAATAAGACGTTTTTAACAATTTATATCAAAGTTAAAAGCATTTATGGTCTCGGTTCATCTTTCTGTCTTGCTGTTTGTACTATATTTAGTCGGTTCCATGTCAAACTATCCAATATGAAAATAGTGTTGCCAGTGGGCTAGTTTTTTTTTTAAATTCAGATTTCTTGATTAGCACAACTTTTTTGAAATAGTAAAATTCACCTGATTCAACCTTATTTAATGACTCATTAATTAAGGCGAAAACAAGCAGAATTTTACCATTTTTTGAATAGTGGTGCCAATCTAGAAAGGTGAATTAAAAAAAGTAGCTAAAATTAGTAGTAAAAGTAGCAATTTAAAAAAAAGTGGGAATAGTGTTTTCGTAATGAATACACTGCTCAAAACAATTAAAGGATATTTGAAGTTTTATATAAAATAAAGATATAAACGAATTTTTTTTGCCGAAAATAGAAGAAGAGAATCACAAATGCAAATTTTTCTGGTTTTCAAACTGTGGAGTATGCAAATTTTGAGTTCGAGGTCAAAAACGTCGCTTCAGCGGCAGCGAATGAAATTTGAATTTCAACTGGATAAAAGAGAATGAAGACAAGGATGATCGGCATTCAGTGATTGCTTTGTTTCGATGAGTACGATGTCTCAGCGAAGTCATTTGACAGATTCAGAAGCTTGGAGAATTGTTGGTAGGTTAGAAGGGGGCCAAACTCAAGCCGAAGTAGCGCAAGCCATTGGAGTGTCACAAAGTGTCATTTCCAGGATCTGGAACCGTTTTTTGGAGAGTGGATGTGCAGGCCGAAGACCAGGGCAAGGTCGTAGACGGGCAACAACACCCAATGAAGATCGGTATTTAGCGTTAACATCTCGGAGACACCGAAACATGAACGCTACTCTTCTCCAACAACACCTTCGCTCGGCTACAGGCACCACGATTTCAACTCAGACTGTCCGAAATCGGCTTCATGCTGTAGGTCTGTATGCTCGCCGACCGATGGTATGTGTGAGATTAACATCAAGGCATCGTCGCGACCGCAGGGATTGGGCAACCGAGCATGTCAACTGGAGGAGAAATGAATGGAGCAATATTCTGTTTTCTGACGAGTCCCGTTTTTCAGTGCATCTAGGCATATTTTCATCTGGAGGGACCGTGGCAGTAGGAATAATCCTGCATTCGTGCACTAAAGTGTCAGATTTGGCGGTGGAGGAGTGTTGGTGTATGGTGGCATCTCCATTGACGGGCGCACTGACCTCTACATCATTCGAGATGGAGCTCTGACTGGTCGCCGATATAGGGATGAGATCCTCAGACCTATTGTAGTCCCTTACGCTGCAGCAATCGGAGATAACTTCATTTTAATGGACGATAACTGCAGGTCACATCGTGCAAACCTGGTGGAGGATTTCCTTTTCGAGGAAGGAATAGTTCGAATGGAATGGCCAGCGTGTTCTCCAGACATGAATCCAATCGAGCACGTTTGGGACGCTGTAGGAAGACGAGTTTCTGTCCGCCAACAACCCCACAAACTCTCCAAGAACTGAAAAGAGCTCTTCTGGAAGAGTGGGGCAGAATACCCCAACTCGTCATTAATAGCCTCATTGAGTCCATGCCTCAAAGTTGTTCAACGTTGTTGGCCGCCCGTGGAAACCATACCCCATACTGAAAATGATTTTCTTTGAAAAAAACACCTTTTCTTATTCTTTTTTTCTCATATGCACAAATTGTGTTTTTTTCCTTTTGTACACAAATGCGCAATAAAATGCATTTTTTTCTGCCAAGCATGTGTAATTTATTCTCATACAACCTACTATGTCGACCATGTATCAATCAGTTAAAAAGTTTCCCAGATACAAAATCCACCTAAAACTGCAATATCCTTTAATTGTTTTGAGCAGTGTAGTTTGCCATGGCATCGACGATATGTCTAGTCTATCTCTGCAAGTTCTAACTTTTTTTTTAATAGACTTAGTTTATCGCGAAATTGATGTAATGAATTGATATTAAAGTTTGCGAATGTTATTAAGGTCTCCTCCTGTAACTGGTGTGTGTAGAATTTCTAGTACTTTTAGAGGTATAGACCAAGAATTCAAAAACATTATCGCATATAGCCTTTAATTGTTTGAAGTAACTTTTGACAATGTAATGAAACATCGCATATAATTAAATTAATATGCGTTATTGAGATGCATTAAAATATGCCCCTTTATAAAATGGCGTTCTTAGCATTCATCTTTCATTTACAGAAAGACCATAAAATAATTCGGTTACATTATTATTAAAAGGCGGTAATTGTTTAAATTGTGTTTTATAAAGATTATAATATTTCAAAGAAAACGGTACCGGTACATCCTATTGAGCATCCAGTGTTCATACTAAAAGCAAATGTAAGATAGGATTTTCTTTTTATTCTAATCAAATTTTTAATGGGAATAGCCTGAAAATGGGGATATTTTAAGGGGATACTTAAAATAATACGCGAATCGTACGATCCAAAGCTTTAGAGCTAATACCGATTTCATTACAATGCATTTGTTACAGAAAATCATACTAAAAATGCTAATAGTTGGACATGCAAAATATTCGATTATATTATTATCTGGGAGTGATAATTGCTTGAATTTTTTTTACAGTGGAGCGATGTGTTTCCCATCTTAGCTAAATTTTAATATATTATGAGCTGTATATAAATTATGCACACCATATGCAAGGTTGCGCAGAAGATCTTGAATATAATTCAGTCTTTAGGTTAGAATTACCCAAAGAGCATTTCCGCAGGCATGTGGTACGTAATTTCAGGTTAAACGCTTTCAATCCTGAACTGTCGCGTCCGGAAATTTGATTCAAACGCAAACTTCGACAGCATTTTCTGAAAAATCTCCGATCATTACCAGACTAAAAAGAAAAAGCTCAATTTTTACTTTCAGAGTAAGAGTACTTACCAATTTAATGCGTTTGAGGACAAATTAGAATTTAAAATCATGTCAGAAAATTGCGAGTTAGGATTTCAGAACAGTCTTAAAAAGGTTCTTTTATACCATCACTCTTGTTTTGTTACTGCATGTCAATTGACATATCTATTTGACGCATCCATGTAAATATATAAATACATAATGCACTACAGGATGAATATTTTTAGCTTTAAACCGTCCCTGTTGATCTTTAATTGTAGTGTATATATTTCATTTAAATCAGTTCAATGGTTGTTTATAAAATTGCGAACTTGCATTACACTCAAACATAATTACTGATAACTGAAGTTCCCTTATTTTCTTGAAGGTTACTATTAATCCTGCATAACATTGATAATGTGAAATTACTGACCGGCAGATATTATCGCTAATTCCCTAGCTTAATTTTGGTATTTTAAAGATATATTTTCTATGCTTTGTTAAAAAGTAGTTTATAAAGATATACATTCTTTATCTAAAATGAAGTAACCTCCAATATAAGTATAATAAGTTTGAAAGACAAAGAAAAAAAGAGATGCAAAATTTATTTTTCCATGATGAATATATTCTTATACGTGAAATATATAAAGGTATTAAGAATATAATATTATAAAACACAAAACTAAATTACAAGATAAATAAGTTAAAATATATAATCTTTTAATTTACGCTCAAAAACAGATAAATTCTTTTCGTGATATTTCAGATCGAAAATGCTTTTCTTTTATTGGCTGTTATTAAAAAGTTACGTCAGAATGAATGAAAAGAAAACATAGTATTTTGCACCTAGATACGCAAAATGCGAATAGTTCCTGAATGCGAGAAAATCAAACTATTAATATAAAGAATCATTCCGGATCTAAAAAGTATAAACTCTTGCGATGGAAGTTCCGGTTAACTGACACGTGTGCAATTTGTAATTTTGGATATTCTACATGCAGCTAAAATCGTCAGAAAAGTAAGATTTTTTATGATTTAGGTTAAAAAACTAACTCTTTTAATAATATTAATAATATTAATAATATTAAGCAAGGTACAAACACTTTTTTGTAACTTTTTTGTGGGAAAACATAAATATTTGTGCATAAGTTCATCGTTTCATCGAGATATATTCACAGAGATTTTAATCGCTCAAACATTGCCATGCTTTTAGTATATATATATGTAAATACATATAATATAATTATATGTTTCGTCTCTCTCTCCGTTTCTCTCTTTATATGTATATGGATATATACTGGCAGAGAGAGTGAGTAAACACAAGAAACATAAATTGAAATTGATTTGTTTTCTTTTTTAACCTTTCTTATTTGTTTTCTTATTTGTTTTCTTTAAGTTTTAACAGCTTTATGTATTTTTTGTCGCATTTCAAATATGCTGACGAAAATAGTAAAATATTTATTTTTAGAAATCAAAATTACTAATAGCATAATATCTATAGATAATTGCAATTTACGAAATTTTTTTATAATATAGGAACTTCTTACCACTATTAAATGTGATTTTTGAACATATTATTTAAAAAAGAAAAAAAAGAAAAAAAGAAAAATGAGAAAATTTATCCTTTTATGCTTAGACTTATCAAATTACCTTTCAACAAATCAGACAAAAATCTATTTTAAATGTAAATAAAATCTTTCACTTCTGTTATTGAGTAATATTTTTTAGTAAAACCATATTTAAATGCATCATAAAATACTTTTAAATGCTGATGTTAAACTTATAGAAAGAGAAAGAGAGCTAGAAATAAACAGAAATTAAAATTAATTTGTTTGCTGTTTATATGTTTAAGAATTTTTAAAGGTTTTTGTATTTTTTGTAGTATTTGTAATACTCTAATCTCTCTCTATCTCTCCCTCTCTATGTATACATATAAATACAGTAGATTCTTTCAAATCCGCAACGCTCTAAAATCCACACATAATTTACAGATGTAAATAATGAATCTTTCAGTTCAGATATAAGGATAAATTTGTCTTTTTAGCTCACAGGCTATCAAAGCCATGTGCCCGCCCGTTCTGTATGTATGTATGCACGTACGTAACGTGATAACTCATGATAAAGATAAAAATATCCGGTTTACTTGAATTTTTGGATATAGGCTTATTATGATAAGGCGCTTTCCTGATTAGTTTTGAGAGTTCATTCGATTAGTATAAGAAGGGGAACGAGGGCTAATGCCCCTCCTCTTAATTTATGCAAATGGATTTTTCATGCAGAATTATCAAATTTCGTTCAAATCTTAGATATAGAATCATTCTGATGAAGTGCATTCCTGATTTGTATTGGGTGTTCATTGGATAAGTGTTAAGAAGGGGAACAGGGGCTATTGCACTCCCCCCCCCTTAATTTATGTAAATGGGTTTTTCATGCAGAATCATCAGATTTCGTTCAAATCTTAGATATAAACCATTCTGATGTGGTGCTTCCGTGATTAGTATGGGTGCTCATTTGATAAGTTGAAAGAGAGGGAATGTGGGGGAGGGGGGGGGTAATTCCCCCCCTCTTAATTTAGGTTCATGGGTTTTTCACGCAAAATTTACTGATTTGCTTAAAATTTTGGATAATTCTTCATTCTGAAAAGGCGCTTCTGTGATTTGTTTTTGGAATTCATTGGATGTGTATAATGGGGGGATAGGGAGAACTAACATTCATAATTTAGGTAAATGGTTTTTCATGCAGAATTAACCGATTGTTTCAATTTTTGGATACAGATTCACTGTGGTAAGAAGCTTCCCTGATTAGTTGTGGTGTACTTTTGTTAAGTATAAAAGGGGATATAGGCGATTACCTTCCCCTTAAGTTATCTAGATTGAGTTTTATGCAGAGTTATCCGATTTGCTTAAAATTTTGGATGTAGGCTCTTTCTGATAAGTCGAATTTCTGAACTGTTATGGAGGTTTAATGATTAAGTATAAAGGAGGTAACGGGGGACAACGTTTCTTAAGTTACAGAAATGGGTTTTTATGCAAAGTTATTCGACTTGTTCCGAATTTTGGATATATGTTTATTATATGATGATGCCTATCCCTGATTAGCTATGGGGGTTCAATGATTAAGTATAATGAAAGGAAATGGGGGGGGGGGCTATTTCCTCCTTTAATTTGTTTTTCGAAGGCCATTATTATATAAGGCTGTGATATACAATTAATGTGCATAGCCAGTGAGCTCTATGGCATCAGTTTTACTGCGCAATATTCTTTTTATTTATTTTTATGTCGATGGAAGTTCTGATGTTAAAGAATAGGCCTATTGAAATAAATAAATAAACATGTATGGAAAGTTTTTATTGTTAAAATATTTTACAAAATTTTAGATAAAAATGGAAAGTACAAGTAATTCAAGTTTTCAAAAACTATGTTTACCGTTTGGCTTAAGAAACATGAAATCAAACGTGGCATTCAAACGATGATGTTCAATAGCTTTAAATAATGAATATATTTATTTTTAGAGCTTTTTTTTTTTCTATGCCGGAAAACACTTTTCGTTGTACTTCTTTCTACATAAACAACAAAAAGTTTTGAAAATTTTCTCTCTAAACTACAATATATGTGGGTCAGTAACGGCCTAATAACATCATGAATGCAGCTTGCGATTATGAGGAAAGACACGAAAAGCACGTAGTAACTTACTGTAATAATGCAAAATAAATTAGAACTATTTTAATTTTGAAGAGAGACGAAATGAATTCAATAGTATAAGTATATTTTACTGATACCTTTTATGACTCATTTTAAACATAAAAGCATGATACTTGCAGGCATGATTATAGAAGTGATTTATAATCGAGCGGTTTCTTTCTTTTCTTTTTCTTTTTCTTTTTTTTTTTTTTTTTTGATAAATGAATTTTAAGTATCAACTTTCATTCCAACCGAAAATATGATGATCTCAAGCAACAAATCTTATACCCCCTCCCAATTCCTACTATAGCATAAATCATTCTTTCATTCGAATTTTGTCTTAGGGTGGCAATTTTTTTTTTCTTTGCACCGTATAGCACTCAGACATTTGGCTTAAAACACCAATTTTGATAGCACTTTAGGGAAGTCCCCTGCCGAAAAGAAAGGGAAAAGAGTTCGATTATATACCGTAATTTCGGGTGTATAAGCCGCGGATCAAACAATTCTTTTTGGACCCAGAAATCTTATTTAGTGATTGAACAGAAATATTTACGGCGATTTAACTAGTAACATTTATTTTTAAAAAATTTCTGGGTCGAAAAAGAATTGTTTGATCCGCGGCTTATACACCCGAAATTACGGTAGTTCCCCTTGGTAATAACAACTGCTAATATGGTACGTTTGTGAAGAAAAATGAGCCAAAAAATATATCCGAAAGTACTCAGTTTGGATTTGATAACAGCCTTAATAATATTTATGTAATCGTCGTTTTTCGCAGAGTTGCTTGAAACTGCGTAGCACACTATTAACTGCCATTTGTTAAACAGACTTAAAATCTTATATTTAATTTTGATTTGGATACACTTTCAATTTATTTCGCTTTCATTCATTTTGTGTAACTTTTTATTAGTCTGTGGAATAACAAGAATAAATATATATATATTTTTCATTCTATACAACAAAGGCATGTATAAATGTTTATATATTATACAATTGTGCAGCTTTTTTGCCGCGATATACTATTTCTTTCAGGCAGCAATTAATGTGTGGTCGCTAAAAAATCCCTGTCGGCTTGGCCTATAGGCGGAAATAGATTTCGAAGTTAAATGCTCATTTCAACAACAAAAAGCAAAATTTTACTAAAATATTATTGGTGCCGTTTACAAGTTTGGAATTAAAATTAGGTATCCAAAACCGGGCACAATGTGCCGGAAAATGTTAATACGATTTTTCCTTCAACTCCTATTTTTGTTTAATTTGTTTTTGCTATAAGTATTGGTCCTATCAAAAACTTGTCAATATAACAGTTGTAAATATTATTGAGAAGATGTGTATTAAATTTAATCGGATTTGATATCTTAAGAAATGACGAAATTATGAATTTTTTTCTTTTTCTACCCCCTTCCCTTTTTGTTTTCGTTTTTATTTATTTATGAATTTATTTATTTATTTTGCAGTAAAACTTGTATCAAAATCTTGTAAAAACAGAAGTTTTAGATAATATTAAGAACATTTATAATAAATTTAATTGGATTTAATACCTTGAGAATTGGCGAAGTTATGGATTTTTTTCCCCAAAAACAGTATTTTTCCCCCTCCCCTTGAAGTCAATTTTAACTTTGTCAAAAATATGTGATGCATAAACTTTTGGGCCGATTTTTAGAAGTATTATAAACTTTAAACTGATTTGATATCTATTTTATTAAAGAAGTTATTGGGTTTTTTTCGGTTTTCAGAAAAGCCCTTTCTATTTCTACCTCCTTGGTACGATTTTGCCTATTAACGAACTTGACTGATATTTTATGCCCCTTGGTTTTATGTATCACTTTGGAAGAGATTTGAGCAGAATTATAGAAGTGATCGTGTCCATAAAAATGTGATATGTATATATGTAACTAGATAGACAGATAGATATAAACTTTTTTACTGATGGTAGTTTTGGGGTCTAGGGGTCATGATCGGTGTAGATCTGCAAAAACATTTGAGAAATTCCAACATAGGAACGAACGCAATACCGTAATTTCCTGCGTATAATCCGCGGATCAAACAATTCTTTTTCGACCCAGAAAAATTTAAAAATTAAATGTTACTTTTTACATCGCGGTAAATATTTGGCTTCTATTACAAAATGAAATTTCTGGGTCGAAAAAGAATTGTTTGATCCGCGGATTATGCGCAGGAAATTACGGTAGGTATTATTTCTTACGAAATCTACCTAAAATAGCGTTACGTTACATAAGGCTGTCATAAAATGAAGCAGCTATATCACTGTACGGTTAAATACTAATAAACACTACCTCTAAACATTTACTACCTTTAAACCTCTAAACATGTCACATTTTCAATTTTTGTATTGTTGTATAGAGAATAAAAGTACTTTTACCTGCAATTTCTTTGAAAATTATATCTCAGTTTCTCTTTTGAGATATTAATTTTTGTAGCTTTTAATTATATTTCTGTAAGGTTGGCAGCTGAAGTACTCCATTTCTGTAGAAAATAAAGGGAAAACAGTAAATTACTATATCTTTTGTTGTCATTTTCTCATAAGAATAGATAAGAAATTGTAATTAAAATACGCGCTATTTTGAAAAAAATATATGAATGAAAGATTTGTGATAAATCATGGAGCTTTATAATTATATTTAATTATAAGTATTCATATTAATGTTACAAACAAATGAAAGCATATGAATAAATAGATAGCTGTAGAATAAAAATGAGGGTTCTACTTCACCAGGAGGCTAGAGCAGGGAGCAAGGGGCGTGATCAAATAATTGATATGTGGTTGGAGTCCAATGATTGACAGGTGGGGGAGATAAGAAAGTGATTGACAGGCGAGATAAGAATATAGACAGAGTCGGCTTGCTCGAACAGGAGGGTTACCGTAATTTCCTGCGTATAATCCGCGGATCAAACAATTCTTTTTCGACCCAGAAAAATTTAAAAATTAAATGTTACTTTTTACATCGCGGTAAATATTTGGCTTCTATTACAAAATGAAATTTCTGGGTCGAAAAAGAATTGTTTGATCCGCGGATTATACGCAGGAAATTACGGTAATAAAGGAAATTTATGAAGAGAAGCGTTAATGAAATTAATGAATGAAGAAACTATTAGAGTAAAACAAAGGAAATTAATTGAGAAAAGTGTTAATGAAGATAATGAATGAAGAAACTATTAGAGTAGAAATAAGAACATTAATGAAGAAGAGTGTTAATGAAGATAATGAATGACTAGCCTGTTAGGATAGAACAAATGAAATTAATGAATGATTAGAAGACGAGGGTTTTAATGAAAAAAAGATCGTATGCAATACGTTAAAAAAACTTATCACGGAGCAGTGCGAAGGTACATCTTTTCTCTATCACGTGCACAAGACAAATGAGCGAATTGCTTTTCTTCGCTCGTTCTTTATATAAATCCATTTACATGTTAATTAATGAAGTTTATTAATGGATTAATTAACATGTTAATTAATACAACGAAACATTGTCAGTTTTTCATAAAACGATAAGCGCCTCATCATCAAAAGTTACATATGTAATTCAGCAAAGTGAATAATTTTCATCGAAGAAAGTTTTTAGAGTTTAAAATATCGCTTTTAGAGTCCATTCTGTATAAAAGTTAAGAGATGTTAGCACTGTGTTCTTACCGCAATACTATATATCAGTGTTGAAAATGTTGAAAGACCAATAAATTTAAAGAGAAACTGGTTTATGCAACAGAAAATTATTAACTTGTATTTAAATGATAAGTTATTCATGTAAAGTGATAATTTTTCCAAGACCACTGAAAAATGCTTGCATATATGTCAATTTTTTTCATAAATATCACGGCGTGAAAACTTTAAATTTTAATTTGATGCATTATGCTTAATTTTCAAATGTTCTGCTACTTACTCCAAGTAGGTCTTTTGTTCATAATTTTGCATTTAAAACACATTTTCTTCCCATTATAATGATGAACTTGTCATGCATAATATTTCAAACATGAGCAACTAGATAATAACTCGAGGATTCTTGGCTTTCTTCCTTTTAACGAATTCCTTTCTTTTTTTGGACGTCTTCGAAGATTTTATGTATGTTTTGATTATTAACCTGAAATAGGTTTGATAGATTTATTTCACGTTTTGAGAGGAACCAAGAGTAAGAACCTATAGTATATGCCTCCTATCATCCTCTTTACACGATACTTTAAAACTGTCTTGATTATTTTTTAATCATAAAGGCATCTTTATACACAAAAGCAAAGTTACATTTAAATGCATGAAATTCCCATGCATTGTTATTTAAGTTTCAAAGAGTTGTGCACAACTTTTATTTTCTTATCAATGTGAGACATCTTTAATCACAATCGATAGTTTGCTCATTAAAATAACTCTATGACTATCATATTCTAAAGTTGAATTTAAAAATCGGAGATTTATAAAACTTTATGCTACAGAAAAATGAGAAACATTATTTGATTTCCTGATACTTTAATAGATGTTATTTTTATGCATTTACGAATTAATTTAGTGAACGCGTCAATAAATAGATGTATTCTATTTGAGAACAATAACAAAATGTATATCATTTCCTTGTAAAATAGGTGTTTTCTGAAATGCTTCCAAAAGAGATAATTTATTTTTTGACCGCCTGAAAGGCTCAAAAGAGATCTATTCCCTATCCTGTGTTATCATTGAGCTTTTGTTCAGTTTCACTGGGTGTGGTCCATTTCATCACTACATCAGCTTAACTGATCCCAAATTCAGCTGTTCAGCGTTCGGGGTGGCGTGGGCCAGGCTCCAAGAGAGATGATTCATTAAATTCAGTTCGGATATCGGCCTTGTTGCAAGTGATCTACTTTTTATCACCGTCTGTTTATTCATAACATGCCTATTTTGTCTGCTCACGATCGACCTCAAAATAATATTGATTCGCCATAAATGCTTTTATTGAACACAATCTGTTGTTCATTGAACTTTTTCCTCAAAATCCGTATTTAAGATGGTATTCGTGTTTTCAAGAAATAAAACTATGAAACTTCAAAATGTATTTCTGAAATAATCTCAAAACCAGTGACGTAGCTAAGGGGGGGCAAGGGGGGCGTCCGCCCCGGGCGCTGAGGCCTAGAGGCGCCAAATTGAGAGAAATTGTTATATATCTATATTGGGGTGGGGGCGCAAAATTTCTTGCTGGCCCCGGGCGCCAAAAAACATAGCTACGCCACTGCTCAAAACTGTAAATAAATATTTCTTGTATGCAGTTAGGAAACACAACATTTAATTTTATTGGTGTATTATTCAAAAATCTATTTCATACGAGTTAGATATCAATAAAGAAAAAAAAGTGTTTTAAAATTGTTATGGTTAATGAAGTAAAATATACCCAGTGGGGAAAAAATATTTATCCTTAATATTGTGCATAAGATGTTTAAGTGATGGAGAATTTGTTTCTATTCTCTATATTTCGTAGATTATTCCTGTAAAATGATTTGTCTGGATTCGAAGTCCTTTCGTAGTTCGAAAAAAAAAAATACTATACGCAATTAGAAAACAGCGCATTTAATTTTAATTGATTTACCATTCAAAACTATACTTCACACACACTAGATATCAACAACGAAAAAAAGTATGTTTTAAAATTACTATCGTTAATGAAGTAAACAATATCCAGTGGGGAAAAAATATATTTATCCTTAATATTGTGCATAGGATGTTTAATTGATAAATAATTTGTTTTCTATTCCTTATACTTAATATATTATCCCAGTAAAACGTTTTATCTGGATTCGAAGACCTTTCGTAGTTAGAACAAATAATTTCGTCTATGCAATAATGTTACATTTAATTTAATTGGTACATCATTCAAAACTCTACTTCACACAAACTAGATATCAATAAACAGAAAAGAAATATGTTTTAAAATTATTATGGCTAATGCAGTAAAAACTGTCCAGTTTAGAATATTATTTATGTATTATTATTGCTCATAATATTTTTAATTGATACAGAATTTTTTTTCTTTCGGCTGAAAAAAATTGATTTTTTAAAAATATTTTTATGGCCTATATTTTATTTTATAGATTATTACTGTTAACTGATTTGTCTGAATTCGAAGTCCTTTCTTTTACAGTTTTCGCGCTACGCGCCTGTAAGTTTAAATCGTTTTAGAGATTATTTTACGCTAAATAACTTTTTCAAAATCGGGAGGCATCAAAGCCGGTCTTGACAATTATCTTGTTAATTAAATCTATCAAACTGAACTTGCTTTAAAAAAAAAGGAAAGTAAAAAAATAAAATAAAATAAAATAAAGGTAATATAATTTATTCGAGCTTTGGTCATTTTTAACCATTTATATACACATATATATATAGAAAAAATATATGTATTTTTTCAATGGCTGCCACTTTGTTGATTTTAAAATTTTTAATCTCAAAATTCTTGATGCGATCTGTTGGATCCCGTCCGATTGCAAGTGCACGGCACCCATGCTAGGATATCCATCCATGTAACTCGATATATATCATCATTTTCTTATTTTTAGAAAAATCTTTGGAAACGATATCTAGATGAAATTAGTTTGACCCACAGTGACTCAAAAATGACCCACTAATAAAATTTTCTCGAACATGTGGCTTAGCACAATGATCTGGTAATTCCACACTGTAGAATATAATGTTTAGTAAAAATCGTTAGATTCTTTTTTAGGTAAAATTTGCTTGACTCGCAGTGATCCAAAAAAGACAAACTAATTGAAATTTCTCGAGCATGTGGCTTAGATCAATAGTCTTCTCGTACTCGAAAGCGATTGGATACAAAATTTAGTGAAAACCAATTGAGCCATTTCTTAGATATAATTGATTTGACCCTTACCAATAACCCACTAATCGAGTTTTCTTGAATATGTGACTAGCCCAGTGGTCTTCTCGTACCCGAAATCAGTTGGATACAAAATTTAATTCAAATCGTTTATGCCGTTTTTTAGATATCATTAACTGACCTTGATTCATAATGACACAAAATGACTCACTAATCAAATCTTCTAGATTATGTTACCCTGCCCAATGGTCTTTTCGTACTCGAAAACGGGAGGTTTAAAATTTAGTCAAAATCGTTAGAGCTGTTTTTAAAATAAAATTTACATACACAGACAGACACACACCACAAGATTTCATCCTATTATAATATAAGATGGAATGCGCATGCGACATTTTAAAAAGTTCTTCATAATGCTTAAAATATTGAAGAAAGTTCCTTATCATTTTCCCAATTTTTTAAAAATTTCTTCTGTAATAAATAAGTCACATAGTGTGCCCTAAAATAGTATATAAAATGCAATAAAAAAATGAAAAAATCAGTTTGAAGGTCTCTTGTTTCCTTAAGTGTCCTAAAATTTAGCATACCTTATCTTCTTAATTCAGAGTATAAAAGCTGTTAAATGTAATAAGCAAAATCACGTTTATGTTTATTTAAAAGGGTGATAAGATAATGCGTTTCCAACTCGACTGTTAACTCTTACGGATTAAAATCAAATTTCTAGTTTTTAAGATGCGAAAAGTTTCTCTAAGTACATTTAAAGTTTCAATGAGTCAGTAATAATAAGCGAAATCAAACACTATTGACACAAAACAGATTCATTGCTTTTCTTTTCATAAAAGGCTTAACTATTCTGATATATAAAATAGGCTCCAAAATAATCCCTTCACGTACTGCGTAATTAGGTCTAGAGCACATTGGTCATGAATATTAACTCAGCAGAGTATTTTTACAATTGGATGCTTTCCAAACAATTAGTTTTTTTACTCATTTCCGCACCCAAACTATTATGTTCATATAGCTTTCCTTGTAAATTTTTGGCTAAGTTAGAATGTAGTATGATGCAACTTAACCACTGTGAAACGTGTGATAATTATTATTATAAAAATGTAGCTTTTAACGATACATAAAACCTTCACGAACATTTCTCCTGGAAATAAAGAGAACTGATTCAGAGGTGATATAACTCCAGGTTTGTATACATCGTTAGAATTCTAAAAAATCAAACAAATCTTAAAAGGGTTGTAGGGATAAATAGATCAGGGGCACTTCAAGGGCTGTCTGTAACAGATAAAAAAAATGACCAAACACAACCAGAATAATAATAATAATAATAATAATAATAATAATAATAATAATAATAATAATAATAATAATAATAATAATAATAATAATAAATGAAAAAACGTAAAAAACTGAGTTTTTTTTTAAATTTCGAAATGATTCTCACAATCACATTTTTTTTTATTGAAAAGTCGTGTCAAATATATGTTTCTAAGTGGCAAACAATTCTTTCAGAATTATAGATCATTATCCGATATATTTTTTTCAAAGACGATAGTCTCTCATTATAGAAATTATACAGAACATGTAACCTTAAACTGAATCCTTTATCTTGTGATTAGATCTCAGTATGAATATAATAAGAAAAGCAAGACTTATTTCCTCTGTATAATCAATGACTATTAAAACTAGACTGTTCTTTATCGGTGCATCAATCCTGTTCTTCAAAGCGAACCGAAATGAGTTCTCATAACTTATTGCTTCTTTTTTTTAATCGAACAATTGGATCAAGTTTCACAGAATTTGTTCTCAAGACTGTGAAAGTAGAACGGTTGAAAAGAAATCTTGATGTCCCTCTCTTTCTCTATTTTGCGCTTTATTTTGTTTTAATTTGATCCAAAATATCGTTTTCACTCATTAAAAATTGAAAAGAAAAAATGTAATATTACAGAGGCGTCTTACTTTTACAACTCTGACATATAAATGGAATATCACTATTGAATAGACTTTCTGTACGTGTATTATTATTATATATGATTGTTAAAAATGATAATTCTTCTTAGGTATATTAAATGTAACAAATTTTACTAAATATATAGTCATTATGTGGTTAAAAAAACACCTCTATGATGTACTTTATTATTCAAATATTATATATTATTAGTCGAAAAAAAAAACTGCGATGGCGCTACAAACGCTTCTTGTTGAAAAAAAAATCAAATTTATTTAAATAAATGTCAAAATACATTAAAATATGTTAAACAACCTATTCTTCTGATCCTGTGTCTAAAGAACCTTCAGACAAAAATCAATGACAGAACCAGTAATTAAAAATCCTGAAGTTATATCAAAACAATCAAACATAAGAAAAGAAAGATAATGTCACTGTCGTAGGTCAAAAATAAATGCTTATCTACTCAGTTTTTTTATTATAAAAAAATAATTCTCTTGTTTATTATTGTTATTATCATTATTGATGCAAATTTAAATCAACAAGTGAAACATTTTATTGCATTCTTTACCTTACGCACGATTTTTTTTAGCTCTTGTTCTCTTTTATTTGCATTTCTAAAGAAAACATATTTGAAAGCTATAAAACGAACATGAGTAAATCATCCCTTTTATGCCAGTTTATGTTATGGATTTTATTTGATAGAATTTTTGCATTTTGAAATTATTTATGAATACAATCTTTAACCACTTAAGGGACGGAGGGATATAATATATCCCACCTAAATCTAATTAAGATTTGCACCAAAAACTTATTATGTTTTACTTTTATTACTTTTGGGGGAAATGAAATAATTTTTTTTGTCATTTTGAAATAAATTTTTTACAAATTTTCGTTGAGAATTCAGCATTACACAAACACAATTGCTTTCCCCTCAAAGGGTTAAGTGAATTGTCTGTCTAGAGTGTCCTTTAACATTTTCCAGATGAGTTTCTCGTTTTTTGTACATAATGTGAAAGTTGCTAATACTGAACTTCATACGTATTGTATAAATTTTGTACTCGATGTAATTCACATCTGTATACAGGGAATCACAAAAAGATAGTCACAACTTTATGAAAAAGTATTAGCCGGATAATTGTAGAAAAAGAAACGATAGATGGGTTGACAGAATTATCTCTTTGCAAACTTTTTCTTTGTTTATCTACGAACGCATACATTGACTGAAAGAAATTGTCACAAATTGGTCATAAATAATGGTTTTAACTTGCCACGCTACGAGGAAAACGTTATTACAGAATTTCTTTTGAAAAAAAATGGAATACTAAGTTGTTATAATAAAACATTAACTATTAATTTTCTAATGTAGTTTTTTTTTTTTTTTTTTTTTTTTTTGCGCATAGATGAATGGGTGCCGAAAGCAAAGAGATGTGGGGGGCCACTCTTATTTTCCTAAATGCTTGAAAATATATGTATTTTTGTTTCTTTTGGCTGATTTTAATCATTTGGCACTTTTTATTGGAAATCATGGGGGACCCTAAAGATAGGGGCTCAAGGGAATTGACCTACTTGCCCTTGCATAAGTCGGGCCCTATATTTGATTGAGAATTGTTTTAAGAAAATGTTTTAATTGCAGGGAAACGTTTCGTGTTTTTTTTCCTATTGTGCAAATGTCTCATTTTATAACATTTATTTATGATTCTTACATTAAGATTTTAAGTACAATAAATTTTGCACATTTGTGGGTCATCACATTTATATTACATACATTTTAATACAATTTTGCATGATACTATACAGCAGGTTTTAGTAATTCACCTTCTACTTTATAGCTTAAAGACGTATATAACAAACGTATTTATTGTAGATATATATTATATAGCAATATATTATATAGTTCTTTTTAAATTAAGTAAGTATTTATTTTGGTCGTTTTTTTTACTAAGCCCTCTTACTCGCATCTTCGTGAACATTTTTTGAGAAAATAATTACAAACTGTAAAATCAAGCATAGATATGTTATACTAATATAAACAATAAGTAAAAGATTTATTTCTTTTCCATATCAATGAGATTGCCTTTACGACTTTTTTAAATAATTTATGAAATATTAAAATACAAAATCTATACGCTTATTAAAGTGATACTCATGAATGAAGTCACGATATTGGTAGTCATTGATTCTTCACTTTGAAAGAATTAGTAGACTATCGATAAAATATAATATACGCACAAATCTAGCTTTGACATTGACGATAAGCATATTGTCATGCCTTAATAATGTTAATTAAACTTTGTAAAACATGGATCAGTGGCTCTGTCCAATTACTTATGTTATGTCCACCCTACCTCTGTTCTGTCTTATCCATCTAGTATTTTTTAAAGATAAGAATAAATCATTTATCAGGCTATCGATTTATAATTATTTCATTTGATATACATTGTTTCATTATGAAAACATACAGATGTACTAGTACTTAAAATAATGGCGAATTTTTCAGCCATCTTTTGTATTCAATGATGATGATCATATATTCATTGTGTCATTATTTTAAAGTCTAACCTTACATATAAGCTTACCAATTAATTTAATAATAGATTTTATCAAGATCAACAATCAAATAAAACATCTTTCTTGATCCCGTAATGAAAAGGGATTAGGAATAATTAAAGATCATTATCATTTTCGACACTATGTGTACCTATTATTTCCATAACAATGGCAGATTATATAGTTTTGCCAACTTTAGATTTCTCTTTTGCGAGTCAAATATATATATATATATATATATATATATATATCTATATATGTCGCATTTTCATAAAACGACAGACTTCAAGGGGATGAGTTTTAATTACGATTTATTTAATACATAGCAAAATCTTTTCGCAAGTCTTTACATCATGAGTTCTGGAGACCAAGTGCGTAGATGTATAATGGAAATCTCTCATCTCCCGCGGGTTGCCAGTTAAAAAGGCCATGTGTTTTACTTAAATTAATACGATAAACTTAGGTTTCTTGTTGCCCTGTAAAACCCGTGATTATTAGTCATGGGGCCCGTATCCACATTGAGGGGCGATTTATTAAAAAAGTAATAAATAGGTCTGATTTTTTGTATTTTCTTACAATTTCCCCCCCTTCCAGACAAGTCTCCGGGAATGGGCCGGCTTCCATCCATGATACTCACCTGAAAAGGGTAAACAATTTTTACATTAAGTGAGCTAATGGGAGATGAGTTATTTCTTTCGTATACTTAACAAATAATAGAATAACAATAATAAAATATGTACAAATATCATATCTAAAAACAACACTATTATAAAATGTACCATTATACGCCATTGAACATGATAAAAACAATTGTATTAATAAATGCAAAACACTCAGTAAATATTATACATAGAATAAGATAATCAAAATAAGAAATATGTTGCAGATGGATTCTGAAAAGTCCAATGTTATTTACATTTTCAATTTTGTATGGAACTGTCCTGACGTAGTTCAGGAAATAGTACTTTTACACATAACACCATGTTCACAATACTGCAAAAATAATTTAAAATTCAAATATTCATAATAAATCAAAAAGGTAATTAAATTTCCAAGTATTCATAATAATGCAAAACGAGATCAGATATAATATAATATCAGTTCATATGATACCAACTATTTCAGTTTGTTGGTGTAAGTAGTTTAAATTGATTACTAGGAAAAAAGTATCTTAGTTTGGAAGCGTGTATTACTTCATAATCCTTTTTTGTAAGCCAGTTAGGCTTATTTATTTTGAAACTTACATTGGATAATTTTTCCATAATTTGATATGGACCAGAAAAAGGCGGACTTAACTTCCGAGTATTCGGATAGTGAAATTCTTCCACTATGACAAGGTCACCAGGTTTAAAAGGCGCTTCCACAAACTTTAAATCATACCTGACTTTATTTTTCAAGTGATGTTCACTTGTTCTTTGGAAAGCCTCTTTTCTGGCTTCCTCTACAGGGGGATAATAATTTTCATTGCCTAATACTGATGGATAAGGTAATTGGCCGAACATTAAGTATGCAGGAGGGTACTTGGTTACTGAATGAGGTGTGTTATTGTACTCATTAATTACTTCCTGCAGAATTTTGGGCCATGGGACGTTTGAAGGGGTAGAATTTACTTTAAGTCTTAGTCGGGTGCAAATTGACTGATTCACACGCTCATTTTTCCCATTACACTGTGGTCTATGAGAAGAAGTAAGTAATTTTTTTACATTCTGTTTATGTACCCATTTACGAAGTTTAGACGCTGTAAACGCAGGATTTCTATCCGTTAAAATTTTCTTGGGAAGTTGAATATTAAAAATCTGTTTAAGAATATTAATGTAGACTTCAGTTGTAACATTTTTAGACGCAAAACCCCAAACATAACGAGTAGCGTGATCAATAGCTATGTGCATATACCTTTTAGATGAATTATAATAGTTAAAACCTCCTACTGAATCTAATGAAATTATATCGAAGGGTAATTCTGCAGGTGGTAATGCCTCCAGAAGACCAAATTTTGGTTGGTGTGATTTTTTGTTCAGTTGGCAGACCTCACAATGCTTGACAAATTGTGTAATATCGTGGGTCATGCTGCTCCAATAGTATTGTGGGGAAATTAAATTTAACATTTTTTGGATTCCGGGATGGCCAAATTCTGAATGGGTATTTATTAGTAATTTCTCTCTCAAGGAGAATGGTACTACAATTTTTTGAAAACCCTTTTTGCGAATTATTACAATGTCATTAACTTTTTGAAATTTAGGCCCTGTTATATTATCTAATTGTTGGTGTTCTTTAATTTCATCTGACGTTAATAAATGAATATGGGGATTTACAGAAAAAGTGGGATTTCTTGAAAGCATGTCTGCTTCAAAATTGGTGCATCCTTTGTTATATTTTACAGTATAATCATACATACTTAATTTTAATGACCATCTGAATAACCTACCTGTTAAATGCTTCACCTTCTTAAGCCATACTAAGGAGGCATGGTCAGTATGTATTGTAAAAGGTTTTCCGTGAAGGTAATAATGGAATTTGTCAAGGGCATCGATTATTGCTAGACATTCCAGTTCTGTGATAGCGTAATTTTGCTCGTAGGGCCTTAATTGTCTCGAGTGGAACGCAATGGGATGCAAGTTCCCTTTTTCATCCATTTGTTTTAAGACAGCACCTACAGCTTCCTTTGAGGCATCAGTATAGACATGGCATGGAAGGTTAGGATTGAATAATTTTAAAATAGGCCTAGAAATTAATGCGTTTTTAAGCAATTCAAATGATTGTTGACAGGCATCTGACCATTCCCAAGGAGCATCTTTCTTTAACAATTTATTTAGAGGGGCTCTAATTTTAGCATACTTGTCTATGAATTTGTGGTATACGTTTACAGAACCAAGGAACCTTTGCAATTCTTTAACGTTTTTTGGAGGAATTAATTTTTTAATAGTTTCGGTGTTAGCATTGTCTGATTTTATTTGGCCATTACTAATTTCATAACCGAGGAAGTCAATTTGAGATTTAGCAAAGTTACATTTGGAAAATTTTAATTTTAGATTTTCTTGACGGCAAATGTTAAATATAGTTTTAAGGTGATCCATATGCTCGGCATAGGAATCGGAATAAATTATAAAATCATCAAAATAATTGGTAGCAAAATTAACTTTATGTTTATCTAGGATTCTTCGAAGAGCTCTTGCAAATTGAGCTGGGGCGTTTTTATAGCCAAAAGGAAGAACCAACCACTCATAAAGACCTTGATTGGTTGCAAAGGCCAACTTCTCTGTGTCTGAAGGATGAAGTGGGATATGCCAGTAGCCAGAGGCTAAATCTAGCGTGGAAAAATATTTGGCATTGACAAGTCTGTCCAAAAGCCAATCTATACGGGGCAATGGTTCCGAGTCAGTCTTACAAATGGCATTGATTTTTCTGTAATCAATACAGAGACGCGTTTTACCTTCTCCTTTTTTATATGCCAGAGTGACGGGAGAGGAATAAGGACTACAGGACTCTTTAATAAGTTTAGCTTCCAGTAATTCTTGTATTTGTTTTTGAATTTCTTCATTGTCCCTAGGAGATGCACGGTAAGGTCGAAGCGAGATAGGAAGTTCCGAGGTGAGAGTTACCCGCTGAGGTTCCCATCTGACTCTACCTACGTCATATCTATTGCGCGCAAAAATATCCTTGAAGTCGCTTAGAAGCCCTTCCAACAGAGATTTCTCTTCAGTAGTACAACGACTAAAACTTTTGTCATCATAATCCGAGAGAATTTGAGTATCAAGATAACATTGTCCTTGTTGCGACAAAATTTCTTGATTTGATTTGGAAGGAGAACGAAGCGGCTTCTTGCAATTCATATCACTCGTTAAAGTTAATGTATGATTGAATGAGTTTCCCTGAGAAATTTTATTGGAAATGTTTTGATCATACTTAAGAATGACTCCATCCTGAGTCAGAATATTCGAGTAAAAGTCCATCGATATATGGAATTTTTGTAATTCTGGAGTTCCCAGTATCGCATATGGCAAGAATGACCTAACTAGATATAAGGTGCTATTTTGCCTGATATTTCCTATTTTGAGGGGTACGTGAAGTTTTTCAGAAATCTGAACTTGTCCTTGGGTTTGATTAACATTAAGAGGATGACAGCTTTGAATAGACGTCATATCCAAAGCTGCAACTAAGTTTTCTGGAATAAGGGAAAGGGTACTTCCGCTATCCAATAAAAATGGTATTTGAACCTCATGACAAGTTTTTGGATACGTATGATTATCATAATTCCTATATGTGATGTACCCCGGGACTATAAACCGTCATAAAGCATTATGGGGTATTCCTTGATCAGGGGAATACCCATGGGCATTTTGTGATTGAAATTGATTGCTGTGGGTTGTCAAGTTGGGGTTCATTGTTGTCCCTGTATTGCCCTGAACATCATATTTATGGAGTAAAGTATGATGTCTTCGATAGCAATTTTTACAATTCATCTTGGAGGGACATTTATTTGAAAAGTGGCCACCACGCAAACAATTGATACATAGTTTGTTTAGTTGGACAGTTCTCCAACGGTTATCTAAGGGCATATTTGTTAATTTTCTGCAGGTATGGGTGGCATGCGATTCAAGACAAACACCGCATTTAGCATTTTCTTGATTTTTGGGGAATTTATATCTATCGGAAGAATCTCGGGAATAATTTGCATTTCTTACATCTGTTTTAGTTGGATTCTCCAACGCTAGCATACTTTTGGCATGAGTCTCTAAAAATTTTAAAAATTCCATGAGACTAGGCATATCATTATGAGTAAGAGAGAGCTCCCATCGTTCTTTTAGATTATCACTTAGTTTTTGAATTATAGTGTAAATTATCATGTTATCCACCAAAGCATTTTGAGTCAAATTCAAAGACTCTAGAATTCGAAGTGACTCATTACAAGTATCTATTATGTCAAAAATAGCTTTAGAGGAAGAGGGGCAATTTTTCATGTTTTTTAAATTGTATAACTTACTTATTTGTGCGATGGCTAAATCCCTAGTTTTATCATAGCGAGCGCAGAGAGTGTCCCATGCATTTTTATAATTGGCTTCCGAGAGAGGAAATCCAGAAATTAATTTATGAGCAGGACCCTTTACACTAGCCAGTAGATATTGCAATTTTGAGACGCCCCCCAACTCCAAATTTTGATCTATAGTTGTAAGAAAAATCTCTTTAAAAGAAAGCCATTGATCAGCTTCTCCGTGAAAAGGTTTTAATTCAAATTTTGGAAGATTAACAGTTTTTACACAAACATTACCTGTAGTTTTATTTAGACTTTCTGAACCACCCTCGTGAATGTTTAAACTATTAGTTAACTTATTACGTGATGTATTTATTGCTATGGTTAAATTATCCAATTTAAGTGCAATCTCATTATATTCATCAATTATAAGATCAGTTTCCGATGCATCGCTCTGAAGAATGGCATTTTCATGGAGTTTATTTAATTCGGTTTCAATATCCTGAACCTGTTTACCATATAAATCTAACTCTTCAAGAGTTACAGTTTCATTATCAATTTTGGGATTTATAATATTTTTTATGCGAGTGATTTTTCCCTTAAGAACAGTTTTTTGTTTTTTAATAGCTTCCATTTTAAAGTAATTTTATGACAACTTCCTAAAAATCTAAATATAAGCAAATTCTAAATGATCTTCAAAAAAATAATAATAATATCAACATAATACAAGCATCTGCATAGAATTGTGAAATGAAATAAATAAAAAGAATTAATTATATAAAAGAATTAGACGTAAATATGGATATCCATTTTTTCTTTCAATTTAAAATATAATTACACCTTAAAACCATGGTTTGTAGAAGTAATAAAAACAATAACACTAGAGATATATTACTTACCTTAATCAATTAGTTTTATAATCAAGGAATTAGGGGAAAAAAAACATGTGCACTAATATAAACAAATAAATAAATAAATAAATAAATAAAATAGTGTACACTTGTGAGCTCACATATTATAAATTAAACATTCCTTTAATCATAAATCACTGTACCACCCCTTGAGTATACTCATGTAATAGATGTCGAATAAATTCACGCAACACGAGTTTTTCTTTCAATAAATAACGAAGCGATTACAGGAACACTATTTGAAGATTATTGATGAATCACTAGAAAGCGAACAGAACTGTTGAAATCGAAAAGATTTACGCGTTTCATGATGACTCGATGACTGCATTCAAACACTTTATTGAAATAAAACACAAAGTACCCGACATTTTTGCTGATAACATTGCTCTCATTATCACCATAGAAGAATAAACGCATACGGCACCACACTTCGATGAAGCCAGATGAACACAAACAAAAATAAATCACAAATTCGGAGAGACCGGCCGAAGTAATTCATGGCACGACAGCAGGCAGGAGGGGGGACGAACGGCGATAGTTGAAGTCCCGCTCAAGAAGAAATCCAGTGTCCAGGATGCGGCAAAGCCCGGCCGAGTAGAAAATAGCATCTAAGTATTCCAATATGGCATACGTTTGCTGGATGATAACTCATGACGAGACATTAGCTCCTTTTCAGGGCCTCTTTCGATGTTTGGAGTCAGAATGACCACTGTCTTTGCTTTCCTTTGTGGGTCTGGTATTTTTAATGATGTTCATATTTCGTCGATTATTTTCCCGCACTAGGTATCATATTGCCGACTATGAAGAACTGTCGCATTTTCATAAAACGACAGACTTCAAGGGGATGAGTTTTAATTACGATTTATTTAATACATAGCAAAATCTTTTCGCAAGTCTTTACATCATGAGTTCTGGAGACCAAGTGCGTAGATGTATAATGGAAATCTCTCATCTCTCGCGGGTTGCCAGTTAAAAAGGCCATGTGTTTTACTTAAATTAATACGATAAACTTAGGTTTCTTGTTGCCCTGTAAAACCCGTGATTATTAGTCATGGGGCCCGTATCCACATTGAGGGGCGATTTATTAAAAAAGTAATAAATAGGTCTGATTTTTTGTATTTTCTTACATATATATATATATATATATATATATATATATTTTTTTTTTTTTTTTTTTTTTTTTTTTTTGCTAGAAATATACGAGAAAACAAATTATTGTTTTATTGATTGGCTTTTATTATTTTTTTAACTAAGTTATTTAAATAATTACAGCATTTTTAACCATATGGATTTCAGTGGATTTTTTTTTCTTGGGAAGAAATAGAGTTCAGCTGAGAAAAATATCATTGCGAAAGTATTTTTTTTAACAGTACAGAAATTACCTGTTGAATATTTATTTGCTTATAAAATGTAGATTGGGAGCCCTAATAAAATAACAATAAGAAAAATGTTTGAAATTCCATTTAAAAAATCCTTTCGCTTCCCACGTGTAAATATCCGTTGTTGAAATTAAAAAATACTTGAGAAGGGCTAGTTTAAAAATATAAAAGAACTTTATTATAAATGAGTGATGCGGTCAAAGATTTTAAAACATTGTTATTCATTTAAAATTGCTTCATAAGTAAATATATCCGTGATTTGTAATATGTAGAATTGCTTTTCTGAAGAATAAATAATGTATAAAAATCGACTTAAAGAAAAGAAAATTGCATTAAATGAAGTGCATGTGTATCTCTTTTCTTTAAACTATAACTTTTTTCATAGGTTTTTTTAACTATTGATTTTAATAACTAATAAATTATTAATATTGTTCTTTCACAAAACATAGTTCAATTTATGGAGTTACCGAAGTCGCACCTAATGGGAAAAAACTGATTTTTTATACAATGCCGGAGTCTTTGTTGACTTGTGTGGAACTCTAATACTGCAGCTTGTTATTGATTTTTAGTAATTTTTACAACCTCACATTATTTATGCATGGTGTTGCCAGATGTCCTGCGTAAATCAGCTTTCCAACACCATTCATTTCTTATAATTTATCTTGCCATTTGTAATCGCATTTAATTTTTCTATTAGAGAAGGCGAAGAAAATTGCTTTAAAATACTGTATCTAAAGCATTTAGAGCTCCAATTTATTCGGTACTGCTGGCAAGACTTATGTACTTCAATGTTCATGAAATGCATTTCTATGATATTTTCATATATCAATATAGAATTTAAAATATTTATACAAACTATAATCGAATAAATTGTTGATTTTTAAGACTTATCTTCGTGAATTTCAATTTTTCTAATCTCAATGAACTATAAAAAATAGGTATATCATAAGGATAAAATCCTATGAAATTAGCCTGAATCCTAAAAAATAGGTATATCATAAGCATAAATTCCTTTCTAGCTGCAAGGTTGACATTCGTCTATTTTTCATTCGTTTTCGTAGTGACTTTTAAAATAAGTAAGAAAAATTATGCGTTAAGCATAGATTATGAAGCACTTTCCAACACTTCATGAGATCTTTAACAAAACTTCGTTATTTAGGGAAATAAGGATATATAGCCAAATATATATTCCAATACTTTTGAACAGCCCTGATTAATAATTTTGTCTATCAGTTGAATCAGATCCATCATACTATATAATGGGAAAATTTAGGTTAGCAAGAAAATGCCTATTAGACTGAAATTTCTTTTTCAGCAATTTATACTAGTCGATGGAAACATACTTGAATACTTTTGTTCAGCCCTGTAGTTTACCTTTTATTTTTATTACACGTCAGTATTAAGTTAAAATTTATTTTAAATTAAAACACTCTTAAAACAACTAAAATTACATTCTCAGAAATTATCATTCATAGGCGTCCATATACCCAACTCTTTGCGTGGCCCTGTATATCATTTTATCTATATGATGCAAAAAATTCTTAGTAAATTGCATTCAATTCAGCGTAAATTGAATAAGTTATTTAAGTACAACCTTTAAGTAATTTACGTTGATATTCAGTAACGTCGGAGAGCGCTTTTGGGTAGCCCTGTATATCAACTATAGCATTTGTACATACCGTATAATGTGCATAGATTTAGTGAAACTTAAACGCTCATATCATAATGAAAATGCATTTCATCCATCAATCAGCCATCATTGGTTACATATACAGTGCTTCGGAAAGAATATACTATTTGAAATTTTTTGTGTGTCCTGTAAATGCTATGTGCTCCGTATAACGCAAGACAGTATTGTATAATTTATATCAAGCCTCAGTGATATCAATTTTATTATACATGAAACAGTTTAATATATTTGAAATATGTCGTTTATAACCCCCCCCCCTTACCATTATCGAATGTAATTATTTTGTGTGACCCTGTAAATGAATAACAGCTATATTTTCACCGCATACTTTAGAGAATGCATACTTTAGTGCACCTCGTAAATTCATATAAATTTTAATATGTTGACAGGGTGTAACACCTTTAAAATTCTTTTGAAACGATTTTTACCCATAGGCCGTAATGTAATGGAAATCTTTTGACTCTCCCTGTAAATAAACTGATCATGGTAGAAACTTCATTTTTGATAAGGCTCGTGCTAGGGTAAACGTTAATAATGTCTAAAAATTTTAGGGCAATCTGAGTGTATTTACGGAAGTTAGAGCGCGGCCAGACGGACAGACGGACCGAATGCATAAGCACTTTTCAACATTGTTGGAAAGTGCTAAAAATTATTCTTTATCACTTAAATTATAATTGCGTTATCCAATCGGAACATTTGGTCAATCGTACTTCAATAACAAATTCAAACTAAATTGAGAATTTTTTTTTTTTAACAATACATTTGAAAACTAAAATACTTTTCCACACATTTTATATAAGACGCATTTTACAAAGCAGTGATAAACGCAATTAATCATGGCGCGTTTCGTTTATTTTAAGAAGAATGAGTTATTTTGGCCTTGGCGATCTCATTTAAATTTTCCTCAGATATGCTTAAATTGCATTTCATTACACCACCCGCTATTTGGAGAAATATAATGATATTTTTTTCTGCTATTTAGTACCAAATTCAGACTGAGAAAAATGTTGCTATTGCCTACGGATTCCAATTAACTCGTATGACTCATTCATGTTGTTACGAAAAATTTCATTTCCTACTGAGAGAAAAAAATATATATATTTATAACCTTTGCAGAGTTTTAAAAAATATTGTTTAGAGTGAAATAAGTTTTTGCATCAGTTATAAGTGTTTATACATAACTGTTATATACCATTATATAGCGCTATATAGTTTGATGTAATTTTTGCATTTCTAAATCAATTATTTAAAAACTTTTATATATCCTTGCAACGGTAATTTAACCCGTTGGGAACGAGCGTTTCTTATGCATGCCGCATAAGTAGATCAAGAATTCTTGATTTTTCCTACCAGTTATTTTTTCTGTAAATTTTGTGAGTACATTTTGCTAATTAAGTTAGGTAAAATATTCTCTTCATAAAAACCCATTATAGAAGATTAAAAATTCTGTAGAAGACGCTCGTGGTGAAAGGATTAATAATCGAAGTAATCAGAATCAAAGAAGGTCTGGTCCATAAAATATTCAAAGTTCGTACGGGTGCTTACTTTTCAATATGCTACTATTACGGAAGATTAATTTTCATCTTTTTTAATATGCAAGATTCTCCGATTAAACAAGGAGAAATTTACTTTGCGGGAGCAGTAGTTATAAAACGTAAGTATCTCTGCGAAGCTTTGTATTACATAGAGATGTTTGTAAGTATAACATTAACGACCTAAATAACATTTCTTTGATATTAATAATAGAAATCAACTGTCATTTATTAGTCAAAGTAAGATTGTTTGTTGAGGAACCGAACTGTCTACAGAAACAGAATTCATCTCAAACTCCATTGATGAAAAATGGTATTTATCCATCATTGTTCTGAATGCTGTTGTCATAAAAGATGAAAAAAAAATAGAGATTACTCGAAGAAATTGAGGCTGCAGTATCATCACTTTAAAATTTTTAATTAAAATAAAAAGAAATTAAGAATTAATGTAGATCTAAAGCAAAATATATTCAAAATAATAATAATAATAATATTTTAAATAATTACAACAATCATTTGGAAAAGGATTTGTTTTCAAAAAATAAAATTTAAGACTTGTATATAAACTCTATATTAAAAAAAAAAAAAAAAATTCCTCACTTTTTGTGAACAATACACGTTTATTTTACAGTTAAAATAAAATAAAAATGAAAGATCTCGAAGAGATTATCATTTATGCAGTCATTTTCCTCCTAAAGGTTTTATTATTTCATAAAAACAAAATAAACTGGTGATATTGTTCCTTCCTTTCTGAATTCATTCAATTTCTTACACAGTTATATCTACTCTGTCTATATTATAGAGGACAACCATATCTGTGGGTGAAGCATTCGTCCTTCTACGAATGGCAACACTTTCAAATTTTAAATGAAATTACAGCCTTACAATTTTAGGTACTGCAAATTTTTAAACTTCTAAACATTGCACATCTTCAATTTTTTACACCGTCGTATAGGGGAAAATATGTACTTTTAAATACAATTTGTTTGAAAGCTGTATCTCAATTGTTTTCGAACTGTTAATTTTTTTGTAGTTTTTATATTTTTTTGCCATTGTGGCGGCAACAGATGTGTTCCAAAAATTCGGACATCACAAGGATTATATATGTCTCAGATATATCTATTCTCGATCGAGAACTACAATTATTTTCAAAATGGATAATAATTACTTACTATAATTACATAGTACAAAGAAACAGTACAATAAAATGACTTTAAAAATTTTATAGAGCAATTTTTGTATGTAAAAGGATGGAAATGAAATTACATAAGAATTTGTTGATGAATCCCGCAATTTTTTTTTCATTTTTTAACTATTACATTTTTTCAATACTTGGTAAGATTTTTTAGTTGTATATTACTAGCATGTTCATGAAAACTTCCCGCCATTAATTTTTTTTAATTTATACTTTTTTAGTTTTTTATACAGTTCCTCATAGTTTATATTTATAAAGTATTTCTCCATTTTTTATTAAGCTCAACTAAAAATTCCATTCTTATGCTACTGAAATTCCCCAAGTCATGATATTTTAAATTTTATGAAATGACGATGCTAAAATATCATATACCTGTTTTTAATGCCGGAAAGCTCCTAATTTTTTAAAAAATTGTAATTATCAAAGTCGGAGAATTTTTGTTTTAGAAGAATGCAATTTTTCTGTTGTACTTGTTGCAGAATGGAAAAATATTTTTTAACCCTTTTGTGTCTGGGGTATTATTCATAGTACATGTCTTTTAACTAAGTATTATTTTGTTTTAATAAATACTTTTTTTACTGTTTGCATGTAGTAATGTTAATATGTGTCTATGCATTTACTATATGATTTCATTAACGTTTAGACATTTAGTAATAGTAATAATAATAAATATTTGCTTAATTCGTTTTGTAACGTTTGCGATTCTTTTATTTTAAACAGATATTTCACGCTTTAAATTTAAAATAAAAGTTTCTTTCCTGAAAGAATCATGTGCAATAAAGCGCAATAAGTATTGAAAATTTTTTATATATTTTAAATCTAGCTGTGGTGTGATATTATCTTATCACCTCCGAAAACTCTTCCTTAGCCTATTGTCATATAAATATGAATTGAACAGTACACAAAATAACAACATTTGTTATGTTTCAGACAGTGAAATATTCGTTAAATTCTAATTAATCTGTTTGGATTGCTAATGTTAATGTTGTTAACGTAAAAGTACTTTTTTCTAAAAATTGGGAAAAAAATAAAAAACAAATCGGGCCCGAAAGGATTAAAACTATAACATATAAGATCCAGAAACTATATAAAATTTTAAAAATGTAGCTCTTTAAAAATTAATGGCAAGCATTCCATCAACGTAATCTCAATTTCATCAGAATTAAAATTTATATAAAGAACAAGTAAATGCACTAAAATTACCTTCAGGTGAAAATTTGTAATATAAATTTATTTAAAATATTTTAAAATATCTAAAACTTTTTCAACCATTGCATGACCATCATCAATAGAAATTCAAATATCTTCTTTATTTTGAAAATTTTCAGAATTTACCTTCCCTACCTATATTCAACAGGTAAAAAGTCAAACCACGTTTCATCTATTTCGAACATATACTATATAAGAACTTATCCTATAAATTCGTCTCTAACTCGTAATTTGATATCAGGAAAATAAATTAGATTTTGTATTTATATCCAGAACTTCAAGATGGAATTCGTGTTTCTAACATAAAGGTATAGCTTTTTAGTATACACACTATTTGGTAAAATATCCTACCAATCCTTTTCTTCTACATTTTAGAAATAAATTCATGTCCCGGCAGTATATATAAAACCTCTGCATTAAAAAACTGAGTTTTTCCCCCTTACTTGGTAGTTTTTTTCCCCAATTTTTTTTTATAAAAGGTTGGGAAAGTCACGCTCAGCCAGAATAAAGAATCTCTCTTGAATCAAGTATTTAAATTTAATCATTTATATGGAATAAAAATGTTTGACGATGTACGTTTCTTTTAAAGAAAGGTTATAAGAGATAAACTCTAAATGATATCTGAAGTCCTGAATTCAATTTGATACTTTACCGCTTTTTGTTTTATAATGCGATCGTTAAGATTAATTGGGTGAAATAGTTTTCCAATGTTCGTCCGCGATGGCTCAGTTGGAAGAGCATTGGCGGCTTCAGCCAATACATCACTGGTTCGAATCCTATTCCGGACTTTTTTCACCCATTTGGAAAATTTACATCTCTTTTGTTTTGTCCAACCGTTATGATTATTTTTATTTTCTTCTTTTGTTATCAGTATATGTTGCGTTTTTTAAAAATATACATATTTAGTTTGAAATAGTTATTTATTTCTAAAATAACGCGTGTACTTGCTATAGGTATTCATTTTTTATTATATTTCTCTAAAAGCAGATTAATAAGTATAATATAGTCATTATAAGAAAGTTAATACAATTCATTGAAATTTGTTAGGTTTATTTATTTTTTTTTTTTTAATAACTGTTATTCATATTTTAATGTATGCTGTACAAACCATCCGGGAACGTTCCTGGGAAGTAATGGGGAGTTAGTTGTCAAAATATTTTAAGAAAAATTTCTTAAATATATAAGAAGCTTCAAGGAAGATTAATTTTTATAGGTTAATTTCATGGTATATTGTAATATCAGTCACATAGCTGATAATTGCAATGCTTGGTAGCCACCGTTATTTTCGAAAAGTTTTCTTCGTCGTATTCAATTTAAGAGGTATCTCCGGTTTTAAAATAAAAAAGTCAAATTTTTCTGTTGTAAAAAACTGGTAGCCAAAGAGCGTAGCATGTGGCTAATACTACAAGTATTCATGGAGCTTGCCTATACGGTTTTTGTGATCTTTGTTTATGACAGTTTGAGAGAAAAAAAAAAAAAAAACAGAATTTATCTAGGAAAGTGGATTTGGACAACGAACTCCTCATTATAACAACAGTAACAACAGTGTTGGATATTTTTACTATCTAAGCTCAATGATATTTTAAATCAAATAATAATATTAAATTTTACATAAATATAAGTGATATAAAAAAGAATATATATCTATGAAAAAGAGTCTTCATTTTCTTCCTCATTATTAATAAAATCATGACTATAGTTTCATCAGAAATTATTTAGCAATTCACTTCCATAAGTGTAGCTAATTTAATGAATTATGTATAATTTTGCAATACACTAGGTACTTATATAGTGAATTTCCAAGGCAATTTTAAAAAGAAGAGTAGTCTTTGTTAATAATGTGCTATGTTGAAAGATCATGTGCTTAAAATTCCTCTGGGTTTTATTTATTTATTTATTTGTATTCAATTAAATTTACTTTAAACGTGTCAATAGATTTTACTTTCTAAAACTTTCTTTTTTTTTTTTTTTTTTTTTTTTTTTTGTTAAATGCGAAATTATTATGATAACTCAAAAAAAAAAAACTGTTTAATGAAATTATTTTTTTTCTTTCAATTTTCGAATGGAATCTTCCTATTTTGATAGTAATAATAATAATAAAGAAGATAAAGTCTTTCATTTCTTTTTTTCACAAGAATTTAATGATTTCCTCAAAATAACATTCCATACAGAATATCACTTCTTTTTTCTTTTCCTTCTTCTTTGTTAAGTAATCAATCTACATTAATAACACAAAGTATTTGTGTGAGAAAGAGAGTCTGTTTCTTGACGATGGCTAGAGAAATGGTTAGGTGGCTTGATGTCTACAAGTTTGGTTTCAAATGGATAAAGTCAGCTCCAAATGCATCCGTGGCTTAATTTTTTTTTTTTTTTTTTTTTTTTTTTTTTTTTTTTTATGAGGTTTTTTTTTTTTTTTTTTTTTTTGTTATTTTATGTTAAATGGAATGATTCTCGAATATCTCCGATCTTTCAAATTTACCAGCTATTTTAACCCACTCATAAAACCAACCCAAATGACCTTTTTGCCCGATATAATAAATTTTAACAGCTTTTTAATAAAGTTTATTTATAATTAGTTTCTAATTTTATGCAATTTTTTAGAGTTTACATTTTTACGAAAATGAGAAGTTTGTTTTAATCAACCAATTTTTATTTGATTTCTTGTCTATCCAATCTCATATTTTTTACCCATAAATGGTACAGAATTTCGGGAACAGATTAAAAAATGCATTCAAAATTTATAAAATAGTTTTTTTTAAATGAATTATTTCAGAAACTAAGATCATCTTTCTCTCTCCCTCTCTCTCTGAAACGCAGCGAAAATTGAGAAGAAAAAAACCCCACCGTTGGTTTCTTAAATAACACATTTTATCGCCAAAAACTGTTACTATGATCATATAGCAGGCCTCGCGGTCAGTAGTTTTTCTTCTTGTGGTACGTGAAAAGGGAAGAGTTGTGATGTTATGCCTATTAATGGTCTCAATGTGTAATTTTCCCTGTTCGGACCAACAGAATTCTCACTAGGAAATAAATTTCTAATTCGAGCCCGAGCAACAACGTGCGAGTCTGCCAGTCTTTAACCCCTTCGCGAGCGGAGACTTTTACGAAATTTTTAATATTTTGTCACCGGTTTTTAAAAACAGAAATTTGTGCCTTATTAAATAGACGAAATGCTCCGATTAAGTAAGGCAATTTTTACAGTATAATTTTACTGGTGGGGATAAACAAGGATTCTTAAGGCCCCTGTCCTCGCTCAAGGAAACGCTCGCGATCTAATGCTATTCCTATGGGGAAGCATTTTTCTAATAACTCTTTCGCATTTTGACATTTTTGAATAATTTTTTTTGCATTGGATAGCTGAGGAGCATGTCGACAGCCCACCTTTTTTACTTTTTTGATTTTGGTTGCAAATATTTTTTTAAAAACCACTTTCAATTTCGAAACCGGTTTTGAAAGTGAAACTAACTTTGTAAGAAATATCTGCAGTCAAAATCGAAAAAGTAAAAAAGGTGCGCAGTCGGCATGCCCCTCAGCTATCCAATGCAAAAAAAATTATTCAAAAATGTCAAAATGTGAAAGAGTTATTAGAAAAATGCTTCCCCATAGGAATAGCATTAGCTCGCGAGCGTTTCCACGAGCGAGGACAGGCGCCTTAAGCCTTTTTGCGGCCCGTATACGTGTCGCTCGTCCCCAAGGGATTAATAAAATAGAGGCCTTTCTGACCTTTTTTTAAGTATGACTTGAATTCATTTTCACTTTTGATGTTTTCATAGCGTGTATCTTTCATAAGCTTATAGCTGAGTCATACTTAAAGTATGATACATTTGGATACTTAAAAAGTGTAATATTTAAAAGCAGATGGAGATTCTTAATTTACCAAAAGAAAGAACAAATTTTGGGGCATTTAAATCTTTGTTAATAAGACGTTGTATCTATAGATTATTTGTTTAAAGTTGTTCTGTTAAACAACTGCATTAGTCATCTGTGTTCCTTCTTTTTAGTTAAACATACTTCAAATAAGACTATTGTTGTTGCTTTTTTTCATTTTCCTTGTGATTTTTAAATATCAAAGCGATGATAAGGAAGAAAAATTCTGAATGGAGTTTTTTGGTTTAAGCTTCCAACCGGAAAGAAACATATTTATTGTGAGAACAATAATAAAAAGATAAAACTATTTCATTTCTTCCTTCATCGAATTTAATTATTTCCGCAAAATAAAAGATTCCGAAAAGAATTGAACTTTTTCTTCTTTCTTTTTAACTATCTTTAATAAAATGCACAGCTTTCTGATCTCTTCTCAGATTCTAATGAATTTAAATTTTCTTATTAAATTTTGAATATCAAATCGTTATATCAGTCGAAAGTTTTATGATCAGACGATCAATATATTCGGCAAGGGTCAAGTTATAACCAACCTGAATTCGAATATTTTATTTGAAGTCAGCCCTAATCCCGAAATAAATTAAAATAAATTTATATTCGAATGCAATTACGGTAAAAATCTATATCTTAACATTAATGTTATCTTTTGTAGAAAAACGAACATAGACTAAAAGTCACCGGGCACTCGTTCATTTAAACGTTTAAATGAATATCTAGAAAAATAATGCATTCTTTTTGAACCTCGGGAGTCTAAAGAAGTGTTTAAACTAATGTTTTTCAGCGAAGGTTTGATTACTCTATTAATTAAACGACTAATAATAAATTCAATAAAAAAAATTCTTTTTCCTAAATCTGAATAAATTAAAATGATCGAATCGAATTAAAATCAAGAAATCTCATTAAAATGGTGCATTTAACCACAGGTGCAATCAGATTAAATGAACCTAGTAATATTTCTATATTTCATATATTTTTATTTCATACACATATTTAAAAAAAGGGTCGAAATAATCGATACCCATAGCATATAACTAGATAGATCTTGTTGAAAATGCGTGTCTATTTGTTAAGAATATCATAAATAATATGGGTCGCAGCGTCGCTAAAATATTCTACCAGTATTTTAAATCAAAAATCTTCTTCTCAGATTCCTTTAACATCTACAATGCAATTCTACAATAAATAATATCGTTTTAAAATTGCGGTAGGAACGTGCGAAAATTTTAGGGATACTGTGACCCCTGTACATATTAATAGAGAAAAAAAAGTTTTTTTAGAAAAACTCAAGAAATTTCTGCATGTTTTTTGTTTACATAGTATGCAGAATTTCCAACCAAATTTAAAGCTACTTTCAGTAAACATTACAGTAGAGAACACATACTACAAGTGGAATATAAATACATTGGATATACTTATAAAACCATATTTATTAAATATTTTTAAAATGCACATCCACTAAACATTAAACTTTTTTTCACAATTTAGCAGTAGAATACACGTCAACTTATAAAAAAAATAGAATATTGTGAAAATTCAGAATGGCATAGGTGACATAGGCAGCCGTATTTCATTTGCTTTCTGAAAGTAGTTGTGTAATAAGAGATTTTTCACAAAATCTCACTTTTCATTTTTCTATAAATGCTTTACTTTTCCTATGGGAAACTAACAGAACTTGCCCATTCAAATACGCTGGCCTCCAAAATTTAAGGTACAACCGTTTTTTTTTTCGTCTAATTTGCAAATGAATAAATATAGAAACAACAAATTTGGTGGAAATGTGCGCTAAACTGTTATTTATTAAGTTTATTAGAAATTTACTTAAGTTAAACGTATAAATGAAATTACATCAAAAAAGCACTCATGGTGGAAAATTCCATTCTTGGAGAAATCAGTACATCACAGTATTATGCAGTAAAATGTGACAGAAACATTGAAAAACTGGTTATAATATGGAATATGTCCACCCTGGAAATGAAAGTATTGGCGCATCGACTTTCCATATTCTCAATTAAATTGTCGGGACCGAAATAGGTAGCCCTGACCAGACATGGAATATGCCTTGTTCCAGCTCATTTAATGACCTTGGAGGAGGACTTAAAGCCGCAACCTGTCTTCCAAGATAGTCCCAAAGATTTTCAATCGGATTCAAGCCTGGAGACTCAGCTTCCCATTCAATTCTCTCCAAGCCGTGATCCTCAAGATAATCCTCAACCACAGCTCCGTGGGGTATCGCATTATCCATTAGAATGAAACCATTGTCAATTGCACCGGCATATGGCCGCACATATGAATCACGGATTTCATCCTGATATCTCGCACCAGTCAGAGTTCTTCCATGGAATACATGCAGGTCAGTGTGGCTTCCGAGTGAAATCTCTGCCCAAACCATGACTCCACCGTTTCTCTACCTGTGTTTTCGACAGTGTTTAATTAATGGTATCGAGTGCATTGTTCTCTCCAAATCAGAAAACCACCTGAATTGCTCTCCAGTGTGAATCTGGACTCGTCTGTGAAGAGTATGGAAGCCCAGAAATACAGAAATGCTGTCTGGTCCAGGAAACAACATATTCTCTTGCCCAATATAAGCGGGCTCTTCTTTGTAGTCTGTTGAGGGGGACACACACAACTGGTCGCCTTGCATACAGACCTTTATTGTGAAGACGTCTTCGCACCGTAGTAGCGGAGATTCTTCTTCCTGATGCTGTAAATTGGTCTGCAATGAATTGCAGCATAGTAGTGAGTCTTTTCCTTCGGGCCGAAAGACCAAGAAACCGGTCGTCTGCAGGTGTTGCAACACGTGGACGGCCTGGAATGTGTCTTCTGGACACATAATCTTCGGATTTTTACTATCCCCAGAGTCGTTGGACTACACTGCGAGGCACATTGAGCCGTCTAGCAGTATCGACCTGTGACAATCCCATTTCCATCCATCCTTCCGCCCGCCATTTTAATGAATCCAGCAAACGATTTCTAGACATTTCTAGACTTCTAGTTGTTGTGAACAAAGCTGACAACAATAGTTTAAATACAACAAAACTTACACGTGAAAATACAAAAGCTTCGTAATTGCATATTTTTCTCTCATTCACAAATACCTATTCTTTTTTATAAAATAAAAGTGGTGACTGTAATTTTTGTGTAAGTTTTTTTAAAGCTTATTGTTATCATTCATATAAACTAGGAAGTTTAACCTGACTGCCATTTTTTTTTTCTGGTGAGCTTCGAAAAACTTGTTACACCATAAATTTTGGAGACCAGTGTAATATTTATATATATGTGAATTGAAATATACGCCCGAAAATTAAATACTGACATTCGTTAAGTAATAAATTTGTTGTAATTTAGTTTTTAAATATAATTGTTTGCATAAAATCTTATCATTTGGCATCTTTTCGAAGGCCACTGAAATTTAGTTCACACTGTCGTCGATATATTTAAGCATTTTTATGATATCGCAAGCTATTTTTTTTTAAGTTGCTCTATACTAGTATTTGACTACTAACGATATTTTAGATACACATTTAGCAAAAGAAATTTAATCTTTCGCACATGTGCAGTTATCATAAATATATTCATATTTCGTTAAATGTTTAATCTATGAATAGTGTCATTGTAGTATGTTGTTTATATTGTACTCTGCCAAGTTTTCTGAAAGTGGTGTTAAACATGTTAAAAAACTCTGCATGCAATGAACAAAAAATTTGCGGATATTTCTTGAATTTTTAAACAAGCATAATTATATTTCCGTGAATATACGTGCTTTATTAACAAATAAACAGAAATGTTACACAAGATTCAGATAGTCATCGCTATATACAGGTGCAGATCATTTCGAGTATTTTATTTTAGAAGATGATCAAAAATGGTATTTTTATATTGGATTTGTTTTTGGTCTCCAAATAGCTACAGTGAGATAAAATATATTCTGTATAATCCCAAAGATCCAGAAGAATGCGTCAAGTATTTATCTGGATATTCGTCAAATCGTCAAAAATCGAAAGTATCCGACACTTTTTGGCTAAATAGTGTGTACCATGCTTATTCGCAAATATCATAATTAGAAAATATAGTCAATGCTTATCCTCTAATTATTATAACCAAATATGTCATCTTTTTATCTTATGGGTCTTTAGAAAAATCAGTTAACTTAAACTAGATTCGCAAAGAACTAAGAACCGAATACAAATCAAAACCTACCCGTACCCGAAACAATTAAAGCCGGTACGATCCTCAACGGAATAAAGAATCGCAACACAATTCGAAACATATCACTTGTGACATCAGTTTCACGTAAAATCTAGATACCCGACCTGATGCAGAACTCTGTGTTCTAAAAAAAATGTGTAAATTTATACATTAAAACAGGTATACTGATGAGACAAAAATGATTCGTCTATAAAAAGACGTGCAATTGCCAAATACACGTTCTGCTGTGCCAGTTTCAAATACACATTTTCCTGTAGAGCACATTCAGCGGCTTAAGTGTGTAAAATAATAAGATAACTCTGAAATACACAGTTAATGTATAAATTACGCATATACCTATAAAACATACAAAAAAGGTGGATTTCGTGTACATAGTATCTTGTAGTTTGAGATGTAAATTTTGAACTAAATATCCTTACGGTCCAAATAAAACAAACAAATTTGTATGAAGAACAAACATGTATTCTTAGAGTGTTTTTTTTTTCAGGATATTTGTTTTTAGATTAGAAAATAGTGTGGCCTTAATTATAGAAGAACGAATCGTCTGAATTTTATTTAGTGCAAGTCATTATCTGTTAAAGTTGTTTTGAAGCCTTAAAATGGTATAGTCATTATTTACGAATAGAATCTGTATAATCTGAATACGTACACTCTAAAATAAAATATTGAAAAATACGGAAATCGTGATGCTGAGCTGGTACTATTTCTGTATTTTGTTGGATTTTTTTTTACTTCTCAACTTTACAAATTTCAAAAGACACATCTATAAAAAAGACCACACAAGCCAAGCTTTCAATTTCATTATTTATTGTGTTCACATAAGTATTAAGTACACATATTTCTGTGTAATATTTTGTTCTGAGACATATTTCTGCATAATATTGCAGCTCATAGGCCTGTGCAATACTCTGTTCTTATGCAAATTACTGTTACTGTGTAAAATTCGTACGTATACTTCTGTGTAATATTCTGTTACGCATATATCTGTGAAATAATCTTACACATATTTTAGTGCAATATTCAAAATACATGCCAAATCACACACTCCCATTAAAACACAAATAAACACACATTAATACAGGTACATTTTAATGACAAGTGTGTAAATTTTATGGCGAAGATATATAATTTTATTAATTTACACATATATGTATGTAAAAGTGATTAATTTGAACATTTATTTTTTAAAGTGTAGTCGAAAGTAAAAGAAAATTATCCCTCATTGCTCTTACAATGTCATTCATCCAGGTTATTTTTAGGTCTTTCCCGGTTTTTTTTTTTTTTAATTTGTTTTATAATTAAATTTGTTGTTGATAATCTTTCAATACTCATTCTTTTAACATGACCATACAAGATTAATTGCTTTTTTTAAATATCATCTATTTCCCTTTATTTTCATCACTTCTTTCATTCTTTCATTTCTTATTCTTGATATTCTTAATATTCTGTATGACCTTCTTACGGGTATCCATTTGAACTTTTTCTGTTTCCATATATCTCCATATATAATTCTCCTCCTGCTCCATATATAAGAAATGATTATAAGCTTTTTATTTGAATTGTGAAACCGGAAAGGAACATCTTCCTGATAAAAGTAAATGCATATTTCTTTCTAGCTTCCAAAGAATTTAATGATTTCCTCTAAATAAAAAGTTCCGACGGGAATCGAATAGGATTTTTTTCTTTTTTCAGTTATACCACCTTTAATAAAATGCACGCCTTTCCGACCGTTTCTAGTATTCGAATGGAAATCGCTTTCACTTCCGCCTTGTACAACATATCGTGCACCTTTTGTGCACTTCTGGGTGAGTCATTTGGATACTTAAATGCGGTAGCCTCTTTTTTTAGACCGCAAAATAAATTTTTCCACTTTCATGATTTCAGATAAGATTGTCTACCATTTAAGTCAGCGGTGCTTAACGACAACAACAAAGAAAAGGGAATTTGATACGAGAGTGGGCATTACTGTTGATGTTTTCTGTTTGTTCTTCCACGCACAACTAGTTCCGTAAGCCAGGTTTCTCAAAAATTTGCATCGTTGACTGAGATAATGTTTTCAAGTTATATTCATAGAAATAACTGTTTTTAGAAAAGAAAATATAGTTCTATACACGTAAAAACTGTACGCATTTAGTCAGGAAATATAAAAGTATTTTTACAATTGTTGCAATTCAATGTATGTATCTGTATTTGTTAAATATGAAGCTTTAATCCTATTACTAAAAAAGTCCAAAAGATTATTTTTCTTGCTTCTTCAGTTTATTCTAAAAAATGCCTGTAGAATAATTTAGCATAAACATTGTACATGTTCAGAATATGATTTATTTCTCAATAAAATTTATTTTGGGAAAAGAACGTATGCTCATAAAAACTGTAAACATTCAGCTACGGAATATAAAAATACTTTTGAAACGAATGCAGTTTCTAATAATACAGGCATTAAAAGTGGGAGGATTGTACTTTGTGCTGATTTTTTAAGAAAGAAAAACAACGCTGAAAAGCGCAACTTTAGTTTTAACTCTCCCGGAGTAACTGGGCAATTCTGATTGGGCTATTAATGTGCGCGAGAGATCGACTCCGCTGTTGTTTCTCACTCTTGGATGGCTGTTTCCCCGTTGACAAACGAGCTATGAGGTGCACCTCTTTGGCTCTGTGTTCCACTCTTTTAATCCACATTTTTAATTTAATTTTTTTGTTTATTTTAATGTTTAGAACTGATGATAAAGCCATTGGAGCTTTCAAACAGTTGTATAAGGTTTATTCATACCTCTGTTGGTGATTTTAGCATTGTTTCTCTTTGTTAACCCCTTGATGGGCGGTGGTTTCATAGATATACCACTTAATTTTAATTCCCAAACGCCACATTCGCACCGGAATTTTGTTAAAAAAAATTACGGTTTATTGAATGCGTGGAGTATAGCGTTTTCTTATTTACAAATAAAGTTGTTCTTAAATTCCGGTGTCAGTCATTAATTTCAATACTTAAGCAATGAATTTACCCTGCCCCGCAAAGGGTTAAGGCTTATTATCAGTCAGACCGCAAATTCTACTCTCTAATGTTAAAACTATGGACTTTTAATAATGCATAACATGAACTTTAAAATGTTCAAGTTTACTTAAAAGGCGATTAAAATAATCAACCGTAGATGTTAATAATTAATTTTATTTAAAAACACATCAGTACTTTGAAATCTTTAATCAGGCTCTTCCTCAGAAAATATCTGCTTTTTATTAATACAAATATATGATTCCGTTTTGAAAATGACTCGTGGCATAATATGAACTTTAAAATGTTCAGGTTTACTTAAAAGTCTATTGAAATAATCAACTATAGATGTTAATAGTTAATTTTATTTAAAAACATCTTAGTATTTTCAAATCTTTAAATTTTTGAGTGGGGATTTATATTTTTCAGAACCGCCTTAAAAAAACAATGTAACAAAAGATTCGGGCAGATCCACGTGTCTTTGTAGTTGTAGGACTAGAACCGTGAAATTTGCCGATCGTGAATTTTTGTAAAGCGCAACCTCTTTCTACGGGGCTGAAGACACTTAACTACATTCATTTTTTAAAGAATATAAACAAAAGGCATTAATTAGTATTCGTATGCCTGGTAATCTACTTATTGCTGGAACAGATGTTTTGTCTGTTGAACCTTCAATAATTACTAGGAGGAAATGAAAGTAATTATTTGCAGGAAATAAATGACATGCATTTTGCACGCATCACAACTTTCTAAGGCAGGTGAAGGCTTACTTTTTGGATTTTGAATTCTGAAGATGTAACTTTAATGTTGCTACAGAATTAACTGTTGCATACATAAACAAATCTTTTTTTATGTCATTCGGGCATGAATTAAATAAGATGAAAAAAAATGTACGTTTTAATTTGCAAAATGTGACAAAATACAAAAACAAAATGTAAGTCTTAATGGGGACTGACTACTCTCCAATTTGCGAAAAGTGACAAAAATAGAAAAATAAATTGTAAGCATTAATGGGAACTCGCTTCCCTTCAATTTTCGAAAAGAGACGAAAATATTAATGTTTCATTTGTAAGATATTCCTTCATAATTGAAAAGTGGTTATTAAGTTTGTCTGTCTATCGTCAGTCCGTTCTATAACTCGAAGATATGTTTGTAATGCAACTAATATATGTTTTTGATTCTTACCATGGCTTGTCTGGCATTGTAAAGGAAGTGCTTAGCATTTAGGGTTTTCTGACAGAAGCACTCAAAAGCATTCGGTTACATTACAGCCTATGGAGGAAAATTGTCTGCCATGTATTTTATTAATGTTACTCTACTTCAAACCTATTAAAATTGATGTAGCATTGATGTTCAGTACAAGATGCTTATTATACAGTTATAATACAGTAATAGCAAAATTAAAATAGTGCTATTATTATACACTACATGGCCATTGATGACCGTCCACTTGCGATTTTAGATATTTTGTTAAATATCTAGAAAAATACATGAGGAATTATCCCGAAACTCTTAGTGTATAAATATAATAGTAAGAGTCATATACTTCTGTCAAGACTTTTTCCCGAAACTTCATAGGGGACCGTCAAAAAATTAAAAAAGAATGAATATCTTTTGGATAACCCTGTCAAAACTAATGTCGCAAAAGCACTCACACTGTATATTATGATTAAGTGGCTTATTGTAATAAACTGTGTTTATTTTTATGACGATAGCATGTATACTCGAAGAAAAATTAAGGTTTTTATAAGAACAGTCCTAAATTTTTCTAAGATTTTTCCTTATAATTTGCAGAGTTCTTAATATAAAATAATATTCTTTTCAGAAAATATGACAAACAATATTGCACATAATACCCTGTAATCAGAATTAAAAAATAATAAAAATTGTGTGCAAAATGAAAAGGTTTACTAAATAATTTTTCACGGCACATGCGTCAACGATATTAACATTTCATTTGCATATTATGTTAGCTAAATGTATAGAGCAACTTTTGTTAAAGTCTCAAAATCATAGCTTGAAAATTATGAAAATAATCGTCAATAAAATAAATTGAAGATCCGTTATTCCCAAAATGAAGCAAAAACAAGAGGGGTTGTATCTATATATTCATTCATTAGTGTCAATATAGAATACACAATATGGAACGTACTACGACATTTGGATAAAATCCCTCATTTTTTGCTTCATTTTTGGAACAACGGATTTTGTGCTTATTCTATAGACGATCACTTTCAGAATATTTAAGCTATGATTCTGAGACTTTCACAAAAGTTGCTCTATACATTTAGCTAACACAATATGCAAATGAAATTTTGATGTCTTTAACGCATGCGCAGTAAAAAATTATTTAGTAAACCTACTCATTTTTCATACAATTTTTATTATTTTTAAATTCTGATTACAGGGTATTGTGTGTAATATTATTTGTCATATTTTCAGAAAAGAAGGTTACTTTATATTAAGAACATTAAGGTCATTTTTATAAAAGATATTCTCTGCGAGTATACATGCTTTTCGCATAAAAATGAACTCAGTTTATTACAATAAGCCACGTAATCATAATTTACAGTTTGAGCGCTTTTGATGCATTAGTTTTGACAGGATTATCCAAAAGGTATTCATTCTTTTTTAATTTGTTGGCAGTTCCCTATGTAGTTTCGGGAAAAAATCTTCACGGAAATGCATGACTTCTACTGTTAAATTTATACACTAAGAGTTTCGGAATAATTCCTCATGTATTTTTCTAGATTTTTAACAAAATGTCTAAAATCGCAAGTAGACGGTCATCAAAGGCCATCTGTGGACGGCCATCAATGCTAGTGCATTACAATGCCAACCTTTAATTTTTCAACTATCGTTCCTAGACATATAGACAGTTCCAATTACAAAAACGTTTCAAATGAGGTAATATTCGTGTTGTGGTATTGTTCAAAGTAAAAAAAAAAGCAATTTTATAAAAATTACGAAATATGACTTTTTATACTGTCCCACAAGCCCAGTAGTTATCTTTAGTAAAAGTTTACACATATCATAACATATGTAAAACAAAAAGTTTAACTTCTGTACGACAAAAATTGACAGAGTTGTTAAATTTTAAATTTTGAGATTTTTGCACATGATTTTGACTTTTATTGAGGGATCAATTAGAAAGGGAATTAAAGAAATTGGAGATCGAAATCAGGGTTCAGTGTTCTTTCTACAGCGAAATCACCTTTAGTTGGTATCCCCAAAGAAGGTTATTTCATCTAAAAGTTTTAGTTGGCTTTTAGGGGTCGTATACAAAGCAAAGAATGAAATATCTAAATTAAACACATTTATTATCATATTAAAGAAAACGGTCTACTATAAAAGAATGAATGCATGAAATGCTGCAATATGCTGCGATACTTTTAGGGGTCGAACAACATTTAAAACTTAAAGTAGGTAGTACCAGCACCCGAAAATAAAACATACTCATTAAGAATTAGATAAAGGGCAGCGGAATGCTATTATTTGCTATTTATAAATAATGTATAATTATTTTGACTGTCGGCAAATTTGAAATTTTATACATCTTTCTAGAACTTCTAAATATGTTTATGAAAATAATTATGTATGTGTAAGTTTATTGCATTAGGAGCCTGAGAAAAGCAATCCACCTCAAATCCTTTAAATATTTACAGGCAAACTAGTGCAAAACTATTTGTTAGGATATTTTGCGCTTTTTATGAGACAAAAGAACTTTTTCAAAATAGATTTCAAAATCAATTTCTATATTTTGTCAAAATAGTTTAAACTCTTCCCCATAAAATTTCCCTCACTGGAAATATGCTACTGACCAAAAAAAAAATTCATTTATTGAGCGGACGAAATGCTGTCTTTTATCAAGAACAATATTTTGAAAATTGAAAAAAAGTACTAACTATTATATTTAAAATATTACAGGGGATAAATGTCTTTGTGTTGCACAGTACCTTATATTTATTGGGGTTTAAATTCTCCTTAGCAGGAAACTTTATTTTTAAACAAGTATTTTTACATAAATATACGTCGACATTGCGCAAGCACATGCCGCCAGTAATTCAATTTTCCTGATTTTTGCGATTAAAATGTGGATAACTTAGTTATCTTTAGGATGGCATTTGCCTTTGACGTGGTTTTCTTAAAATAGTCTTGTTCGATGAAATTGCATTTGTTTAAATCATCCCAAATTTTTAGCAGTTTAGCTAAAGGAAAGGAAGTATTGATCCTAATCCTGTAAACGTTTTTACTTCGTAGAGATGTGATTTTCTTTTTCTTTTATATCCACCGCACTTTGAACAAAGTTACTGATGAATAATAGAAAAAAGTATATAGTATATATTTACTTAATATATATATATATATATATACGCGTGTTTGTTACATTTGGCACTTCCCTTCCTTCCTAGAAGTTTTTTTGCAATTAATTTTTGATTTATATTTAATTTTTGTTTCATGTTATTTTATTTTTGAACACTCACTTTACGTCATAGTTGAAAAGTGTTATTACTTCGGTTTGTCAGTGTGCCGTCTGTCTCTGCTCTAACACTCGTAAATATTTTCAGATTGCCATGCAATTTTTATACGTTATTGAGGCTCGCAATAGAATGTTTCCTATTGAAAATGAAGTGCATAAGATTTATAGTTTGTTTACAGGGTCACAAAAATTACTATAGCAATATTATTGGGAAAAATATTTTACGGTATGAAATTGATTTAGATCATTATAGTTGACTAAGATAATCTTTATTAACAGTACAGTATAAGTATAATTTATAACTCCTTTACAGGGACGCTCAAAAGAATTCTATTACACTCATCTATAAGGAAAAATTCGTATGCAGTTCATTTTAACAATGTTGCGATACTTAAATAATGAGGAAATTAGAAAATATAACTGAGATGCGCTCAACATATTTTTATACAGATTATGGAGTGAATATTATTTATATTTCATTTAGAGTGACATACAAAAGAATTCGTTACAGGACTGCGTATGATCGATAATTACTGAAAGTGCTTTTACACCTATATTATACATTTTAAACTTAACTACCGTAATTTTAGGCCTATAATCCACGGATCAAACAATAATGTTTTGACCCAGAAATTTTATTTAAGTAATTGAAGTTAAATATTTACCCTGTTTATAATAAGTTACATTTTATGAAATAAGTTTTGTGGGTCCTAACGTATTTGCTTGATCCACAGATTATAGGCCGGTAATTTTAGTGTATTACAAACTGCGTATAATTTCCATAGATCATATACAGTGCTTCATGAAACAAATTGCATACGTTACCAGATATGTACAGTCATTGCAGAAAATGTCGATTTTTACTGTATTACATAATTTTTAAATTGTTTATCTAAATAGCTCATTTTTTTGTATGAAATGGAATTTCTTTAAAATATTCCGATAGTATTGAAAAGTGTTTCATGAAAAAAGTACTTGATGCATGATTTTGTGTTCTATTTTTTATTCAATTACATTCGAGAAACATGAAGCTTTTTATTTAAAATATGAAAAAGAAAAAGAAAAGAAAAAAGAAAAGAAAGAAAAAATATAGCTTAAAGCTGACTTTAGGACAAAACAACATAAATTATCTTCGATATCTTTAAAGTATTGACTTTGAAACCATAAACATTTTCCCATTTCTTTTTTTCGACAACTAAGAAAACAACTAGAATTATGAACAACTATCAAAATGTATTAAAACTTTTTTCATATGCAATATGTTTATTTCTGCTAAAAAAGTATCATTTTACGAAAATCTTACTTATTCAAAATTTAATGATTAAATTTCATGAGCAGACATTCGACACGAGAGATTGTTAACTGGTGTTTGGAAATTCATATTATTTGATATGCTATTGTATGAAGTAATGGCTGTTTATTCAACTGTAATGAAGGCGTATTGACTTCTGCCAGACTGTATGCGTTCAACGAAAAGCTATTTTTACTTACTATTTTTAATTTTGCTAAATTTTCCTTCTAAATGCTAGTCTTTTTTTAAATATAAATGCACGACGTATATTTTTGGAATTTCCTTTTTAAAAGTATAATATATTTTCACTGAATTCGTATAAATTTGATCCATTCCGAAATGAAAATGCGTCACATTTAAACTCAAAAGAAAAACAAACATATTTTATTATTAATCTAAATATTAACTCACTATTTTATTGAAAATTTTGTCTTTATTAAATCTATATAAATAAGTCTTAAGCGGTCATCTACATGTTAAAATGTAATTAAAATTTGCGAAAATCGACCAGAACCTTTTCCCGTATTACACAGCTTTCCGTATAAGCATTTACATATATACGGTATTCCTTCTGCCTGAATTTGCTACAGAAACTTTCACTTTAACAGGTTTTACTATAGTAAAAAATTTAAATTCTGTATTAACGACACACATTTGTGGAAGTTTATTTTATAAATAATTTAATATTGTTCTTAACTAGTTATCTTTTATTATTTATTACCTATACTCTGATGCGGCATACTAATCCTAGTTTTATTTAAAATATTCGTTGAGATAAATGCGATTTGGTGCATATAAAATGAAATTTAATTCGAGAAATTAATTATGGTATTCTCGAAGATTCTGTATTGTCCATTATATCTCTTAATCTAATCTTTCAAAAGCATTTATATGATTTGTTGCGAGCATAATGAATAATCAAAGTGCAACTCAAAAATAGATATTTCTGGCAAAAATTTATAAATGATGCAAAAATTATTTTGAAATCGCAACGTAAAGCAAATTGCTAATTGGCATTGTGTTTATGCATAATAAACAGGCCTCTCTCTATCGATTATTTTTTTTAATTAATTTGTCTTACACTATATCCAAACATTAATAATCTACATTGGAGAATTTTGAAAATCTACAAATATTATTGTTTTAAAAAAAATTGTAGACAAAATAATATAAAAGTCGCCAGTGATAGCCCTGATAATAAATTAAGTTTTTTAAATATTAGATTTAAAAAAACTGTCAAAATTCCTTTTTGGTATCGAAATTAGGTAAAGAAATTGCAAATATGTACCGTGGTATCCAATGTATATGCTAATTATTTCAATTAAGAAACTAATCTTATCTTCTTTCTCATTGTTTACTTGTAAGTTTTGATTTTACAATCCCAACTTTGTAAAGTGATATTCTTGAATTAACTGATAGTTGGTATGTAAATATTGTTTACGCCTAAAGTAAGCACACTCCAACATTTTAATTAAAACTGTTGATGTATCTTCAATATATATTGAACAAAAAACGAAAGCGCTATACAAATTATAATAGAACGTATCATAAAATTTATTGCTATAAATTAACTTTTCAGCGAGCTGTTTGTTGAGCTCAATCAGTCAACCGTATCAGATTGAAATCAGTTTTATCACCTTGTTATATTAAATGCTTCTAACTCTCCTCTTCAGAATCCAATTTATCCATTCTTTATTTTGTATAGAACATATAATTATAGTGTATGAGAATGCCAGACTGAAGTGTTATTCACACGCGTTAGTTATCTTAAGAGTGGACAATAGTTTGAAGGACTATTTATATTGGTATATTCTTGTTGCATGTCTGTCGTTATAATTGAAGTGTCCTAGTGACATAAAAAGGACTAAAGATAATTTATACGTTTTCGGATGATTTCTTTTCACATCGTTGCTTTCCGAAATGGGTGAAGGTCTTTATCCGACATATGCGGGCTGTTTATACCGTGTAGAACAATCAACCAACTTTATTGTAGGAGCAAAAAAAGGAAGCTGTTGAATATCTAAATTATCACACATATTTCGCTAAACAGTAGTTTCTGTCCGATGTTTTACGAGCGTGTGAAAATGTATATCCAAAAATATGACCCACTTTAGAGAATTTAGACTTAAAAAAAATTCCTTAAATATACAATACTATATAAATAAGCCATATACACAGTTAAAAATCTTGTCCTAGTTTGAACCAAATTTTGGTGCTCAATAGCTGCCACTGTAAGATAGTGAAACATTGAACCAATATTTGGAGCTCCTGTTGAAACATAGTTCCAATATTTGAAACGAGGCTGAAATAGAAAGCTCCAAATGTCGGTACGAGATTTCACCATCTTATGGTGGCAGCTATACTGAGCACTAAAATTTGGTTCAAACTAGAACAAAATTTTTAACAGTGTACATGCTATATTTATTACAATAGTCTTTCATCGGAGCAATTATGTGAAATTTTAACAAATATTAAACATAATCTTATGTATTTCTGTAAAAAAATGCAAGGTATATTTTTCTTGGACTCTTAGTTCCTTTTGGTATTTTAGTCTTGGCCCCTTAGTCCTACGCTTTGTCCAGCTATTTTCACCGCCTCAGACGTAAAGATAGAATTGGTATTATGCCTATCTGTATCATATGCTTTAGAAAGTTGCGTGTCCACATTTTTGTTAATCGGTTTGAAACATTGTCTTGACTCTGTCTGCTACTAATGGTAATAACTAAATTAAATAAGTGCAGGGCTCCTACTTAGTCCGTCTTTAACATCACTTTTATTTAAAGAAAAATCTTTATAAATTTCACAGAAACATACTGAAAAAGTCGTTTGTGTTGCAATTGTAGCAGAACCCTGCCACGAATGTCTTTCTAACAAATTATTGATTTCGAAAAAACGGACCAGTGTGAACTCTGTAACTCTATACAATCTATCTGTATAATAATGAGGAAAGAAGTCTTTGTGTGTGTGTTTTGAAAAAAAATTGTTGCACGAAGAGCCACAAGATTTGGCAGGGGTACAATCCTTTTACATTATGTTTCAATCTGCCCCACCAGTGGCCGAGAGGTTCTGACCTCTCAAATAGTAGACGGCAGGTGCTGGGTTCGAACCAAATCACGGCCGTCGGCCTAACTGTTCAGAGTTTTCGTGGTTTTAGTCGAACCTTGCGTAGATACGGGTTAGGTTCCCTTAGAAAGACCCTCACGAAGGGCACTCCTCCCAGGGCTTATATCCCTAGAGTAGATAATCGGCCGACATAAAATAAACCAAACCTGTTTCAATCTTTTATCCCGGTATGGTTAGTTTTGCCCTCTTTTCAATAAAAATTATTCGGAATTCGTACAGCGATTTTTGTGTTTTTCGAGAATGATATTTTTCCTTTTTTTTTTTTCGTGTTTTGTAGTCATTTTTTGGGCATTGATAAAAGAAATTTGGTTTCAAACTTTTACATGAATATAGAAATTTTTTCCACTATTTTTTAACAATTTTAAGAAGTTTTTTTTTTTTTTTTTTTTTTTTTTTTTTTTTTTTTTTTTTGCCTTTAACAACGATTTTTCTACATTAATATAAAGAATTCACTTTTTACTTTTTCTTTACGATTTTGACAATTTTTTGGATTTTATCAATTTTTTGCGAAACTTTTAGTTTTTTTCCACGATTTCGCTGTGAGTTTTTCACATTAGTAAAAGGAACCAGTTTTCATTATTCCAGCCTAAAATAATAAATTTTTATGTATTCAATAATGATTATCGCATTTTCGTGGAGCAATTTTTATTGTGATTTTTGGAAAAAAATTTCCGCATTTCGTGTTATTTTTTAATGTCTCGGGCAACACCGTGCGTCAGCCATTTAGAAGTATAGAGGCGTTGGCTTCGCTATTGTGGATTTCTTCCTTTTATTATTGTTTCAAATTTAAATTCATAGCTAAATTAGTTTAAAAACAGAGTCATTTTGATGAGTTAGCAGCATATAAAACACTCACATTCATCCAAAAAAGAAAAAAAAACAAAACACAGGAAAACATAATACCGTTTTATAAAAAAAAGTTATGCTTATTTTCAAGGTATTGCCTAATGTGATTTTTTTAAATTAGTTCAAAAACTTAAACAGAGGCTTAAACTTGTATGAAACATTTCTTGGAGAAATAAAAATTAAGTAATAGATGTTATTTGTTCAAATAAGAAGTTTTAGAAATTCGAGCAATCTTTCTTTACAGCTTTTGCTTTGAACTGCTTTTTTCCTTCTAAAGTCAGACCTAACTGAAACTGGCAAAATATAAAAGCATATAAGGACGTATTTATAAGACGCGATACAAATTAGGTACAGGCTTAAGTGTCTGAGATTTCCTGCAATTGTTATAAACGAGATTTTTAAAAGATGTCGTGTGTTCGCCTACACAATTTCTTAATGAGCCTTTTGAAATCCCGTAATGTATTTACCAGGAAAATGAGTAAAAAAATGACATGCAATTGAAGAAAGTAAATAATGAAAAGCAATAAAAATTTTAGAGATTTTTTTCCTCTTCACAAAACACGATAACTGAACATAGAGAGAGTAATCATCAATAAAACAAACATAACATTTATAAAATTTCTTTCAGCTATAACACTTAAAATATTAATAAAAATTTTACAGTTGCTTGTGATAGAGATTTTATACCACATAATTTGTAACACTGGCATATTATTTGTGCTAAAAATATATATTATAAACATTTCTGAGTTGCTGGAATAATTTGCAATCATAAATAATTGTAAAATCACTAGTTATTGACAACACATAACCAGTACCTCACACTTCAGCAAAAATCTAGCTCAAATGAGCATTTTCTTGCAAGCTTCTGTAAAATAATGTTATCTTATGCTAATTCAGACACTTATTTTTATTTTGCAGTCAATGTATGTACCACTACAAGAACATATTCAACGAGGAAGGAATGTTTAAGAATACACACACACACACACACACAAACATTTTGATTTATTTCTAATGCAGCTGTCGTAGACTTTTTTAAAAAGTTATATTTGTAGGAATTAGTTAAAAGATGACTATGATACTTCAGGGAATGACTGATAGTCCATAGTTACAGTTAGTTGTTCCAAGAAATTTATTTCTTTAGTCTCTGACAAAGGAGTCAGCAGTCTCTGAAAGAAGAGTCAGATATTCGTTTCATAAAGGAAAATAGAAATCTATTATTTGAACTGTTTAAAAAATACAATACTAAAATAAATTTATCTTATAGTAAACATTATTAAAAGTTAAATTGTTCTACTAGTATCTGCCACTAATTAATTGTTAGTTACAGTTCATGTTCCGTAAATCTCTCCAATAACTTAAAACATAAACAAAATACGCATGAATTTGTTGTATGATGTCATATGCAAATAAGAATTAGGCATTTTTTTATTAAAAAAATAAAACATAAATTTCTTGAAATAACTCTTTTTTTTTTATTTGCAAGTAAAGTGTTAGATACTAGTTTTCACACTAATTTGACCAGTTTTCACACTAGGCAGGCACTAATGTTAGTGGTTTCTCAAAAAGGTGTCAGTTACTGGAGTTATTGACCATATTTATGAAAAGATAATTTTTATTAATAGAATGCATAATTTTAAAAATTTTGTCAACAGTAATTTTTTTAACGTAACACTACTATTCTTTCAAATAGGTAGATAAGTAAAAATAGATTTTAAATTTTGTGATAGTGATTTGAATCAGAAAGAACCCTTTAGTTAACAATTACTTGGTGTTTCATCTTATCATGAAGTAAAAACAATAAGCTATTTTATTGGTAACTTATTGAAATAGGGGAGAGTGGGGATACTTGAGCATAGGGGATACTTGAGCCACCCCTATTATCTCTGCAGTTGGTAAATTTTTCTTTCTAAAACTGGCAACATGGTAACATATTTATAGTTCTGAACATATAAAAAAGAAATCACATACCTTGGTACCATTTTGAAAGTATGGTGATTAACCCTTTGAGCTCTGCTGGTAGAATTTTCTACCACATAATTTTAATTCTGAAATGTCACAACGACACCAGAAAATTCGCCCAAATTTATTTGAAAAAGGTTTAATGCATTTTTTCGCGTATATTGTAAATCGGTTTTTTTCTTTGTAAAATACTGGTGCGAATGTGACATCTGGCTCAAGTATCCCCTCCATGGGGATACTTGAGCCACGATGTAAAAGAAAAAGTAAAAATTTATTAGACATAGAAAAATAGTTCAAAATTAATTGAAAGTGGTTTTCAATTGAAGAAAAAATATCAAATTTTCATTTTCAATATTTTATTTTGTTCTAAAAAATTATAAAAAATTTAAAAAAATTAAAATTTAAAAAATGGCTCAAGTATCCCCATCTTCCCCTATATAAAAATAAGTCTAGATTAAATAACATGCATAATTTAAAAAAAAAAAAAAAAAAAAAAAAAAAAAAAAAAAAAAAAAAAAACGAAAATTTATTATTGCTGTTTCTAGCATGTCTACATGAAATATCAAAATAAATATGAAATATGAAATGAGTATGTAGAATTACCAATGATGAAGCTATTCTATGACAGTCATTACTTAAATTAATTATGACATAAAAAATTAAATGCAATTTTTATTTTCAAATAAAACGTCAATCCATTATTACTCAATCATCAGTTACATTTTCGTTAAATTTAAAACTTATACTTAACTTTTACTTCTTTAAACAGGATTTATACGTATCAGAGAATTTTCCAGGAGTAATATCAGTATATTTTTTTTATATAAAAATAAATCTAGGTAAACGTGTGAAATTTCTCCTTACTTAAATCAGGAGTTTTCTATAAGGAGATACTGATTCCGTAGAACTTACTGTTCGGAAAATTTCGGGGGGCGTACTCACCCTGTTTAAAATTGACAGAAAAAATGTTTACCAACGAAATAATTTAAAATCTCTATTGATCAGTAATTTAGTACAATTAATTTTAAACTACTATAGCATAAATTAAATATTAATATTTTTACAGTGTAATCATTATTAAAAATTTTAAAAATCTATATTCAGTTCGCATTTCAACGTTGATAAAAAATCCTAAATAAAACGTTTTCAATAAATATTGTAGGAAGACTTTTTTACTGTACAAAATATTTTTATATTGAACCGTTTGAGGGTCAAGAAATTGTGTCTCTATAATGTTGAATTCACGCCGGAATAATCGAAAAATGTTATTTTAAAATAAGGAAAAACAATTTTGCAACATTTTCCCTTCACAGATAAATATATAATTTAGTTAACATTTCTGGTGCTAATCTTGATTAAAATTCGGTAACCGCCCTTCAAGGGGTTAAATGAAATTTATTGTAATTTTATACGTAACCAGATTCACAATTCTTCTGAAAATTACTTTCTAGTGAAAATTACTTTTCAAATTTATTAAAAGTTAATATATGAAGATAATTTCGAACGATAAGAACCTGGGATTAATACTAGTTAAAAAATGCGTGTTGAGGGTGTACGTGTAAGGATAAACCTTTTTTTAATTCATATGACTCACATCACTATAAAAATCAAACCAATCCTGATTGCATTGCTATAAGATATAAGAAACAAAACACAGTTTCTATCCAATAATGCAAAATGCATGAAATACTTTAAAAGGTTGCTAGATACTATCTAAAAAGCATCTCATAATTGATACACAGTTCTCAAAATGATATTTTTTTTATAATGTATATGTGGTACAAAAATCTAGGTTCCAGTTTCTCACCACTAAATTTTAAAAGTTTTCTTCGCTGAAAATCTTATAGCATTCTAGCAAGAATTTTACATGAAATATTAAGCGAAAAATACGAAATAAATCTAGTGGTGAGAGACTGCCTGCTGGCGCCTTGATTTTTTGCACCTTTTTATATGAGGATGTAAGTTTAAAATATGGCCTTATTCACAATTTTAAAAAATCATGTTAAACATGCATCCAAAGATATACTACAATGTAAACAAAAAAAAAAAAAAAAAAGAGTTTTATTCTGCATTTTTAGCATTGTAAAAGGTTTTCAAAGAAAATAAAAAAGCACAATTGAAGGTTTTTCGTGAATTTCCACACACACACACATATATGTATATAATGATGTGTTTGTATGTTCGTAGTCTTAAAAATATATTTTTCAATTAGAGCTGTTTCGACATAATTTTATAAATACTGCTAATAAAGAAGATGCAAATTATTTTTATTCTTATAGGAAATCATTAACATAAATAAGTTATGCAAAATCTGCAATGAAAACTGAATTTTTTATTAATAAGAAAGTAAGAAAAATACATAATGTGCTTTGTGAGGGCGTGGGCTTTCAATATAGTCAAATTGGAGATTCTTCTGTGACATATTTTTATCCTTTAGAATCCAACATCCATCACCATGGAAACATACTTAATAAAATATTTAGACGATGCATTAATAAAAATGAATTACTTTAGTGATGCTTTTCAGATGAGCTAAGCTCTTCAGAATGTATAGATATGAACATTGCATTTTCATTATTTTTTATCTTATTTTTAACTAAGAGCCATAAGTACTTAAAATTTATATTGTATTACCACTTAACTGATCAATATTTTTGTAAAAATCTTTCAAATAATGCTTATTTTTTCGCATCTTTTATAGAATTTTTAGTTTTTTATTATCGGCTTTTTAAAACAGAAATTGTTGCCTACTTGGATCGGAAACTGCTCGGATTAAATAATGCAAAATTTATGATAAAAATTTACTGGTTAAAATAATAAACCATGATTGGAATATGGATACCCGTACATGGTACGGGCAAATCATGATTCACAAAAACATGTTGCTCGTATAACGTACTGGCAAATCAGGGAATCAGTTAAAATAGTTATCTCTGTCTACCTTCTTATTTGAAATTACTACCTCCAAAGTGTAATTAGTTTTTTAAGGGCTTTTTTATTTAACAAACAAGAATAGTTTAATTAAATCTTTAAGTAATAACTAAAACTATGTTATCTATTCCCAATGTATTAAAAAGTACCACCTATGTATTTGAGGTTATAGTTAAAATAGGGCTAAAATCCTCGAGATCCTCATTTTTTATAAATAATCAGATCGCAGTAAAAAAATTCTTATTTTTAAGGAATTTCCATACAGTGTGCATAAAAATTTGCTCATCTAAACATTTATCTGTTTTTTTTCTTTTTTTTGTGAAAAATCTGTTTTGTAATATAGAGTAGATGCGTTAGTAATAAATACACCTCAATGTTTTTGGTTTATAACAAAATGATCAAGGAATATTTAGCTTTTATTTTTTTTTTCATAACTTCTCCTAACATATTTTATAATTTAGCACTGTTGTTGACACTTTTAATCAAACCAATCAGGAAGCATAAAATAATGTTTCGAAATTCCACCCTTTTTTACGTAAAAGTCTTAATAAACATACTAAGAGCTGGCTTCAGTTAATAAATTTATATATTCATTATTTTCTTGCAAAATTTGGAACTTTTTGTTTTGGTAGTAGTAGAAACTCTGAGTTTTATATACTATAAGCCATTTATGAAATTTCATTTATTTTTAAGGTTTTAAGAGGGCTATCCATTACTGGGAAGATTAAATAGTCATTTTCCAATAATGGAAACCCCATGTAGACATAGCTAAAAATATAATTTTGGGTAATGTTTATAGAGCATAAAATATTATGATTTAATTGAAAATTTAAATAATCAAATTTAATTTTTAAATTACACGTACCAAAATGTAATAAAAGCAAGACTTTTATAAATAGCTGTTTTTGAGTTACTTTAATATGGTTAATAAAATTGCAATATTTTATTCTGTGTTTTTTTTTTTTTTTTTTTTTTTTTTTTTTTTTTTAGTTTCTTTTAACTGAATATAAACTTTGCCTGGCATATTTTACAATCTGGCAATCAAACCAGCCAGGAAACCGAAAATATTGTGTAAGGGCACAGTCAAAGAGGGTATCAAAATAGCCAATATCAGGCTACTTGCGAATGTGGACTTCATTTATTTTTAAGGTTTTAAGAGGAATATCTATTACTAGAATGCTTAAATAGTCATTTCCAACCATGAACACCCCATGTAGACATTGCTAAAACTACAATTTTGGTAATGTTTATAGGGTATAAAATATTTTGGCGTAATTGGAAATTTAAATAATCAAATTTATTTTTTAAATTACATTTACCAAAATGTAATAAAGCAAGACTTTTATAAATAGCTGCTTTTAAGTAATTTTAATTTTATTCATTTAATTTTTTTTAACCGGATATAAATTCTGCCTTGTATACTTTACAATCTGGCAATCAAACCAACTGAGAAAATGGAAATATTGTGTAAGGACGCAGTCAAAGAGGGGATCAAAACAGCCACCAACAAGGGCAAATATCAGGCTACTTGCGAATGTGGACTTCTTTCAACTTCCTCACGAATCACGTCAGATATTGATGGTAGTCCAGGATGTTTTCATCTGCCGCGCTATCCGTTCATCTGAATTTGCTTACAAGTAGCCTGATATTAATCCTTGCTGGTGGCTATTTTCCGTACTTTAGTTGGTACGATTGACGGAACCCTTTATAAGTTTTATCATCCAATTTCCAAGAAACAATGGTTATTCTTTCTTCTAAGGAGAACATTTCTTCAAACACCATAGAAAGAAATCATTAGATTAGTGTTTTCATAGGAATGCATCGTTATTTTTGAAACACCCTGTATTTATATATTAAGAAATCGGTTAGATATAATTTTTCAATGTAAAAAACGAGACTTAGAAAAAAATTTGGCCTTCATAATTGCCGTAAAAAAATACTGAAACAATTAATTGAAATGGAATTAAAAATTAAAATTTCTGTAAAAAAACTCCAGTTTAAAAAGTATAAGACTGGCAAGAAATTTTAAGGAGATTAAAAAGCTTCAGTATTAGTTATTGGTTTCATGAAATATTTTCAGATTAGTTAAAATATGTAATCTATGAGATACAACATTGACAGAGCATTGTATATCAGATAGAACATTGTATATTTAAAAAAAGAGTAAAATATACTATGAAAATTGCATTCTTAAAACTGCCATGCTTACTGCTTATGCTATGGTATTGGACTGTAGAATTTATCTTCGCGGAGGTCGAATATTAAACCTCAAAGGATCATTAAACACTGAAAAATATATAACATTATCAAAGAGCGTGCATACTCTATGTGATTTTCGAAATTTTCTGCATACTTAGAAAACTTCTATTACAAGACGGTATTGCTTTTGGCTACAGAGCTTCAGGGGTAAATAAATTTCAGAATAAACATCCTTGTAATTTCTTCTTTAAAATGGACTAGCAACTGTTCAGACTTAAATCTAATAGAAAGTGTGTAGGCTTAAAACGAAGAAAAAAAAATGTTCATTGTTTAAACCTCGAACTTCATAAGAGTTGGAAATCCTTATTGGCTGTGCGTGACCTAATGAAATAGTTGCAAATTTTCTAAAAGAGCTATATAATTGCATGCCAAACCATATAAATATTTTTAATAGCAAATCATTTACTCTTCATTATATTTCATGAAGAAATAAATTGTCATTAATATTTAATAGGAATATTTTATTTCATATTATTGAGAAATCTGCTGAAACTAAGCGAACAGGATTTGCAAAATTGTGACTGTTCATTTATTTTTTCGTGTTTTTTTTTTTAATTATTTATTGGGAATTCAATATAGAATTATTGGGATTCGTATAAGCCACATTCTAGAGATTAATTGACTATGAAATCGCCAAAGTTTTCGCTACTTACATCACCTTTTTTGTTTCTGATAATTTCAGTGCTTTGCGTAGTTTTATTACATGTTTATTAAATTTCTGTTCCATCTATCTTATTTTAATTTATTATTTATTTACTAATGAAGTTTTAATTTTGTTATGGCGTAAAAGCCGAAAGAAAAAACTGAATTATTTGTGGTGTTTTAAGTGCAATCAGGTTAATATTTTGTGATCGTTCTGTGTGCAATAGTGAAACATTAAAAATAAATTCGTGTTTGAAAATTATTTTTAAACCCATAAATAATCTGTAAATTGAAATACGTTTTTTCAAACAAATTGCGCTTTTTTTTCATCTCAATTCGTTGGTGTGAAAATCTAAATTGTGTGATGTTTAGCAGTTATTAAAAACGAAAAATGTTAGTCAAATGTTGCCAATTGGACGTCAAATTACTCACGAACAATTTTTTTTTTGGCTTTATAATATAGTTGTATATGTATAATCTAAAATTGTGAATAATCATGGTCATATACAGGGTGTTTCGCTACCAGACCGATAAACTTTGAGGGGTGATAGTAGACATAAAGACAAACATTATTAAATAGGAAACCATGGGGCGCAAACGTCTTCTGTAGGAGCTAGGGGCCATTAAAGTTTTAGGTCCAAAAATTCAAACGCTGATAAAAATTAGAAAAAAGGGTCGATTTGTTTGTGGTTTTCTCTAAAATCATTCTTTATATCACGATTTTTAATTTTTTTAATTTTAAAGGTTAAGTTCAAAAATTGTCAATAGAGGGCGCTTTAGATTTAGAGTAACAAATAAATAGTTTTTGCCGTTCTGTTTTGCATGGGGTTGAAATTATTCTAAAGTTTAGACTTTAACTTAAATTTTAAGCCCAAAATCGGAAACATGGGGATCGGTTAACTAGCGAAAAATTAACTGTGAACCGAGGGAGAGATTTTAAACGCTCATAAACATTGGACAAACTAATCGATTTTGTTGCGGTTTGCGTGTAGGCCATTCCCTTTGTAATTATTTTATTCAAAATGATGTACAGCTTTCATGTCCTCATTTTTTGATAGAGGGCGCTTCCGACACATGTCCGACATTTCAATGGTATTACTCCTGGGTGTTTTATTACCAGACCACCATACTTCCAGGAAGTGTAAAGGATGCAAAGACGACTTGGAACCACACAGGAATGTAACGTTGAAAATTGTTTTTTTTTTCATGTTACGTTTAAAAAAAAGCAGAGAAAAAACAACAGAAACAAGCAGAGAAACAGCAACATGTTAAAGTGACAGAACAAAGTTTATTTAAAGGTTTTACTGCAAAAAATGTTCGAAATTAAGACCAGAAAATGTCCGGCAAACTACTTGACAGCGATAGTAGATGGCGCTGCAATTTTCTTGCGGTAGATGGCGCTGAACGGAAATGTGCGTGAAAGTTTCTCTCTCGTTGCGCAGCTCCATGTGGTTCCAGCACGATCGGGCTCTTTTACATTTTAGCAACGATGTTCATCGATACCTCAACGTAACATACGGAAAGCGGTTGATAGGTCGTGGTGTCTCGGTTTATTGGCTTGCCAGATCACCGGACCTATCAAGTATGAGCTTCTTCTGCTGGGGTCACATGAAAAGTTGGGTGTATGAGAATCCCGTACCATCAATTAAAGACTTAGCAGTTCGCATTTCTGTAGCTTCCGGAAATCTATCAAAGATTCCAGGAATCTTTCAAAGCGTGAGGAATTACATGCGACGCCGCTATCAAGCATGTCGAATTACTTCTGGTCGTAATTTCGAACATCTTTTCTAATAAAACCTTTAAATAAGCTGTTTTATGTCATATTAACGTGTTGCTGTTTCTCTGCTTGTTTCTGTTGTTCTTTTCTCTGCTTCCTTTAACCATAACTCACAAAAAAGACATTTTCAACGTGACATTCCTATGTGATTCCGTGTCGCTTTCGCATCCCTAACACTTCCTGGAAGTATGGTAGTCTGGTAGTAAAACACCCAGAAGTGATGCCATTGAAATGTGGGAGATGTGTCGAAGCGCCCTCTATGAAAAAATGAGGACACCACAGTTGTACGTCATTTTGAATAAAATAATTACCAAGGGAATGACCTACACGCAAACCGCAACAAAATTAATTAGTTTGTCCAATGTTTATGAGCTTTTAAAATCTCTCCCTCGATTCACAGTTAAATTTTCGCTAGTTAACCGATCCCCATGTTTCCGAATTTGGGCTTAAAATTTAAGTTAAAATCTAAACTTTAGAATAATTTCAACCCCATTCTCAAAAGAACGACAAAAAGTATTTGTTCGTTACTCTAAAGTCTAAAGCGCCCTCTATCGACAATTTTCGAACTTACCCTTTAAAACTAAAAAAATTAAAAATCGTGATATAAAGAATGATTTTAGAGAAAACCGCAAACAAATCGACCCTTTTTTCTAATTTTTATCAGCGTTTGAATTTTTGGACCTTAAACTTTAATGGCCCCTAGCTCTTACAGAAGACGTTTGCGCCCCATGGTTTCCTATTTAATAATGTTTGTCTTTATCTCTACTATCATCTCTCAAAGTTTGTCGGTCTGGTAGCGAAACACCCTGTATATTGCGCAGCACTATTCCCCAAAAATGTTTCGTTATTGTACTTTATTTCGAGTTATTTTAAATATAAAAGCTTAAAATCCTTTTTTTTTTTTTTTTTTTTTTTTTTTTTTTTGTCTGTGCTGCTTTTCTTTCTTTCTTACCCCACTTCCCACATTGTTATTAATCATATTAATTTCAAATAAATGTATATCAAATAAATACATATATTTAATTAATAATTATGTATTTCTTTTAATCCACATAATTAATAATTCATGTACATTTAAGTATACATTAGTTGCTTAAAATTTTTTTGGACTTTTTCGTTATAATTTTCGGCCAAAAATAGGAAGATCACCGAAATACTGTTTCGGTTTCGGCTTTAAAAACCTGTTTCTGTCAATAATTAGGAAAAAGTTTTAAATAAAACGTTCTAAGTGGGTATAACTTCTTTCAGTATGTCATTCAACGTAGGCGTAAAAAATGCAACAAAAAGAATTTTTCATGAAACGAAATAATATAGTTGACGGAAGTCTCGATTCTATACTGCAGGATTGATTGACGTAAACATGTTCACTGAATCGTAATAATCTTTAACATTTGCCTTGAACTCAACATTACCACTTTCAAATCTTGTTATATTTGATCTGTAATCACTTTAAAGTAAGGCTAGATTGAAAACGAATTTCAGTAATCTTCCTGTTTTCGGCCGAAAGCGAAAACGAAAATGTCCAAAAAAATACATTTAAGTAATTAATACATACATAAATATACATAATTATTAATTAACTATCGTATAAATGTATGAGTGTTCCAAAATGGTTTCCGTGCCTCTGATGACTTTTTTATTTTCATATAAAATAAAACGTAATTCATCATACAGATTGAGTTTTCCAATTAAACGATTTTATCTAATCAAAAGATGTTTTAGGCATTCATACCTTGAATTATCATTTATAACGATTTTTGTGAGTGATCATCTGTTATATTAGAACTTTCTCAAAAAGTATTCGAAACACTTCTGTGTAGAAATGGGAAATAGAGTCAATTTTGATTAACAGGTTGCATTGTTACACACTTGCACAAGTAACAGGTTCCAACAAATTGTTATTTTTGCAACGTATAATTAATGGTATGCTGTTAACAGCTGTTTTAATTAGAACGCCTTTAAATATTTGAAAAATAAAATAATTTTGGGACGTAAGTATAAACGCTGTTTTTTTTTTTTTTTTTTTTTTTCGAGATGAATCGACACCATTAAAATCAATTTTTGGTTAAAAACTTAATTTTTATAAAACAAAACTTATCTAATTATGGTGCTTTTAATTTCATGCATTTGCGCTAAAAACATGTTTTCCGTTTATATTGACTAGAACTCCGAAGTATCAAAACTCAGTAAGTTTTAGCTGTAAAATAATAAATTTGTACTGATTTACTAGTTAGACATGGTAAAAAACTTTCTTTTCTAGTTAAAAAACATTTTCTGAATGAGACTTATAGGACCCAGATATTGTAAAATCTTTTTAATTTCTTAACTATTTAAGAATCACCTATTTTAAAATAAACTGGATTTTAAATGATGCATAACAAAATCTAAAGCATTTCTGTAACTAGAACTATAACACTAAAACTACGGTTTAAAAATTAGTTTTTAGTAAACGAAAAGAAGAGACGCCCTGTATAAAAATAAAAACAGTTTTAACATGATTTGTAAAAAAAATAAAAGTTTGTTCCCGACTTCATTGCTGCCACAAGTATCAGCGCATATGGATATCAAATACCACAAGATAAAATTTTTATAATTCAACTGTTTCAAGGCTTCATAACTGGAGACTTTTTTTTCCAATATAAAATTACGAAAGAATAAAAAAATAGAAACAATACCAACAAAGTTGTACTTATGTTACTGCTTTCTCTCATTTCTTCTTTTCCCATCTGTAAAAAAAAAAAAAAAAACTCGAAACTGGTAGACGAGGGGCGCTGGATTCGAGCCCAATCGCGCCTGTCGGCCTAGTTGTTCAGAGTTTTCCCTGGTTTTCTTCGAACCTTGGATTTCTTTGCGTAAATACGAATTAAGTTCCCTTAAAGCACCCCCTCGGAGGGCACACCATTTTTGGGCCTAAATCCCTCTATTGATAATTTGGCCGTCGTAAACACAACCAAATTCCTAAAACTTTTTTTCTTTTTCAAACCTTCTAAACAAAAATTTAGGTTTCTTCACGGCACCAAAAATTATTAATATCTTACGCACGTGACTTTTGTGTTGTATTGTGAAATTGGATTTTTTATTATAAATTTTTTAAATTTATATATATATATATATATATATTTCCTGCGTATTGTTGGTATAAAATACACATACACTGAAGAATTTAAATTGCTAGATCACATTTTATATTCCGATAAGAGGGAAAATGTAATTACTATGAAAAAAAATGATTGATTTAATGTATTTTTACATTTTAAAAGCTCTGTCTCTTTGGGTTTTTATTTTCAATTACATATATATCTCCCTATATATATTAAGTAATTTTTATAGAAGTCTTTTCTATTTCTTCATCATAAAAAATTAATTGTATTTTCCTGCAATTAACCTTAAATAAAACTGTTAAAATTTAAAATTTTTATTTATCTATACTTTAATTCGTAACCCTTTGTTTAAAAAAAGAAAAAAAAGGATTTGTATAAAATTATGTAAAATAAAAAATATTTATCCTCTCTAATGAGAAAATGTGAGTATTTTTGTACGATTATTTTCTTGAGTGGTCTTTAATTTAAATTTTTCTAATGTTACTCTTTCATTTTTTTTTTAGGAAACTGAACAGATACTAGATATGGATGCATTAGATGAGATAATGTGGGCAGAAGACGAAGAGTTTGAAAGAGCTGTCAAAGACTTGGATTTAAGGGTAAGTCTTTCAGCTATTGAGTACACAATTTTGATTATAACTGTTTACATAACACATAGATGGCAGCATAGCATTACATTAGTTCAACTCGTTGAATAGTTCTGTTCATGGTAGTACAATATCGTTCTGTTTGTTAGTCTATGAAAAGTTCAGCATTCAGAAGAATTTTGTTAAAACCAAGCTAAAAAGAAAAAAAAAAGCGTTATAACGTTGTTATACTGTCTAAATTGGCTTAATTTGTTTCTTTTTTTAATTTAAACCTAATGTTCAAGAAGCTTTAAATCAAGCTTTCTCTTGGTTCTCGTTTTCAAGATCGCATTAGCTGATCCGGTTGTAACATCCTATTTACTCCAAATTTGAAATGAAAAAAATTTCAAAATCAGAGGATGATTCAAATTTTTTTCATGGGCTAATTCACATCTAATTCACTTACCAAATTTTCTCACAAAATAAACATATGGACATTCATTACTGCATAAGAATTGTTTGTATTAATTAATAGATTTTAATAATGCAGTACTAGTTTGAATTTTTTTTTATCCGAAAAATTTTCTCCAAAAGAAAGTAATTAAAACAAAACAAAAAAGCAAACAAACAAACAAAAAGATTGTACGAGTTTTGAAAAAGTATAGAATATTCCTCTTTGTACTTAATATAACTGCTAGATGGCAGCACTGAAGTTTCATGAAACTTTCTTCAAATTCAAATACGCCATTTTTTGACGCATTTTAATTTTATTTTTTATTTTTAAACGCATGAAATGGGCAAATGCTGTTGCTCTGAAACAAGTAATCGAACTGTTTTCTTACATTTTTTGCTAATGATAGTAGATCCTTCAGAAAATGTTGTCATAATTGATGTTTTGATACGAAATTCCGGACGCAACTACATCCGAAAGAAAAAACTGACACCCTCAAAATATAAATCATTTATAAAAAAAAAAAAAAAAAAAAAAAAGAAAAAAGAAGAAAAAAGAAAATCGAATTTCAATCATTTAAATAATAAAGATGGCAAGTTTGACGTCAGAACGAGTGTGAAAAAGTTTCGTGTTGTGTTTGTGTCGGTCGGTGTTGTTTCTTATGGCCAATTATTTACTCCAGGAATGAAAGCACTGTTGCATTCAGACACTTTTCTCCCGGAGGGACGTCTGTGGCTCCTGGGGGGGGGGGGGCATTATGGAGTTCCGGGAGGAAAATTGCACTTTTCGACCATTGAAAGCGTAAAACCTCAAATTTTCCGGAGGGGACATTTCATTGTTCCGGGGAGGAATGTCCCCCCCCGGGGCCACCCCCTGGATTCAACACTGAATGAAAGGATGAAAGAAGGTGTTCTCTCAATAGTGCACTTTCTAAGGTAACATAACTTGTATTTATGAAAGATTATCCCAGGTTCAAACAAAACAATGGAAAACCCCAAACTATTACTCCGATGGATGTGATTTTGTTCGGCAGACAGCACCTCCCTCGTTGAGAAGTCTTAAATGTTATTGTGATTTTAATTCTGTAACATAAATGCAAATTTATGTCTGCCAATGATTTCGCCCATTTCTTCGAAATTAAAACGCTTCAACTAAATTTTATATTATCACAAAATTGTTAGAATTAGAAGCAAATACAATTCATGTCATTCTAAGCAGTTATCAATATAACTACTAGATGGCAGCACCAAAACTTCATTAAGACTTTTATTAAATTTAATTGGCTAGCTTGTGAAACCATTTTTAGTTCATTTTTTTTTTAAAAGAAAAGTATAAAATTGGCAGGCGCTCTTATGAAGAAATTTTCTCATCGAACTGCTTTTTACGTTTTTCGAAAAAGACGGATGATTTTTTCAGAAAGTATTATTAAAAGAAGCGTTTTGAATCGAAAATCTTGACACGACAGCGAATGAAAAGTAAAAAAAATGCCTCTTGATACAAAAATTGCCTATAATTCAAGATGTAAAAATGAAAAATTGCTCGATTAAAAATTGAATAACAGCCTACAAGTGTAAAAAAAAAAAAAAAATCGCATTTTTGAGAGGAGATTCTTCCCCCCCCCTCCCCAAAAAAGCATGATTATAAACGTGATTTGTAATCGAACGTTTTTTTTTTCAATAAATGAATTTTATCTTTTATAAACGATTGTTTTCTCACGGCAATAGCTTTATTTCCTTTACTGCGCTGTCGCACCCGAAAATTATGTTCAAAACGCCAATTTTGAGAGAAGAAGAAAAAATCAGAAGAAAAATCTGCAACCTTTACGGAAAAACGGTTTGGTTTGAAACACGGTTTGGTTGAAAACCACGTAAGCTCCAAATGGTTAGGCCGACAGCCGCGATTGAGTTCGAACCCAGCACCTGCTGTCTACCATTTGAGAGGTCAGAACCTCTCGGCCACTGGTGGGGTTTACGGAAAAACGGAAAACATAGTTTCGTAATAAAAGCAGTTGCCAAGTTGATGCTTTTGAGAACAAAAATGAATGTTTATTTTTGTCGTCCGATTATCTACACTAGGGATATAGGACCAGGAGGGAGTGCCCTTCGTGGGGGTCTTTCTAAGGGAACCTAACCCGTATTTACGCAAGGTTCGAAGAAAACCACGAAAGCTCCAAACGGTTAGGCCGACAGCCGCGATTGAGTTCGAACCCAGCACCTGCTGTCTACCATTTGAGAGGTCAGAACCTCTCGGCCACTGGTGGGGTTTACGGAAAAACGGAAAACATAGTTTCGTAATAAAAGCAGTTGTCAAGTTGATGCTTTTGAGAACAAAAATGAATCAGAAATTAGACAGTTTGGATTTGAAAACAACTTTAAGGTTGTTCTCAAAAACAAACTTGTTATTCTGTGAGATTGTTGATACGGGGATTTCATCATACATTTAGGGTGAAATTTTGTGATTGTGTGTGTGTGTGTGTGTGTGTTTTTTTTTTTTTTTTTTTTTTTTTTGGGGGGGGGGGGGAGTAAATTTTTACTGTGGTTAGGTATTAAATGGAATATAAAAATAATAAGAAGAACATTTTCTTATTCGAATGTTAAAAGAATCGTTTGTATCTGTATTAATTTGTGTTATTCTTTCATAAATGCATATAGTCGTTGCTTAGGGCTAAATAAGTTGCTTGGGGCTTTGTTAGACATCATTTGGATCTTTTTTATGGTAATAGGAGACTGGAAAAATATAAAGAAATCAATTTGTTGTTGATCCCCTAAGAGCCCTCGTGATTCAATCTTCTCTGAAATGTTTGAGTGCACACATGTTCTTTACAGCCCGAAAGTCCAAAATGTGATATTTAAAGTATCTATAAATAAATATAAATACCTTTGAATCAAAATTTCTCTTACAAGTTAATATAATAGTATTAACCAAAATTGTAATTTGACAAAATTTGTAAGATGAAAAGCATCCGGAGATTTTGAATCTTATAATGTATCATAATGTGTATCAAATACATTTTAAGATAATCGCAGATTATGTGCACATTTAAAATACTCCACGTATTTTATTTTATTTTATTTTTCAAATTTCTCAATATTTCCGTGGAAAAAATCTTGCTACGTACTACAGTACATCTGTACATCCGTTTTGAAATGTTGATTTATTAAGGCCCTCACATTCATCCAAAAATTAAATTCTTTGTTTCAGCAATACAGTCTGTTATCTGATATATTTTTAATAAAAACTCCTTTGGTGGCAGTTTCTTATTTAAATATATATATATATATATAGCATTATTATCTCGATCAAATTAAAAAGATGCCTTATTTCTTTAAATAAAGTCCTTTTAAGTAATAAAATAATTATTAAAAAAAATGGAAGAAAATATTTTGAAAATTGAAACACGTAAAGCACTTAATGTTTTTGTTTTGTTTTGTTTTTTAAACAATTTTACCAGGCATGCCAGATGAATTTTGTTTTGTTTTTTAAACAATTTTACCAGGCATGCTTGATGAGTTCGATCACATTTTTTCGAAGCCTGACCCCTATACCAAAAGTACCAAGAATTCTAAAATTTTTAATTTGTTTAAATATTAATTTTCTCATTTGGAAGTCGCTTCTTAAATAGAAATATGTATTAATCCTACATACTTCTTCATGAAAACATTTCGTGATTTTCATTCCCGTGAAAGTCTGTTTAAAACTAAAAATTTGTTATTTATATCCAACTACAGGCTGAAATTTGCAAAAGCCCCAATTCTTATTAGGTTGAAGTAATATTGTGCAAATACGACAAAAATACATATTATATTCCCCAGTAATTTTCGAAAAGAACTTCAAACAGAAATCGTCCGTTTTTATCAATTTGTAAATAAATAAAATTTTCAATTTTTGCCCAAGCTAATCTCTTCTCAAAGGTGGTCAAATATTTCAAGAAAAATTTATATATGAGGGCTCCAGAAGCCAAGGGTTATAAGTGACAAAACTGAAAAAAATGAAGTTAGTGCACAGACGACCTGGAAATATACTTTTTTTTTTTTTTTGGGGGGGGGGGGGTAGAGTAATATAAGTAATTTTCTTATGTGCTGTTTTATAAAGATAAAGCACTTTTTCCGAAAAATAATCAATATTGATTAATTATAAATTAAAAAAAAAATACTTAACCTTTTTAACAATTATTGAAATAATAGTTCAAAGACCATAATGAAACAAGTGGCAGTTTCCTATGAATAATAATTCACTCAATTATTATACATGTTAAAATTTTACGTCAATTATCTTTAACCCTTTATCTACCGACAGTACTTATAAGTACCATAAAAAATACTTATTATAAAATTATTTTAATATGTCAATTAGTTGTAATACTGTTTAGAATGAGTTACGGATACATTACTTTATTTTGTATTTTTAAAGGGATTTTGTTTTTCTTTGTATCTTTTTAGCTTTCTTGGCACTGAGGGAGAGGGATGGGGATTTTTCAATTCGGAAATATTTCTACGTATATTTATATTATAAAAACATCATATTTGTTCATTTTATATTTCTACAAAATACTAAAAAAGCAATTTAAAATAAAACATTTGAGTGGGATTATAAATATTGCACGAAATAACTGTAAGTTCAAATTTAATTAATCCTTCTTCAATCCTTCAAAAATTTATTAAATGATTAAGGTAAATCTTTTAATTTAGTTTAAATAATTTACGTAAAGTGCTTTAGAATGTAAAATTTTTATGAATTCATAATGCAGTAAATAAAGGGTTAAACTCAATTTACTCCAAAACGAATTTTCGTCACTTGTACCCCTTGGCTTCTGCGGTTGTCATGTATATTTTAAATCTCCGATATTGTTATACAAATTACACTTCTAAATTCAGTAATACTCATAAAATTTAAATGTGTAATTAAAAAATATATATTATTGTTGTTAGTAAAATGGTGGTAAAATGAGACTTATAAGTGGTTAAAAACTAATTAATTAATAGGTTTTGAAAGTTTTAAATTTTCAGTAAATTGATATTTTAAAAATTATTTATCGAATTCACGGTACAATGAATTTAAAACAAAGGAATTTTTTATTGTAATAACATAAATAATGAAAAAATATCAGCATTGGCCTTCACTTACCCAATTTCATCCATATTTTAATTAATCCGAGAAACTCAAAACTTATTTTGAAAAATCAGCAAAATGTTTAAATAAGAAAAAATAAATAAATTGAACGTATCGTGACTCGTTCAAGAATACTTCAGTTCTTTTTGTGGTGATATTAAATTTTATGCATCTTAAAAATGTAAAAGTAAAAAGAAAAAAAAGCGTATTTTAAAACAGTAATTTTAATTCCATAAAGCATCACGAATTAATTACATTTAACCAGAATTTTAATTTAAACAAAAACGTTCATTTCATATAAGCGCATTTTTGAACTTGATAAAATGACCACTCTAAGTTAATCTTTCTTATTTCTATAATCCTTGTGTAACATTTTATAAAGAATAAAAGGATACTGTAAAATATATTAGGTTTATGATAGATTCGTTTAACTAATGCTACTTTATATTTGAAATGCATAGAATACAATTTTTGTTCGGAAAGCATATCTTTTCCTCCATAGTTTTGTATTAATTAATGTAATTGCATTCATAAAATTATCAATTCGTTGTCAACTCAGTCTGAAACATCTTCTTTCGGGTAGAGTTTGCACTAATATTTTTCATTGTGGATCAGGTTCGGGGAAGGTTGAATCTAATTGTTTGGGGTTTTTTGTGCAAATTACACGTTGAAATTTGGACAGATTTCATGTTGAATTTTGTGCAGATTTCTTGTTGAAATTTGACACATTGCTGGTTAAATTCAGTAACTCATTATATCAAAAACAGGTCCTTAATATTTTTTCAGATGAAAAATTATATATTGAATTATATATACGTTCATTTTCCTACATTAAAGATGAAATTGATATCAGAGATTATAATTAGAGATTAATTTTTCATAATTACATTAAAAATATGGGTTTTATTATTATTATTATTATTTGTTACTATTATCTGTTCATTTCTGATCGATTTTAGGTCGGCTGGTATAACTTGACCTTTTCAGGGTTATTAGTATTAATAAAAATATAGGATTTCCGTAAAACACGAAAATAAGAAACAATCCTTTGAAATACATATTTTTAAAATATGTATTTAGTTTAAATTTTTGTTATGTGTTTATGAAACTTTCAATGTTCTTCTTTTATTTTTATTTAAATTATTTTATTTCCGAGTGTATATTTTGTTTGTACAAATGATTGTAATATTCCCTCTTTGTGAATAATGGATGCAATTTTCGTTAATACATCCGTTTTGAAAACTTCTGAGTCAATGCTCAGCCTAAAGAACGTGTTATCAGTTTGTGTCGTAGTATTTGTAAATTCTGTTCAAAAGGAAGTCATTGTCTTTGCAGCTAATTTGAAATTTAAATAACATGTGTATCCTTGGAAATGCATCAGAAAAAAGTTTTATTCAAACGTAATGCCTCTTTTAGGCAGTAAGAAATTTTGTTTATTTTGTACTACTCACCTCAAATATCCTTCAATCACAGAAAGCTTTTCTTTCCTTTAGGCTCCGACAAAGGGATGACGCAGAAAGTTATTTTAAATATGCATATTTTATCATGTAACGAAAAATATTCATTACCGGGATTACAAAAACGTTAACAATTATATGTAGTTAAATTTTGTTACACAAGATTGCAACGAACCATAACCTTTGTTACGTTCTAAAAAGATTTTCGTCTTAACCCTTTAACGTTCATTGGTTTCTCTACGAAACCACAAGATTTTAATTCCGATATGCAACAACTGCACTGGAATTTTAATTTAAAAAAAAATCCATTTTATTGTATGTGTGAAAAATCACGTTTTCTTGTTTACAAATATATTTGTTCTCAATCATGAGTGTCATTCATTTATTTCAATATCGTAGCAATGAAATTGCTTTGTCCGTTAAAGGGTTAACAGGTACACCGCCTCTTAAGATTGTGACATATTAGTTTCACAAGTGTCATTTAAGGCATAATTATGTTGTACATAATTCAATCGGTTCCGTTTTCATAGGTTTTTCTGTGCACTGCAAAATTATTTTTCATTCTTTGCCTGTACAACTTCCATAGACTGTAAAAAAAGAAAAATGTTTCTTAATATAAGGCAATATAATTTAATCAGTGATGTAAAATTCTCGAGTATTTATTTTCAAGAGTAAATAACCAGGGTATATATCGAGTTAAAAACCCATTTTGGATATTTACTTGGATATTTAATCTACAGTAAAATATAATTGTAAAAAACCTTTTTTCTGTTATTAGTTATGATGGAAAATTGAAAATAGAAAAATTTAGAACCATAGACTTCATATAACTCCTAATTTTAAAGAGATTCAATATTTTGCATTTAAATATTGAAGTTAAATAACTTTTTTAAATTATAAGGAATAACTTGAAAAAGCTAATGTATTTATTCTAAAGATTTTTATTAAATTTATAAAATAGATACATTTAGCGTGTGCAGTACCATTTCAGTTAATTTATTAGTACTACGCAGATTACTCCAATGAAGTAGGCATATATTCTCTGATCTTTCTTACAATATTTTTATTTCTTTGGATGCATTATTTTTTCTCTGCAAATATAATTTATATGATGATCAATTTCATGACAAAAGGATATACTATGAAATATATCTGATGGTTTTAACTTCAAATTAGCCAAAAATCCGTGCATTTCGATCCCCTGATTTTTAAAACAAACAAACAAACAAACAAACAAAAATTAGGGGTCACTTTTAAACTGAAATTGTACCAAGATCTGAAATTTTCAATATTAAGGCATAATTCTGATACCATGTTTGGTTCTGATTTCATTTTACTTTAATATTTAAATTTTACTTTTGTCTTCAAATTTACTTAAATTTTCTTAAGTCTTTAAATTTTAATTCAAAACATCAAATAGGAAGTCATTCAGTCAAGTAGTTTAGGCATTTGGAAGATAACTCCTTATGTATTTTTTTTAATTGTTGCAAAACGAATTGCAATGCATATAAATTTCTAAATATCATTCCAGAATAGATTATAATTTTATAATACACATATTTGAATAATTTTAAATCTGTTTTTGTTAAAAAGATTCATATTTAATAATTCATACAATTTTTGAAAAATGAAATAAAAAAAGATATATAATGTAATTTATGAATTTAACAGAAATCATTTTTTTAAAAGCTTCAATTATGATAATGTAAAATTACAGATCATTCCGCCAACTAATTCTTGAGTTATTCTTAACAATCTAACTGCATTGAATGCTGTTTTGCAACAATAACAAATGAATTAACACTAGAACTACTGTGAGCCATTATTTTGACGGCTACCATGTGAATATGTTTCGGTTCAAACCAGAAATTTGATTATGAATTAAGTTTAAAAGATACAAAGAAGAAAAACGTTAAATAATAAAGTTAAACGGTTCTAAATCAAAAATAAAGTTGTGAACTATTTTTATAAAACTTGACTTAAATTTCCGGTTGTAATAGTGTTAACATAGGAGTTCCAAATTTTAAATCTTCATAATTTCTGAACTATTTGACCTAATGGTTTGCTAATTCGGTATCCTAAAGTAAAAATCCAAATATGATGACAAAATTAGTTGTTCTTATTGAAATTTCCCGAATTTGGTATCATTTCTGTATGAATATGAACCTCTTTTTTAAAACAGAAATACAAAATGTCATTATTTTCTGTTAAATGGCCATTTTTGAATATTTTTCTCTTACAATTTGAACTTTCTTTGTTTATTGACCTATTGTTCCTCCTTGCCATCAAACTCAAAATACCTGCTGAAAGATGGAAAGGAGTAATGCCATTTTTTTTCAATAAGGATACAGAGAGTAGTTCTATAGACAGATTGGTGTTAAGTTTTTTATATACTAAAGGAAAATGATGTTCATTAATTGGTTTTGCAACTGATTTAAAAATATAGACTTTTTTCCCCATACGATTCCAAAGCACGCCATCTAAAAGTGTTTTTTTTAGCAGGTAAACTTCTTCACTAACCTCTATAATGTAAGTTACCTTTTACGTTTCTAACTCTTTATGTTTTTTTTTTTCTGGGGGGGGGGGGGGGGGGTAATAATATTTTTTCGCCATAGGCTAAATTTCACATTTTTGCTTGAGTTAAGCGTATCTTATTGATTCCTTTGTAGTTTTTAATATATCCCATGCTGCCTAATCACATACACGCCAACCTCCCGCCCTTTTTTTTTTTTTTTTTTTTTTTTTTTTTTTTTTTTTTTTTTAACAATCAAGCAATAACACTTCCAACCAGAAATCCATTTAATTAGCGAAATTAAATGGATTTGAATATTTAATGCCAGACTCTTTTCACAAAATAAATTTTCTGGTTGAAAGCATGTTTTCTTAATTTAAAAAAAAAAAGCCAAAGGTTGGCAATTAAGTCCAAACGGTTTGGTACTAATACGATTAGTACTGATGTTTTTTTTTTTTTTTTTTTTTTTTGTCTGTTGCTGGAGCACGAACACCACTATTTATCTGTATTTGAAGTAAATCGCTGTTTCCCATTAGAAAGTGTTGCGAATAATATAATGTACATTCTACTTGTATGAGATTCAATCATGGCAACTTTGTGCCAAATCAGGTTAAATTTATTTCACCTTTACGAAACTTTGATCCATTATGTCATATTGGAACCTTGACGTCTTATTTTGAGACTTATATTAATGAGCTGTCAAACTCACATTAGTGCTGCTAATTATATTTTGAGACCAAATCATTGTCGCTAACTCAAGTGATGTAGCAGATTTAATCTTTCTTCTCTCATGGACCAAAGTTACCCTGATAGGTCAAAGTTACCCTTATTGACTGTGCGTACCATCACTACCAGAACATAAAGCCAAAATTCTTCTGTTTTCGTGTTATCTGGTAGGACGGACTTTTAGTGACTAGTGAAGAAACATATTTTAAAACACACTACATTAGTTTTTTATTGTATATTTAGAAATGTCTTTCTTTGATATTATGAGACAAAACTTTAAATGTCTTTATTTTTTGCGCTCAAACAATATTTAAAAGACAAAATTCAATTAAAAACAATCTTAAAAATAGCTTGAACATCAAAATAGTAACAAAAAAGTTTAAGGCAATAAAAATAATGTCCCCCTTTAGTTTTTCTTGCAATTTCAAGGGATCTCTCTTTTTTTTTTTTCTACCACCTTCATCTTAAAATCAACTGAAGTCGTACATAAACGATTACTTCGTTTGAAGATCCTCACAACATCTATTACATTTATTTATTTTTTAAAGGCTTAATGGACTAGGATCTTAAAAAAATGAACATATTAAATGGAAAAATTTTGCAAGCAGGCATAGACTTGGCTAAATACCCCAAAAATCAGTAACCATCTGTTGGTTATTTACCCTTCCCACATCCCTGAATGTAACTAAGAAGGAAAATATATACTAATCTACATTGTTAAGTCTCCTTTCCCTGCGGACAAGGATATTTGAGAGCTAATGCTAAACCTATCAGGAAATTATTTTCTAATATATCCTTATATAGCATTTCAACATTTAAAAATGCATATATATTTATTTATTTTGCATTAGATGGCTGAGGTCCTTCTCTTCATCGCTCCTCTTTTACGTCTTTGATTTTTGTTGCAGATATTTTTTATAAAGTGCGATGTAGATATAAACCTGAGCTATTTAATGAAAAAAAAATGCCGAAATGCTAAAGAGATATTAGAAAATATCCACCACATATGTTTAGTATTAGCTCGCAAATGTCTTCGCCTAAAAGGCAGAAGCCTTAAAACTCTGAAGCTTTTGCTCCATAGTCACTCCCTTGATTTATAGAAAATTATTCTTGACTACATTATGGAGCATTATCATAAGTCAGAATACAGATATTTTAGAAAAGTGGCTATGCAGTAAAAGCTGCATAGCCACAAGTAGCAAGTAAAGAATTTTAACAGTGTATTTCCCAGTAGCTCTGTAACCATTATTCCGGAAAGCATTTTTTGTCAGTAGAAACCTTAGAAACAAATATATTTTTGTGATTTAAACGATAATTAAAAAGTATATCGGAAACCATCCGAAAACACATATTCTAGGTTGAGAAAACAGAATTATACCCTATAAAGACTACTCGGAAACTTTTCTCAAAATCAGTGTCAACAAAGGAAACTTTTGTTTTATAAATGATTCTTAAAAATTTAAAATAAATTGATTTCCGAATTTTATATTGATAAAGAATGTTTTTTGGAATCTTTGGTAGCTCAGAAGAGATTATTGTATGATTTCGTTACAATATACTTTCCTAGATTAAAAAGGCTCTGTCTTTTTCTATAGTATAAGTTAATGAGAAAAACTTTCTGTGAAATTTATTTCGTAAATGCCAGAATTTAATGAATATACACTCAAGAACTAAAACTTTATAAAACCCCCGGATTTTGCAATAAACTCGCTTGGATGACGTCGAAAGCCCATAATCAGATGAAAATGGTATTAAAATGCTGCTAGAAAATCTCAGGAAACACTCTTGTGCTTACCTTTGCTTGTGAGGGTAAAAGCTGCTGATCTAAGCTACTTTCATTCAGTCGCAAGTCGACTCAGAAGGAATAACTTGGAAACTGCACGTCTCATGAGTTGTTCGGGACATATCGATATTAGTACTTATGCAAAGTGGATGAATGACGATGAAACCATCAATAAAAACCATTGTGTTGGACGTCAAGGGATTATTAAATAAAAAAGACGTCGGAGATACCCCTTCCCTTGGTAAAGCAAAATGGGCACCATAGTCAGGTTCAATATACATCACAAGACAATACAGGTCCAAGGCTCCCAAATGGTCCGCCAACTGAGCATCAATATTTTCTTAGAAAGATTTTCGTTTTATGTTTTTCTAGCAAATTTCGCATAAACTGCATTCGGAGGTTAGTTTTATCACAAATGTTGTAGAAACCTACTATGAAGTTTTTTGTCAAAAATTATTGGTGTTCAGTTCGCAGACCATTTGGGAGCCTTGCTGCACAGGTCCAAATGCAATTCTTTCGGAGCATACAGCTCAGTTGACACTGTTGAATGTAAGATTACGATGCTAATGTCCCATTCTTGTGTCCCTGTTGACCAAGCATCATCGCCAAATACCGTAGGCTCGAAGAACATCATGACTAGATTATGGAACATAGAAAGAAAATTTCAGGAAAGTTGAGCGGATGAAACACGATTCATCCTTCAAACGTCGATGGCCGTGTTTGGATACACCGTCTTCTATGCGAAATGCTACTCCCATTTATGCAACAGGTCATACACAGGCCAACTGTAGTGATGTTAAGCTTTGGAAAACGTTCTAGCGGGTGTCTCTGAGACTTGTGCTTGTTGTAGAACAGACCATGAACGCCACGTACTATCTAAACATCATTGCGGATCATTTGCACCATTACATGGTATCTGTCTTCCGAAATGGAAATGGAGTATTCGTGCAAGACGACGCTCCACGTCACACGACTCGAATTGTGCTCGACTGGTTCCAAGAACATAATACTGAATTCCTGTTAACGTCCTAGTCGCCTAACTCGATGGATCCTAATCTGACAGAGCCATTTTGAGTGTCATTCAACGGCTGCCCAGAGCTAAAAAATATTTTGGAATGTTCTGGGTGTGCAGGACAGCTGCTTGAATAAATAATAAAATTTATTTACGGTCATCTACCAAGAACTTGTGGCATTCATGCCAAGGCGATTTGCTGCTGTTTTGCGGGTCAAAAGTGGGCCAGCGCGTATTAGGTAGATGGTCATAATGTTTTGGTTCTTGAGTGCAGTTTTGAGACTATTCCTGATAGATGAAATGCTAAAGCTCTAGTTAAATTCTATTTTCAAAGATCCTGTGTGCTATTTTAGTTTTGTATTTAAAAATAAATGAAAACTGTATTTTCCCGTAGTTTTTACTTCCGTCCCTTATTCTTAAGAGGTCAAGGTATTCTTAAGAGGTGAGAGGTCAAAGCGAAAAGATCCATTCGCTAATGCTAATCCTATGAAAGAAATTTATAAAGCCTATAAAAATTTATAAAGAAATTTATAAAGATATCTCGATAGCATTTGTATATTTCAAAATGATATTTTTTTCAGTGAATAGCTGAGATCGGTTTGTGCAAAGGTTGCTTTTTAATTTTCAATTTTGATTGCAGATTTTTTTTTATAAGGATGCTTTCACATTGGAAATTAGAAACCGGTTCCGAAAATGAAAGTGTCCTTATTATAAATAGGATGTGGAATTTGAAAAAAGCAAAAATCTACCAAAAATACGAGGTTTATTATTATTATTTTTCTTTTTTTGTATGTATATGTGTATTAGGAGTCATCTATTAATTATACCACACTTAAAGAGGGGTCCACAAAGTATGACTGGGTGAAAAGGTGATTTAACACATTGTTACGTCGCATCTAAAATAGGAAAACAATAAGCGGGACATTATTTTCTTGAAGAATAATAAATTTTAAATAAAAAATACGTTTTAAAGGAATTAATATTAGGTATATTTTTTTTTTCTCCTTTGCTTTAAGTAACAGCTGTTTGAAATAAAACTACACGCTATCTAAAATGAGTTATAATATTTATGTGAATAGGAAAAAGATTCCATATAAAATCTTATGCACAAAATTTCCTCTAAATTATAAGTTGATAAAATATGATGTCACAGTAGGAGAAAGATATCACTCAAGTCTGACCACCACCCTCTAAATACAAGGCCTGAGCGCTGAAATGAAAATGGCGGCTACCGTAGGCGGAATTTTTTTAATGTATGTACAGTTCCCTAAACATAGACACCAGTATTTTATAAAACCTTTCTTTGTTTTGTTTAATCTGAGAAAATTAAAGCAAAAGAAACCTATAAAAAATATTAGTACAAGGGCCACTTATTATAATAAATTAATATAAAAGATTATTAATATGAATTATATTTATATATTTATTATATTATCATAATAAATTATTATAAAGGGATAATTATTCAAGGGACAATTTGTACGGACGCTGAAAAAAATCCACCCATTTTTGTGGTAGCGCCCAGGCTTAGTATTCAGGAGGTAGTGGTCTGACAACCTGCGACATAAGAGAAGGAGGGTAAAAACTAATTAATGGATGATTCCATATTTACGTCTTAAATTAAATATATATGTATATTTATATATTTTTTCCTGCATTTTTCTTAAAGTTTTTTTTCCAATTTCTTAAATTTAAGTAACAAAAATAACTTAACGCATTTCGAATGCGTTTTACACAAAAAAACATTAAAGTCAATGCATTTTAGGTAGATTTCGTATGAAATACTACCTATTGCATTGTCTCCCATGTTGGAATTTCTGAAAAATTTTTGCGGATCTACACGAATCATGACTCCTAGACCCCAAAACTACCATCAGTAAAAAAGTTTATATATCTATCTATCTATCTATCTATCTATCTATCTATCTATCTATCTATCTATCTATCTATCTATCGGTGTATATCACTTTCTTCTAGACACGATAACTTCCATAATTATGCTCAGATCTTCATCAAACTTTTACATAAAATCAAGGGGTATAAAATCTCGGTTAAGTTCGTTAATGGGCAAAATCGGACCAAGGGGGTGGAAGTTAGGAGGGTTTTTGTGAAAACAGAAAAAACGCGATAACTTTTTAATTAAAATAGATATCGAATCGGTTTAAAGTTTATATTACTTCTAAAAAATGAGGAAAAAGTTTATGCGTGACAGATTTTTGATAAAGTTAAAAATGGGCTCAAGGGGCGAAAAAAACTTGGTTTTTGGGAGAAAAAAATTCATAACTTCGTCAATTCTCAAGATATCAAATCCAACCAAATTTTATATAAATGTACTCAATATTATCTAAAACTTTTGTATTTACAAGTTTTTGATAGGACCAATTTTTACCGATGAAAAAAATTAAAAACGAAAAGAAAAAGGGGGGAGGAAAAAGAAAAAAAACCATAACTTACTCAATTCTTAAGCAATTAAATCTAATTAAATTTATTTTACATCTTCACAATAATATCTACAACTTTTATATTGACAAGTTTTTCATAGAACCAATTCTTATAGCAAAAATAAATTAAACAAAAATAGGAGATATAGAAAAAACCTCAAATCCAGACTGCTTATATTCTGACTCATTTTAAAATTCATTTTTGATTTTAAACGCATCCAAATGACAGATCCTCTTATTTAGCAACTATATAATGCGACTTATTGGCCAATTTTTTGATAAAGGCAGAATATATTTTTAAAAAGGCTGCCAAAAAAGGTATTTTGAACAGATTTCCCGAAGTTTTCATCATTAAAAAATTCATTAAATATAACAAATTGCGTTTTTCATGAGTCATTTTTAAATTCATTTTTGTTCTCAAACCCATCCAATTTACAGGTCCTATTATTTAGGAACTATATAACTTGACGTATTGGCCAGTTTTTTGATAAAGGCAGAATATATTTTTTAAAAGGCTGCCAAAAAGGGTATTTTGAACAGAATTTCACGAAGTTATCGTGATTAAAATTTGAGGAAATTTAAGAAATTGCGTTTTTACCGAGTCATTTTTAAATCTTTTTTTGTTCTCAAACACATCCAATTTACAGGTTCTCCTATTTAGGAACTATATAATGTGACGGAGTGGCCAGTTTTTTGATAAAGGCAGAATATATTTCAAAAAAGGCTGCCAAAATGGGCACTTCGCATAAAATTTACCAAAGCGAGATGATTAATGAACTGTGGGTATTCAAATAACAAATTGGTTAGTTTATGACTCATTTTTAAATCCAATTTTGCTCTGACACGCATTCAATTGACAGTTTTTTGTTACTTAGTAACTATATAATATGCGTATTCGTCGATTTTTTGATAAAGGGTGAATATATATATATTAAAAACTGTCAAAGTAAGCACTTCGCAAAAAAATTTCCCAAAGCGATCATGATAAAAGAATAGAGGTTGTATTCAAATAACAAATTGTTTATTTTATGACTCATTTTTAAATTCAATTTTGCTCTCAAACGCATTCAATTGACAGTTATTTGTTATTTAGGAACTGTGTAATGTGCTGTATTGGTCAGATTTTTGATAAAGGCTAAATATATATTTAAAAAAATCTGTCAAAGTGGGCACTTCGCAGAAAATTTCTCAAAGCAATCTTGATTAAAGAATTGTGGATGTATTAAAATAATAAATTGGTTATTTTATGACTCATTTTTAAATTCAATTTTGCTGTCAAACGAATTTAATTAACAGTTTTTTGTTATTTAGGAACTATATAATGAGCATATTGGTCAATTTTTTAAATAAAGTAAGAATATAATTCAAAATATATTGCCAAAATGAGCATTTAAGTAAAGATAGGCATTTTTTTTTCTTTTTGAGATGAAAACTTTTCGAAATCTACCTCCGCCTATAGGCCATGCCGAAAGGGATTTTTTAAAATTGTCCATGCGTTTTAAATTTTTCAAAATTCTCAGTATGTCTAATTGACAATTTTCATACACTCTAAAACGAAACTTCTCATCGTAAAAACTCTTAAATGGGATTTTTTTTTTTATGTTTGTGTCTCGTCTCATCATAAGGCAGTGTTTGATATATGAAGATTCTGTTTTAAGATTTTTTTACCCTTGTAAAGAAAACTTCCTTATTTGTTAGCAGTGATAAATTATGGGAGTGATTCCGGTGTCTTTCTGTAGGAGGTGGGGGGCACTCCCCCCCCCCCGTAACATCAAAATGTCCCTCTTGAATATATGAGATTGTATGCTTTTCAAATGACTCGAAGTACAATTTCCTCCCTCTCCTCAGAATTTCATAAATGAAGTGAGCATCAGCTCCCTGAAAAAAAAAAAAAAAAAAAAAAAAAAAAAAAAAAAAAAAAGTCTTGAATTCAACACCAGTAAAATATCCATATTTTTAGGGGGAAAATCCAGCGAAAGTGAATTATAAGAATGGTCTGATTAAAGTGTATTTTTTTCTTCCCTAAGGTTGTAAGATTTAATTTTATTTTTGTCCGGTATGAAAAAAAGAAATAAAGAGGGAAAAAATGTCATTTTTACGGATTTTTTAATTTTCTCTCTTAATCTTAAAAAATATCAGTAAAATTATTAGAGGGAAAAGTGTCATCTAAATAATATTATGTAAATAAATTGTTGAAATTTTTAAATTTTTAATTAGCTATCCATCTTTATTTCCAGAGTATACTTGGGCTGATGGAAGCTTTGCAAATCGCCATGAGAAAAGAGCAGCTTCACTTTGAGGAACTGACTTTGCAACTACAAAAATATCCCGACCGAAATTCGTATAATCATAGAAAGATTTCAGCAGCACTTTGCTCTACTCAAAGGCTGCTGACAAATTTGTGTACTAAACATATGATGTGTTCTGGTCAGGTAAGTGCATTTCTTCTCAAATCAAATATGCTTCCTGATTTTGCATTGTTATCTATTAAAAGGTTACTTCACTCACAGGTAGTGTTGCCAAGTTGCCAAGTGTCCCGCGTAAGTCAGGTCTCAAAATACTCGAAACACCAGTATTTCAAGGGAGTTTTATTTGTGTTATTTTATGGCAGCATTATCTGCGATTAAAGATGAATCAATAAACTGTAAGAAATTACTAATTTCCATAGAATTTGGAGCCATGATTTACCTGGAACCAGGGCCTGACTAATGCAGGGGCATGCGGGGCAGTTGGCCCGGGTCTGTCGATTTGAGCCCCCCCTCCTCCCTAAGGGCAAATATAAATTTTCTTAAAGGGGTGCCAAATGATAAAAAATGGCCAAAAGCATTTTCAAGCTTTTCATTTTGTGATATTTAATTTCTTTCTTACTGATTTTATAAAGATTTTTTTAACACATAAATTTCATTCATTTATTACTGTAATCACACGCATCTCTTATCTGTTGTTTTCTGCTTAAAAAAATTGTCTTAATAGGAAATTACTTTGACACATAATACTTTGTTCCAAAACTTTAAAAATAATTACAGATTTTTTTTTTTTTTTTTTTTTTTTTTGATGAATAGTTAAAACCGTACAGCTTCTTTAATTGTTTCATGTTATTTTTTTACAACTGAATTTCAACGTTGAAAAATCACATATAATGTTTTTTAATAATAGATATACGGCCCAAAGTAGGTTGACGGTACAAGAAGATATTTATAGTTGGCATTTAATTTTTAACTTATACAAAAATTTAGCAAATGATTATTAGTTTTAGATATATAAATAAAAATAATCAATAAAATTAGAAGAAAAAATTATGAATGATTTAGTTCACAAACTTTTTTCTATATTGTTTGTAACTCGGTATGCGTCTCTAAACTTGAAAGTAAAAGGTAATATTTTGTCAAAATAGTACATTTCCAGGTGATATTTACAAGTTAGTTCAAATATTTATATGTAGACTGTTTCCAAACCCTACCATTTAAAGGGAGACGTTATTCGAAACGAATTAATACCATTTTTATACGTTGATTTGCAATAAAATTTGTAGGTGTATTTATTTTTCCCCAAGATTGTGTAATTTTCCCTGTTGGATTTCAGAAAATTCAAATTATCAATTTTCCAAGAAAATGCAAGAGTTATTTTTAATCATTTATTTGATAGTTTAAATACATTGATAAAAAAGATGCTTGTATCTTTGAGGCCACTCTTACTGTCACAAGTAACGTTGTACCTTCCGAAGTAACATACATTTAATTCTTATACATTTTTTTTTTAATTCTGTACATAAAAGTTGTGAGATACAACATTTTCAGATCTAAATATCGAATCCTCCATGCCACATTCCTTCTTATTAATAAGCTCATTGGGTGTTATTTGAAATGCTTCCATATGGAGGTGGGGGAGATTCTGAATAAAGGAGTGTTTTCTCATTCATAGTTCTATAATTTTTAGGCACTTCAATATTTATTCGAATAGCAGTAGCGTAATCTGGTGGCTTATCTAGAGATTCTGCATCATTGATTAATATAGCATCCGCTGGTACCAGTGGCAGTCTATATCTTGAGAGCAAAGGCCTAGGCCTAGTGCATTCATGTGTGCAACATCGATGGCTTGTTGGGCAATTTCTGAAGCAGGATTTTGTAATTATAAGAATTGATGTTCCTAGTATTATTATACCAAATGTAATGGTGCTATAAAACAAATAGGGATGTCTGTAGCTGAGAGAACCCGGAGGACTTAATGTAGGAAATATATTTTCCCAAATTACTGTCGTTTGAAGGCTTGTTTGAGGACTTACGGTGTCAGAGTCTAGAAATAGCAAAGAGAATCAAATGTGAAGCTATTTTATGAACATGATTATAGCAATATTACATGACTGTGCAATATAAAGTAAATGCATTATATAAAATTTAACAGCACAGATAGACTATAAGAATTTCCCGCTATTTGCCGGTTGTATTGGCAATTGGTTGTGTCGGTACAATTTTCATCTTGTGTCTCCTTTTTAGCTAAGAAAACACTTTTGTGGATGTGCCAGTAATTGGCTGATGTACATTTCAGATAAACCTTGATAGATAACAGCGCTTATACTGTCAATTTCACTAAGGCTGTAGGATTCAATGGTATTTTAACACTAAAAACAATTATAAAATACTTGCATAAGGTAATGAATAAATTACTATATGGAAGCCTCGTTGTCAGAAGAAATAGATTTTTTTTATATAGTAAAATATATTGTAGAGGTAATGAATTTTGTGGATGTGCCAGTAATTGACGGATGTGCATTTGAGATAATCCTTGTTGATAACAAAGCTGAATACTGTCAATTTCACTAAGGGTGTAGGATTTATTGTTATTTTAACGCTGAAAAAATTTATAAAATACTTTTATAGGTAATAAATTCAATATTCGGTAGCTGCATTGTCAAAATATGGATTTTTTTATGTAATAAAATTAAAAATAAATCATATATCTTTAGAAAAATACCTAAACTATTGAAATAGACTTTATAACTGTCATAGAAAAATAACTAGACTATTTAAATAGACTTTATAACTTTAAATATGAAAAATATTTTCAAATCCATATTTAATGATATCTGACACATTCACCAAACCACTTTTGTGAGAAGAAAACGTTCTGTAAAAATACGGAAATTGTACTGGCAAAACAAGTTTTACAATACCCATTTTACATTATAGAAAATGGGTCAAATCCTCGCTGAATTTTGAGAATTTTTTTTATGAAGTGTTATGGGCGCTCCTAAGTTTTTGAAGGGACTATTTAAAAACCTTGGTTCTATGCATTCAATAAAATTTTTAATAATTTAACTGTAGAGTTAACATTTTAAAAAGCTATGGTATATATGTTTGGCCTAAATAAAATAATATTTTTAATAAGTACTTTAGAACTTTATAATTTGAGTTAAAAGCTTCCGAGGAAGGCTGTATCAAGGATTCTGTCAAATGTATAACTAGTAATTCCCGACACATTCACAAATTTGCTTTCACGGGAAAAAAGAGGACTAGAGGCTCTCCAATTTATTTTTATAAATTGCAGAATATCATAATTTGAGTTAAAAAGCCTATAAGGAAAAAAATTAATATGCGATAACTTTTTGAAATAATTTGTTTGTATGTAGCTTGTATGGATGTATAAGAACGGTAACAATTATTTTAAAACATTAATTTTAAAACAACTTGTATAAACACAAAAATTTTCAAACGTTAAAGTCTATTTTTTTTAATCGCAACACTTAGTATCCACTATTTTTATATGCTAGCTTTTGGAAAATAATTGAAACTTATCAGTATATTTTGAATATGATTAGAAGATTTATAACACAACAGGGTTCGTACACTTCAAGGACTTCCAAGAATGCTTTACTAGAATATTTGCCTTATTTAATGAGAATAAAATCTACATTCAGATACAGCGACCAGTACTTTACGAAATTTCTGGCACCAAAACACCTTAAATCCCCTGAATCCCTTGATGCGTACGAATACGAACCCTGCACGAGGAGAATTAGCAATGCTAATGAGAAGAAATACAGTATAGATACTGGAGAAAATGATTTAATTTAAAGAAAAACTCAAGTTTCACAATTTTCTGATTTTGGTTCTTTAGTTTAATCAATAAATGCATTCGTCTTAACTTTCATGAGTTACATGCAAAATAATGGGGATCGAATAATTGTTGATATATACAGGGTGTCCGAAAAGTCTGGAAACGGCCGAATAACTCGAAAAATACATATGAGATTGAAAAACGTAAATATACGTGTTAAATATTTTTAAATAAGCTACTCAGTGATACCAAATTTGACCTTCGTAACCGACCCCCTGGGGGTCAGAGGGGGTCCAACTTTGAAATCTTAAATTATAACCTCCATTTTTTATTGCAGATTCGGATTCTACGGACAAAAATACGTAACTTTTGTATTTGATGTTTATTTCAAATCTTCGTTTATCACGGTGTAATCGAGCATATAAAATCGATACATATTCCTGCTTTTCCAACGGGATTTTCCCTAATCGAAACTGATTGGGGAGAATTTATGACATCAAATTCCTCGTCTTTTGCAATAATAGTGTTTCCTGAAAATCACCCGTGCCGATTATTTCGATAGTGCTACACAGTTAAAAATTTGATCCATTTGCTGTAGCGTCACTCCACAGCTTTTATAGAATATCTCTTTCATGACCAATGGGAATGTTCCATAACACAGTAAAGTACACTGTAAAAAATTGACCCTTTTGTTGCATCGTCACTCCACCGCTTTTATAGAAAACGATTACTTTACTGTGTTATGGAGCATTCTCATTGGTCACAAAAGAGATATTCTATAATAGCTGTGGAGTGACGCTGCAGCAAAAGGGTCAAGTTTTTAACAGTGTAGCACTATTGAAATAATCGCCACGGGTGATTTTCAGGAAACGCTATTCCTACAAAAGACGAGGAATTTGACGTCAAAAATTCTGCCCAATCAGTTTCGATTAGGGAAAATCCCGTTGGAAAAGCGGGAATATGTATCGATTTTATATGCTCGATTACACCGTGATAAACGAAGATTTGAAATAAACATCAAACGCAAAAGTTACGTATTTTTGTCCGTAGAATCCGAATCTACAATAAAAAATGGGGGTTATAATTTAAGATTTCAAAGTTGGACCCCCTCTGACCCCCAGGGGGTCGGTTCCGAAGGTCAAATTTGGTATCACAGAGTAGCTTATTTAAAAATATTTAACACGTATATTTACGTTTTTCAATCTCATATGTATTTCTCGAGTTATTCGGCCGTTTCCAGACTTTTCGGACACCCTGTATATATGTGACGATTTAAGGAGAACTCGAATTATTTCCACTGGTTAAAAAGAAACACACAGTCATGGCAAGCGAGGGAAAAAACAAAATAAATAAATAAATGTAGAAGATCCAATAATTAGTCATGGGCTGCTGTAAATTCATTTATTAAATTCGTAATAATGAGGAAGGAAAAGCTCCTTTTGCAAAAATTCCATCATTATTTCAGCGAGCTGTCCTCATCGAAGAAGCAACCCAAGAAATCTTCTTTTTCATCTCGAGACTTCCACCTTTTTAAACCAAAAAGAAAGTTCTGGAACATTCTGTAACCTCAAACCCTCATTCTTTTATGTAAACAGAATTCTTGTTCAGCTACGAGATTATTTTCCACAAACGATAAATTTATTTAAAAAAAAATATTATTTAACCAATTTATAATTGACTCAGAATTTTAAATATCTTAGGCAGACGATTTTTATAAATGATTAATTTTAAGAGAAAAAGAAAAGAAATGAATTTATTAATATGCACACATCAAAGGTTGACGTAGGAAAAATAAATAAATAGATAAAATAAAATAATGATATTTTTTGAAAGGTATGGTTTTGGAATAAATTTAATAAGACTTTCTTAAAAAGGGTTGATAAAAACATAGAAGAAATCAGTTTTATTTGGAATATTAAGAAATAAAGTTTTAATTAAGAATATTTTTAATTTAGAGCCATCTTTTTAAATTTACGCATACGGGAATAATGTTTTTTAAGGCAAATTAAGAATTTATATCGTCTGCATAAGGATTAACAGATTAGATTTAGAAACAAGATTTTAATTTAATAATTTGAAGTAAGTACGGAATATTATTATAAGAAAATTAAGATAGTATAAAGGTTAGTTTTGGCGAAAAAGTTTTAAATTTGTAATATTATCCTCCCTCCCCAAGACTTTGTATGAAATTGATAGTTAAATAAAACTACAAGATCAGACAACAGAAATATAATAATTTAGAAAAGTTAAATTTTGGAATAAAACTGTCAAACTCAGGAAGCCAAGAGATGGAAGAAAAGAAAATTAACGCAATATAAAAAATATTAGCGATTAAAATAAAATAGTTAAGAGAAAATAATTCTGAATTAAATTTAGGTAGGAGCATTTCCCTGAAAGAAATACAATAATGTTACAACATCACTTACCATTTGTAAGTGCATAGGAGATAATACATATAATAACAGTAAATAAGTTATGACTATTAATAAGCAAGAGATAAAAATATAATAAAAACAATAAAAATTCGTTCTCATGGAAGTTTAAATAATTACAATGACTTAATGCATAGTTTATTTTAAATAAGTCCTTTAAATGAAACAAGTCTTTCAATAGTATATATAAAAGAGTCTTTTCCAATGTTCTCTGAATACAGTCTCTTTAATTAAAAATCTTCAAACCTAGTTTAATCTTTGGTTTTAATGTTATGTTGGATCCAACATCTTTCAGTAATATATCAATTTTTCAATAATAAATAGCATCACTCTCAATATCAATAATAAATAATATAGAAAAATTTAAATAATAACAATAACAATAATAAGTAGTATAATAAGACTCCATATCCTAATATTTTTCAATAAGAGTATAATTAATACTAAACTTCATTATAGAAATCATAATAATAATAATAATAATAGTAAAACAAGAGTATAATCAAAAGAAAATATCACTATTTGTTTATTATTGATAGGGAAAATATTGGTTGAGGATAAAAATAATTACATAGCAACGAAATAATTTTCTTATCTTCTAATAGCATAAGAAAGTATTTTTTGCTAGCCGAAAGTATAAATAAAAAAAATCATAATAATTCCAAAATCCAAATAAAATTAAATCTAACTATTTAGAAAATGGACTCTCAACCAGTATTTCCTTACAATAATTCCTCTCTGATACTCTTTTACAAAATTGTCAAATTTGGTTATAAGTTTTCAAATGCCAAATGTAGAATAATGTTTTATCTACACATGGTTTATAAACTTTAATAATAAAATACAAATAGGAATAAAAGGTGTCATTCTTAATTGAGAAATGGAAATAAAAATAGTGTGCTTTTTTGAAAAACTTTTAATATCTATAGTTTTCACAATCACTGAAAATCACATATTATGTTATAGGTTTGAGTAGAATCATCAGATTTTATAACTGTTATAACATAAATATCTGCTGAATAAGTAGAATAATACTAATTTCAATAAATGAGTAAATATAGTTAGACTTAAATACACTTAAAATTAATTTATCAACATCAATTTGAAAGCCTTTACAATCAAAGTGCACACCTTATGCCTGCATAAGGAGCCCAATTTAATCCCAAAAACTCCCAAAAACAAGTAATATTCTTGTTGCGCACCAAGAACATACCTGCTAATTTTGAAAATTATGGTGATAAAATATTTAAAGAATAAGAATTAAAATTTAATCTACTGTCTTGACTTTAGTTTGATCTAGTGATTGTGATTGTATTTGAGGTTTTGTTTGTTTTTTGGGTTGCTCATGAAACAGTTTAAAATCTTCTGGTGAAAAATAGGGTCTTAATTTAGAAACATGCACAATAACGGAATTCTGTCCTGTCTCATAATTAAATTTATCTATTTCATAAGTTACATCAGAAAGTTTATTTATAATTTTGTATGGTCCAGAGAAAGCAGGTTCTAATTTTCGAGTGTTAGGGTATTTAAATTCTTCATAAATTACAGTCTTGTATTTTTAATGGGCATTCGACAAAATTTCGATCATAGAGCCTTTTACTTTTAAGGTGAAATTCCTGAGTTCGCGCTTTCGCAATTTTGAGGGCTTTGTCTACTGGAGGTGTATACATTTTAACTGCCTCACACAAAACCATTACCCTCCATTTTAAAAATCTGAATCAAAATTATCGTGAAAATTATAATTATATTTAGCTGCTAACTTTAACCAGAAATTTTATCTAATAAAAATAGAAATTGTAAATATCATAGTTATACCTTAAATTGTGATCAACTTTTTAATTCTATTATTTTATAAATCATAAACAGATTCAAAAATTTTAATTATAGGTAATTTCTTACTTAAAATCACAAAATTTACTGAAGAAATTAATCATATTTATCAGTCAAACTCTAGCAACAGTTTTGTACAGTTCCATCTTTCTTACTGAATTTAAATAAATTATAAGAATCCGGGAACCAAAACTCACTGTCACTAGAAATTCTAACAATAAAGGAAAAAACATAAATGTTGACTTAGTTTTCTGACTCAAATGTCTAGTTATAGGAACATTATCATGAAAATACTGCATTCTGAGAATAGTTCTTTATAACTAAGAAATATCAATAATTTAGAAAATGTACTTTTTTGAAATAAACTTGAGCTTCTAAATTCTTTTGTACTTCATTATTATTACAAACTTGCCTTTAATCGTGCATAAAAATATCATAATAGTCTTAATAAGTAACAGTAAATATCTTAAGAACATCATACTCCTCAATTAAATCCTTAAGAATAAAAATATTTCAATCTTCAACACATAATAATGATAATAAAAATACTCATAAATAGGTAAGTAAGTAAGATTCACAGATAAATAATCAAATAAATAAACCTCACAAATAGAGAATAAGCAATCTACACAAATGCTTAAAAAGGATACAAATAATATTCAATTAATTTGAAATAACTCACTCTTAAGAAGAATTTCTCAAGATTATCCTAGGGGAGACAATAATAACGAAAATTATCCAGGTAATTAGCAACCGACGTTCAGTTGTCCCTGTAAGTTTTTTTTTTTCTCTTTTTCTTGTCATCACTACCAATAATACTTAAAGTCAATGATCGAATATTTAGGCCGCAACAAGATGAATGGCAGTTCGTCGTGGCGCTTCTATTCCTTATTAAATGCAATTCGAAATCACCAGGTCTCAAAAATTTATCATTATGACCATGAATACTGAATCAAAATTTATGCGCACAGATCAACATCAAGCGTCAGAAAATCCACATCAGACTCGAAGCAAGTACTATTCATTAGCAAGCTGAAAATACCATATAGGCTGTCCTTCAATCGAACTTCGGCGATAGCATGCTTTTCTTCGTTCCATCGCAATTTTCTTTAAATATCATTCATTAAAAAGGCAGAACAGATAACAAATCCTGCCGGCTTTTCGATTAGTTGTGACGATTTAAGGAGAACTCGAATTATTTCCACTGGTTAAAAAGAAACACACAGTCATGGCAAGCGAGGGAAAAAACAAAATAAATAAATAAATGTAGAAGATCCAATAATTAGTCATGGGCTGCTGTAAATTCATTTATTGAATTCGTAATAATGAGGAAGGAAAAGCTCCTTTTGCAAAAATTCCATCATTATTTCAGCGAGCTGTCCTCATCGAAGAAGCAACCCAAGAAATCTTCTTTTTCATCTCGAGACTTCCACCTTTTTAAACTAAAAAGAAAGTTCTGGAACATTCTGTAACCTCAAACCCTCATTCTTTTATGTAAACAGAATTCTTGTCCAGCTACGAGATTATTTTCCACAAACGATAAATTTATTTTAAAAAAAATATTATTTAACCAATTTATAATTGACTCAGAATTTTAAATATCTTAGGCAGACGATTTTTATAAATGATTAATTTTAAGAGAAAAAGAAAAGAAATGAATTTATTAATATGCACACATCAAAGGTTGACGTAGGAAAAATAAATAAATAGATAAAATAAAATAATGATATTTTTTGAAAGGTATGGTTTTGAAATAAATTTAATAAGACTTTCTTAAAAAGGGTTGATAAAAACAGAAGAAATCAGTTTTATTTGGAATATTAAGAAATAAAGTTTTAATTAAGAATATTTTTAATTCAGAGCCATCTTTTTAAATTTACGCATACTGGAATAATGTTTTTTAAGGCAAATTAAGAATTTATATCGTCTGCATAAGGATTAACAGATTAGATTTAGAAACAAGATTTTAATTTAATAATTTGAAGTAAGTACGGAATATTATTATAAGAAAATTAAGATAGTATAAAGGTTAGTTTTGGCGAAAAAGTTTTAAATTTGTAATATATATATATATATATATATATATATATGTATATGTTATTCCATCTATTTTCCGTTTGCGGTTTGCGGAAAAAAGTGATTGGAAAATTTGAGAAAATTTAGTATTATTATATAGATTTTGTAGAGAATGGTCATTAGACATAATGTGCAGCATCAATATTAATTTATGATGCATTTTCGATAAATTCCAAACTGGCCTTTTCTAATGATGCTTTCTTTCTCAGTTTCAAAATTCTCACAGCCAAAAATAAATCTTGATAGCAAAATTTTAATTACCGGCTAGTCATTGAAAAATAACTGGTAATTAATAATATAATTAATTATATAATTATTATAATATAATTATTAATATACTTAACATACCACAAGAAGGTTCGTGATACAAGAATATATTGCAACGCTTCAGAGAAGAAATATGACACGTGTGGAGGAGAGAACACTTTATTTAAATAAAAACTGTTTTCTTTTTCTTTTTTTTGCTTTAGTTGTCACGTTAATCACCGTATAGATTCTTCAAGAGTTGCATTGGTCAGGAGCCAACTAATGAGAATTGGCAAGTAGTTGGTGTTTATATATTTATATGTTGTATTGCATATTTTAAATTACCTGTTTTAATAAAGAAAAGACGGAGGTTTTCAAAGAATATATTATAACATGGGATGTTGCAGAATGATTCTTAAACAGAATTAATTAAACTTGAAAGTTTTGTACAGCATCATGTATTTGTTTATGATATATTTCTAAAGTAGTCTTTTCTTACGTTTATTTTGATTTTAGAAATTTTATAGCTAAAGATAAATTTCAAAGTAGAAACTTGAGTCGTTTTAATAATATTTTGATGCAGGCCTCCCAAATGGTCCGCGAACTGAACACCAATATTTTTTAACAGAAAATTTCATAGTAGGCTTCTACAGAATTTATGCTAAAACTAACCTCCAAAGGAGTTTTCTGCGCAATTTGAAAGAAAAATATAAAAAGAAAATCTTTCTAAGAAAATATTGATGTTCAGTTGGCGGACCATTTGTGAGCCCTGTTGGTGTTATTTAGATAGAATATCAAATAATTTTTAATGAAAGTTCTGTCTCTAAAATAGTAATACTTCAGGGCATTCAATAGTTTCAACGCTGTTACTTCAACTGAAAAAAGCAACCCTAGCAACAAAACAATACTAGGAATATATTAGCTATTACCATTACCATTATTGGTTAATTCAGTATTTACTATATTGGTATGAGACATTCCGTCAATATAAGAATATTTACATTTTCCCAATATTGACGAATATTGGCGTTTCACTGCTAATATTTCCAGTTTAAAGCCATTATTTCTTTAATAATGGCATTTCATTGAAAATATTTCCAATATCTAACCAATATTAATATTTAAATTATCTCCGATGAGTGCAATATTTCTGCAATAACCTGCACAAATGAAACTAGTGACAGGTTTGCTACTATGAGGTAACATACTTATTAATTTACGTAATATTTAGAAGTATACACAATATAATTTTAGTAATACATTGGTTAAATTAAATGAAAAACTTTTCAATTAAACAGTACTGTCTTCATTGGATTTCTTATGAGATTTCTTTATTGGGAATCTTCTATCAGAGCTGTTCTTAGCAACTCTTGACAGCACCTGAATAAATTGTTGATCTCTATAATCTTCGTTTGGAGATGAAGGAGATGTTATCTTTCTATTTGAACTAATAGTAGAATTTCTTGTTGATCTGCGATTGATTTTCTTTATGTTTTCTAAATTAACATAAAATCTCCAACAAAACACGATGAAAAGCATTAAAGCAGCAACTACCATTATCGCCACAAATACAGTTGTTACAGTCGTAACTTGAGGAAGTCTCTCTCCATTGCCTGGACTGGAAGTAGTTTCTTCTAGCAGAGAATCAGATGTACTATTGTTATTGTCACCCAAGATAGTAACTATATAAACAAGAATAAGAAAAAAACTAAACAATCCCTATTACTTAATTTTTTTATGATATTTGAAATAAAATAAAATAATTCCTGAAAAAGAAATCGTCATATTTTGCTTTAGAAATATAATTTATTTTTAAAATCATTTTTTGTTTTCCCCTTTCATTTAGTAAACACGGGATTCATTAAAAATTGTTTTCAAAAGTTATTCAAATGTGATCAAAGAAAGTTTTATTATTCATTTATTTAATGTTAAATCGCAAAAACACGCGTACAGTCAGCCAGAAAAAAAAAAAAAAAGGTTAAAATACCCCTTTCCTCCTCCTCTAACTATTTTATTATTGAATTTTAAAGAGATGCGAGAGATAGCATTTGATTGAATTCAACTATAACGTTTAACGTTAGAATTTAAAAAATTGAAGCTTTGTCTTTGTTTTGAAGCTTGTGTCTTCTAAAGTATGGCGACGGTTTTCCAAAGTTTCTTTATTCATACGAAATTATCGAGATACAATTACCAGTCGAATGTTATCTCTGTAACAGTTTACTAATAAAATAGTGTATTTTTTTATTCTATATATATACGTAAATATATATTTATTTATGGATCAAACGTATTTTCCTAGTTCATATTTAGATACTAGAGTACTCAAAAAATGTAGAAATAAGAAATAAATGTGACGAGTTAATAAAGAAAAAAAATTAAAGAACAAAGGCTATATCGGAGTTCAGGCCAATTTTACAAATTGGAATGTGGTTACATTTTTTTCCGTGTTTTTAACTTAAACGATCTTCGTTTTCTACGGATATATCAATGTAATCAGTCTATTAAAAAATAAAGAAATAAAAAATGGAAATATAGGCGAATTTTATTATAAAAAGTAAGTGAAGTTTAAAAGTAATGATACGGTGCAGAAGAAGAGGGGGCAAATTTTAAAGACCTTAAATAAAGATCGTGAAATGGTTGGGGCGTTTTCTGACATACTCTGCAAGGAAGGCCAGGCGACATTCACTCTTATTTTCTGTCCATCTTTCTTTGCATAACAATAATTTTGCAGCTAGTGTCATCAGAATATTCTAGCATCATTTGTTAGAGCATGCAGGAATTTCAAGATTGAAAATTTATGTTTATAATAAAGTTCTAGTCTTCTTCTTTTAATTCTACTTTTATCTTTAAATCCATGATTTGTTTTCCTATATCAGTAATAGGCCCCTGGAAAGTTTACAATGAGCTTTTAGAGCTCGTTCGTGTATCGCAGATATGCAAAATCACCTTTTGGCATAGGTATATTACACATAAGTAAAATTGCAAACAAGTTCGCTAGCATAGTTACCCTTTAATTTCTAAACGGCTGCAGAATTATTTAAGATTTTTAAAAAGTCAGTTTGGGGGGAAACTCCACTGTATCTTTCTTGTTGGAGTTTACAATAAATAAATAAATGAATAAATAAAATGTTTTTGTTTTTTTGTTGCTTGATACTATACCATGCAGCGGAAGTGAGATACAAGCACCCGAAAGCATATGTTTTTACACTTTTACTTGCATCGTGCTTGTTTTAATAAAAGAGTATGATCATAATATTTAATAGCGAAATAAGTGTGGACTTTTATCAGACACATGTAACAAAAAGATAATTAAAAATCTTACATAATAAAAAAAAATCATTTCAAATTAAGGGATGAGATTTTCTTCATAAAGTAAGGGGTGATTTTTTATATTTTAGATCATGCTGAAAAAGAATGTGTCATTAAAAATATTCCTTCACCCACAGATTTTTAAAAAATTCAAAATCCTGAAAATCTCAATTTTGTAGTATTTATTCAATACATATATTTTACAAATTTTATCATTTGTTATTTCAGTAATAATAAACAGTTAAAAAAGCATTTATAAAGCTTAGAACTAAATTTTAAAATACTGAAAATGTATATTGTTTATAAAGTTTCAGTAAAATGTACGAGAATTATCGTGAAAAGAAATGATATTCGTAAAAATTTTCCAAATTCCATAGCTTATTTAGCGGTAAATATCTTAATTCTGGATTCTTTTTTATAAATACACTACTTAGCTTTTCTAATAAGGTTGCAACAGTAATCTGTGAGCATTATTAGGGGTTCACCTGTTTTGATTTCGTGTTTCGATGCAAAAATCCCCTTGGAAGCGCTCTCCATGCTCATCGTTAACAGCGACAGGGAAAAAATGAAACGCTAGAAAGTGAAATTTTAATGACGTTAACCTCTTCAGACCTGAGGTGCACAAATATGTACCTCCATTCTTTTCCTCATAAAAATTAAACTGTTCGAATTTTTTGCATTTTTACTTTACTTCTACACAGCTGGATGTTTTTTGCTTTAAAACAAAACCAATAAATATCAGCACTGATGAATATAACACTGACGATGCATTTATAAAATAAATATTATTTTCATTCGAGATTCGAAAATACCTTCAAGACACTGTGTCCAACAAAGTAAGAAATATTCATTATTATTTAACTTAAGTGCTTTACAATAAAAAAATTTGAGGATTTGCTGATTATTTACTCGTTTAAAGACCTAAATTTTGTTACTGACTCTTTCTGTCATCTATGGTGTCATTTCATATATGCAAAAGCAATAAATATATATTTGTAGATTTATTTTATGCTCAGGTCTGAAGAGGTTAAATATCCCAATCTTTAGTAATTTTATAATATGTCATTAATTGATTTTTACAATTTAAGCTTCGATTATATACTAAGAAATGTGTTACAACATTTTTAAAATCAATCTATGCTGCTTTTTCTAAATCAATGTATCTTCAAAATATGCCTAATTTGTGGGCCAACAAAAATGTCCCCTTAAATTTTCGTAGTTTAAAAATGGAAATTGCTCTTGCAGATATTTAAATCCGTGCCCCAAGTTATTCATCACTATAACAGTTTTTTATCAATCCAAATATGTGTTTAAAAGCTGGAGAATAACTTTCTTTTTTCTCTATTTATAATAAGATGTTTAAAAAAATCATTATTTATTTACTAGTAAAAGGAAATCCAGTTTACAAAATTAAGTGCTGCTTTTGTATTTGAAGTACATTGTATTATTTCTGTTATGAGTAAAGTTACTCTACACTTTTTTGTAATTTCTAACAGAGATTGGAGCAAATATTTAATCGAAATTCCAAATGGTTCTGCTTTTTTTCTTCCATGCAATGAAAATTGGAAAACAATTATCTTCTTAGGACAGTGGCGCCAACTTTCGAAAAATATTGGATGGGATTAAAATTTTTTTGAACAAATACATAAATATTGGGTGGGCTCAATTAATAATCGGTGGATAGAGATATGAAATTATTGGATGGACTCGCGCCCCATGGGCTCATATAAGTTGGCGCCACTGAAGGAGATTGTGTGCAAACGGCAAACATTAAAAAAAGTCATATTATGCTGCGTAATCAATATCATTAATTAAACATGCCTTTAATTTATGAAAAGCCATATATATTCAGGCATAGTAATGCATGTAAACATATACATGCATGTGTTACACAGTATTAAGTTTGAAGGGAATTGCAAAATTATTTCCTTTCATTCCCCTCCCCCCCCCCCCCCCCAAAAAAAAAGTTTCTGTCCATTAAACACAGTGCATTAAAAAAAATTATTATTATTACAGATCGCTCGGGCTGTCTCTCTATATATATCTCTCTAAAAATTCCTGTTTTAGTGCAATCCTGGTTTGTGTTTGTAGGCGGAGACATCAAAATGCTCCCTCTGGTTTAATCGACCTTTCTTCCGTTATGTGTTCAATGTCTTCCTTATTTGTAATCAGAGCAAAAAATTTTAATCGCCCTGTATGTTTAAAAGAAATATAACAATGATTATCCTAAAACAGGTAATAACATAAGATAAAACTTTTTGTTCAATCTTTTTATTTTTCTGAACTACATTATTACATATCATACATATTAATACATATTATAATCCATGATATAATATTCTACCCTTCATAATCGGTGACAATTTACAAAGCTTGTTCTAGGCAACGTATAGTTAACATTTTAAAGAGAAAGAAATGTTCGTTGAAAAAGCAAATTGAAAATATATATATAAAGTCCCCAACTAAGAAATTAATCTTAAATTTAAAAAAATAGATGACAAAAATGATTTAACATTCTATAAGGTTTCTGGCCAAAAATTAACAGCAAAATTATTTTTCATAGAAATGTTTTATTCTTGCGTGCGCTTGCCAAACAGAGACGAGGTCACGTCAGTCTTTAATTTTTCCTCGGGCAAACTTAAGTTCACAAGAAATCGGTCATCTTATTATCAAACCATTAATACAAATGTCTTTTCCAAAGCATTTTATTCACTTAAGTACTTGTTAAAATTGTTTAAGAGTTAGTCTTTGTAATTATAGTCTTTTGGAAAGAAAGAGGATCACGGTTGTTTCTAATGAACAGGATATTTAAGGGAACAAAACGACTAGTAATACGTAGATCATTCTAAAATCTTTGCAGAAAATGTTATTTTTTTAGCTTGTGGTGTAAATATTTAACAGCATATTTTACATTTTTTTAGAAGGTTGCACAATTAACATATTAAAAAATATATTTAATAGATATTTATAATCTATGGCTTTTATTTGCTTTTTTTTTAATGAAAGAAGGAATACATCTATACCAACCGTTAGACGTCGTAAACTATTTGCTTTATTAACATTTTCCTTCAATTTTGTGAATGTGCTAAGGATGTTATTCATTAAATAAAGGTATATTTTATCTGAAAACTGGTTTCTGTGTAAACTAAATATTGTTGCGAGAAAAAAAAATCAAGATTTATGTTCTGAGTTGTTATCGAAAGCCTTTATTGTATTCTCGATTATATTAAAATTCAGTGCAATAATTTATAAAATAATAATGGCATTCAATTCCTTAATAAAAATTTTCAAAAGCAGGGGGCGTAAATTTTTAATTTTAAAGATAACTGTAAACTTTTAACGTCGTTAACTGTAAATGTAAACATTGTCTTTAGTCATTTGTTTTTAAAAATTCTCATTCAACTAAAAGATGTCATAAACTTTAACACATTCGCTGCCGGTCACGCGCTAGCGCGTGAAATTCTCAATCATTTAACACAGAGGGCGGAGTTGTCGGCAGCGAACGTGTTAAGAATCCCCCGTTCTTCATTTAAAAGTAAAAAGATTTGTTTAACAGAAAAACAATTTGTAATTCATATACATAAACTTTTTTTTAAGATGTGTATTTCATATTTCTTATTCTATCCTAATAAAGCATGACATTGTAAGCAAATACTTGTATATTTATATCCCACGCATATATATAATCCATTGAAATATTATTAAATAGCTTATATCCTACATCTATATAAATAAACTAGCAGCCTTAGTCCGTCTTGCTAGTCGGTTTCTCAAAAAATAATCTGCAATCAAATGAAATGTATATAATAAAGATAAAAAAATTTAATATGTAATAAGTATCCATTATTGTGTCTTATTCGTATAATCTTACATTATCCGGTTCAAAGTCGATGTTGACGATATAATAAACAAAAGAGATCTAAATTGACAGAAGTGCCCGTATGTTTAACTATTTTCAGCACGATTTTTTATCTTGAATTTCCTAAAAACCTAAAACCTTGAAACTTATCCTATACTTGAATTTTCTAAGTTACCTAAAACTGTTGCAAAGATATGTCGAAATGTCTTAAAAGTCCGACCACTCCATTAAAACCTCTTAGATGGGAATTTAAAAAATTGGTAAAATATATGTTTAAGTTTGTTTTAGTAGATTAGTTATCCTTAATTTCATGCCTCTGTCTAAAATCGCTGATGAGGTACGGCGGAATATGATGTAAAAGTTACGTATCTCCCGTTAATCCTTTTTGGAAGAAAGAGGGGAATTTCTAAAATCGATGAAATAAATGTTTAATACTTTTTTAATAGGTTTGTTATTCTGAATTTCACGTTTCTACTTAAAACTGCTGCTGGGATATGGTTAATGATGGGCGAGTCTCGCAAAGTTACCAATCGGAAAAAATCGTCATCGTGAGAAACACAATGGATACAGTCTTCGATTACTTCAGAGAATTTACAATCGAGATTTTCTACAATCGATTATTGAAATGATTGTTTTTATATGATTATAAAGTAAATTTTAACATATACATGGAAACTAAAAACTAATGGAAAGTTTAAAAAAATACGAAGGGAGGCTATAATGGAACCACAATAGTGGAAAAGTCATGTAACAGCATCTATGATTGCAAAAAGCAGAAAAAAGCGCGAGCAAGTAAAAGATAAGGCAGTTTATGTAACGAAAATAGAGCTCATCAGTGGTGACGTCACAACTCCAGAAATTGGGTGAAAACAAACCACAGAGTTCAGAAAAGTTAGAGATGAAATATGTTGTTTTATCGTGAAGCTAAAAGTTCAACCCTGAAATTGATTTAAACAAGTTACAATTCGGCCCAAACACTTGCGGATCGCTTTAAAAACTTCACCCAGTTCAAAGAATCCAGCCTTAGAACGATATCTGATTTCATATTGAAAGCTTTCTTGATGGTATATAGTGCATCTCTAACACAACTCTAAACTCTCACGGTTTGTATTGACCCAGTTACCATGGAAATGCGGGGTTGAGTTGTCTGTGACGTCACACTGATGAGCTCTATTAGATTTTTTAAGCAATTAGCAGCAAAATGGCTAAAGCTTATAAGAATTAAAAGCATCCCCGGTGGCAAAAACAGGAACTAAAAGGATGGATAAGATCAGGGGAATTGTGGCACCAACGAAAACTATCCTGTTCAATTGTAGCTGACGCCACAATTCGCCTTGATTTTCATTTCATACTGCCCTAAAATCGGTTGGTAAGATTGGACACTTCAGTAAGTTGCGCTGAACATGCCCAAAGTGATATGTTTACAACAAGTGTTCAGAGTTGTGTCAGTAGTACACCCCTGGCAGCGTCGATGGTGCGATTGGCGTAAAAGCTCAAAGATACTAGGTACTTCATGCATACATAGTGTAGTAGCAACGGTTATTCGAACGACAACATTCACTTGGAGTCGCATAAATGCCCATCCCCAATAGAATCGCGCCTCAAAAGCAGCATTTACCGGGTGTCCCAAAAATGACTGATAGATTTTAAAATTCAATAACTTGCAAACGGCGACAGCTATTTAAAAAATTTTTGCAGGAGGGTTATGTATAATGTCAGGAGTTTTTTTACCGTAATTTGCTGATTTTAGTTCGAATTTCAAACAATAGATGGCGCTGACGGCGAGAGGGGCACGACTGAGTGAGGTCAGTTTCGGCGTCGACCTGGTTTTCAATTGCCATCAGTGCCATCTATTGTTTGAAATTCGAACTAAAATCAAAAACTGCGTTAAAAAAACTCCCAACATTATACATAACCCTCCTGCAAAAATTTTTAAATAGTTGTCACCGTTTGCAAGTTATTGAATTTTAAAATCCATCAGTCATTTTTGGGACACCCGGTATGTAGTTGCCCACGGTAGGGCTGAAATGGTCTGGCAACCCATCATGCTGAGATCACAGTCGCTTACGAATGACAATCAGAACATCCTATAAACACCTATAAACACCTTTCAATTTTGCTTTTATGCATTTTAATATAAATTTAATTAAATTCATGTGCTGGATATCAAGTATTTTATCTAGTGACACGTTTTTTCACTTTTCAGTTTCACGTACTTTAATTTATAGCATTTGTTTTTGATTGATATGATGTTGTTGATATAGTGAATTGCTTTTAGCAAAATTCGAATTGCAAATATTTTTTGAGCTTTCGAAAATGAATTCCAGTAATATTAAATTTCCACATAATCAAAAAAATAAATAGAACTTCAGATTCTTTTTGTTTTCTTTGCAAAGATGCCATTCCAAAAAATGCATCACTCGTGCAGGCTGGTCTATATATAAGTAATTTAGAAAAACAAACAGATTTTTTTAATATAATTTTTATTGATTTTCTTTTTTATATAGTAATTGATATTATAATTAAAAAAGAATTCCTGAAGTATTTATATCATTTTTTAGCATGTAAATGTTTCAGAATAAAAGATAGTTTATAAGCGAGAGAATTTAGGTATCTATATAAATAGAGCTGAAAACATGTAATTTTTATAGTTAGAATAACATTAATAGAACAGAAAAGAAAATGGCAATGCTAAATTTTTCTCGCTTTTATTAAATTAATAGATCCTTTTGAAAGCATTGTGGGAATTATATTTCGTCAATGTAAATCTTCGTATTTTGGTGGCGGTTCCATTTTTTCAGAGCTTTCGACATCCTTAGGAATGTTAGTAGCATATGTAGACCTGTTATCATTTTGCTGATTAACTGTAACAATACTATTATAGTCAGGCGGTAGATCATGTAGTTCTGTTGGAGAATTTATTGGCGATGGAGCACTTGGAGATGGAATATGTGGCAAAATAATATTTAGTGGTGGTTCATTTGTTGTCTGTATATTTGATTGCGGGGTTATTTCATCACTTGTATCATGGTAAATTGCAAATAAATTGATGTTTGGATTCTCTATTTCAAAAAACAAATTTTGTTCCATCCCAGGTTCTGGTAAAAGAATCAACGATCTACTATTGGTTCGTGGAGGAGCTAAAGGTCTGGAAGTTCCATATGATGGAGCTGAAGGTCTAGATCTTCCATATGATGGACCTGATGGTCTAGAACTTACATATGACAGTATAGGTGGTATAGTTTGTGGAGGAGGATGCACAGTTACTCCTTGAATTTCATCATTTTCATCACTTGCTAATTTGATACAACATCTAACCAGAATTAAGAAAAAGAAAATTAGTATAATGATGAAGCAAAACCAAAACCATGATCTATTACTGTCAATAGAGCTGCTCATTTGGATTATCTGATTGTCAAGTAGTTTTCTCGATGGCTTCAAATAAAAAATATCGTGACCTTCTCCAATGTACTTCATGCTGATTTCCTCTAAATTGAAATGAAAGAAACAATTTACATGAGTTCCATGTTGTTGAAACTAAATGCATTATTTAAAATTACTGAAAGACCTTTTTTGTGATAAGTTTTTAGATTTGAATAGATAAATTTGTTCTTATAGAGAATTTATTTAAAACTGAAACTAAGAAATCGCTTTTGAATCCGTGAAACTATGCGTAAATTTTGCTTTCCGGAAAGCATTTTTGTGTACCTATTTCTGGCATTATAAAAGTCTAAAGCAAATGTAATTTAAATTTCAATTATTATGGATAATATTTTATTTTATTAGTTTGTTTATTTATTTATATATTTGGGAGTGGGGGTATTAATTGACCATTAACATAACTTTTGAACTACAATTGTATTTGGCATATTATGATAAATTATGGTGGTAGTTTGACGTAGTACAGAGATAAAAAGATACATGAAAAAAATGAAAGTTCATTATTCAATTTATAATAAGCAAATTTTAAAATAGATCAATTAATAAAAATAATGCATGCATAGTCAAAAAACCCTCCTAATTGTTGTTTTATAGCAAATAATTGTGAGTGAATTTTCTATTACAATTAAATAATATTAAAACTGCAATAAATATTCGCATACTGACGTACTGAAATTCTCATTCTTTCTCTTTCATAGGTGAAAAAATACTTGTGTTCCGAAAAAAATGTTGTAAAAGTTTTGGAATTTAACTATACTCAGAACTGTCAAAATTTTTAATTTTATGGTACAACATGAAAAATTTATAAAATTTTGAGTGGCCTTTTCATTCTACAAGGTACGGACTGTAATTTCCAGAACTACCTAAATGTACAATACTCAGTTTCAGATAAAATTTCCCCAAAATAAAAATGTTGCGTTTTAATAAATAACATAAAAGAATAATCCTCTATAAACAATTTATTTCAATAAAGCATACACCAAAATTTCGGCACCTATAATCATTAAAAGTCAACAAGCTCTTACAATTAAACAAGAACGAAATATCTTGCATGTGGATTTAGGCAATATTCTATTTAGGCAATAGTGTTGTTACTTTTGGCCGTTCTTCTCATTCTTTGATTTTTATTTCCATTCATCCACAATCACTACACTTCCCGTTGCAAGAGTAAGCATGTTTGAATCAACTTACCGACTGCATTTGGTGCGCTGAATCCAGTCCGTTTTAGATTTTGTTTCTTGATAATACTTTAGACACTCACTAAGGAACTGCAAGAAGTGTAAGTCACCACCGTTTTGACGAAAATGCTATCGTTGGAAAGATCTTATCGAGAACTGTAAAAAACTGAATGGAACTACCCGTCGCAAATGAGCCGTTTTCGAGATATCCTCAATTTATGTCACGTAATTAGTGCATACTTAATGGGGACGCAAAAAATTTTAGTCTCGATTTTTACAAAAGTGGTATCGTTAAAAAGATATCATCATGAAGGAGAAAAAACTCAATAGAACTACCCATCGGAAATGAGCCGTTTTCGAGATATCCGATAATTTATGTCACGTAGCTAGTGCATATTGTTCTAGTGCACACTTAATCGGGGACCACAAAAAATTGTTTTCTCGACTTTGATGAAAATGGTGTTGTTGCAAAGATATCATTGTGAGAAGTAAAAAACTCAATGGAAGTAACCATCTGAAATGAGCCGTTTTCGAAATATCCAGCAATTTATGTCACTTAATGCAGTTTCCCAGCAGTGTGCATTAGCAATGTGACACAAATTGTCGGATATCTCGAAAACGTCTCATTTCCGGCGGGTGATTCCATTAAGTTTGTTAATCCTCACGATGATATCTTTTCAACGATACCACTTTCGTTAAAATCGAGAATGAAATTTTTTGCGGTATCCCATCAAGTGTGCACTAGCTATGTGACATAAATTGTCGGATATCTTGAAAACGGCTCATTTGCGAAGGGTAATTCCATTGAGTTTTTTACTGCACTCAATGAGATCTTTTCAACGATACCACTTTCGTCAAAATCGGTGACTTACATTTCTTGCAGTTCCCCAATCAGTGCATTCAGAGTCATCAAATCCGAATACAATACTACCATTAGACTTTTTTTCAGACTTGCCATTTACTAGCCCTTTTATCGTGAAAAGTACGATATAGATTTACACTTCAGATACAAGACTATCAGATCAATTCTTTAAAACGTTAGCCTTTATACTTTAGATAAAAAAAAAGGTCGCCGAATTTGTTCTAAAAGTGTAAAACCCTAAGTTTAACGGAAAGCGCATAACAGAATTAAAAATTACCTTTAAGCAATTCACGCCCTTACTCATATATAATAATGCTTACGCTTTGCGCAGCCCTGTATATAATCTATATAATGTATACATTAATTGGAAAATTATGTAATATTAAAAAAAGTCAAAAACACATGCCATAACTGAAAACACACTTTCAACAATAATTGTTCATAGGCAATAACCGAATTATTTTCTATGTCCTGTAAATAAACGATAACTGCTATGCCAGGGTTGGGTTTCTTCCGGAAGAAACCAATTTCTTCCAGGACAGTGGAAGAAACTGGAAAAAACCGGAAGAAACTGGAAGAAATGGAAAAAACTGGAAGAAATAGAAGAAACCACCAGAAACCAAAACAAATGCTTGAAGTTAAAGTATATTAACTATGTAAAAGAATTAAAGTATAATTACATGAAATCTAAATTGGAAAATTTAATTATTATTAAAAATATTATTTTTTCAATGTAAGTTATATTTTTAATGACAAACTTCAGGTTCAGCAGACATTTTCAGGTGATTAATTTTTACTACTCTAGAGGTAGAGGGATGGGATTTTTTATTAATTGTGCCATTTATATAAAAAGAAAAAAAAAAGAAGAAAACTGACTAAATTGTTTATTTTTCATATAAAAATATATTATTTTCAAATAAAAGTGCATTATTGTAAACTGTGCAACACAGTAAATAAATAACTTTGTAATTATTTATACTGACATCTAGCATGAATATCTCAGTGCTAATTTTAAAAGATTAGTGTTCTAAAAATACCTATGGATATGTTGAAATGCTTTCAAACCATCCTGAAGTATAAGACTTGAAAATAAATAAATGAATAAATAAACATACAGTCGACTTTCGTTAATTCGAAATCGGATAATTCGAATCTCCGCTTAATTCGAACTAAACATGAAGTCCCGAAATTTTCAATGGCAGAATAACGTTAAAATTTTTCATTAATTCGGATTCATTTTCTCATGCCTTCGTTTAATTCGAACTAACGAGAATTCCAATTTTTCATTTTTCTTTTCCTTCTCACGGATTTCAGATCATTTGAATAACTTTCTTTGTTTGGTTTTTATGAAAATTGTCCCGAATGAATGTACATATAATACAATGCTTTTGATGTCCACTTTCTTAGAGCCCCGCCTGTCCATCAGTGACGCTTTTAATTTTTCTTCCATCGTGCTTGTTCCTAATCTTTTAGTTAGTTTATGTATTTATACATTTTAATTTAATATTAAGTCATTTTCTAATGGCAACTAACGAAATAAGTTTAAAAAAAACACTATGACATTAATTTCTTTGTAACAGTACCATATTAAACATGTTTTCCATAATTCGAACTTCGGATAATTCGAACATTTCTTGTGGTCCCGACGAGTTCGAATTAACGAGAGTCGACTGTATCTTTATTTTTTGTTTTCATACAATTTAAGTTGAGAAACTGATTGCTGCATCCTAGTTCTAAAAAACTTTTTTACTATACTATGCTGCATTGTACTAAGGAAAAAAAAAAAAAAAAAAAGGGATTTTAATGATTTTTTTTTAATACTGAGGATCGACCGGAACAGGTTTTTAAGACCAAAGCCGAATTTAGGTAACCTTCCTACTTTTGGCTGAAAAGCAAAAACATAAATAAAAGTCATTAAATTGTATTGTTTTAAAGAAATTAATACATAAATATACATAACTGTAAATTAATTATGTATAGTATTTATTAATTATGTACTATTGGTAATTATTGAAAAACTTTTTTTTTCATATACAATAATATGTAATTAATTCATCCATCACACAGAAAGATTTTCTAATTGTACGAATTTCATTTAATTAAGAAATTATTTTAGTTTTAGGTATACACATCCTGATTTTTCTTTGATAAGGATTTTTGTAAATGATCAATTGTTATTCTAGAACTTTCTCAATGAATATTTGAAACACTAATTGCAGTTTAAACTAAAAAATTTCTATGAGATGATTTAATTCATGACTGATAATTATAAACAATGAAGTTTATTGCAATACATTCATTTGAGCTGACACAGTTCAAATCAGTGACTAATATTGAAATTTTTCAAAGGAAGAAACAAGATTAATGGAATACTGTGTGATCCTGTCCAGCTGAATTTTCAGCCACATTTTTGGCAAAACTTGGATTTTGGGCAGAAAACAATACCATATTTTTGGTTGATCTCTATTTAATGCAGTAATTATTATACATTAATAAAATTAAACTAAAAATTTTCTATGAGATGATTTAATTCATGACTGATAATTATAAACAATGAAGTTTATTGCAATACATTCATTTGAGCTGACACAGTTCAAATCAGTGACTAATATTGAAATTTTTCAAAGGAAGAAACAAGATTTATGGAATACTGTGTGATCCTGTCCAGCTGAATTTTCAGCCACATTTTTGGCAAAACTTGGATTTTGGGCAGAAAACAATACCATATTTTTGGTTGATCTCTATTTAATGCAGTAATTATTATACATTAATAAAATTGATGTAAATTAAAAGCTTTTATTTAAAATGCTTTCATTCTACCTTAAGTAAAGGATCTCTACTATTTACCACTAGTTCCAGAAATTTAAGTAATTAAAAAGTATGTTGGTTAAATTGAAATGGATAACATTTAATTGATTATGTGTATTTTTGATAAAATTTCTTTTCTTTATTCAGCCAGTGGTTGGAGATCTTTGGATAGGTGGATCATGGCTAAAAAAAACTAATGCAATTATTAAATTAACATAATATACACTTAATTAAATTTGTTTTGGTCCAATGAAATTAATTTATATAAGATTAAAGGAAGTAGATATTTATTATATCTTACAAAATTGAAAATATGTGGTAAATTTTTAAAGAAAAGCAGTTTCTTCCATTTCTTCCACTTGGAAGAAACCTATTTCTTCCGGCCGGTTTTTTCCGCGGTTTTTTCCACTGTGGAAGAAACTTGCCAACCCTGTGCTATGCACACCATATTTTACAGAAAGCATCTTGCAGCGCACCTCAGGGGTCTATATAAATTTCAATACGTTAAAAATACTTTAACGTCAATAAAATGCTCTGCAAATGATTTATCTTCAACGATCGTAATGTAACTGATTTTACTTTGTGTGCCCCTGTAAAAGATCTGCACATGCTATACACTTCAGTTTCACTATAGAACGTTCTATATTAACCCTCAATAACACATATATATTATATGACAATCCAAGTACATTTACTTGAGTTAGACTTCCAAACAAGCCGAAATCATAAGCATTTTGCAGCTATGTTGGATAGTGTTAAAAAGTGCCAGTTATAATTTTATGTAAATAGAGAGTATTGTATCGCAAAATTTATTTTTTCTCATCAAAAAGGAAGAATTTTATGTCGCAACACTAAATTTTTCAGCTGATAAGATATCAGGTGAAGTTTTTCAGTGCGATGATTCCTACGTATTCTTTCATTGTCATTTGATGATGTTTACCGATTACAAAATGTCATCTTTAATTTTTTGGGTGGTTGCGTTTAAAAGAAATTTTATATCCAAGTTTACGAAAATACATTTTGAACGCGTGTATTCAATGTTTAAAATATCTGAGGCTAAAATACTGTATATATTTTTTAATTTAATGGCAGTTATAAAATCAATTCTTTTATTTATTTACAAATTAAAATCCACATGGTAATAAAATTACAATTTTTGCCATCTGATTTCTTCGGGTTTATTATTTTTCTGAGTTATAGTAAATCTGCATATACAGATTGATTAATATTTGTTCGAAATTACGAGACTTAAATATAATAAAATTAGTCACAATTATGAGCTCAGAATCCTTGATTACTCTCATCTGCAAATTTTTATTTTAAATTTTGCTTTATTTAATCCAAGAATTTTCGCGATTCAATTAGACAAAAATTTCTGCTTTAAAAAAACTTATGATAAAACATCACATTTAAGCTGTAAAAGAATTACGTGAAAAAGAATTATGAAAATTATGTTATATAGCTAAATTTTGACTAAAGATTTTTCCATTTATATAAATATGACTAGATGTTTTCCATGTAACTTATTAATGGGAAAACTTTTTTCTTACTTTCAGATATAGCTTAAATGTAACAAATTAACTTTAGAAGAAAGAATAATTCAATAAATGTTTAAATATGTTTTATAAAGGATTTTTCATTTAAGTGTTTAATAGGAACATAATTTTGTAAAAATTAGTAGGAACATAATTTGTAGGAACATAATTTTGTACTAAAAATAACTTTCTCGTTTAATTTTTAATATAATTTTGAATAAATTTGAATTTATTTTTTATTATTCAAAATCCTTTATCACTTGAAGCTATCCTTTTCTTTTTCTATTTTATTAAATTAAAATTTAGAGTAAAATATCCAATCTCCCAAGCTAATATAAAGATATTTAAGTTTGAAATATAAAGGTCTTAAGGTATTTCTACTGGTTTCAAGTGATACCTTTTTAAAGTTTTGAATTATTTTTATTTTTGTTCGCAATTTTTGAATGTAATAAGCATAAAAAAAAAATCTTCAATGTATTAAAAATGATTTGTGATTGTCTCAGTCTAAAAATTACAAATGAAAACCATAAATCGAAATCTTTTAAAAGGTGTCATTTCACACAGGTAGAAATAGTGTTATCAGAATTGACGAAATTGTCTTTTTAACCCTTTGGAGACGTGCGACCGATATACGTGCTGTTGAAGGTGATCAGAATCCTTGATTACTCTCATCTGCAAATTTTTATTGCAAATTTTGCTTTATTTAATCCAATCATTTTCGCGATTCCATTAGGTAAAAATTTCTGCTTTAAAAAAACTTATGATAAAAGATTAAAACATCTGTTAAAGATGCTCGTTCCGAAGGGGTTAAATGTAGAAGTGGGTAGATTCTCACTACTAAATTCTATTAGAATTCTTTGCCTTATGCATTTATAGAATTTCGGAGATCAAGTAAGGTAATGAATACGAATAACATTTAGTTGTGACAGTCATGACAATATTTTATTTCAAATATCTCTAACAAAAAGCAAATATTTAGCTAATACTATTATGTTGGAAGCGTTCTCTATGAATGCAATACTGGGCCCGAATAAAACAACTATTGGTTTGCTTCTAGGTATTGCTTTTATCTGGTTAACTAAATTCTTTGTTTTCTGTTTTCTTTCTAAAATGGTGTCTATTCTTTTTAATATGCGTAATTTTCTAAAAGTATTGAAGTATAAAATATTATACCAATACATTTGTAATATTGCTATCTTTTCCTAATTAACAATTTCCAATTAATTGATTGCGATTAATTATATTGTGAAGACCATTCACTATAGCATAGTGAAGGACATAGAGAGTTAATTTAGGACTAAAGTAGTTTCTTTGTTTAATTAGATGTTATTAGTCAATTCGGAATAATTATTTTTGAGTAATTATGCGTAATCGAGATAACTCGAAATGAATAGGAAAGCAATTTTATATATAGAAAACGCAATTTATTCAGATTAATTTATGCAAAATAAAATATTATTGCTTTGTAAAAACAAAAATAGAACATTTACATCTAGTTATGAATGACAGCTCAAATTTAACAGAATTCAATTTTAAATGTTGTAATGAATATTAAAATACTCTCTTATTCTTTTGTCTTCGATATTTTTATATACACGCATTTCCAAATTTTGCTTCTAGCGAGAGGAATCCGAAGTCAGAATTGTTGAATGAGAATTCATGGCAATCAAATAGGCTTGCAAATGGAGGTGCTACGACTAAAAGGGAAGAAATTGGCGAGAACAGAAAACGATACTATCTTACTCCTGCTCTCGTAAATGTAGATTTTATTTTTCTCTTTGCCCAAAAGAGAAAAAAAAAATCCGAAAAGGGTTCCCAATTTTTTTCATTTGTATGGTGCATTTAACAATTTTCTTTGTTTTGATCCTGCATTATTGAATATACTTTTGTAATAATTTGCAATTTATAAAAGCCACCTGTTCAGCTTATTTATGTATATTCATTACGCCTCAGCCATTGTTATGTAAATACAAGAGTTTAAAGCTTTTGTGCAAAAGAAATTAAGAGTTGTATGAAGATTTTAAATTGTACCATAACTTCTTAGTATCGCCAGATTCGGATTCTCTATAATTTAATATTTTTAGATAAATAGAAAACTACACGGAAAAATATCTTAGTTTCACGTTTATGTTCATATAATAATAAAATTTAATCACTATTTACCTTGAATCCTAAATTCATGACAACGCTCACCCTCAAGTAAAGTGACACATCTCGTAAAAAATCACATTGAGCTTTATTCCACTATCATGTCTGTCATACATGTGTCTCGCTACACAAAAAGTTTCATAAGTTTTATTATATAGGATATCATTTTATTACGTTATTTGCTTATTCGTGACCACAGAAGAGAGGTGGATTGTGTGGAGAGGTAAATTTATCCAATTCTCCAAACCTCATCATATATCTTTATTGTTAAGGCTGATGGTCATGCGCTTTCCGAATTCAACTTCGTAATGTAAAGTCTTTGGGCGTTTGATGCATTCTTATATTTAAAATATCTCCTCGGGAAATTAATATTTTTAACTTCTTTCGATGATTTCTTCTTGAAAGATGTCACTTGTTTTTCTTGGTTTCCAAAACATTTCTAAAATGTATGTTTAATTTTATAGGAAGTTTTAAAATTTTACTTCCGGTTCGTCAGTTTTTTTTACAAATAAAATATTAAATTAAGCATAAATTTTAGAAAGTTTTTAAAAACTAAGAAAAAAGTGACATCTTTTAAAAAGAAATCAGCGAAAGAAGAAGTTGAAAATATAAATTTCCTGATGAAATATTTTAAATATAAGAATGCATCAAACACTCATAGACTTAACATTATGGAGGGGAATTCGGAAAATGAGTGACCCGTAGCCTTAAGGGTTTTATGTCTTTATGCACGTTTTTACTCCCGCATGGAGACTAAGTTCTATTATTTAAAGTTACGGTGAAATCCTGCAACTTTTTTCCCGCTCATGTAAAATATACTTTTGTCGAGATGTGTCACTTTTCTTGCCAGTGAGCGACATGATATAGAAAATATTTGTATTTAGGGTTTATTATAATGAACGATGAATGAAATCAAATATCTTATATTGTAAGCAAATTTTAATATTTTAAAGCTGCTAACAGTTTTAAAAGCTTTTTTTCGAACAATCGGCAATATGCAGTAAAAATAAACAAGTGGGTAAGTGTGATCGCACTTCGCACAAAGGGTTTTGTTTAATATTTCTTTCAAAACAACTTATCCTTTAATTAATAAATGCAAATTGTAAATTTATAATTATTAAATTCTTACATAGATGATTACTAATAAATTTTATTTTAAAATAACTACCAAAGGAAGTTATTTAATATAACCAAATTATTTAAATAGCATCCAAAAATCCAAATTTTTGAAAATACAAAATTAAAAATCTTTAGCGAAAATATAAATAAAATTATTTCTAAAAACAAAAAATGGTTTAAACGAAATTTAGAATGCTGAATCATTAATAAATCACAACATTTTTTAAAATAGAAAGAAAACGGAATTCCAAAAAATATTATGAATGTCAGTTATTTATTACAGAATAATAAAGCCTTAAATTGACTAAAAATACGAAATTTATTTTAATTTAATCCATCGTAATATGAAAATTTCAACATCAGAACCGGGGTTGAAACTAAGCATCTACTATAACAGAAGTAATTTATTCCATTTTTCAATATTGGGTGAAAAATGTCCGGGCCAGGATTCGAACCAGGGATGTATTGGCTGATCAATATTGTCAGCCAATGCACCCCTGGTTTGAATCCTGGCCCGTACTTTTTTCACCCAATATTGAAAAATGGAATAAATTACTTCTGTTATAATTGATTTACCGATTGAATAATCGTGTTTAAAATTAATCTAAGCATCTACTGTTTACTACAGCGAGATACTTTACCTCCAAGCTACGATGTCTACATGTAAAATGTTGAAATTAAGATTTTCTTCTAAACTTTAAATCGCAAAAATGAACGGATGACATTGAAAAATATTAATTTAATTAAAATTTATGACTTTTTCAAAATTATATGATTTGCCTCGTGATGCGAGGTATTCAACTGTAAATACAGGAAATTTGAAGTTTCTGGCTTATAAAGTTTTTGTGTACGGAAACTCTGATGAATAGACAGACAAGCAAGTGAGACGAATAGGGTTTCATCAGATGAACGAAGCTTAAAAAATCACAAATCACAAAAATTTGCCAAAATTATTGCCTTGCAGCGACCTTTTATTTTAGCGTTAACTAGATACGATGCCCGATCAAGCCAAATAGAGGCTCAGGACCTGGTATTTACATTTGAAGCATCCTTTTCTGTACTTTCTCAAAAAAGAAACATTTTTTTGTGCCTTAGAATATCGATATGAATGTATAAATACAAATTTATATAAACGTATTTTTTTTAATGTAATCCGAGTCAAAAATAACAAAATATTGTTCATTATCAGCAACAAAATCAAAATATATTTAAAATATCAGCTTTATTAAAAAATAGCTCACAAATTTTATTACACGTAAAACCCATTTATCATTAATCTCAGAACATTATATTTGCTATAATAACTTTAATACTACAATAAATTTGTCCAATGATTCAAACGGAATTCCCAATAATGTCTACTTTCTGAGATTATATACGGGCGTTGTTGCAAATAACATGAAAAACTGTAAATAGAAAATTTTTACTTACCAGAATCTAATGCTGCTTTACATTGTGAAGGCAGAAATGACTGGATGCAGATTATTAGCAATACTCCTAATATTTGTCTCCATAAAAACATCTCGATTAGGTTTTTTGTTCGCACAATTTTTTTTTTTTCAAAAAACATTCAAGTGACAGCTGAGCAAAAAGAAAGCACAAAACTATTTTTTTCTGCCTATCAAACACCGATAACAGGTATTGGCAAGATAAGCCTGTTATTATCGCACAAAACAGCTTCGAAAATAGCGATTGTGCGAATAATGTATCATTTGCTCAAAGTCTGTAAAAATTTTCCTTTCATAATGTAAAAGACTCTGTTGTAAATAATAATAAATAAAAAAAAAACTGTGATGCATTGCGGATTCTTACCCGGAGTTTTGAATCATTATTACTCATAAAATGAATATTTTTTTCATAGTAATTATTGTTTCATAGTTAAGTAATTTTCAATAAATAGATAACTCGTAAAAATAGACTATACAGCCGAACACCATAAACAGTCAAAACAAATGTAGCATTCACCTGCTTCAAAGATTTATAAAAGAAGCCTCTTTTACGGAGGGCGAGTAACTTTTTTCATAATTTCAAAATAAGAATCTGCTTGGTTGGTAAATTTTTACTAATCTTCAGATTGGATTATTGATGTGTTTAAAATTGATAAAAAAAACAGTTGCCAATAGCAGCCCCGAAAGAAAAAACAAAGAAAAACAACTAACACACATATTTTGCTACTATTATTGCTAATTCTTTCCTTTATTTTGCAGTGAAAGGACTTCTTTAATGAAACCTTGAAACAGCCTATATGTATTTCTGTATTTTCGTATTTTTTTACTTTATGTTTTTCCTTGTGTTGGTTATACAACATGTATTTATCGTAATACAAGGTATTCATCAGTTTTCATGTACTTTTGAAGTAATTTCAGCATTTTCCTTACCCGTTGCGTTTAATGATAAAGCCACCTTGATTGAAGAAGACATGTTAAGAAGGTTTATTTTTTAGAACACAACAAATATCTACGACTATTATGTGTTATGAAATATTTTAATGTGTATTATGTATGTTAATTTCTTCAGAATATTGACGTATCAGAATGTAACACAACTTTTATTTTCAGTTAGTTTATTGTCTAAAATTAATGATAAAAAAAATTAAAGGCAGAACGCTTCTTTTTATGCGAGTTTATTGTGTCTTTAAAAGAATCATATGTAAAACGCCGCGAAATTACTATTTTTTTACGTGTTACTTAAAATGAAAGATATATAAAATCGAAATAAAATAAATGAAATAGAAGTTATCACAACCCACTGAGAATAAATGCAGTTTAAATATTTTATCATACGCTATAAGCATGTGATTTCGTTTACCACATGATTTGCACACTCTTCAAATCCCAAATTCTCCTTTAAAGAATATTTTAAGATAAAGAGTTTTTTTTATTATTTCTTTATTCTTATTATTTTATATAATAGTCTAAAATTTTATTTTTTCATCTGTGCATTGGCCATTTTCATATTTTAAATATTGTCAATTTGAAACGAAAAACAAAACACTACGAAGATAAATCAACTAAGCAAGCAAATAAATTCATGAACTTTGATCATTTTCATTGTTGTGTTAACATATTTATCAAAGAGAATTGACTGTTACGGATTACTTTGCCATGTTATAGTGTACAAAATAAATAGTAAATAGTTTTTTTAACGTAAAACAAAGCTAATTTTAAGGGATATTTTCCCACATTCTCCAATATGTGAATTTTGGACTATCTGACTAATATGTTGCACCTGTATATTGTTACCCATATTAGAGCATTAAACAGATCCGACATGCAGTTTACATGACATGGAATTATACCGACATGAAGTTTAAAATTCAATTTGAAGAGAACCAGAAATAAGACTGGAATCCGAAATCAGAAATGAAAGAGGAGACGTAATTTTTGACAGAAATTAAAACCTACTTCGAGAGATTGTTTTATACAGGGTGAACATAAATATCGAAACAATAGGCTATTTCCTTAAATATTGCCACTAGACCTATACTTGCAATTGCAAAGTTTCATATAAAAAAAGCGCCAAATATAATGACACAAGTTACAACTCCATTGGGGGGGGGGGGGGGTGTCTATTTGAAAAAATACGAAAATAAAATTTTTACACATCCTCCATAGGGTTAAATTTCCCATTAGAAAAATTTTTCTTATCTATACCTAAATTAAATACAAAAATTACATCTTCACATCTGCAAAACTCACAGAGTTATGGCCGTTTAAATAATTTGTCAAGTTTTAAAAAAATAGACACAAATTGAAATGCGTTCAATTCAAAAAACAATGTTACTTTAAGAGTTCTAGGAAGCATGAAAAAATATATTTATTAAATTAGAATTTTGATTTGTTTTTCTTTTTTGTGATAGTTAACCCTATAATTTGCAAACAAAATCACATCCTAAAATTTCTCACAAAGTTGATTAGTATTCTTTAGATGGGATAATTTAAAATCGTTATAATTCGAAACATTATCCAACGAAATTCATTTTTTTTTCATTTAATTAAAGAATAAAATATAATTTTAATTTTGTTGCAGGGTTTTTTCCAATATTAATTTTTAAAATATTTAAAATATTTATTTTAAAAACTATGTAATGTAATTTATTTTTTCAAAAATCATATGTTCAAAAATAAATGTATTTTTTTAATTTGCCAAAATAAAATTAATATAAAATATTAAAAAAGTCATGTTCCAAGTTTGCACCTTATTTCTTTAACGATTCTTGAGTTATTAATTTAGGGTTAATCTTGAGTTAATAAAGACAAGAAATGGCGGGGAATAAAAATCATGCAGAAAAACGCATTTAAAATTTTAAACAAAGACTTTCTCCTAATAAAATGTTTAAATGCTTTTTAAAAAATTGCATGTGAAAAAAATAACTCCTTTCTGTAGCTTAAACGTCTGATTCTGTTTAAATTCCGCCGTTTTCACCTCCTTTCTGTACTATTAAAATGTCCGTAAGTTATTTAAAACAATGCTTTTTCTAACATGCCTATTAGGAGCTTTCCATAACCTTAGCCCTCACAACTTCAAGCTTTTTATCGTCCCAGCGAATACCGTTAAAACAAAGTCTGTATTCTGGGACCGGGTAGGGCCAGTCTTAACGTATATTTTCATTCCAAACCAGTATTGGCTTCCTTCTTCCTATAACTGTATGGGGCTAAATTTTCTGTTTCGGTCTCGACAGAACCTGTTTTAAAACAATATTTCTGATTGACAAAAATGAGTAAGATTTGTCTCATCCCCCCAAAATAGAAAAAAACGCATGTACTTTTAAGTAGCCATTATTTTACAATAAAAAAATTAAATTCATTGTTAAAGGATAGTATATTTAAAATAAAAAAATAAAATACAGTAAATCCAATGAAAACGAAACTGTCTATGTCGGAATTCCATCTTAAACGGACAAGATCTATGCAAAATAAATACAATAATACCCGAGAAAAAAATAGCCTACATTTATACCTCCTAAGAGACCTTGTCTATAGCGAAGTTTTTCTTTCCCTTGAGATTCCATCTTAAAAGATTTTACTGTGAGCAAATGTGAATACAAAAAGTCCTTCCGAATACTGCCAGTAGGAAGCGGTAGCATTCATATTTCTTATTAAAAAAATCAAGTTATATTAATCAGACATACGAAATTCAAATTTGTGGAACCCGATTATAGAAGATTCAATTCTAGCTTTTGTTAATACTCAATATGGATGGGAATTTCCCGAAATTAGTAATATTTGTACTAGCTAGTTTTATTTATTTTTAAGAGATTTCCCTTCGGTCGCCAAATTCGACAATATCTTGAAGTGCCTGCCATTTTAAAACAACATGATGAGTAAAACTAACCAATGAACATGTAGAACATGGACATCTTAGTAATTCCTGTGTACATGCTCACTCACATCGAAATTGGTTGATATATACGAGTGCTGTCGTTGGCAAATAGATTTTTCAAAAATGTTATCCACATTAGAAATTCAAACTGTACCGTAATTTCCTGCGTATAATCCGCGGATCAAACAATTCTTTTTGGACCCAGAAATAATATTTGGTGATTGAATACAAATATTTACAGCGATTTGATAAGTTACATTTCTTTTTGACAAAATTCTGGGTCTAAAAATAATTGTTTGATCCGCGGATTATACGCAGGAAATTACGGTAATATCTCAGCCATTTTTTAAAGATAAAGGCAAAACAAAAAAATGTTCGGAATCCTTGTATCAAAAGCAAACACTTAAGAAAAAACCTTTTTTTCAATTTCTAACTTTTTTGCAAATCATTATAAATAAAAATAAAATAAACATTGTAAATTTCCGCCATTTTGAAACAAGTTGACGGATGAAGTTAGCCAACGAGCTCGATTGAGACATTTGTATTTACTATGCACACCATAGTCCAAGAGCTGACAGCACAAAACGCATGTTATCGAGCACAAGAAAAAAAAAACCTTTATTTTATGGAAGAGTAGTAATAGCGGAATCTAATGATATATGTTTGCCGGAACTGAAGTTGTGCATAAGCCAAAAATTATTATCACTAGTGGTTTACTCGCAGGTTCATTGTATTTGCCGTAAAATCAAAAGTATGAAAACATGGAAAACTGGGAGCAGGAAAACAAATGATAAACCTACGAGTGAACCACTAGTGGTATTAATTTTTGGCTTATGCACCACTTCACTTCCGGCAGATATGGATCATTAGATTCCCCTATTACTACTCATACATAGAATAAAGTTTTTTTTTCTCTTGTGCTCGATAACATGGGTTTTTGTTCTGTCGGCTCTTGGACTACCAAGTTACATTCAAATTGGTGAGATGTGGTGCGATATTGTTTATGACGGCCGATTATCTGCACACGGGTTATAGGCCCTAGGAAGAGTGCCCTCCGTGGGCACTCTTCTAAGGCATTCTTCTAAAGCACTCTTCTAGGCAGTTTCTAAGGGAACCTAACCCGTATTTACGCAAAGTTACCTAAGGTTCAAAGAAAACGAGGCAAAACTCCGAATGGTTAGGCCGAGGTTTGGGTTCGAACCCAGCACCTTTCGTCTACCATTTTCGAGAGCACAACTTCTCAGCCACTTATAGAGCTACATCCAAATCAGTTCATGAATACGCGTATTTTCGCATGAGAAAAATCAGATCGTTTCAAAATGTCAGCCACACTAGAAATGCAAAGTGCTATAACTCAGCCATTTTTTTTTAAACATACAAAAAAATGCTCCAAAATCTTTGTATCGTAGTCAAACACATAAGAAAAAAATCGCTTGTAATTTATAATTTTTTGCACCGCATTTTAAATTTAAAAATTAAATGACCGTCATTTCGGAACAAGATGGCGGAATATGTTGGTTTGTACTATATACACTTTAAGCTATATCCAAATCGGTTCATAAATATGCCTAAATTTATAAAGGTATTTTAAAATAAGAATTTTATTTTAATCCTATTTAAGGAAGAAAAATTTTAGAAATAAAGGTACTTAAAAAGATTTTTCAACAAGCATATTGTGAGAAATGCAATGACGTCATTAAAATGGCATTTCGGTGAGTGAAGCTGTATGTACAGCCAATTACTTTCGTAATTATAAAGCGTATAGTTCAGCACTATATGGATGTAATTGGTGGCCACTTCTACTACCACTTTTTGTATTATAGTTACATTTCACACAAGGAAAGGTAAGCTAGTTACGAATTTCGTTAAAACATCTTCATTAGTATTAAAGTTATGAGCAAAAATATGAGATCAGATTGGAGTAAGAAACCCTGTATATTTTAGCTAAATAAATCAACTACGAACCTTATTTCATCTGTTCTATTGCCCCTTAGATCTCGAAAGATCAATTCTGAATCACCCTGTACGTAACGAAAAACTTATTACTTGTTTGCAACTGAACGTTTTTTTGTGTTTCTTTTAAGACTTTTCTGCTATATTGGAAAAGCGTTTTTCATTCCGATTGAAATGTACTTTCGATTTGACCTACTTTCTTTATGTATATTAAAAACCACCACCCTATCGTGAAATATGAAACAGAAAATTAATTTTGGTGACTGAGATATTTTCCAGCTTTAAACGCAACTTTGCCGCACTCTATGAAATTTCAAGAAACTTAAAAAGTTCGTATTTTAAATGCAAGGTCGTTTTAATGATATTCCTCCTCATCCAAGACTAGTTTTGCTTGTCGGTAGTTGTCTAGCAGTATTATCTCAAGCTGGGTTTTCAGAGTTTGTGTAGGACGACCAGATTGCGTTAGGATGCTACAACCCGTTCGTTTACAGGGTGTACCAATGAAGACTCGACAACATTTTGCATGTAGGCTATCGATTCTTTAAAAATGCACGCGGGTGTAATAGAATGCCCACGTTTAGCAGTCACTGTACTTGTAGGCGACATCGAGTGGGCCAGCAACTGCTGAATCCACCAATATGATACTCGGTCAGCAAACGGGTTGGGCTCACCTAAAAAGTGCTCTGGCCTTTTTGACACCTCATGTTTACATCTAAAATTAACTTTGATCAGTGTCATCTTACCTACGCTGGTATGTAATGCGCCGGTATGTATGCGTTCGAAATGTTTGCTCACTTACCGTTAAATTAATTACTTCTGGATAATTTGTGATTATTCGAATAAATAAGCATTAATTGGAAAATATAAAATAGTTATATTTTATGCATAGTGTATGTACTGAGTATTAAGTACTCAAATATTTAAAACGAGACAAAAGTTTTGTAGAAAAATAATTTAAAAAAAAGTATAGTATTTATAAATTGTTCGCATTCATTTGTGCAATTTGTGTATAACAGGGTGTGTGCATAATGAAGTGCCTTGTGAAGAGTGCCTTCTAACCGAGTGTTGTGCACAAAAGTTTGCATAGGAATAATACATCTAAATCCAAAAAAACATTTAGCTATTTATCAGAACAAATGGATTGTGCCTATGAGAATAATGCTTTCTTTATAAATAGTTTAAATATTCGGAATAAATAATTATTTAAAAAATCTAAATATAGTATTAATAAATTATGCACATTTGTTTCTGCTATTTGTGTACGACGGGATGTGTGGATGATGAAGTGCCTTGGGAGGAGTTCTTTCTAACTGAATATTATGCACAAAAGTGCATAAGAATAATACTTCTAAACCCGGAAAATATTTATCTATCAAAAGTATTTGGATTGTGCTTAAGAATAAGGCTTTCTTTATAAAAAGCTTAAAAATCCGGAATATTTGACTACATGTTTGCTTTTTGTAGAGCTGTGGCCAGGATTATACCTGTAGTTTTAAATGGATTTTTATTCACGTGAACGCCCGACTTTCATTCAACTCTCTTGATTAGTAAAGACGTGTGCTCTAACCACGAGACAAGATCGTAGGTTGTCTTGAAAGAAAAATCAAATCAAGCCTGCAAACAGTATTTTTTAATGGAATTTATGAATTCTGTTAAACGCTTATTTCCTTTATTTATTTTCAAGTTCATTGCTTATTTATTTATTTCGACAGTTTATAATATTATCGTATTTTTCATTTTTGTAGTTTATATAACTTTATTTTTAAAGAAAATATTAAATTTCTTTGACATTATTAAAGTAATACTTTAAATAAATTGATAACACAGTTAAAAATACTTGATCATTTGATCCTTTTACATAGCTTAATAATGCGTTGCATATTTATATTATTTGCAGATAATAATGAGATTACGCATTATGCCTTTATGCATTAAATGTTTATCTGAATTGGGAATGAAATGTTTCTAATGTCATGATATTTAAGATGATGGTGATGGATAGTACTTTTACCTAATTGTTTTGCATATTTATTATGTTATTAATCTTGTAAACTGACACACAGACACATAAAACCTGGTTTAGAAATATTGCAATTACATATTTGAAACTTAAATTGCAGGCATTTCAGCTGTATATATCGCCGTTAAAAAAAAAAAAAAAAAAAAAAAAAAAAATCATTTTACATGAAAAAACTGACGCCATAAAAACTATTAATTTTACATTAAAAATTTTGTATTTATTACGAAGTTTGTGTGATTTTAACAGATTTTTCCTCTTAGCTCGTAATAAATACAGATTATTTCCGTAAAATGAACAATCTTTAAGTAGCATCCTGGCTGATGGTTTTTACTGTAAAATTGGCGTTTTTCAAAACAGTAATATATATTTTAAAAATAATATAAATTATCATAAAAAAAATATTTACCATAAGGTCCGTTCTTTTTGGACCCAGAAATCTTATTTAGTGATTAAGCACAAATATTTACAGCGATCTAGTGATTTACATTTAATTTAATTAAAATATCTGGTTTGAAAAATGATTGTTTGATCCGCAGTTTATACGCCGGAAATTACGGTAATAGGAAATATATGTCCAGCAGTGGTGACAATGTTAAGTTAGAAAACATTGGAATTAAAAAGATTATTTGAAAGGTTGTTTTAAATGGAAAATGGCTGTTTTATTTTATAATGTATTTGTCATTGTAAAGTTGTTAATTTAAACTTTAGGGTGTTTTTTTTTATGTGTTTGTATGTAATGAAGTTCTAAGCGTAAGGATTATAAACAAGCAGTGAAATTAATTTTAAAACAGCATTGTATGCATATATCTTTTTTTTTCAATCATACATTGGTTTATTTCATTTGCTTTCATTGATTCATTCATTAGGGGGAACTGGGGCACACTGATACTTGGGGCACATTGATACACCCCCTGTACATCACACAGGGTCATTACAGGAAGTTTCACAACAGCTCCAAAAGGTAATACTAGTGAAATTAACTACATACAGAAAGTTTTGGAATGTATGATGAAATGGGATGGGCGATTAATTGTTTTTGTAGGTCAAAAGTAAATTTGAGTTATACAATTGAAATGGTATTATACAACTGTTCCAGTATTTTCAACCGAAAAGAATACCCTCCCTGGCAAGTAAAGCTACTCTTTATCAGTTCCTCAATCTTTATTGTTAGATAAATTATGAAGTGTTGGATTTGCGACTCATTATATTCAAAATGGCTGTATGGGACACATTGATACAGTTTTTGCCGGGGCACATTGATACAACCTAAATTCTTTTCTAGTTCCTTTTTTCATTACCTTTTATTATTTTGTTTTACCATACACTCCTTAATTCAACCATTTTTCGTCAAAAATTTCTACTATTAGTTTTTATTGAAGTGGAATAGCTCTAATTTCTTTATATTACAACATTTTATAGTATTTTTGCAAACAGAAGACGTACAAACTTACACAATATCTTGTGCTAGTGGTAGTTAACAAAAGAAATGGACGGCAGCTGGGCAAATCTCAAATTTATATCGATTCTCCAGAGAAAAAAGTATTATCGACACGAGAAATGTTAAGTAAGTGAAACAAGCTGCAGAACAGTACCGGATAATTATTTTATAAACATAATTTTTAATATAATTATCCTTTATTTTCTGTTCGTAAACCGATTTATAAACAGAAAACCTGGTAAGTCTTTCACCTTTCCTAAGAAAGAAGATAATTCTGGGGTTAAAGTGCCAGATATAACAAAGTTACCACAGCCAACAAACAAACAAGGAACAGCCAGAACATCAGGTCATTATACATTTCATTTTGATTGCTTTAATATCGCTTACAAATAAATTGTGTGCGATTTTAATGTCTATAAATATATATAAAATGGTTTGCTAACTATTTTTCTATGAAAAATATGCATTTTTGTTATTTTGTCTCCATTTTCCCCAGATGTGTCAAAGTGTATTACCCTATCCCGGGGATGGGGCACATTGATACATATTACTTTTTTTTTATTTTTTTTTAAATTACATGCAAAAATAATATATAAAACAACGATTGTACATTTTTATAACACACTACACAGGTCTTGCTGACATCATATAGAAAAATAACTTGAAATTTCTGCTTTCTAGATACCAAAAATTTTTTTTGAAAAAAGCTCTATCAATGTCCTCCAGTTCCCCCTACTTACTTTTATTATTTATACAACTTTAAAATAATTGTTTGAAACGCTTGGAGAAAGTAACAATAATCCTAACAGTTTGTGCTACTTAACTATTCCTAACTATTCGTATTTAAAGCTCAAAATTTAAGTTTAAGTTTAAGCTTACGCTTGAGATGCAGAAAATAACGGCAAAAAATAGCTGTTCGTTAATCCAAAGTTTAAAGCACCCTCTATCGGCATTTTTCGAAACTTATCTTTATAATTTATTTTTAAGAAAATACTGTCATAAAGAATAGTTTTAGTGAAAACCGCAAATCAATCGACCAATTTTTCCGTTTTTTATGTTTATTTGAAATTTTGGGCCCCAAAGGTTAATGGCGGATATCTCCTTTGGAAAATGTTTAGGACCCTTGGTTTCCTATTTACTATTACTCGTCTTGATGTGTTCTATCACCCCCTAGCGTATGTACCATGAGTTTAGGGACACCCTGTATATATATATATATATATATATATATATACACAGGGTGATTCATAAATATCGAAACAATAGGTTATCATCTTCTTAAATATTGGATCTCGGCACATGCTTCCAATTACAAAGTTTAATAAAAAAGGTGCAAATTTTGATGAGATAATTTGCAAGTCTAAAATAATAATAATAATAATTATAATAATAATAATAATAATAATAATAATAATAATAATAATAATAATAATAATAATAATAATAAATTTTACACGGTCCCCCGTAGGATATAATTTCTTATTAAGAAAATTCTTCTTATCTATTCTACAATTAAATGCAAAAAAATTTCATCTCGATATCTACAAATCCCACAGAGCTATTAAAATCCAAATTTCTCAAAAACTCATGACCATTTGACTCTGCCTCAGAGCGGCGAGTTCTTGACATAATTTCAATGCAAGATATGGATCATTTACAAATTGTACTTTTTTAAAAATCGATTTAAGACGGTGCTTCTTCTTTGGATACAATATAGCAGCGTATAGATTTTACGCTAACCCTGCTTACAAAATATGCTGGTGGTCCACACTAGAGGTCTGCATGAATCTAAATATACCGGGGTGCAAAAGAATAGGAAGGATCATGTAATTGCCAAAAGAAAAAATATAATTGTATTAATCCTCATATAAACCATATAAATTTATTGTATCATATTAAATACTCAATATAAACACAAAGAAAAATTATAAAACAATTGTTATAAATATAATATAATGCATTGTATTTTTACTTCATATGCACTGGGGGGCAAAACGATAAGAACGAAACATTTTTTTTCTATATCATAGAAATATTACAAATAAAATTGTTTCGTATGGAGAAGTTCTGACCAAAAATACTTATTATAGTTTTTTTTTTCATATTTATAATTTTCATTATTAAAGAAGCGCCAAAGACTCTTTTTTATTTATTTTATCAATAAATATCTATTTATATTTAAGTGTTTCACTTATTCTTTAATATCGTTAATCTATATTCCATGCATCGGAAAATTAAAAAAATGCTAAACATTAAAACTTTTTAAGACGGAATCACATAGGAAAGAAAAAATACGTTATAGACAAATTTTCTTTTCAGCAGGTGTAAATGTAGTAAATTTTTCTCTCAGTTATTATAATATTCATTTTGCATGGATCAACACATTATCCGTTTAAGACAGAATTCCGTTATAGGCAAGATTTCCCCCTATTTTATTGTATTTTAATTCTTTCGATCTTAAATGTACTATTCTTTAACAAATAAATTAATTTTAAAGTTTTTTTTCTTTTGTAAAATAAAAACGGCTTAACAATGTATGCGTTTTTCGTAAAAAATTTTGGACTAAGCCAAATTTTACTTTTTTATGCACGGATTAGGTCAGACAGACACACTCCTTTTAATACAGGTTATGTTGAGGCCGGGACTGAAAATTCCTTCCCGTGCAGACCTAAGAAGAAGGAAGCCAGTCCCGATACGGTATGAAAACTTACGTTAGGCCAAAGCTGGTCGATTATTCAGAAAAAGTAACGACCGGGTCCTGGCCCGGCCTGGGCACAGAATACAGATTTATTTTAACAGCCTTGTTGAACGATAAAAAACCGAACTAAAATGTGTGTGAGAACTTGTGAGAACTAAAATTATGAAAAAGCTCTTAATTCGCATGTTAGAAAAAAGATTGTTTTAAATAACTGAAGAACATTTAAATAATAAAGAAATGAGGCGTAAATAGCAAAAATTAAACTGAACCGGAAGTTTCAGCTACAGAAAGGAATTACTTTCACTTGGAATTTTTTTTAAACATTTAAACATTTTATTAGGAGCCAAACTTTGTTTTAAAGTTAATGTGTTTTTCAGCATGATGTGTCTTTTCCACCACCATTTCTCGTCTTTAAATTATTAAAAGTCAAGAATTGTTAAAGAAAAAAGTCAAACTTGAAACATGTTTGTTTATTATTATTTTACATTAATTTGGTTTTGGCAAATTTGAAAAAATATTTACATTTGAAAATATATATATTTTTTAAAATAAGTAACATAATTTTCAAGTATGAAATATGATATATATGATATGTATAATTTTCAAATATTAAGATGCATTTTTTCGTGTTTTATTCAGGAATTGGTAAAGAAAGTTTTCCTAATTGGAATTTTTACCTTTTGGGAACCGTATAAAAATGACTGTGGTATTTTTTCAAATTGACCCCTCATTGAATTACAACTTACGTCATAAAATTTTGCAAAATTTTTATGACGTAATATTTTTATGATGTATTTTTATGACGTGATATTTTTATGACGTATTTTATATTTTATATCATTTGATGTTGATATAAAATATAAAAAGGTGATTCAAAATAATCAATATCATCTGATAAAATTTCACGAAGCTTCAATTTATATGAGAATGCAAATGTATAAAAATTTTTAAATTTTCAATTAAAACTTTCTCCTGTGTTGAAATCCTATTTTGGAAATATTGATTAAAATTAACTGTGAGATAGTGACAAGTAACATCTTAGAAAATTCTTAAAAGCAGTAAGTAAGATTAAACTAACTTAAACTATCCCAGTTTACTAACTTACTTAGTAACTTACCCAATCCCATTTTGAAAATGCGGATTAAAATTAACTTTCAGATAGGGACAAGTAAAATCTAAGAAAGTTCTTAAATGCCCTAACTAAGATTAAAATTAGCATACATTAATTCGATTAACTAATTTAACTTGGTTAACTAAGATTAAATATGGAATATTTTAGTTAAAAGTAATTTGTTATTAGTTTTTCATATAAAATGCACCAAAAATGTACCGTAATTTCGGGTGTATAAGCCGCAGACCAAACAATTCTTTTTCGACCCAGAACTTTTTAAGAAACATATATAACTAGTTAGATCGCCGTAAATATTTGTCTTCAACATAGGCGTAGCGTCGGGGGGGCTCGGGGGGGCACGTGCCCCCCCAATAATCTGTACCCGGGCGCCAGAACAGAAAGCGTAGGGGCGCCAAATGAAAATTTTTTTTGTCTTTATATGCAAAAATTTATGTATATATATCGAATTTGAATAAAAAGATCTCACAAACGGAAAATTCAAAAGCAAAACTGAACCAAGTGTATCTTTAGGCATTCTGTCATTAAATAAATCAGTCTCTACTCAAAAACACTCTTCTGGTTGAAACTGTACTTCATCGACCATTGCCAAAAAACAAACGATTTCCCTAGGGGTTGCAGAGGGGGCGCCAAATGAAGATTTTGTTTGTCTTTACATACAAAAATGTATATGTATGGAATTTGCATAAGAATGTCTCACAGCCTGAAACCAAGCGATTTCCCTAGGGTTTGCAGAGGGGGCGCCAAATGAAGATTTTGTATGTCTTACATACAAAAATGTATATGTATGGAATTTGCATAAAAATGTCTCACGGCCTGAAACCAAGCGATTTCCCTAGGGGTTGCAGAGAGGGCGCCAAATTAAGATTTTTTTGTCTTTACTTACAAAAATGTTTATGTATGGAATTTGCATTAAAATGCCTCACGGCCTGAAACCAAGCGATTTCCTTAGGGGTTGCAGAGGGGGCGCCAAATGAAGATTTTGTTTGACTTTACATGCAAAAATGTATATGTATGGAATTTGCATAAGAATGTCTTACAGCCTGAAACCAAGCGATTTCCCTAGGGTTTGCAGAAGGGGCGCCAAATAAAGATTTTGTTTGTCTTTACATACAAAAATGTATATGTATGGAATTTGCATAAGAATGTCTCACAGCCTGAAATCAAGCGATTACTCTAGGGTTTGGAGAGGGGGCGCCAAATGAAGATTTTGTTTGCCTTACATAGAAAAATTTATATGTATGGAATTTGCATAAGAATGTCTCACAGCCTGAAATCAAGCGATTTACCTAGGGTTTGCAAAGGGGCGCCGAATGAAGATTTTGTTTGTCTTTACATACAAAAATGTAATGGAATTTGCATAAGAATGTCTCACAGCCTGAAACCAAGCGATTTCCTTAGGGGTTGCAAAGGGGGCGCCAAATGAAGATTTTGTTTGCCTTACATAGAAAAATTTATATGTATGGAATTTGCATAAGAATGTCTCACAGCCTGAAATCAAGCGATTTCCCTAGGGTTTGCAAAGGGGTGCCGAATGAAGATTTTGTTTGTCTTTACATACAAAAATGTATATGTATGGAATTTGCATAAGAATGTCTCACAGCCTGAAACCAAGCGATTTCCCTAGGGTTTGCAGAGGGGGCGCCAAATGAAGATTTTGTATGTCTTACATACAAAAATGTATATGTATGGAATTTGCATAAAAATGTCTCACGGCCTGAAACCAAGCGATTTCCCTAGGGGTTGCAGAGAGGGCGCCAAATTAAGATTTTTTTGTCTTTACTTACAAAAATGTTTATGTATGGAATTTGCATTAAAATGTCTCACGTCCTGAAACCAAGCGATTTCCTTAGGGGTTGCAGAGGGGGCGCCAAATGAAGATTTTGTTTGTCTTTACATACAAAAATGTATATGAATGGAATTTGCATAAGAATGTCTCATAGCCTGAAACCAAGCGATTTCCCTAGGGTTTGCAGAAGGGGCGCCAAATAAAGATTTTGTTTGTCTTTATATACAAAAATGTATATGTATGGAATTTGCATAAGAATGTCTCACAGCCTGAAATCAAGCAATTACTCTAGGGTTTGGAGAGGGGGCGCCAAATGAAGATTTTGTTTGTCTTACATACAAAAATGTATATGTATGGAATTTGCATAAAAATGTCTCACAGCCTGAAACCAAGGGATTTCCCTAGGGGTTGCAAAGGGGGCGCCAAATGAAGATTTTGTTTGCCTTACATAGAAAAATTTATATGTATGGAATTTGCATAAGAATGTCTCACAGCCTGAAATCAAGCGATTTCCCTAGGGTTTGCAAAGGGGCGCCGAATGAAGATTTTGTTTGTCTTTACATACAAAAATGTAATGGAATTTGCATAAGAATGTCTCACAGCCTGAAACCAAGCGATTTCCTTAGGGGTTGCAAAGGGGGCGCCAAATTAAGATTTTGTTTGTCTTTACATACAAAAATGTATATGTATGGAGCTTGCATAAAAATGTCTCACAGCCTGAAACCAAGTGATTTCCTTAGGGGTTGCAGAGGGGGCGCCAAATGAAGATTTTGTTTGTCTTTACATACAAAAATGTATATGAATGGAATTTGCATAAGAATGTCTCATAGCCTGAAACCAAGCGGTTTCCCTAGGGTTTGCGGAGGGGGCGCCAAATGAAGATTTTTTTTGTCTTTACATACAAAAATGTGTATGTATGGAATTTGCATAAGAATGTCTCACAACCATAAAATTCGAAAGGAAAACTGTACCAAAGCATCTCTATGCCTTCTGTCATTTAAATAGGCTAGTCTCTCTTCCAAAACCCCTATTTTATGTGAAGCTGCACCTCATCGATAATTGCAAAAGCAAAGCAATTCCTACGCCAAAACAAAAGACAAAGGGGGCGCCAAATGAAGATTTTGTTTGTTTTTGCATATAAAAATGCATATGTAGAATATATATTGAATTTGCATAAAAATGTCTCTTGAAAATTCAAATTAAAACTGAACCAAATGTATCTCTATGCTGTCTATCATTTAAATAGGTTAGTCTCTACTCAAAAATCCTCTTCTGTGTGAAACTGTACCTCACCAACGATTGCCAAAAACCAAGCGATTTCCCTAGGGGTTGCAGAGGGGGGCGGGGGGGGGATGTGTCTCGGACGCCAAAACGAAAGGCGAAAAAAGCGTCAAATTAAGATTTTTTTTTTTTTTTTTTTTTTTTTTTTTTTTTTGTCTTTACATACAAAAATATATAAGTGTAGAATTTGGTAAAAATGTCTCATAGCCAGAAAATTCGAAAGGGAAACTAAATCAAATGCATCTCTATGCCTTCTGTCATTTAAATATGTTAGCTTTTGCTTAAAAATCTCTTCAGTGTGAATTCACACTGAAGAGGGTACAATTTAAATTGTACCCTCACCGATAATTGCAAACGGCAACCAATTTCCCTAAGAATTGCGAAGGGGACATATGCCTTGTACACCAGAAGGAAAGGCGAAGGGGGCGCCAATTAAAATTTTGTTTGTTTTAATATATACTATAAAAAAAGAATTTGAAACTAAGTGCGCGATGTCGACCCGGATCTGCATAAATTTAGCTTTTGTAACTATTAACAATTACTAAAGATATAAGTTAAGCTTAGAATTTTTACAGAATTTCATGCTATCAATGTAATGAAGGAGCGAATAAAATAAGTAAATTGATTTTGTATATCAATTTGATGAAATCTAAAATAGTAATTAAAATCAGTGTATGTTATATATTAAGATGTTGAAACAAAAGTTAGAAAGAAACTATTATAATGTCAAACTAATCTTCTATGTTGGGGAAGTATAAAAGTGCAGCTTAAATCTGCTTGTTTCTTAATTTAATTAATTTTGTAAAGATGGTTTTCTTTTATTAATAACTTGTAAATAAATATGATTAATCGAGACATTATCTCAGTCTGTTTTATTTAGTGATAAGTTTATGTGTGTCATCTTTTCTAGGAATAACTTCCTTGTAGCATATTTGTTACATTTTTCTCTTTGGGTTACAATTAATTTATAAGGAAAAACTTCTTATAGTCCTATTAAAAGATTTCTAAAAGATTTTTTTTTTTTTTTGGGGGGGGGGGGGGCAAAGTTATTTTAAATTGAAATTTTGCGAAAAAATTATAAGTGATAGGGCCCTTGTAAATAATCACAATGCAAACTTATGTATTTATTTTAATTAACATTAAATAATTAACCTATTTAGAGCGGCGGTTATATTTAATTATTTTTTATCTCGCGATGTCTTATCACTAGAATTTCTTATGTGTGAACACAATGATTTGTCATTTTAAGTAAATTAAATTGTACCAAAGTTATTTTAGGTGCGGTTTGGAAATGTTTGGATAGTGTATGTACAATTTTAACCAATTATAAAGAGTGTATTTATATCTTTCCAGCAAACTGCAAAATTAAATGTTTTTCGCTTATTAAAAAAAAAAAAAAAAAAAAAAAAACTGTGTTGTTATATGTTACAATGTCAGTATTAACCATTCAAAATGCATTAGGTCAATGTTTTGAGAATCTAAAGAAATTTTGTTCTATGATTTTCTTGGGGGGGAGGGTGTAAAATCCGAGAATACTGTTTCCCACTGGCACAAAATATCATTTTCTAACTAGCGCATGAAGCAAAAATATGAAATAATATAAAATACAACTCATAATTACCTAAAAAAAAAAAAAAAAAAAAAAAAAAAAAAAAAAAAAAAAACCTACAAACTAAAATTTTTATCATTGCTAAATATTGTAAGAAATTGTTTTTTCAATGTAACTCTCAGATCCAAACTGCATTTTTTCACACATTTTTTTTTATCCGAACAGGTGCTCTTATTTTCAATTTTATAACTGAATAGTATTTTCTACTTTTCGATAAACTCAGAAATACTTTTAGAAGAGTTGTCAATTTGGCATTTCGAACTGAATTTCCGGGCGATGATAGTGAGAGTGAGGCAAAAAAATTATCTCCTTGAGACAGTAACCTGCCTTAAGATGTAATTCGTTTATCGGAAAATAGAAATAAAAACATTTGATCATAAATCTCTTCAATAATCACGATTGCAATTGTCATGCTTTTAAGTTTAAAATTTAGTCAGAAAATATGTCAGGAAGTTTTTTGTTGTTATGCAAGGGAAAAAAATATCTTTTCGAGAATCGGCTTAAATGTCTGTTTAAATTCTTTATTTTCTGCGTTTGGCAACATATATTTTCTTTATATATTTACAAATTCATTTTCATTAGTATATATAATACAATGAAGATTTGAAACTAGATAAGTCCTGAAAATTTTTACCATGATTTTCAATAATATATTCAACTGTCTTCGGGATTTATTATTGTTATTATTCATCTTATTATTATTATTAGGTTTTTTTTATTTCCAATCTATATTTTCAATGAATCTTGTAGCAAAGAATATGAAAAATACTATTTTTTCTTTTAAAAGATATGTTTTCAAAAATAAATATTTTTGTAAATTACAAAGATGATTTAATTTTTTTTTCTGTAAAATTTAAAACTTTTTTAAAAAATTAAAAAGAATTACATTTTTTAGAAAATATATCGATCTTCAAACATGATTAATATTTAAAATTTTTAAATTAAAATTTATATTTTTAAATCAAAATTGACTTTTTTTTTTTTTTTTTTTTTTTGTATTATTTACTCATTATACGTAGCATAGGGTAAATCTTGCAATCGTTTTGGAAATCGAAAAAAATTTTTTGGAGGATTTACATATTTTATTTACTACAGATTCCGAAAAACATTTTTATTTCTAGAAAAAAAAAATTGCTGTCCGTCTGTGTGTTTGTAAATGCTCTATCTCCCGAACAAATTGAGATAGAGACTTGAAACTTTGTATGTTCTTAGTATGTAAGGATGGAACGAAGCCTATTTAATATCAGTAACCTCGATTATTCGGAACTCTAAAAAAATTCATTCTGATGAAAGGTATATGAAGTTTTTCGAAAATTTGTATTTTAATGAGTGGATGTAACAGGCAATAAAATAACACAAAATTTGCATAAAGAATGAAGTCGATCGGATTATTAGTTGCCCAGATATTTGTAATCCTACTTTCCACATTCTTCGGTTTCTCATGACCCTGTATTTCAATTTCAATTCAAAGATATATTTTAATTGAAAATGAGACCCTTAATCCGACGCAGTTAACTGTTAGTTAATATGGTTATTATTTTTGGAGTTATAAGGATGTTTCGGTTACTCAATTCGGTACTACTTGAATAGCTTGGCGTTTTATATAATTTGTCGAAATTGATTCATGAGCAATTCATTAACTCCTTCGCGACGAGAGCCTTTTACGAAATTTTTAATGTTTGTCAACAATTGTTTAAAACCAAAATTTGTGCATTATTAAATCAGGAAAATGCTCCAATTAAATAAGGCAAATTACAGTAAAATTCACAGTAAAATTTTGCTGGCGCGGATAAACAAGGATTCTTAAGTCTTTTTGCGGCACGTATACGTATCGCATTATATTTAATAGAGCATTACTATGTATATTAAAAAATTTAAATGTACGATTAAATTTTGTTTTGAAACTGCAATGCATTTTATAAATATTTCATACATGTTTTATTTTCATATATTATATTATGCATATCCATGATGGGTAAGTATTACGGTGGCCCCCAATGACTAGTTTTTTATTCATTTTATTTATTCATTCATTTCACATTTATTCATTCATTAACGGCTCTACATAAAAATTTAAGCGAAACAGATAAAATATGGACCATTTTCATTGGTTATGAACTTTCGCGAGAATAACAATTATAAATGTGTTTTACGAACCGATACTAAGGTACCCTGGGGTAATAACGCCATGTTAAGGTTCTACCAATTTTCACGGCTTAGTATTAGATTGTATTTTTCAAACAAATATAGGATCTGATACAGCAACTCATTGACTATCTATATAAAATAAAATAATTTAACAGATATGTATTCATAAAATGTAATGGCGTTTTTTCTTGACCAATGCTATTTGGCGTTATTACCCACCTATATGGGTAATAACGCCATGCAAACAAAACTATGAAATAAGATGGAATAATTGCATGTAGATAGCCCAATTCTAAAAATACAAACTCTATAAACTTAGAAATTGACAAATTGCATTCTAAGCTATTGAAAATGTTCAATTTTTTGTGAAACACTAAGAAAAATAAAAGTGTGGTGTGGGAGGAGGGGATGAGGAAAAAGAATATCAGATTTTAAGCTACGTTTTGCTTAAAAATGACCATTTAAATAGAATTACTAGAAATATTGCACGGATTATTTGAATCAGTATTTATATTCCCATGTATGCATTGTATGCGATAGAAAATATTGATTTTTTTGTGAAAGTGAAAGAAAAAGGAGTGAGGGGGAGCTTCAACAGAATATAAAAACCCTGTGTCTCTCTTTGCTTAAAAAGTCCCGCTTAAATATGATTATAAAAAACATTGCATGGTTTTAACCATTCATAATATAATATTTTAATCATGTGAAGTATTATAATAACTAGAGTTATATGTAATAAATATTTTTGTTAAACCTTAACATTATATCATTATCTCTATATTAGCAACAAAATTAACCTTTAACTGCTGTTAGCAATCTGACTGAACACTGTACCCCCTCCCCCCCCCCCCCAAAAAAAAATAGCGTTTAACTTGTATTTTCAAGTTTAACTATAGTTACAACTGAAATTCTCTTTCGTTTGGAGTTCTCGTAATATTATTAGAAATATTTGAATAGATTAAATTTAATTAGAATTAATTCTATACAAAAAGTTTAGCGCAGGAACAGTATTCTATGATTTTTAATCATGGATCGCATTTTAACCTTTAACTAATGTTAGCGGTCTCGTAGACCACTATTTTTCTTTTAATTTTTTAGTTTAACTTGTAATTTTCAGTTTAACTGCAAACACTACCGAATTTTTGTTTCATTTGGAATTTTAGTACTATCACCAGAGACTAAATAGGTGAATATTAAGTATAATACTCTTGTATAAAAAGTTTAGTACAAAAACACAATCCTATTAGTTATTCCCGACTTTTATTCATCTTTCAATTTTGTGGTCTCACAAACCGCATCACATTCATACGTTACAATTTCTGTCACATCAGTTAAAGGTTAAATTTATAAAGTTTTGAAAAACCGAACGCTGAGTAAGCGGACAGTTAAAATTTCGAACTCAATTGAACAATCCAGTGGAAATTTAATAGAAATCTGATTTTGAAGATGTTCGAATTTGAATCTCGAAAACATTTTGATATAGTTTTACTTACAAGAGTTAAAAATTATTTTTTACATTAGTAAAAAATAATAATAATAATATAATAAAAAATAAAATAGAGAGATTATTTTTAAGTATTGGGCACACCCCCTTAATCTTACCATTTCAACAATGATGATAATGCTGTCCCATATTAATATATAAACCCCCTTCGGATATAGTTCGGCCACTGTTGGGAATCAACCGGGGTAATAACGCCAATCCCTGGCGTTATTACCCCGGGATACTTATTGCGCAGTAAATACTAAACTACAAATTATCTCGAGAAGATATCCAAAATCTTCTACAACAATTTGAAAGTACGTGAAATACACTACAAATTTATGTAATAAACAAAGTATTTCTGGATAAAAAGTATAGTCTTCAGATCAAAAACCTTATCTCGCAAATTTTAGATCAAGCGTTAATTTTAGTTTTTTTTAGCATAGTCGAGGCAGAGCGAAACTGGACCTAGTTGTTTACAGTGGGACAAGCAATTATGTTTTGAAGAAAATTAATAGATTAATCGGGCCTTTAAACAAATATAAAGGACCGGGCCAGCAAAAAAACTGAACGAACCTGCCGTTCCGGATCGATAAAAAAAATTAAGCAGGCCTACCGGCCCGATATAAAAATCTCTACTGGGCCGATGAATCTGACTTTCGCAAGAATATGTATAATTGTGCGTCACGAGTCGATGATAGCTTGACAATATCAATAAAGAATTTACGAAGTGTCCAGCATATAGATCGGCATCGGACAGTTATATGGCATCTGAATCAGGGCTTAATTTTTTTCAGCTCAGGTTTGTACCGGGCTAAGATCAGGCTTGCATTTTTTTACACAGTCGAGACGGGACAAAACTAGGTTTAATTTTTCTCAGGATGTAGAGGGAAAGGAATATGTTCTGTAAAAATGTTATTAGCGATAATGAACGTATATTAATATAATCTTTGTAAGTACAACTTAAGGTTACTCTCAAATTCCCAGCTCAACAACGTGAAATTTGACACACTTTCTGACTCATTTTTCTTTATAAAGGCATAAAATTAACAGGCTGATGATTGAAGTAATTTGTAATCGATTAGCATTTTCCATTTTTTAAAATAAATAAATAACTTTTTGATTTATAACCTATTCTAATGACTTGATGACAAGTTTTTCTTCTTACTAGTACGATTGCGTCTTGAATTTCGATTCAAAATGACAACTTTGGCAGTATTTTCTCAAAGATTTTTTGTCTTTTACGAAAAATGGAAAATTCCATTCGATTACACAGTTTCTGAATAAGAACGTCTGCCAATTTTATGTGTTTTCGAAAAGAAAGGAATTCAGAAATGTATCAGAAAGTAGCTAAATTGGATCAGAATAATAATTTACTGAAAAATTCGGGGGTCATCCATAAAATAATTTTTCCGTGGCTAGAAAGAAACAAAATATAACTACCCAAAAAGAACTATTACAAAAGATACAGCTATGTTTTAACTACAAATCCACATTAGAACCAACGGAATTAAAACGCTTGTCACGACGTGGGATAAGTTTTTGAGTCCAGTGTCATAGAAGTCTGCCACCTGGGAATGGAGGCAGGACTTGTTACAGTTGTCAACTCCCGTCTCATCAACCGTTAAAATCTTGTTGAGGTATACATTTCCTTCATCGTGATATCGCTACAGAAACACCAATGCTGCTTTCCCACGTTTGTTTTTGTGTTAAAGTGCAAGTTGATTAGGCACCCACCTGGCGCATAGTTTCCAGATAAACAGGTGTTTCGAGGTGGTTTCCTGCATTGAGAATCTTTTTCGCCCTATTTAGAGCGAAACCACGCTGAGGGCAACGAGTACTTCAACAGAATCCAGTCCGGGTAGTTATGTTTTGCTTCTGTTTTAATTCCGTGGAAAACTCGTTTTTCGATAACCCTCGTATTTTAAAATCTACTTTTTTTATAGTTTCAAAGGTTAAGATTTTTTTAACCACCTTTTTTTAAAATTCTAACCTACATCAAGTTTTATGAATCTTTATTTGATTATTGAAAAGTCTTAAATGTCTAAGCAATTATTAATGCTGCTATTGAGTATTTCCAGGCATTTTCAGGGTATTTTGTGAACACATAGTAATTTAAAGTATATTGTAAAATTATCCAATTAATACTTATGTTTTTTCACTGATTTTTTGTACGAGCAGGACCTGGCCCTAAACTATGAAAATATAAACGGGCCGGGCTCGGGTGAAACGTTTAATACACACGCCGGGCCGTGCTGAGCCCGTGCCTGGAAATTCCTGTAAATGTAGACCTCTAGCATGTTCCACTGGAAGTACATGCTAAAGAGACGGTCACCACATGTACGAAATTTATTCTGCGAGCCATTTTTTGACCGACAATCATTTTCAGGGAATTTCTTTATCTCTCTTGATCGTTTTCCTCCCTGTTTTAAAACATTGTGAACTCTTTGACAAAAAAATGCAAATTTATGTATGTTTTAGTTCTGAATTTCTTAATTAAAATTAAACCTTTTAAAGTTCCAAAATAAACGCTAAATAATTATTTAATAAAATTAATTTATATTTGTTAGTTTTATGACGCCTAGCAAAAGAAAAAGATTTTTTATTACTTTTTGGGGGCTAAGGGGAGTTGAGGCGCCAAATTGAAAATTTGCCAAGGGGCGCAGTTTTTACTTCGCTGGTGCCCCCCCAAAAGTTTTGGTCACGCTACGCCTATGGTCTTCAATCACTAAATAAGATTTCTGGGTCCAAAAAGAATTGTTTGATCCGCGGCTTATACACCCGAAATTACGGTAATTTGAAATTGCACAATAAAAATATTTGTATTTTAATTATTATTTGTTATAAAAACTTACATAAAATAAAAATTTAACAATTCTGTAAATATAATCTAATTTTAATGTAATCGTATAATATTAGTGAATGTGCGTTAATGGAACTCTCTAAATTGCTATGTTTTTTTTTTCTTATCTGTTTTAAAATATCCTTTTGGCATATTATAAAGCGATTAAACGATAAAGTAGGCTGTTATATTGGTGAAATTAAAATAAATAAATAAACTCTTCTTTACCTAGAGCTATCAACATTTTCCAGAAGTATTTCCTTACTGTTTTCAGAGGTGTTGATTGTAAGAAAAGAAAATGAGCTAATTCAATTGGTAAAAGTTAAAACAAAATCAGAATTTTAAAATAAATTTTTAAAAAATTAAAATCTTCTTCACGTATAGTTTTCCATCAGCATTTTAGTACTGTTCTTAAAAATGTTGACTTGTCTCCGCCCCTCACTCATGCGACTGAGTATTTTTGCAAAAGCAACTCACAACCCTGTTTATTTTTTTTTCCTCATACATGCCAGATGCTATTAAAAAGGCTCTAAAAGTATAAATTATATAAAAGACCAAATCTTGGTGAATGGAAAAAGTCCTCGGGAAAAGAAGCCAATCAGAAAAAAAATAGCAAAAAAAATAAAAAATAAAAAATAAAAAAATAAATAAATTTTTCGCATATGGTATTTTTAAAAGAAGTTTTTCTTTTATATGTTGTTATGAAAATTTTCTTACTTTCTATTTATCTGTATAGCAATTCATATGTATAGTAAAATCTTCAAAACATTTTATATATATAACGCAATCGTGGTTTAAACAGAAAATTTTTATGTTGATGACGAAAGTGTCTAAATTAAAAAATTTCTTTGGTTTATTTCCATTCCGTCTCAGCGTTTTTTTTTTTTTTTTTTTTTTTTTTTTTTTTTTACTGTTATGCCTGTGCGAATGAATGACTAATTTTGCATTATTATTTGTGAGGGCCATCAAATTATTCATTTTCCGTTATATGCAGGCTCCATTTTAATAGGTTTTACTGTATTAATAATTGAAATTAGAGTGTACTTTATTTAAAGGTGTACACTGGAATTGTCTCCCTTTATTTTTCTGATGCACTTTTTTTCTTGATGCATTTTTCCCCAATGTCCTCTTACCCATTGCCCCCTGGTTTTCTGTCTCCCCCCCTAAGTATTATAGATTTTCAATTTAATCACGTGTGTAATAGCCACTTACGAGAAACTAATTCAAATAGAATGCTAGAAAGTAATAAGCAAAATCATGGAAAGTTCTTGAAAACTATATTTCATTTTGATTCCACAATCGTGGGATGGTTATTAATTTAATGAGGTGTTGTGTGATTAATATGTTTATTTTATAAGTCGATAACCTCAAAATGGTCTGTAACAAAGGTCATTAGTTCGGAGAATTTAAAAGGAATCGCAGCTCTCTCTAACACGCTTCCGCTTTCTCGCAGACTTTTTAAGATGGATAAATCTTTATCCATGTCTTCATTAAGATTTTCATGATGCATGACTAACTGCAGATGAAAGAAATTGAATAAAGAAACTCCACGAAAACTATTCAAAGTCTGTTTACAATTGAAAATGCTGTACTTTATAGTGTTGTTCCATTTCCGTAACATCTTTCTAGTCGAACTTGTTTTTCGAGCTTGAATGTTTATAGAATATTTAGTTGTCTTAATGTCTTAACAGAGAATGAATTTTGTTTTGGTACATTTTCTTCAATAAAAGAAGTTTCATATAAGCTTTAAATATTTGGTGAAATGTCAGAACTTTAGACACTTTAAAAAAAAGGAACATGCTTTACCGCTACCAAATTAAAGTGCCTTTAAATCTCTTTAAATGCAAATCGTGTCCATAATTTTACACATCGCTAACTCTGAATGTTTTAAAATGTTCATTTATGATATTTTCCTTTCATTCCTAGAAGGTCGTTTAACAAAATTATGGATCTCGGTCTTTATGGAAGTACTGGCGCGTTAAAATGCCCTAAAACGATGAATTCAAATTTCGGGAAACATCAGAGCTGACGTATTTATTGGTTACATTTTCATCATGTTATCTAGCACACATAAATGATAACGGTCCTATATTCAGAGAAGTTAGTTTCTTATAAGACTGTTTATGAGAAAAATCGTGTCATAGAAATGATAGGTAATAAGTAGAAATTATTCTGCACAGATTTTACAAAATAAACCATTTAGTCTGTCAGTATATTTTTAAGAATATATAATTTTAACTTCAAATGTTATTCAGAGCTGGTGAAATGATCAAAATAAAAATGATTTGATTTGAAATGTTCATATCTAGTTTCCTTTTTTGCACTGAATTTTGAAAAAAAGTTTTTTTAATTATACTTTTTTAAATAATACTTTTTAAAAATGATGCTGGTTGCAACTTTTAACACTTAAATTCCATATTTTTGTAAGTTGAAATATACAAAATTTTGTGCCCTAAAGTAACATAAGAATAATACGGGAACTTTAATAATTCTTATTCTAAAAACATACATAGTGAAAATAATATATAAAAAATTACAATATACAGATACCAATACCAATGCTAAGTAAGGACGGTAACAAATTTTTTCACTTGCAATTGGATGAATTTTTTTTTCTTTCTAATTTGACCATTTGTGAATCCACTTTTTAAAGCTGCAATTATAAATCAAAATTTATTTCTTAAAAAAGTATGGTTTTTAGCCACTAGCGAAACTTTTGATTAAAAAATGTGGACTGCAAACCTAGAATCCCATTTCCATCTCTTAAAGCTTATCACATCATTTTTAAAACACTCTGCATAAATCTAGTATAATTTAGGTCATTTTATTGATGAATTATGCGTTTTGTAACTTTAATATAGTGCTACACAACCACAACCTTTTCGCCAGTAAGTTGTTTGCAACCACAATTTGTTTGACTTTCTTAATACCTATGTTTCTGCCATTTGATAAGGAAAATTATTCTGTATGAAAATAGTGGTATTTTGGTGACCCGTGGGCTACCGGTTGTGCACCCCCTACTCTAATATATTAAGGAGTCAGATGTCCAAAAATAACTTTTTTTATCTAATAGTTTCTATTAAAATATTATTCTTAACGGATCTTTAAAAAGAAACCACATGGAAAAATTCATTTTAGAAGAAAAGTTATGTCTAATCAGTTTGAGATTTCTTTATATAAACAGAGGGTAATAGGATCATAAAAGTCAATTTCCTCAAATCGGAGATTTTAGTTATTGCGCGTATGATTTATCAGAAACAGCTGAATATGATTTAATGAAAAACTGTTTTAATGTATAAATCATGCAGATGCACAAAATGGCCTACTACAGTGCGTGTCAAAAGTTTAAGCGCAATAGCAATTTCAAAATAAAACTTTAGATATTCACTTTATTTCACTATGTGTCTTGTATATGTTACAAATACCTATTTTAACACCATATTAATTAAAATTAACTTTTAAATTTTATTTCAAACCATGGAGTTTGAGAATAGAACAAAAATAACCGTGTCAAAAGTTTAAGCACAAAATCGTTTTTATGCAAATTTTACAATCTGACCTAAGCGACTGCGCACACAAACAATTTCTCGGTGTATAAGAAGCAATCAGTTGTTGTTTTTGAGTTAATACGAAATGCCAAAGTCGAAAGAATTTTCAGAGGAGGAGGTGATAAAAATCTGGAGCATGAGACCAAAATGTAAGTCTGTTTCTGAAATTGCAAGTGCATTAAAAAGAACAAAACGAGATATTCATCAAATTTTGGCTTGTGGTAATGATTTCAAACGAAAATTTCGTTCAGGAAGGCCGTGAGTGACTAGTTTGCGCGAAGATAGCCGCATCAGAAATTTGGCTTCAATTGGCAATTACTCTCTTTCGCAAATAAAACATGCAGTTGAAGGACAAATATCGAAAAAAAACTATTCATAGGAGAGTTTTGAAATTTAAATACACCAAATATCGCAAAATGGCTCGACTACCGTGTCTCAAACGACACCATAAAGAAGCTAGATTACAATGGGCCAAAGAGCAAAAGTCATTTGGTGAAAAATGGCTGAATTTTATATTCAGTGATGAAAAAAAATGGAACCTCGATGGCTCTGATGGGTTTAAGCAGAAGCGGATTAAGTACCACCCGGGCCCCTAGGCTTAACTTTCTGAGGGCTCCCTTTCACTCTTTCAAAGAGGTATACATTGGAAAAATTAAAACACATGCTTGCTTCATTAACTCATAAATCATTGATGATAAAGATATAAATGATTATGACAAAGAATTTCGATAATCTTTTGTCTTTTGTATTAAATATTAAAGTCCGACCAGTGTAAAAGAATATTTACTTGTTCTTTATATTAGGAAAATTTTAGCACTGTGCCCCCTTTTCTTCTGGGCCCCTAGGCTTCAGCCTACTCAGCCTAATGGGTAATCCACCTCTGGGTTTAAGTACTATTGGCATGACCTCCGCAAAGAACATAGGAGTGTATTTAGCCGACAACATAATAGTGGTTCTGTAATGGTATGGGGGGCTTTTACTTTCAATGGTCAGATATCTCTAGCATTCCTCAGTGGTCGTGAAAACTCTGAAAACGACCAAGAGACACTTGCCAATCATTTGCTTCCTGTTGCCGAGGTTTTGAGGGGAGAAAAATTGTTATTTCAACATGATAATGCTTCATCCATACCTCAAAATTAACTTCATCGTGGCTTAAGTTGAAAAAAGTGTCTGTTTTGAAATGGCCAACAATTAGTCCTGATTTAAATCATATAGAAAATATGTGGGGTATTCTCACTCATGCAGTTTATCCAAATGAAAAGCAGTATTCTTCAGTTAAAGATTTAAAAGATGCCATTGAGAACGCTTGGTTTAAAATTGAACCAGAAACAATACAGAACCTCGTTTTATTGATGGAAGACCGTATGTTTAAAGTAATTCAGCAGAAAGGAGCAATAACAAAGTATTAATTTTTTTATTCTTGTTCTGCTAAAAACTAAAACACTACTGTGCGTAAACTTTTGACGCACCTATTTTTGTTGTTTTGATAAATTTTATTATTTAAGATAAATTTTATAACATAAAACTGTTAACTATCTTTTTAAAACTGCAATTTGTAGGTTATGAGAAAAGGAAAGTAACTTTCACTCATTAATAAAATTTTGTTTTGAAATTTTTTGTTGTGCTTAAACTTTTGACACGCACTGTATTACATTCATCAAGTAAGAAATTTAGAACTTATGACTATTTTTATGAAAAATAAATAAATAAATAAAAATCACAATTTTGAGAGTTTTGGTTTTATTTTATTTTATTATTGATTTATTTATTTTTATTTATTTGCTTATTTATTTTGTCAAATGACTAATCATTATATTTTTTCAGTGTAGTTCATTTTAAATACGCATTATATCGCTACTCAATAAAAAGATTTGGGCTCACTATGACATATTAATTATGAGAAATCATCTGCGCAAGGCATATAGGGTGAAATTGTTTTTATGTTAAAAAAAACATTAAATTTCAAATGAAATTAAAAATCTTTATATGCATCTAGACTTTTTTGCTGAACATTATCTATTAACATATATCTCTTTCATTTTCATTGTGTACTTAAAATTTCATATCGGAAAGCTAATCAGATGTAGAAATAAATATAACAATCGATATCAGGGTTTCATTTTCATACAATTTGTTCGCTCCAAAGGTACCTGACCCCTTAAAGTTGTCTATATGAATGATGTCAGCATATCATTTGATTCACTGACATACGGGAAAAAAAATAACATTATCATGCTTAACAGCCTTTTGGTTGTTCTTAATTTTAAAATGATTCTGTGAATCAGACATTTAAATCAGTAAACGAAATGAATAATTTTATGAAATGCACTTTCGAGTTCTATGCATGTTTTTTGACTTAAAAAAACCAGATGGTTGACAGCTAGGGCTTTATGATTTCATTTTTTTTTTTTTTTTTTTTTTTTACAAAGATTTATTCTATTAACCAGTAGGTTTAAATAAGACTCAGTTAAGACAGAAAAGTGCCCCCCCCCCCTTTTTTTCAAGTATGATTGTCACATTCCCTTCTCTAATCTTTTGGTTAAGAACAAAAGGAAGGAGAGATTCAACAATAATAAAAATAAATGCAGATGGGAGGATGGATTTGAAGGAAAGATTTTTGTCCTATAGAATGATACTTCAGAGTGCTTGAAATGCAATTAAAAATGTAAAATGTCGCCTCACACGGAACACACCAATAGTCGAAGTTTACGTCTATCTGGACTTCAGTGACGCAAAAAAAAAAACCTGCTTTATAACGCTTTTCTTATTGAAGACATTTATGCAGATATCTCGGTTGCATTCAATATTTTTAAATGTTTCTTGTTTTTTTTGCGGGGGGGGGGGGGGGGGGCATTGGTTAGCTAAGATCGCTCTGTATGAAAGCGGTTTTTGTAATTTTCGATTTTGTTTACAGATATATTTTAATGAGAATATTTTCAATTCTTCAATATTTTGGCGGTCCCCTATGGAGTTTCCGGAAAAAATCTTCACGGAAATATATGGCCTGCATTTGTACTATGTTTACACAGTTAGAGTTTAAGGATAATTCCTTATGTATTTTTCTAGATATTTAACAAAATGTCTAAAATCGCAAGTGGCCGATCAACTTTGGCCATAAAGTGTTTAATCAAATACATTGTTTTGTAGCAACATTGTTTTTTTTTTTTTTTTTTTTTTTTTTTTTTTTTTTTAATTTTCTTAAGCTGTTTAACAAAGTAAACACCTCCAAACAATGAAAAAAAAAAAGTAATATTTTATATACAAATATATCCGTCCAGTGCAATATTTTTTTAATTTTGGGCACACTTTTGAAGTTTTGAAAAAAAATTCTAGTGGTTTTTGAGTTTTTTTTTTAAAGTTATGTTTTGCAATTTATACTTCTGAAGAGAGTGAAAATTTGAAGTATGGCAGCTTTTGAAAATATCTATTTTATTGAAAAATATTTATATTCATTTAGAACAATGGTATCATACCATGATTTAGATTTAAAAATATAATGGCAAAATGTTGCTTTTTTTTTTTTTTTTTTTTTTTTTTTTTTTTTTTTTTTTTTTGAGCGTCGGAAATGATTTAAAATAATTTGTTCCCTTCTCTGTGGCTGCACATTTTTTTATGCTATTTTTACATGAAAAAAAAAAAAAATCGCGCATCAAAGAACTTAAGTTTCTTACAGATATTATTAAGAATTTGAGCTCGTCGCAAAAATCTTTTTTGAAAATCCCCTCCCCCCCCCCACACACACACACAAACATAAACCACCACCACTGTTAAAAGTTTTAATGAGAGTTCAAAGAAAATGAATAGATTTATTGACGCAAGAATTTGGTACAAAACTTGAAAAAATTTTGGTAAATTAATTTTTTCTTTTCAAAGAAAATTTTTCGTTAGTTTTTGTTTCTGTCAATTTTATTCTTTAATTGCTTGTCGCAATCATCCCATTAGACGCCTTCTGACCACCCACATACACATACACCATACCATTCTTAAAAGCTTCAATGAGAGTTCAAAGAAAGATGCATAGAGTGTTTGATGTGGATTTAGCGCAAAATTATTAATTTTATTAGTAATTTACAATAATTTGTTATAGAAAAATTTCTGGTTGATTTTCCCTTCCGTTATATTACTATTACTATTATTGTTATTATTATTATTGTTTTTCTATTTAAAAGTAAAATAAGAGAAATTCTAGAAAAGATAAAGAATTTCTAAAATCCTCTCTGATTTTATTGTTTTGATTATGATGTCGAATTTTAAAAAGTAAAATGACAGAGATCACGCTTTTTTATTACTTTATTGTCTCTCTTTTTTTTAATGGTGGGTATTTGCCCACCTTTGCTGATACTTGAAAGCGCCCATGTAACCGTCAAGCTTTCTTAATTTTTCAAGGGCTTAAGAGATTTCTTTTTTTCTTTTTTCCCTTAACAAGGGAAACGCTCTCATCCGTTGATACCAGAACTAATTCCAAGAAGCCACAAGACTTCTCTGAAATACATGAATGAACTTGTAGTAGTCGGTAGATTTATTTCATTCTATTTTTCAGAAGTCTTTTATTCCTGCTCCTGGTTTCGTTCATTAACGATTCATTTGTTTATGCAATGAATCTAAACTTTTCCTGGAAGACCAAAATATTTTTTTTCACAGAAACTACCTAGCCCGTATCTCACCAAAATTCCTCTTTTGGCCCCTGTCTGTCATTTATAATCGCATCTCCCTCAAGACCAGGCTGACGAAAGGGCGAGAAAAAAAAAGGAGAAAAATCTCATTCTTGGGGGGCCCGCAACCGGTGTTCATTCGACTCTTTTTCCCACGATGAACCTGATTTCTCGGGACCGGAACACGACGTCACATCTGACGTCACACAGAAATATTGTTACCGTTACACGAGGGAATGCTTGGCAAATTCATTCGAAGTTTGGGACCTAATCAAAACAAACGGAAAAGGGTCTCTACGGCTTTGTTTCGTTATTCGGCATGTAAACAAAACCACCGTGGACTGAAAAATAAAGGGTAAGCTTACCTTTTTTTTAAATATTTAACTTTTTTGTGTATGCTATCCAAGTACATAATAAAATCTTGATTTTTTCTTTGCTGGAAGAAGCATTTTTAGAAATATTACAGTATGGAATCAATGATTGTTTTCAGCCGGTGTAAACAATCATCGGTCCGTATCAAAAAACTTTTTAAATTCCCTTTTTATACAATAAATATAAAAGTTTTCAAAGCATTCTAAATTCATTAAAATATCGTTATTAAAAGAATTTTAACAGCTTCAAATGTTTGTGTTATACATCAAAATTCACATATCTCCGGATTTTTTTTTTCTTTTATTTTGTATTTCAAACTTGATAATTATTTGTCATTTAAAAAAATCCTAATGTAGATATAGTTTAAAAATTCTTTCTTAATGCCTTTATTACTCTTTTTTGAAGTTGTATTTATTTAATGATCTATTTACAATGAAAGAAATTTTAATATTTTTATGAAATTTAAATTTATGTTTTGGATTCAAATTACAAAAGTAAATGTAAAGAACTTGTGATATATTTTTTTGAAAATTAATGGTATTTTTTTTCGTATTATTACTCTTTAAGTTATTCTTTTCAACTAAATTTTATCATTTGCATCAAAATTATCAGTAATAATTTAAATAAAATCACATAATTATACTCATATTGAAAGTTTATTATCGTTTTGCCCGGGGACACTTGCTATTGTTTATTTTTTAATTGTGATTATATGTAATTTTTATTTAATACCGTAATATGTAAGGTAACCTAAAGTCAATTTTAATGCTATGATCGATACTGATATAATAAATACAATTTAAAAAATGATTTGATCACTTTACTGATACTAGATTAATAATCGTAATTAAAATTATCAGTTACATCTGTAATAATTTCTCACCTCTGATTAAAGGGTCTCAAGAGTCTTATTTTTACCTGGTAGTGCAATTTAGCAGCATGTCACATTTAATTTTTTTTCAGTCCTTATAAAACACAAATGCATGAATTTTTTAATATAGATAAATTAATATACTTCTATTTAAAATATTTATCTAATATTCTACACTGAAATTTTATTTTATTTTTTAAATGTTTATTTTATCAAAAATAAAAAAAGTTTAAATTAATGTTTGACTTGTATCCACTGCGCGCAAGAGTGTAGCAAAACTATTGGTTCAAGAGCCCCCTCAAAATATTGATAATGATGTAAAACTAATGTATCTTGAACTTATACTTCATTTTAAAGCAATTTATTTAATTATTTATATTTAAAATTATAAGTTAATTAAAAAAGTTTTGAAAAAAAAAATTTTTTTCATTGAAAAATTTCCAATTTTAAATAATCAATGCAATCATAGTACTAAATTTGAAGTATCAGTTATTCATTAACTTAAAATGAAGATATTTACCAAGTTTCATTCAAATTGCTTTATTAGTTTTTCAGAAATGTTGCGCGCAGTCGATGCAAGTCAAAGAAAATTTTAAACTTTTTATCAAAATTAAAGATAAAAATAAAATAAAATTTCAATGCAAAATATTAAAAAGATAGTTTAAATAAAAGTCGTACTTAGTTGTCTGTTTTTAAAATTTGATGAATTTATAATTCATAGGGACTGAGAGGAAAAAATTAAATGTGACATGTTGCTAAATTGCACCACCAGATAAAAGGTAAGACTTCTGAGACCCTTTAATGTAATGACCACATTGGTTTAGTCCTTCATTTTAAAGATACATATTTTACGACATATTTTCCTCTTTTTATCCCAAGGAGTTCGAAACAGCGAAATATTGATAAAAAAAAAAAAAAAATACTGAAATTAGTTACGCCCTTTTTTTTTTTTTTTTAACTCAGCAAAAATTTAAACATTTTTGCTAATTCTAAATTGTGCTAATTACAATTTTTTGCTTATCAACTCCCCCTTTTTTTTTTTTTTTTTTTTTTTTTAAGTTAGCGTACTAAGTTTGTGAAGAGTGACTGTGGGAAATGAACATATCGTATATTTTTGCAAAACTAGTAATTCTAATGATAAATTAAATAAACATTTTTCGGCTTACTTTCACCCATGGGCGTAGGAAGGGGGGGTCCAGGGGGGGCCTGGACCCCCCTAGGATTTTGGCTGAACCCCTAGAAATATTTTATAGTGAAAATACGACTATTTTTGAAAAAAAAAAAAAAAAAATATTTAAAAGAGCAGTAGTGCTATAAATGACAAATAATAATAACAAAACCGAATAAAAGGCAACTATTAGTTTTCTATGCCATTATTTAAGAGGGGAGGGGGGCACACTCAGTGTCTCGTAAATGATAAACAACAACAGATATGAGATATGGCAGACAAGACATTGATTCTTTTTGCTCTGGAACACAGAACGTCTCGATACTTTCATGCTTGAAGCTAGAAGAGGAAGCGGGACGAATCAGCGATAAGGCAACTCTGGCTTCTCTTTTGTATGTATTGTCCTTGATCTTGTTGGTAGAACCAAAGAAAGTCTTCCCTCTATTTGAACTAAATTCTAGGAAATTACGTATAGAAATCAGGTCCTCCCTAGTCTCAAAGATAGTAATCTAACTACACCGCTTTGCGTTGGCTAAAACATTCTCTATGAATTGTTTGTTCTCTGTGAATTGCTGGACTACCTGCTATCATCCTCCATATAAAGAACATATAATTTTCAAGGGTATGGTGTTTTTTCATTAATTGTGTTCAAAGATTTTATTTTATATGAAGGAAATTTTTATTGTTGGGAATGGTTTTATTCACTTTTACGGCTAATCCTAATCTTCATAAATATTTATCTAATTTTTCATTACTAAGTATGTTTTCGAGAGCGAGGGGTGATTGATATTTATACATATCACTATATCATAATTCCAATATATCTGCTTACCATTATATCTATTACTTCAGTTTTAGTGACAGATTTTTTTTTATACACCTTTTAAAAATATTTTATAATTATACTGATTTTAGATCCTTTTTAAGTTGAATTAAATTAAATTATTCTTTTACTCTCTTGTTATTTCCAAATTCTGCATATTCCGGCCTAGTTGACTCGGACTTATGGTTTCCGAGCCATGTATGAAAGATTTTTGTGGCAATTTTTTCCAAAGTAGAGGAAGAAAACGATAAAATATTCCTTTGTGTTATTATCTTTTTTACATCTTTTAAATAGAGTAAAACTTTTCTAATGGAGACTCCTAAAAAGCGAAAATTTCTATTTAGAGAACTTTTTTATTCCTGAATACTTCTATAATATTTGTATGTTTTAATTTTTTCCTCTGAATTCCGTACCCTTCGAATAGCATCTGAATTCTAGATTTTCAATATGTTTGCTATTCAGATATGCAAAATAGCGCAGCCAAGAGCTTCGTCTGGTGTAGCTTATAAACCGTTGTTCATAAAATGAACAGTGTTGTTATATTACATTTTCATACAGCAATGTTTAGTCAATATATGATGCATAAAAGCCGACGGTATATAAAATACAAATAATCATAATCAATTTAGCATTTATGGTATTTATCGATTTCATAAAGCACCTCTCCTTCAACCCTCCCCCCTCACCCTCCAAGAAGAAAAAAAGAGCAGTAGCAGTAATACAGGTATTGCATTTCTCCTAACTTTTTCTTTCGTTAATTTTGCGTTCAAATAGAGGCTCTTTTTATGTAGAATTGTGAAATTGAGACAGTTGAATGTGAAACATTTTATGCTGTTTATACTTTACCTTGCTTGTTACATACATTAATATTTTATATCGTATCTTAATATTTTTAAGCGTCTTCTTAGCTTTTAAATGGCTGATGGTGTGTCTGTGTGCGCGAGGGGAAGGGGGGGGGGTGGTAAACCTGAAATTCTACCCATGTTTTTAGATTTCATATAAGACACTGCCTCTATCCTCACCCCCAAGAATCATAGGGGCCGGCTCAGGGCCTTTTAAACATTTTGTGCGCAAAACATTTTTCACCTTATTAGTGCAAAACTTTTAAACTTGACTCTACGACTCTTCCGCTTAAACCAACAACCTCATATTTTTCTTGGCTTCCTAGGGACCTTTTTTGAGCATTCGAATAATTCATACTCTTAATTCTTCACAATGCTTAATTTTAACTAGTTGTAGATCTAAAGCGCTAAGTATTGACATTTTATGTTTTCATGTTGAGGCCGTATTTTTAACTGTCAAATCTGTATTATTTTTGGCCGCCCCCACCCCCCCCTTAAATTTCTTAAACCTTCCTTAAAAATGTCCGATTCACCATCTTTTTTTTTTTTTTTTTTTTTCCCTATCAACTTCTTAGGTCCTGCAGCTACTGCATAAACGACAAAAATAAATAAATAAATAAAGAAAAGAAAAGAAAAGAAAAAGAAAAAAGTAAAAAAGAAGAATATTTCAGCTACATTTCAATTTTGAATATTAATCACCTTCTTTGAACCCTTGGGGCAGCTTCTTTTAAAATGATCTGAATTGCTTTCAATTTTCTTTAACAAAGTTTTAGCGCATTACTTTAATAACTACTGAAAACATTTTTATACCCAACTATACCTAAAATAAGTCCCTGGGCCCCATAAGACCCGTTACAAGGCCTTTTGAAGTTTTTCAATCATAAATTGTTATTAAATTGTCCTCTATTAATCCAATCTCCATTTTTGGAACTTTTTTTTTTTCATTTCTCTCACGTTCCTACATTCTAGTTAAGATCCTGGAGTCCATGTAGTCCTATAGGGTCCAGTTCAGGGACTTTGAATTTTTTATTCATGCACGCCCTCATTTTCTCACCTTCTCAGTGCATTATTTTAAATTGCACACCCAGGACAAACACTCTCATATTTTTATTGGGGCCCTAGGGTTTTTTTTAAAGCCTTTACTCATTTTTTATGTATTTCTTTAAAATGTTATATTTTAACGAATAATTCGAATTCCATACTTAATTTTGATTAATTGTAGATCTAAAGAATAAAGTACTGAGATATTTTATTAGCTTTCCATGTTAGAGAGCACTACTTTTAACTATCAGGTGGCTCCTTTCGGGCGACTTATTACAGCTCCCTTAAAAATAGTCCGATTGACTATCTTTTTTTTTTTTTTTTTTTTTTCTTTTTCTAACAATTTTTTAGTTTCTCCAGCTACTAGATGAAAATCAAAAACATTTTTAGACTTCAGCTTCATCAAATTCGGATTATAATCCCTTTCTTGGAGCCCTGGGTGTAGCTTTTTTGTAAAATGATCCGAGTTGCATGCATTTTTTTATAACAATATTCTAGCATCCGCCGATTGTCTTAAAAAGTACTAAAAAAGTATCTTTATACGCAACTAAATGCCAGTTAAATCCCTGACACCTTGAGGATACCTGGGTCCCCTGAAGTTTTTGCACTATAAATTGTTTATAAATCCCCCCCCCCCTTCCTTCGTTATAACTGGATTCTTATTTTTGGTGCTCTTTTTCAATGTAGTTATTTTACCGTTTCTATATACCACTTAAGAGCCTGGGGCACCCTATAATGACATAGGTCCGATCTCGGACCGGACCGGACCGGACCCCTTGATTTTTTTGTGCGGCATAAGTTTTTCATCTCTTAATTTTCTCACATTCTCAATGCAAAAATTTTAAATTGAGTTTTGGATCCCTCTCCTTGGACCAAAACACCTACATTTTTACTGGGACACTTAGGCCTTGTTCTAAGTTTTGACCTTCTTTTTTGTGCATGTCTTTAAAATTTCATTCTAATGATTAATTCATACAAATGCTTAATTTTGACTAACTGAAGAACTAAAGTGCTGAAAACTGTAACCATTTAACATGTTTTCATGTTAGGGCTCTACTCTTAACTATCAGTTGGCCGCCTTTGAGTCCTTTGTTATAACTCCTTTTAAAACTGTCCAATTCACTGGCTTTTTTTTTCTAAAAATTTCTAAAGTCCTCCAGCTACTACATGGACAACAAAAATATTTCTCAGACTTCAGCTACCATTAGTTTCGAATATTAATTTTGTTCTTTGAGATTTTGTTGTAGCTTTTTGAAAAGCAATCCGATTTAATTGCAATTTTCAGTAACGTAGTTTTAGCGTCTTCTAGCTTTTTTAACACTACCAACTATATCCCAATTAAAATTCGATTTATTTTTAAATTCATTTTTGCTCTCAAATGCACCAAACTGGCAAATTGTTTTATTTAGAAAGTACACAAAGCTCCTTGATTGTCAATTCTTTGATAAATGCAGAAAATATTGCAAAAAAGCAATCAAAAACGGCATTTTGAACCGATTTTTCTGCAGCGGGAGATCTCGAGATCTGTGTACAAAAAAATGGGTCATACTGAGAAGGTAATTGTTTATAAATCAAATTCTAATGAATTGAGCGCAAAATGACATCACACGGCATCTTATACGTCTCTTCAAAAATCCCCTCAGCAAGTTCCATGTTTCTACTTTTAAAAATATGTCTGAAACTGTATCAGAAAATTTCGAGCTGTTGAAGGTGGAAAATCGTTTTTTCGAATACACCCTTAATGGTGTATTCTTTTTTCGTATACTGTGGGCTTGATTTTTTCAAAACACATGCCGAGCCGTTCTGAAAGAGGATCTTTCGGGAACACACTAGTCGCTGCTGAAATCAATAAGGTCCTTTAATTTAGGTTCATTTAAAAGATTTTCAAACTATAAAAAAACATTCAAAATTGATTTTTGTTTAAGATTATTATAAAGGGCCCCCGCTCAACGCTGGGAGGATCAGCTAGTCTATATTATAAAGCATAAATGTGTCTGTGCGTAGGTGGCAACAGCATACAATTAAATTTCGATTTTACAGTAATTTTTAAACATTTAAACACTGCATATTTTCCTTTTTTATGCCGTTTAATGGCAGAAAAAAATGTACAGTAAACTTTGTCTAAAGCTGAATCCATCGGAATCGAGAAACTTTTCCGCAGTAGACAGTATTCTCCCTTAGACAAATTTTAGCTTATGTCTATAGATTCGCAGGGACTTGAAAATCTTTCCAAATAAAACAGATTTTAGTCTTACACAGAGTCGGAATTACAGAGTGTTTACTGTAATTTATTTCAAAACTGTATTGTAATTTCTTCAAAAACAATGCAATTGACTTTTTTCATATCCATTTGGGAAATGACTGTTGTTATCAGTCGAGTATATATATATCTGAATCCTTGTGATGTCCGCATTTATAGAATACGTCTGTTGCCACAAAAAAGTATTAAAAACTACAACTACAAAAAATTTAATAACTCAAAAACAAATACAAGATACAGCTTTCAAAAAAAAAAAATATTTTTTAAAGTAAATTTTTTCCCCTATACAACGGTGTAAAAATTGAAAATTTGTGATATTTCGAAGTTTACAAATCTGCAGTACAGGAAATTGTAAAACTGAAATTTTATTTAAAATTTGAAAGTTTTGCCATTCGCAGAAGGACATAAGACAAAATTTTCAACAAAGTTTATAATTCAGATGTATGTAACATTTATTTTATTTAAAAATTTTATGCAATGAGTATCGGAAGAAAATCGGTTTGCAGATGTCGTTGTGATAATGATTTTATACAATCTCCGGGACGGGGCGAGGGCGTGATAGCAGTTGAAGAAAAAAAGCATACTGAATCATCTCATTATTCTATTTCGGTTTAATTTTCATATTTCTAATAAGTCAAATATTTTCACAATTGTGGGCATGTTAAAAACTGATTTGACTTCACTATGAACTTTTCTTCTTTCTCCCCCATTTAAAACATTTATTGAAAAAAAAAAAAAAAAAAAAAAAAAAAAAAAAAAACTTCATATGTAGCAATAAAAAAAGTATAAAATAGAAGAAAGTTCTGTTTGACTAGTTTCTATGATCGATTAATTTGTTTGAAGGGACCAGTGCCTAGGAATGTATCAATAGATGAGTTTTCTGTTGAGCAATTAGTTTTAATAAAAATGTTTACTTTTATCCTTTGGAAATTATGAGAGTTGAGACCGTGGCCCCCCCTAGAAAAATTATGTAGTTACGCCCATGCTTTCACCCATTTTACAAATTATGCAAATGAAACTTTTTGACACTTTTTAACAAAGTTGAAAAATGTTTATGCATTCATTTTGTCTGTCCGTCTGTCTATGCTCTAACTCATCTAAATATTCTTGAATTTTCATGCAATTGCTAAGCCTTATTTAGGGTCCCCTAAGCATGTTTGTTATTGCATGTGATGTATGTGGGATTAATAGTTCATTTACAGAACCACCTATAAGAATTCCATTACATTATGGTCTGGAAAAATAATTTGCAGAATGTTTTAATGACATTACGCTACTGCAAGTGCTTTAAAACTAATATTGATCTCTGACTTTCACTACGATTACGTTTGAACAGGACATTTATAGCATTTTTAATCGATTTACAGGGACACACAAAAAAATTGATTACAATACTGTCATTGAATAATAACTGCTGGAAATGCATTTTCAATTTCGGCATGTGCGTTTAAATTAACTGTTTTTTATGTGTGTTCGCAATTATATAAATACTTAGCACCTATAGTCGCCGTCTGATCCATCTGTCTGTCCGCATATAACAGCACACAAACTACCCAACTGAATCGTTTGAGATTTCAAATATATATTCTAGAATTTTGTTTAATCATTTCGAATTTTAGTAAAATCGGATATGTAGTTTAAATACAGGGACAGTCGAAAGTATTCCGTTACTTTACGGGCGATGGGATAAAATAGTTAGAAGTTTTAATGATGTTACATCCGTCGGAACATGAAATTGTTATGCATTTTATTCATTTATGAAGGGAACTAAAATATGCGTTTTGAAGAATAAGCCGCACCAAGAAAATTTATTATTCCTTTACAGGGCATCACAAAAGAATTCTGTTACATAAGGGTATAGGGGGGGAGGGCATTATTTGCGGCATATTTTAATTATGTTAAACTATTTCACATATGATAAAATTATATACGTAGCTTAGGTTTACTACAAGTTACTTATATTGATGAATTAGATATAATATTTTAACTTATTAAGCGATGCAGTTTTGTTACATTATTCTAAATGTGTTGGAAAGTGTTTCATAATCTATGCTCGAGGCATAATTTTTTTTCTTGTTTCAGATTTATTTTCACTCAAAATTCTATAAACAAGTTGTATCTTGACTATTTGAGATACAAAAACATATACTAATTACGGGTTTAAAAAATATAAAATCACTTTTGATTAGTATTATAATAACTTTTTAATAACTTTAATTCGAGCTCCCTCCCCCCGTCTACATTTAAATACCATCCGTAAACATAACCCCTCCCCCCCACACACACTTTCCACCACCATCCCAATCCCCTTCAAATACATTGCGAAACGGGAGCAGAAATTTTTGACTTGAAATCGGCAATCTTTCTCAAATCTACTAACTAGAGAAGTACCTAATCTTTACATTTTCCCCGTTGATTTGTATTTATCTCACTAGAATATATTCAGTTTTATATATAACACAGAGGAATCGGGAGGTGGGATGACAAAGTAGTAGATTAAGACTAGGAACGCAACAGATATTGTTACATGTGTTAGTTTTAATTACAGATTTCCGAACTAAAATATCATTAATAATTTTACTAAACAGACTCGGTATTTTCTCGGGTAAATACATTAAAATTTGAATTGAATTAATGGACGCATAAAAATTTGCATAAATTCCAATAAACCAAACTTGTTGCAGTAAACGAATAAAATTAATTGTTGAATGTTTTGTAAAAATCTAGGAGAGTTGATCCTTTCAAGGACGGTTGTCATACAGAGTGACCACCTAATTTTAATTCTAAAACTGACAAACGACTCCAAGAATATTTTATTAAAATTTTACCTTTATAATGAAAGTTTTTATTTTCTGAAAATTCTCTTGTCAGTCAATTATTTTACGAACAGAATTGTTCTGCATCTGAAAGGGTTAAATTCGCGCGTTATTATATATTTTTTAATAGTGTAAGAATTGTGTTCATAATTTTATACATATTTTAAAATAACTTTCATACTGCAGGAATTTTTTTCCCGAAAATAAAAAGAACTTTTGGAAGCCGTAAAATGGTTTGATGTTTTTTTTTTTTTTTTTTTTTTTTTTTTTTCAAATCATGAGTAGATGCCGTGTTCTTACTCTCTACCAAGGATTATTTTTTAATCCTTTAGAAGTAGTTTTTTCTTCTTTTTCTCTTTCTGGAAGGTAAAAAATAAAAGACAAAGAGAAAGCGCAAAATACAATCTAAAGGAGTTATTTTCTAATTATAGAAATGAGAAATAATACTTTAGATTTTTTTTTCTAATGGAAATTTTCATTAGAAATATTTGGATATTTAATACTGCTTCTATTTTTCTAATTAACTTTTTCATATTTTCTTATATTAAAATATCGGCATTATCTTTAATCTCCTCAGTTCAGATCTCGCCTGGAGGAGAAAATGAACTTAAATGCTTCTAGAATTTTAAAATTACTTCTAGACATTTTTAATAAATGCGTGCTTATCATAAACATTGATATATAGTTTCATATATCTTTGGAGTTGTTTTATAGTAATTTTAAACAGGTTTTTGCAGTCCTTCATCATATTTTCCAAAGGACTGGGGAGGTTAACAATAAAAACTAATTAAATTTCAGATAAATAACTTTCTTTGTGGTTATAGTTAAATTTGCCGCAAGTTTTCAAACTTTGCAAATGAAACAATAAATGAAATGGAATGAAATAGGTACATACCTTATGAAAGCACAACTGCATCTAGTATTTAACCTATTTGCGTATTTTCGGTGATTTATTAAATATGTTTAATATTGTGAAATTTCCATGAACTTTTTAAAAAAATAATGAAATTTATAATATACTCACATGATTATGTAAAGTATTTTATAAAAATACCATTCTTTGTTACTCTTGATTGCCTTCATTAGAAGTAACTTGTTATTTTAGAGTCTATAAGTTTTAAATATTATTCCTATTTTTTTTACATCTGTTTTCTTTACTTTTTTTAAATGTTAACTGCCCTTGAGAGTTTATTCAACTACCTCTTCATCGAATACTTTCAAAATTATCCTTTTAAAGTTGTTAGCTATTTTAGCATGTTGGAGACAGATATTTTTAGCACGTAAAATTTTGAAATTATTAAAAATTATTGCAAAATTATGTTGTGTTTACTGACTAGGAAAAATATTATATTATATTAATATGAAAAATAAAATTTCAATTTTTCGTAAGTTATAATTTTGTTTAAATTTAAAATACTTACAAAGTTAAATATTGTTAATTCTACTTTTCTTATTAATATTGAATTTAGAAAAATGTATTTTGCCATCCATTTTGTTTATGAGGATAAAAAAAAAAACCCAAAAACCTGCAAAATACAGGGTTTCCCGTATGCATTAACCTCGACTTTTATTCTTTAAAAAAAATTTTCATTGACATGTACTATAAATTGCGAAATTAAGTTAAAAAAATGATACAGAATTTTAATGAAATCGATTCAAATTTTCAACGGATTAAATTTGAAGTAGTACAAAATTTAAAATTTTAGACGGCCCTCTTACAAAAAAATTTCCTTTGTGTAAAATCTACCCTATACGCAAATAAATTCACGTGCTAAAATTTAGCATTTTACCATGAAAAGGCGCATAGATACGTTTAAACAAAGTTGGAGAAGGGTTAATCTTAAATTGTTTTCTTTATCATTATATTCGGAATCATTGTTGTTTTCTTCCCTAATTTGTGTATAAACCCTGAAACGTGATCATCCAACATGATTTTTTCATTTTGTGAGCTCATATCCAAGCATCGAAAAATGGTATAAATCAGTATTTTCGTATTTTCATGAGTGCGATTTTTTAGAACAAAATGCAAAAATTTTGTATGTCACCTTGTTAATGTATGGGGCACATTTTACTCATTGGGAAATATTTTGTACGTGACTGTATAAAAAATTAAATTTTGTATTTCTGCAGATTTAATCCCCTGAAAATTTTAATCGATTTCATAAAATTCTGTACTCTTTTTGAGAAATTTTTTAATTGATAACAAGTCTATGATCAATATTTAACGAATAAGAGCCGATGTCAATGTTTGGGCCTATAAAATTCTAGTCCCATACTCCCCTAAACAAGCTTGACGGAGATTAAAGAGAAAAAAAAATAAAGTATTTAAAAATTATATGGCCTTTTAAAAATTCCTAATTATGTAGCAAATATTTTAAAATAGTAATTATTTGAAAGAAAGCATATGGGGAAGCTGAAATCCTAGCATAATATTAATAAAAATTCTCATAATAAATCGAATGCACATCACGTAAAAATGAAGTTATTCTATTTTATATACGTACCAAAATTCTTTCAGGGAGGGTTTTTGTTGTTCTTAACTTACCTAGAAAATACAAAGGCATCTTTTCATACAATTAAAATGCTTCACAAAAATCTAATATCAGGTTTTGTTCTTATTGAAACAACTACAAAAGTTTTATAGTCGTGATCTATGAGATGGCAATTATTGATAATGAATTAAGTGGGAATAGCTCCTAGCATGATGTTATTTATAGGTTTTTATGCAAAGGCTTTTAAGTTTTTGATACAATAGAAGATAGATAATGATTTTATTCGTTTCGTTTCGGAATATGTTTTTCTATACAGTGATAAAGTGAGGATTTCATCAATATATAACATGCTCGTTAATTCACGAAAGGTTAGTTGGACGTAATTTTTTATTGTCTGCATTTTTATTAAAAATTTTATTTAAAGTACTGTAAATAAACTATTGAGAATAAAAAGGTGAATGGGATGGGATGAATACTTTTCGAAAGTGGCATAACGTTACGGGGATGGCGGTCATTTTTTTTAGCAGTATTTTTGTTTGAATTTTGTTTTTCTTAATCGTATAAGTCCAATGATTGAATAAAGCCAAATTTTCAATATAATAATGCTACTAGTAACATGATCCTGCACCTCCTCCCTTCCTAACTCTACGCCTCTGCTTTTTGCTGAGTATTTATATCGGTATGGTAATTTATCAAGTACATCTGAAACCAAACTTTAGTCTCTATAAGCGCGAATAAGAAAGAAAAAAAAATGTTTCGAATTATTGAAAATCCAAATGAGTGAATATACAAATATATATATTTTTTAAAATATTGTAAATATATAAATTCGATATAGAGAATCTCAGCACATAAATATTTGATGACACATACGTAATCGGTAAAATTTAGTTGCATGTTAAACCAATAGAGGGTTTGACATAGATAAAGGAATAAATGCCCCCCAAAAAATCTTTTTTTTTTTTTAATTGATAAATTGTAATTACTAAGGCCAATAGCATGAGAGAAAAAGAGTAACTACATATCTCGTTTATTTTCTTTCTTATGATAGTCACAAAATATCTCAGGCAGAACTCAAACGTCTTCGACATGGAAAAGGTTCTTTTCTGTAAAATTTCAATTTTGGCACTTACTCCCCGACCCATCCCCTGTCAACGCCCCAGTTATCCATATTTGTTTATTTATAGCTAACTGAATGAAATCTTTAGCTTTGTATTTGTATAATATCTGGCTTTATAAATAATTATTTAAAAATGGATTCCATGTGCAAATGAAACCTAGTTTTCAACAATTTTCTTTTTACTTCTAAATACCCTGTTCATTTCCTAGATAGATTTTGCTAATTATCATGAAAAAAGACCTGAATTTCTGATAAACTTTTTGCGAATCTGTCATTGTATGCTTATATGTAAATGTATTTTGACTGATCTTTTACGGCACAAATTTTTTTACTTTTACTTTATTTTCATTTTATGGTCAAAGACTTATTTTATTTATTTTTATTTTTTTGCAAGATGGACAGTTCCGTTAAAGAAGGTCAGCATCAAAGTAGAAACATTTTTTTTATTATATTTTTTTCGGTACTTTCCTAACAAAACATATAAGAAAATTATGTAATTGCTTGAAAAAAGATTTCCCCAAATTTGTATAATACTTTACACCTTTTTTTTTTTTTTTTAATCTTTTTGTTATTTACAAACACTCAAATAAGCAGAGCAACAAAATCTCTCCGGCTTTTTTAATACCAATATTTTAATATAGAAAAAAATCAGTTTATTTAATCATAGAATTCTTCTCTTTGAAAAATTATTTTCTATAAGAAAATAGTGGTATACAAAAAGTTGGAGAATTAGCAACTCTGAAGTTTAATTTTTCCAGTTATAATCAGGCTTGCCAAATTTCATAATTTTAGAAGGAGATTCTTGTTCCGATAAATATATTTAAATTAGAAAATTTATTTATAGGATGGAATCAGATTTCAACTGGAAACCATCTTGAAGTAAGATGCACTTAATTAAATACATTTTATACTTCAAAAAGCTTTTATTTAAAAATTCAGGAAGCTTGACACATAATATCGGGTCTTTCGGAAAGTCGTGACCATTTGGGAAAATCAATTCGTAGCGGAAAATTCTGCCCATTAATTACAAAACATTAGATATCTGAAACAATATCTAAAAATTAATTTTCCCGAACGACCCGATAATTAATGTTCAACATAGAGAATTTTATCACGGAATCCAGTTTCTAAAAAATGTACGATTTTGCATTTTCCTTCATTCTGAGATTCTTGTTTACGTTGTATTTAAATTGAGTGTTAACTTCACTATTGTCATAATGGACAATAATTCAAACAGCAGGTATTCAAAGCAGTTTTTCTGGATTTTTTTATTTGCCTATCTGTATAGCATTATATTGAAAAAATATATTCAGTATTGTTATAAAAATTTCAGAATATATTTTCAAGCAGCAGTACGAGATTAGAAAGCTGCACGGACCATCTGATAACGGTTTTTTCCACATTTTATTATTCATCTCTTAATGTTTTATTTAAATTAGGCATAGTTATGATAATTATGTTTTAAGTTTTTGTTAAAAATATAGGTCGGTGAATACTTTACGGTATATTAATAAATTACTCCATTCATTTCCTAAATGATTTTAAAAGACGCTAAAACATTTTGAAATTACCAAGTCATTTAACTTTGATATTTTCGAAACTGCTAGCAACCCGTTATGTAAGCAACTTATAAGAGTGGGTTCTAAAGTTGTAGGCTGCGAATGAGATCTTATTAATCTGCTGGAAAAGACACGCCCGTCGAAAATTTGCGTTCTGGACTGAGGCCGTCGTATTAATAAAGCGCGAAGTCAGTGACCCAACAACTCACCTTATTGTGATGCAGGGCATATGATGAAAAGGTGAGGTAGCGAACCAAAAAAGGAGAACAATTTTATGAATTGATGCACACTTTTATTATTTCTGTATCTTGATGCGTCGCACAAAATCTTAAATAAGATATAAAACATCTTTTTTGATTGATAGTACTTTTCAAACCGTAGGTTGAATCGCTCACACAAGTGCACATGGCTATGCACAAACACACGCATTCATACAAAAAGTAAAATCTAACTACGGAAAAAAAAGAGGTTCGAATTAAATATGCACATGCAATGCTTGTGTTAACTAAGAATCACTAAAAAAGACCGTGGGAGAGAGAAATGATTGTGTTCAATAATGTTTGTAAGTTTTTAAAGAATACATAAAAAACTTGAAAATATGATTTCACAACACTTGAATTATTGTAAAAAACAAAATCTTAGAGTGAAGAATGAAAGTGCTGCTCTACAATGGACCGACTGTCACCACTTAATTTTATTAGTACGCTTCCTCTTAATTAATAGCAGAGTTTCTTACTTTTAATAGGACGAAGAATACTGTAAAACTTTAGCGGTGACATTTGTTCTATTATAAAGAAGCGCTTCGATCCATATAAAATTATAAGTAAGAACATGCCCCAAAACTGAATACTTATTGTAAGAATTACTGTTTTCTTATAAACCAATGTATTCACTTGCTTATATCCGCCGTCGTGATGCTCTAGTCTTAACCCTTTCAGGGGTAAGATACTTCTTTTCGTAAAATGCTGAAATGAACGATTGACACCAGAATTTGCAAATTAATTTCAAAGTAGGGAAAAGCTTTTCTTCGCGTACTGAATAAAAAGAAAATTTTCATCTTAATATTCTGGTACAAATGTGGCATTTAGGAATTAAAATTAAGTATTCCAAAAATAAACACTGACCCTTGAAGGGGTTGACTGTCAGCTATGTTTGTAATTAATAGTTAATGGTGAAAACGTATCTCGATGAATAAATAAAAGAAATAACTGAAATAAGTATGAATACACTTATAATTAAAAAAAATCGTTTCTTGTTTGGTAAAATCGAAATGTGTGTTATATAAATATGTGCAGAATTTTCTAAGCATTGTGTGATTCAAAGAAAAAAAGAAATCATTAAAATATTTAACATATGGCTATATTTTTATCTAGCTATTTAGCGATTCTTAAAATAATTGTTCTTCAAAGTATGTACATTATATTGGTATTTGAACATTTTGTGCTTTTATTTATCCTAAGCTCATTAAAAATTAACACAGATTTCACATGTAGTTACATAAGCGTTAAAATTCAGAAATTTTATGGGAAAAAATGGTTTAAATGTTTTAATTTTTCATATGTATATGTGCAATCGATTGCACTATTTGAACAGAACACTATTTGAACGAAAATGGTTTTAACGAGAATAAGTAGTATAAATGTGGCCATACTAGTTTGACAGCATCAATATAAAAATGCACAGTGTATCGGCATCGGAAAATTACATTATGTGTAACCCGTTTTAATATTTTTTTAGCTGACTCATGCCGGTCCGAGATCACGCTTGCATTATTTTTCTACATATAGACTGGCCGGACCGGTACTAGACTTAATTATTGGCAGAAAACATGATTTGTAAAATTATTAACAGCGATAAAGAACTTATGTTAGCTTAGTCTTCGGACATATACTTCTTGATGATTTTTAAATTAATTTCTCAATAATGCGAAAGTTTGACACATTTTCTGATTAATTTAAAATTGTAAAAGTATAAAAGTGATAAGCCTAACTATTGAAGGGATTTGGAATCGAATAGAGTTTTTCATTTTTGGTAAATAAAATACTTGTATAACCTTTTTTGAGATATAATAGTTTCTCAAATGATTGCAGGTTTTTCTCCCTTTCCTTGCTATTGCTTCCGGAAATTCTATTCAAAACGCTAATTATGACAGTATTTTATTTGTTTGCAGCATTCTTAAATTGCTTATATCAAAAAATGGATAACGCCATTCGATTATATAGTTTCTGAATAAAGATATTTGCTAATCTTATGCGTTTCTAAGAAAGAAAAATAAATGAATTTAGAAATGTATCAGAAAGGAGCTTCTTTGAATTTAAGAATGAATTTGGATTTGAAATCTATAATAAAATAATATAGAAATATATTTATAAATCTTTTTTTATTAAACAGCTTCAAAATTAACGATGTTTTTAGCTTTCTTTCTTTTTTCTTTTATTCTAAGCCATATTAATTTTTTAATGAATCTTTATTCGAATGTTGAAAGCCTAAGAATCTATGTAATCATTAATGTTGTTAATGTGTATTTGCTGTAAAATATACTGTAAAATCATTCTATAGATATGTATGCAGTATTTTTTAAAGGAATCTTAGTTATATGATAAAAATCTGAATTTTTTAGAAATCGTAGAAATTGTAACGGGCCGGGCCGCTCCGGGCCTGTTTTCGCTGATTTTTGTACGGGCCGTACCCGGACCGAACTTTTGAGTTTCACAACGGGCCGGGCCGAAACAACTTTCCTACGGGCCGGGCCCGGGCCTGGAAATTCCGGCCCGTGCAGACCTCTAGGAAGGTCTACATCTATATAAACTAAAGAATGTTTGGAAATTGACAGGGAATTAAGGATTTTTCTGGTTTTTGGAAAAAATATTCTTTACGATAAAACGCTTTGCTGAAACTTGATGGCTGAAATGGATTTTCAACGAACTTCTAAACGTTTGGATTGCGCCATATACGCTAATGGCTCGTGGTGGATTTGAAATCCGTTGTGGGTTCAAAGTCCTTCAAGTTCCTTGTGAATTTTATCTCTGGAGGTGCCTAGTCAGGTGAAGATCTCGTAACCTTATCAAGGTTCTAAATTACGAGATCAAAAACGAGTAGCTGTTGTCGCCCTTATAGGCGGCTCGTATGACTTCTGTAGAGGAGTTAGCAATCCCCCCCCCCCCCCGCCTTTTCTTTTTAATACCTTCCATTTTCAACAATGTTTTTATAACGTAAGAATGTATCTAAACAGCATAATTAAAAGTAATTTAGAAAAGACCAACACAATAACAAATATGCTAAAAAATAAATAACCATACATATACAAACAGGTGGATGTCCACATGTGGCGATCAAGCGGCTTCCACTACGCGGCCAGATACAAAACTAATTAAGCTAGCCATATTGCCCGGCAAATAGGGGACTACTCTGCAGTATAATAATAAAAATAACGTTCAGATTGAGAAATTCTACAGAATAAAAATATCTCCTAAACACTTTTTCATCTAAAGAGATGGATGCTCTGTTTCATTTATACCAGTTTTATTAATCAGGGTTTGTATCAGAGTTTTGAGTATCACTATTTTTAAATGTTATTTTTCGCCTAATTTAATCGAAAAATATTGCAATTAAATAAGATTAAGTTTGCTGTATGGAAACAGTGGTACTCAAATTCACAAAACTTCATGGTTGCAACTCTATACGAATTAAAACAACAAAGTGTTAATTATGCGTCAAACCATCCTATGCCAACTGGCTTTAGAACTGCAAAAATGAGATATTTTAAAATGCAGAGAAAAAAATATAAATAAAAATTAAAGTGTGTGATATGTTTAAATAATAATAATAATAAATACCCCTTTATCAAATAATAGTTTATTTTGAATAAATTATGATTATACATTGAAATAACAAATTAGATATCTTGATTAGATAGTTCAACAATTGCCTTTTTTTCTTGTTGCCATAAATTTAAAAAAAAGAGAGAATGATCAAATATTATAATTGTTTCTAAGAAAAATACTTGTTCGCGCTTTGTACAAGCGTTAATCAAACCCGCGAGTTTTTCATATTCAGAAACACGGCAAATGAACATATTGTGATGAATTTTTTTTTTTTTTTTTTTTTTTTTTTTTTTTTTTTTGGAATAACATGATTGCAGACAAGAAATCAGGCATAATTGTTTGAATGCTTAAAAAATAACTTTTTAAAAAACTATTTCTACTATTATACTTATATTAACCCTTTATCGGGCAAATCAATTCTTTAACTAAAATGCTGAAAAGCTTCGCTGCCACCATGCTCAATAAACAAATTTATTTCAAAATAATAATTGTCATTTCGGTCAGGTTAATATGAACACAAATCTTCTCAGTAAAAATTCCAGTGCAAATCAATCAGTTTTTAATAAAAAAAATAAGTTGTACGTATATTACCATTGCCCGATAAAGGGCTAAACTAAAATGAATCAAATTAAAAAGTATAATTAGTCATTAAAACTCCGTCTTTTTTTTATTTTCGTTATTCCCCCTTCTCCTCAAACTTTTTTTTTCTTTTTCATTTTAAGTACTTTTAAAATTAGTTATCTAATTGAAAATTATTGAATATAAACATAAAAATCCAAAAACTAACTTAATTTTCTAAAAGAATAATATTTTTAAATTCACAGTAAGGAGTATTCATTTTTCTCATTTCACTGACGCTACTTTTTTTTTCTTCATTGTTTTTTCTTTGTTTTACTCAATATAATATATAAGTTGATTTTCCTTTCTAAAATATTTTCTACCTTCCGGGTCCAGTAGTTTGACTTGAATGATTTTTCCCCAGAAAAAAAATAGATCGTTATTTAATCATTAATAACTTTCTCAGAAAATTGGCTTGATTTAAAATTTTTCGCATAATCGAAGCATTAAATTTGACTTTATGAGTTAAGCAACACTATTCTAATAATTAAATTTTTAGCATATTTTAGAGTATTTAGTTTCATTGTTATTAAGTCTGTGAATATTTAAAATTTCCCCATTTTTCCTTTGTTAGAATCATCCCTTTTCCTATCGAACTTTATCTATTCTCTTCTTGTCTAAAGGTGTTTCCATCCAATGTTTCCCCCTTTTTTTTTTTTTTTTTTTTTTTATAAAAGCATAAAAAAAAGGTTGGGAGAATGAAACGTGAAGAAGACTACGTTAGGATTCTTGCACTCGGGGAGTCACGTGCTTTTTAACAGCGGCCGGAGGTTATTTAAATGGAACGTAGTTCACACGAGCGTGACATTCCGTTGGAGAAATAGGGAAAAGGAAAGGTTTATTTTATCCCTATCCTTTATCCATTGATAAAAGATGTGGTATCTTGAAAAAAATAAAAAATATATAAATAAAAGACAAATTTATACACAAACAGGGGGTTGATGCATGACAGAACAATCATTATTAATATTCACTCTATAAGAATGCCTCTATAAGAATTTTTTTATATAAAAGTTTGCCCTTTTTTCGTAGAATAATATATATAAAAACATTTACACATTTATTTATTAAGTGAATTGTGAAAGAATTTTAAACTTCAAAGTGGTTTACATAAGAACTATGTTTGGGCTTCGCTGATTTAAAACGATGATCAGGATTTCTTTTTAAAAATAAAGGTCAACCCAATTTCGACCATCAAGAGTCAAAACTGAACCCAAAACTAATCCAGGTAAATCTCAACCGAACTTGCAACAAACTAAGCAAAAGTTAATTCTACTCCAACCCAATCCGCAGTGGAAAAAAAACCAGTAGCATGTCACGACCAGAACTGCAGATTGTACCGGATTTTCGTACAGTACTAAAAAGTAAACAAAGTGCAAAGTAAAATAGTTACTTTACACAAAAGTTCAAATATCTTTTTGGGAAACAGATTTTACGTAATTACTTTTTCGTAGGATGGATTGTAAGGTATCCTGGGGTAATAACGCCACGTTAAGGTTCTACTAATTTTCACGGCTCAGATTTAGATTGTATTTTTCAAACAAATATATGATTTGATACAGCAACTCATTGACTATCTATATATAAAAAAATAATTTAACAGATATGTATTCATTAAATGTAATGGCGTGAATTCTTGACCAATGCTGTTTGGCGTTATTACCCACCTATATGGGTAATAACGCCATGCAAACAAAACTATGAAATAAGATGGAATAATGGCATGTAGATTGCCCAATTCTAAAAATACAAACTCTACAAACTTAGAAATTGACAAATTGCATTCTAAACTATTGAAAATGTTCAATTTTTTGTGAAAATGTAAATAAAATAAAGGTGTGGTGTGTGTGTGGGGGGGGGGGGGGGAGGAGGCAAAAGAATATCAGACCGTGAGCTTCTTTTTGCTTAAAAAGGACCGTTTAAATAGAATTATTAGAAACATTGCACAGTTTTGACTGTGTTTATTTGAATCAGTATTTAGGATGTAGCTCGGGCACTGTTGGGAATCAACCGGGGTATTAATGCCAAGGATTGGCGTTATTAACCCCGGTATAGTTATTGCGCAGTACATTTTAAACTACAAATTATCTCGAGAAGATATCCAAAATCTTCTACAACATTTTGAAAGTACATGAAATGCACTACAAATTTATGTAATAAACAAAGTATTTCCGGATAAAAAAATAGTCTTCACATCACAAAACGTATCTCGCAAATTTTAGATCAAGCGTTAATTTTAGTTGCTTGTGAAAGCAATAAGACCTACAAATGGAACAAATTAACTTGAAACTGTTTTTTGCGATTTATATGACTCAAAATCCTTCTGCGCAGAGCACATGGTATCATTTACCAGATTATTTCATAATTATGCATAATATTAGCACTTGGCGTTATTACCCCGCCTGGCGTTATTACAGCAGACCACCTTATAAAGAGTTTTCTATATCTAGATATTAGTCGATCACGATAGATTTTCAAACTTTAAAAGGGTTCGTAAAGAATTAAATTTGGGAGTCGCTGACTTAAGGGAATATTCAGGTTTCTTTTTTAATAAGATCAACTAGATTCCGGCCCACAAGATTTTCCAAGTAAATGTCAACCTGTCACGCAACAACAGCAACAAAAAATAAGAGTCCACACTACTTCAGCGGAAAACATTGCGCCAACCGACACAACCCCAAACTGCGGGTTAGGTCGGATCGAGTAAAATCGGCTTACCCGATTCTATGCAGGGCCCGAATCTACCCGGAACTATCTTGATTTCTTTTATTGTGCTGAATTCCAAATGTATGTCATTTATGTGAAACATTTCTGTAACATTTGGGAACAATTCGACAACAATTTTTGCAATTCTAAAAAGCCTAAGTATTCAGAGGATGATCCATTTGCTTGACAGCCTTTTGAATGATTCAAAGATCACGTTATCTTTTTATTCTCTTTTTTCTTTCTTTTGAATTTTCTTGGCATTATACTTTATCTCATGCTTTATCTTCTCTAGGAGTTATTCATTTCCTTCAACATCTCTCGATTTTTTTTTTTTTTATACCTGAAATGACAGAAAAAATTCTTTAGCATAATATCTGTCACAGTTTCAGGAGTCTTTTGTTTATTCGCTTAAAAAAAACAAGAAGCATTATATTGTATAATAAGTTACTAAGTAAATTAACGTATATGGATATTGAATATATGTCTTAATGAAATAACAAGTGTTGTGTGATTATACTTTGTTTAAATTTATTGATAATTCCGAAAAAAGAATAAAAATGTTGCAATATCAGCGGTATGAACTATATTGAAAAAGCATTTTAACATACCGCTCGTTTATCTTGCATAACTAGTGAAAAATTTTCTTCGATGTTTCTTTTCATATCTTATATACCTTGATATGCTTCTAAAAACTGAAAAACCAACAGTATTATGTGTGTTAATTTTCTTCAAAGCTTTTATACTTAAATTATTAAGAACTTTTAAACCAGAAATTAATGAATTCAAGTAATAAATAATAAATTAAGATACATATTTTTATTATTAAAGATTTATTAATACTCGATTTATTCTAAATGGTCAAGAGATGTGAAACTAACAAATGTTGTAAACCCTTTATAATAATAATTTTAAAAATATATATATAAAAGTTGCAATTGCTTCTATATGCAATATATAAATTGTATATTAACGTACCGCATGTTTTTTCCTAACTATTAATTTTTTTTCCTTGAATTTTTTTTTCCTGCGAATATTTTGTACCTTTTGATGTCTCTCTAAGAACTGAAACCATCTACAGTGTAACAAGTGTCAATTTTTTAAAATGTATCTGATTAAGTTATCAAGACCTTTTACACAAAAAAATGAATAAATATGAATAAAAATAAATATGAGTAATATATAACGAATTAATTAACATGCTGAATACTACGTCAGTCACTGGTGACAGTCAAAATATGAAATAAAGTTAAAAATAATTACTGAAATTTACTTAAAATTTAATTATATTTTACTTTTTACAAGATAATTAATTCTTGAAAATTACTTAAAACTAGTGTATTTTTTTAGTTTTATATCATATTTTACACTGTCAGTCACCGGTGACTGACTCGGCATAAATGTAAAGTTCAATTACAAGTATGGTGGCACTCACTCAACGTGTTAAAGTACGTATTTTTTGGTCTTAAAAATTTTAAGAACAAAATTTAATTAATCCAAATATCCAAGAGATATGAACAAAATGAATGTTATTAGATATTGAAAATTTAAACAAAAATATATTCAAAAGTTGAAATTACAGTAATATAAAATTTATTTTGAAAAGTACTTTAACATAATGCATGATTGTTTTTTTTTTAACTAGTGTGGGGGGGGGGATATTTTTTTTCCGGTGACTGTTTTATAATCTTAGATTAATTTTAAGACAATTATTCTAATTGATAAAGAAATCATTACTGCTCATAAAATATTTTATTTTATATCTTTTGACATGTCTCTAAAAGTTGAAATAATCTACAATATAACATGAGTTAATTATTTTCAAACGGTTAATGCCAGAATCATCAAGAATTTTCTATCAAACAAATTAAAAAACAAATAAATAAACAGAGTTAATAAATAATAAATAATTAAAATATGTATTTTTACAATTAAAAATTTATTCAAACTCAATTTATTTTACATGTTTAACAGATGTGAAGCTAATAAATGTTCTAAAATACTCTGACTAAATGATGTAAAAAGTTAAAATAACCAGTAGTATAAACTATATTAAAAAAAATATTTCAACATACCACATGCTTGTCTTTCGTAACTACTGAAAAAAAAAAAAAATCTTGAATGTTTCTTTTATGAAATACATGTTTTGATTTTTTTTTCTAAAAATTCAAATAATGCGTTAATTTACAAAAATGTAAATTAACGCAAAATGTTTGAATGTAAGTTATCAAGATCTTTTGCATAAAAAAATCAATAATCTACTAAATAAATATAAGTTGTAATGATTAAAGTACATTCTTTTTATCTTTAAAACCCATTAAAACTTCACATATTTTTAAAATATTCAATAAATGTCGAGATAACGTATGTCATAAACTAATCAGAAAATGCTCTCCCAAAATATAAATGATGAAAAAGAATGATTTCAGGTTATACCTTTAGTTCCAATAAATACAAGGAAGATATATTTTTTAATACAATAAAATATCTTTTGGAATAATTCAAAGTTCTTTATAAATATATATAATACACTTTTTTAAAGTACATTTAATTAAAGTACATTCTTTTTATCTTTAAAACCCATTAAAACTTCACATATTTTTAAAATATTCAATAAATGTCGAGATAACGTATGTCATAAACTAATCAGAAAATGCTCTCCCAAAATATAAATGATGAAAAAGAATGATTTCAGGTTATACCTTTAGTTCCAATAAATACAAGGAAGATATATTTTTTAATACAATAAAATATCTTTTGGAATAATTCAAAGTTCTTTATAAATATATATAATACACTTTTTTATGAAAGATCATGTACAGTCGTGGAAAGAAAAGAACAAAACAAAACAAAAGAAAGCCGGAAAAATTAATTCGGCCAAATCATCGTATAAAAGATGCTACTTGCCATTTAAAAATAACATCAACTCTATACATGTAAACGACTCCCAAACTTAATTCATGCTCATCATTTAATAGAAGATGCTGTCACCATCTGGTTTCAATGACATTTTTGCCTTAACGCTGGAATGCCCGAAAGGAGTCGATTCGACTCCAGCCATATCGTTAAAAGTCAATTGGAAACAGAAATATTGTTATATAACACAGAAAATTATGTCAAATAAATCAGTTAAATAATTTTAAATTAAAATTCTGGTGTGAAATATTATTATGAAACTTGATTAAAATATCCGGGCGTTCTAGTGTTAATTAATATCTGTTTTTTTTTCCCTCCACAGTTGTATATACTGATATTTAACCCTAATTTTTAAAAAGTTAATGTATAAACCATTATTACGTTACATATGTCAGTTTAGCATGTAAAAATACACGGAAATAGAAATTTTCATCAGTTTTGAAACAATGATTATTAAACTATAAATTACTGAAAATTCAACCAATTAATATTAATGAGAAATCTTATTTATTTAATCATAAATATTTGAATAATTTGTATTTTTCACTACCTTTGTTTTTTTTTTTATAATACTTTGTAAAAGGTCAAATTACTGGACACTTATATTAATAAACTCTGATTGCATGGAATTATTGTTGAAAAATAAAAATAAAAAAGCTATTTATTTAAAAATTCCTTAGGGCTCTTCTTATTTAAAAAGCTTTTCATAGCAATTAAGTAGTTTTGTGAAATCTGTGTCATTATTGACTCGTCTATATATAATAATAGTTATTTGGGTAATGATGCAATATAAACAAAATATGAAACATGAAATCTTGAAAAGTATTTAACTTCAAACCTACCATCTAATATCAGCAGGAAATTAATATTCTCTTTCGAAAGACTGGTTTTATATCATTCTTAGAAAATGATTCCCGTGATATTATTTACAGAAAAAATGAAATCTATTTTGTTTTGCATCAAATTCATGTAATATTCACTTCGAGAAGTAATATCTTTTCCGGAGCATGGACTTCTTTGAAAATGAACCCGGTAATGTCATTTTAAGGGCAAAAAACGAAGAAAAAATATTTTGCTGTTAATTTTGACAGCATTTTCTGTCGCTTATTTATATATTCCACTTATTTACATATTTCGTAATCTTACCTGAAGAAGTAATAAAATTTAATTAACCAAGTAAAAAAATTTAACATATTAAACACACACACACACACACAACATATATATATTGTGTTTTTTTAAATTTATTTTGGCTATTTTAACATTTCTTTGGTATTTTTTTTTTATTGATCTTAGATAAGTAGTTTTTCTAATCTCTATTTATTGGTTCAAAACTCCTGAATAGCATTTATTTAGTTAATGAGTCATTGTAAATAAAATCGAAAATCAGAATTTTCGAAAAGTTTACCTTCAAACCTGTCATCTAATATCAGGGCGAAAATGGTATTCTTTATCGAATAACCTGTTTTATAAACTTCTTTCAAATGAACACCTTGCTATTATTTAAGGAAAAAGTAAGTATATTTTGTTTTTCAACCAATTTATGTAATATTCTTTTCCATAAAAAAATGTAGTATTCTTGTATTGACTTCTTTGGAAATAAGTCCCGTGATGTTATTGTGGGAAAAATATTTTATTTTGCCACCAGTAAATGACTCTCTGAATAATATCTATAACTTATTTACATTTTCGGCATATTTGATGTATCATTCACCCCCCCCCCCCCAAAAAAAAAAAAAGGTTCAAAATTTAATTAAACAAGTAGGAATTTCAGTAGTCGGAAAAAATTACAGTCCTTAGTAAATAGAACCTGTACCAGCAGCATGTTTGATATATCACTCCCTAAAAAAGGGCTGAAAATTTAATTAAACAAGTTGGAATTTTATCAGTGTGAAAAAAATTACACAGCTTAGTAAATAGAACCATTATCAGTAGCATGTTTGATACATCATTCGTTAAAAAAGGCTCAAAATTTAAATAAACAAGTAGGAATTTTAGTACAGTATCAAATATTTTTTAAGTATATAATGTATATACCGTATATGTGATATATAATGGATGTGCATATAAAAACGTGATATGTGATATATAAAAAAGCCACTCCCCCCAAAAATAACTAACTAACTGACTAAATAAATAAAATAAAATAAAATAAAAATATAATAAAATAAAATAAAATAAAATAAATAAAAGCTTCTCCTTTATCAAAATGAATTCATGTCTCATCGAAGTTTATTTGAGGTATTTTAATGTTACTTTGACATTGCTCTTATTTAAAAAAATCCGAGTACAAATAGTTTTTTTTTTTTTTTTTTTTTTTAAGATTCAAATAATTATGTTATAACTATGGAGTATAAGTAAAACTGAAAATTGCGAAACTGGAACTTTCGAAAAATGTTTACTGTTTAAATCTGCCAAATAATATTAAAGGGTAAATACTCTTCTTCGAAGACCCTTTTAGTGAACTTTGGAAATGAGTTCCACGAGTTCATTTAACCCTTACCGGCACGGAGTAAATCTGTTTGAAATAATTAACTCACACCAGAATTAATATACGAATTTATTTGAAAACAAGAACTTACTTATATTCAAATATATTATAAAAGAAAATTTTCAATTAAATATTTTGAGTGCCAGTAAAACAAAAATTAGGTGTCTTTATTTAAGGACATCCGCATGGAGTCAGTTGTCTTCATTTTTTTTTTTTCTCGAATAAGTCACCTTATTAAAGTTTAGAATTTCTGTTTTTAAATAAGGATAAGACGGCGAAAACTTTCCGAAATAGGTATGACAGTTAGCCCGTTGGCATGCCCGGTTTCCCAGCCCTGTTCTATGTAATTTAAAGAAGAACTTTTTGGAAATTCTTGAAAATTAAACCAATGTTGGTTTAAAAAAATTCTTTTATTTTTTATTTTTTGTGCTACTTATTAAAATTGATTCAAGCTATTTTAACATTACTTCGACATATCCTCAAACAATGGGAAATATGATATGCCAAGTATGCGAAAATGAATATTCTCCTAATAATAAGTTGTAATTTTAGATGCCTACGTGATTTAATTTTTAAATTATATTCTAAGCATTACTTAAGGAATAGGAATAAGTCAAATAAAAATTTGAAAACTAGCTCTTCACTTAGAGCTTCACGACTTCTAAAACAAAAATTTGTTAAATGGCTCTAAAAATTATATATTAGAAAATTTCTTCACCAAAACGTGACCGATAATCCCCACACGCATGGGTACTCGAATGGCAGCTTAAGAATTCTAGGGATTTTTTGATTCCCAAAACAGGCTTGACTTGGCTTGCGCAACTGTGAGTATCCTAATGGACACACACATCATTCGCTTGTGTAACCTGTGCCGCCTCTGAACGGGCTGCCAGTTCGTGTGTTGTGCATCCAGTGGTCAATTTCGAAGTTTTTAGTTTCCGTTTTTGTTGACGTTTCCTCTACGATGAAAACATGAAATAAGGACATTGAGTTCGTAAGTATTTACATCCTCTCTTTTGTAAATCAATGTGTAATTTTTGTTTTGGTTAATTGTGTCTGGCAAAACGTGCGTGTAAATACATATTAGACTGTTTGCTCATTTATGGAAAGACAATTGTGTTAATTGCAAAGAAGCTATGCAAAATAATCATTATTTATAACCCTTTCATGTCTGACGTTCTAATAATAGGACATGTCTTTGCAATAATAGGGCATGTATTACTATTTTATCCATATAATTTTTTCTTTTGTTTTATCTGCATGTAGTAATCATAGTATATGTCTACCATTAATACTATCAATTCTTTTATGTTTTAGAATTTAGTAATAACATGAAATTAAACTCCACTTGAAGCTCTGTACACCGTTGCTGAAATTTTTATTTTAGCCCCTATGGAAATGAATTTTTTTTCAGCTTTTAGAAAAAATTACTTTTACGTTAATAACATTAACAATAGCTCTACAAATAGATTAATTAGTGTGTAACGAATATTTCAGTGTCTGATAGATAACAAATATCATTGTTTTGCGTGCTATTCAATCAATATTCATATGCCTATAAGGTAAGGAAGAATTTTTGGAGATGTTTAGAAAATACTATATTACAGTATGATTTAACTTACAGTACAACTTTTTAATACTTTTTGCAGTTTATTACACATGATTATTTCAGGAAAGTAACTTTTATTTTAAATTTATGAGTGAAATATATGTTTAAAATACAATAATCGCAAACGGTGCAGAGATAAATAAGCAAATAATGATTATTATTATTATTACTAAATGCCTAAACGTAAATGAATTCATGTAGTAAATGCATAGACATATACTAACTTACTACTTTTAAATAGTAGCAAAAATATTTCTTAAAACAAAATAATACTCCATTAACAGACATATACTATTAATAATACGTCAGACCCAAAAGTGTTAAACGCGTGTTTCATTCCTTAAATTAAAAATAAAAACAAATAATTTATGACAAAAAAAGTAAGTTTTTATGCTTTTTAATTCTGTTGTAATACGACATCTTAAAAAGTCTTCAAAAAACTTCCTCATTGTCATATTAATACTACGCAAAGTCTTAATACTACATTCGTAAGACTCCTGTTAATGGCATATTCGTCAAATTTCAATAAACCTGAATTTTTTCCATTTAGATAGCCACTTTTGTTATTATTAGTTTTTCTAAAAGCAGTTTTAAAATAAATAAATAAATAAATAAATAAGTAGAAATAAAGACCCGAAAGAGTTAAAAGATTTATTTTTATTTTTAAACATAAGATATGGCTACTAAAAGATTAACAATACTTTAAAATTATTCAAGTATTGTTTTAAAACTGCTAATTTTTTATGGAAATAGCGTTATCGTTTGAAGTTTTTAAGTTAAATGCAGAAATATTATGACTGCAATATGATTGCCTTATGATTTTCTTTTACTTGAATTTTTATTTATTTATTTTAAGGGCAGGTGCAGAGACCAATCTATGCTATTCAATGCAAAAATAATAATTTAAAGATATTAAAATGCAAATGAGATATCTTGAAGAATTTCTTCCATAGTTATTTTTCTTTTAGGGCAGGTACAGAGATTAATCTATGCTATTCAATGCAAAAATAATAATTTAAAGATATTAAAATACAAATGCAAAATCTTGAAATATCTTATTTCTTCCATAGGTTTAGCATTATCCAGTCAGTTTTTCCACGTGGCTGAAGTAGCTCGCTAAGGGGCTTGCCACTCAGCTTCGGAATTATCCTCCGTAATGTTAAATTTATGGATATTTGATGCCATTACTACATTTAAAATATCTCTTGGGGCAATTAATATTTTTAACTTATTTTTTCTGTGTACTCTTCTTAAAGGGTGCTTCTTTTAATATTTTATGTGTTAAAAGTTGATGAACTGTGAGTGAAATTTTAACATTGCATATAAAATTAAATCTGCACTTAAAAAAAATTTTAATCCCCCCCCCCCCCCCAAAAAAAAAGAGACAACTTTTAAAAAGAGTATACAAAAAATAGAAGTTTAAAATATTAATTTCCCAAGAAGATACTTTAAAAATATGTATTCAATAAACACCCATTGACTTTACATTAGTGAGGAGAATTCGGAAGCTGAGTGACCAGCCTCCTTAAGAGCCTACTTCAGTTGCCTTAAAAGACCCGCTCAGTAATGCTAATCCTGTGAAAGAAATTTTAACAGTATCTCGTTTGCATTTCTAAATTTTAAACAATTATTTTTACATTGTTTAGTAGACCGCGAGGGGGCAGCACAGGCAATCACTTCATCGAGTTCACGGGTAAAGATCTAGGATTAGTTAAATCTCGATTCCCACATTAAAACGGTCTTCCAGGTCATATCTTGGAAAACACATAAAAACCCTATTTTAACGGTAGTCTTATTAGTTTACCATTATGATTTCCTGATCCCAATACTCCATGTTTTCATACTTTTGGATGCAGGAAAGCACAATGGAAAACCTACGAGACAACAGCTAAAATCGGGTTTTTAGGTATTTTCCACCAAAATGTGACATGACATGCCGACTGCGTTTTAATAAGAATCGAGAATAAACTAATTCTAGATTTTCACCCGTGAACTCGATGAGGTGATTGTCTGTGCTGCCGCCTCCCGGCCTATAGCTAAGGCCGATCTATACAAAAGACGTTTTTTACTTTTTCGATTTTGTTTACTGATGTTTTTAACTAGTACACTTTCATTTTCGAACCGGTTTCGAAAGAAAAGCATTCTCTTGAAAAAATAAATAAATAAATAAATAAATCTGAAAACGAAATTGAAAAAGTACAAAAGAACAGGTGTAGAGAGCAATCTGACCCAACGAGATATAAAATGAGTCTTTCCAGGTGACTGAAGTAGCCTTTTTAAGAGATGTCGTTTGACAGAAATCCAGATAATAGATGTCCTGCCGAAATCTGTTTTGTGAAATAGAAGGTTCTTATTTTTGAGAAGAATGTTGGAAGTTCAGAGTAGATACTTTTTTATTGAGTATTTTGTGAAAATGTCCCGCCTAAATATTTCCCTAATCAAAGGATTTTCAAACTTTTTGCTGTTTCTGTATCACTGAGCTGCCAAAATTTGTACGCGTATATCTACCCGGGCCTGGGCTTACCCAAGGCCCATATTCGGACCGGCCAGCCGGCGAAATGAAGACAAGTTAAATTTTCAAACGGGCCGGGACGCAGAATTAAGAAATTTTTTTCAAGAAACTGGCAAAAAATTTGAACGGGCCAGCCGGGCCAGGTTGATTAAAAAAAATTCTCGGACGTACCGGTCCAATCTAAAATTTCCGTCGCCGTTAAAATTTCAACTACTTTCAATGAAAATTCCCTTCGAGAGAATAAGTATAAATGTTCGTCTAGAACCGATACTAATTTGACAACATCAATACAGAAATTTAACATTTCCACCCTAGAGTTCGGCATGAGACATAATGCCCGAGCCAGATTTTTTTTTCTTTATTTTCAACAGATGCTTTCCGTGCTGAAATCAGGCTTGGATTTATTTTTGTGCACGGTCGAGCTGGGTCGGAACTGAACTTAATTTTTCTCATGATGTGTTGGGCAGGCAACATTATTTGTGAAATATTAATAGCGATAATAAACTTTTAACGTAATCTTTGGAAATATACCTTAAGGCTGTTTGTTCTCAAATTTACTGCTAAACAACGAGAAACTTTCACACATTTTCTGACTAACTATTAAAGTAAAGACTTAAAATTGACAAGCCTTGTAATTGAAGCAATTTGGAATAGAGTAGCGTTCTCAAATTTTTATAAATAAATTACTTGTTGACATATAAGAGATTATTGACAAGGCTTCGGGTTTTTCTTATTCCCCGCAAATTAGAAATGAATAAGAACAGCAATAACATCAATAATAATTATAACAATAGAAATATATAGAATACAATTAGAAGAGAAATACATAAATTTTTTCATGGGTTCGCATTAAAGTCAATTCGAAATGAATATTTCTTTTATATTTCTGTTTTTTATTCTCCCTTTTTAACTAACTTCATTTATTTTCAGGTCCATTCTTACACGTTGCTTTCCTTTCCTTATTAAAATGAAAAAGCTTTTTCGCCGTTGGAATTTTGATGGAATATAGTTTGAATATGTACAAACGTTAAAATAATTACCGTATTTATCTTATTATAGAATATCAAAAGCGAAAATTCAAAATTACTATCACTGGTGTTTGAAAAAAAAATTTTACGGTTGAAAGTTTTTTTTTTTTTTTTTTTTTTTTCCAATTCAATTAAGTACGTTTTTATAACAATCTCAGCATTGCGGAAATATCTAAAATCTGACAACTTAATTTGCTGTATAAGTTATTTTAAGTTCTCTAAAATAAAATGTTTCATTTTCTATATAAAAGAAACTTTTTAGTTGAATTTAGCACTTCGAGAATTCCAAAAAGAAAAATTGTTAATACTTTTTGAGTTACATTATTATTATTATTATTATTATTGCACACATTTAGTAACAAGGAAAAATAAACTTTAGCGATTTTGAAGGAATAATAATTGTAATAGTATATGATAATAATAATATATGTATCACGTTTTTGAGTTGTTAAAATGTGGTCGGTCCCTTAAAATGTTTCATGTTTTAGGAAAAAGTTATATTTTACGCATGTGAAAAGAGAAGAAAGGAAATTTATTAGATAATGCCAAAAGATGTAAGGGGAACGGGAAGGAGGACAGGAGAGCAGAGGAGAGAGTAGGGGGGGGGGATTTAAATGTTGTCCGTGAAAAAGGAAAAAGTTAAATCTGTATTTAACAAAAGGTTTTGAAGATTTGGATCATCTGTCAGACTTGACAGCTAAAGGATAGCCCTAGGCATTGGGAAGGTTTAAAAAAATTAATTAAAAGCTAGATATATTCTACTGAAGAAATATTGTACATTGCTTATATAAATATGCTTATTGATAGCATATTCCAGAAAATTTTCTTCTATTATAGGCATTCATGTTTCAATGATATAAAAGTATATGATAGTACTAAACTGTGTAGCATATATAATGCATATCATTCACTATAAAATAAATATAATTGTAATGCTAAACAGTTTTACATTGTTTCACTTTGTATTAGTGTTTCGTGTCTCACAGTGTACTTATTCGATTTCTTTAAAAGGGCGATTACGTGCCACTTCCTTCGGCTTTGTTCGATTTAAGTTTGTGGTGTTCAGTGAGGAGAAAATACAGTATATGTATAAGATCTAAAAGTGCTGTGTACAATTAAACTGGAGATATACGAAGAGTAACCGAGTTTAATGAGTAACTTTCTGTGTCCGAAAATATATTTTCATTTCATACTTTCAAACAACCAACCATGTGCGTTTGAATGTGGTCGGCGAAACTCCAAACAAAACAAATTAATACATCATAATAAACATATAATACATCATAATAAAGACAAATGCATCGCTTAGCAGCCCAGTAGCGTAGCTATGTTTTTTGGCGCCCGGGGCCAGCAAGAAATTTTGCGCCCCCACCCCAATATAGATATATAACAATTTCTCTCAATTTGGCGCCCCTAGGCCTCGGCGCCCGGGGCGGACGCCCCCCTTGCCCCTTCTTAGCTACGCCACTGTAGCAGCCTGAAATCAAACGGTACCAAAACAAACAGCTTTATGAAACATTTTTAGTTTTGCTGTGTACTCTGTCTTACTGTATATACAACACTCCTAGTATAATGTTATTAGATATTATGATGCTGTGTCAAAAATGTTTTGCTGTGTGAAAATAAAACTTAAGTTTTTAATTACCATCAAAACGAAGGTTTTGCATTCGAACTATGAATCTGTGAATCACCTGCATAAGCATACGTTTTTTCTGTTGACATTTTGATTTAACAGGATAAATGTTCTAGATCTCCCATGTAAGAATTATTAGTTTTTCGTGATGCATTGTAATAGCCATATCATTTGAATCGTCAATATATATGCCGTAACTGACGCAAAATTTAAATCTTTACACATTCTTTTATTTTGTGTTATTAAATAAACAAGAAAAAACCTTTTTTTTTTTGGGGGGGGGGGGGGGGCTATTATGGTACTATTTAAATGCAGAATTTGTGTGTTGTGTTAAAAAGTTTCTGGTAAATAATAAAGAATCTACTGCTAATTTTTTACTATCATAATACTTATGCAACTAAATTCATAGACAGATGGGAAAAAAACAGAGAAACTAATTTGTAAAAATAACCAATACTCTGTAAGTTACTTACAGAAAAATACTGAAAATTGTAATTCTACGTTAAAAAAAATCGATAGCAATTGTGTTTCTTATTGTTGTTCAAACCGCGAACAAGTTATAACCACACCCAGAAAAAGGAATTGATTAAAACTACAAAACATGTTTTGTTGAGTAAATTTTGGTTGTTTTAAGCGAATTTTTTAGTTAAGTAAAAAATCGGTTTTGTTGCTGAGACAGAAAAATATTGTTAACACTCTTATAAAGTTTTAACAAAATTTCATGAATTTTATTTGAGTCTTACTAAAGTCTTGTACTTTCAAGTTGTAATTTCCAAAAATTTTGTTGATTTTGCAAAATTTAAATTGGTGTGTAGTAGCCATAACTCTCTCACGTAATTTTGTTTAATTTACTTATATAACTAAAAAGGATTAAGATAATTTTTGGATAATAAAACTTTTCAAATTAACACGGATTAATGACGTTATTATTCCGTTATTATGCATTTCGGATGAAAATTATGGATGGAAAATTGCAAAAAAATAAATCAACAATACTTTTTGTTTATTCAAACAAAATTTCCATTGACCCATATTTAAACTAAAAGATTTGTTGGACCAAACAAATTTTTGTTAATTCAACAAAACTTTTTTCTGGGTGCAGAGTTGTATAATATAGACGCATGCCGCGCGCAGAAAATTTTATGAACTTTGCAGAAAATTTTAGGAAAGAAGCAATTTTTATTTTTGTAACTTTTTTTTTTAGTACCAAAAAATTAAAAATATTCCCCCATATTTTTGTAAGAATTATTTACTGTTAGCGCACAATTAGAAGCAGGATTTTGAATTTTCTGAAAATTTAAAGTATTTGGTGAAGAAATCTTTAAAAATTCATCAGCTCAAAATTTCAGACAGCAAAAATTATGGATTTTAAAAAATGGTTGTCGTAAAAAACCAATTTCTTCAATCAATCGCAGAAAACATCTTCAATTTCATCAAATTATCAAGTAAAAAACACGAATTTAGCCCATGTTCCACGAAAAAACGGGAAATATCGTTCAAGTGCCACATAAAAAATGCAAATTTCTTCGAAGGATAGCGAAAAAGAACACAAATTTCGTCAAACATCGTGAGGAAAATGCGAATTTCGTCAAAATACCTCGAAAAAATCGTGAATTTCAACAAAGAATCACGTAAAAAAAAATCGCATTTCAACAAAGAGCAGCGTAAAGAACTCTTATATCGACAGAGGACCTCGCCCAAAACGCGAATTTTGACAAAAGACCTTGCGAAAAACGCGAATTCAGTAAGTCCGCTCAAAAAGCGCAAATTTCTCCCAAAGACCGCGCCAAAAACGAGAATTCCATCCGTGACTAGCGACAAAAAACACGAATTTCGTCCATGTTAAAGTAATGTAACACGTAATTTTATCAATTTGTTAACTAATTTGCAGAAAATTTTTGACCCATATTTACGTGCGCAAGAAGTTTTTGGTTTTATACTACCCTGGTTTTACCCATACTCTGTAAAAAAAAAGGATATTTTACGGAAATTGTACTGGTAATCGGGACGCAAATACATTTTTTTACGCAAATACATTTTTTTACACAAAAATGTTCGTAAATTCCAGAAAATTCTCCGTTTTTTGAGTGGTTTTCTGGAATTTACACAAAATTTTCCGTTTAAAAATAGTAAATTGTACTGGCTTCCCGATTACCTGTACAATTTTCTTAAAATCGTCCGTTATTTTACAGGGTATAAAATCCGTGTTTATAACACATTGCATTCGAATGTTCCGTGACCGGCGCATTATAACAAAAGCAAGCATCTTTCCAAATTAAAAATATATATATATATATATATATTACAAAAAGTTGCAAAAAGCCGAAAACTTCTATATTATAGCTCTAAATTAAAATGAATTTAAACCTTTTTTCTTCTGTTCAATATTTACCGTGAAAGCACTATTTCTCCCATCTACCTCTGTCCCTGTATAAATAGGAAATGTGAACTAATGATTGCGAATCATGATAAAAAGTTTTTACCTAAAACTAGTGTAAATATAGAGGGAAGTCCTATTTCTGTTTTATCTTTACGAAAGTTTTAACAACAGATTGCGGAGAAATCATAACTTTGCACATGAAAACCGTCTCAAAATTATTCCTCCATCAATCATGAATATATTTTTTTACAGAATAGAAAACTTTGTGAAATTACAAAAAGACGAATTGTCATCTTATCGTACTTAAAAGTATAGGAATATTTAATAATTACTAATTAAAGTAAATAAAAATAACAAAAGTATTTGGGTTAACTTTCATTTAACTGTCTATCACCATTTTATTACAGTTAATGCTCATGAAGATTATCTCAGCGAACCAAAACTTCTTGGGAAAACTTGTTACCAAATCAAGAACTGTTATTTTTTTATATCCTTAGTTTATTTCGTGATCTTAACATCAAATCTATCCTGCGCACGTAAGCGTAAAACAGGAAGGGTGGTACATTGATTTTTTGTTAAAAAGAAAAAAAACAACAAACAGTATTTATTTGATCAAAATTTCTACAAGTAAGTAACATCCATTTGAAACAACTTTTGAATTTCATCAGCATTAAAGCATTAAGGTTTCAGTATCAAAGCATGTTGATCTTTAAAGATATTCACGTTTAACTTTATTTCTTCCTTTTCGTAATAAGATTTCATTGAAAAAACATTGTTTTAATGCTTTGTGAAAGGAACAATTACGTGAGAACTAACAGACAACTCTTTAAAAAAATAAACCTATTAGCGATGACAGACAGTTACAATATTTTTTGTATCTGAGAAGTGTACAATGAAATCTCGTGACCTCTTAATTGATCATTAGAAGCCTTTTAACTCCCTTTTTTGTAGTTTGTATCAGTACAAATTGACCATTCATGCGAAAATTTTTCCCCTGATCGTGTGAAATCACTTTCAGGTTTCTTAATCTTGGTTTTGATTATCGACTTGAGTTAAAATCTTTGTTTTACTTTTTGTACTTTGCGAATTCTTCAAGTTTGAAGGAATTTTGAGCTGATGGGGAGCAAGGTTTTTGCAAACTTAGTGTGAAAATTTCGTAATCCTAAATCCGAGATGCATATTGGTCAGTGCTAATTTTATAGCACTATCTTATAAATTTATGAGAGTTTTAGTGGAACATTCCTTTTTTCAAAATTGTGTAAGTATGTATTTTGTTTATCTTTAAATTAGAAACTTAGATCAGTCCCTAGAGCATGAACTTATTGAAATTAAGTCAGTATACTGTTCAAAATCTGCTGCTTTAGTTGCATGGTCACTACACCGCTTATATAAAATATCTCTATTCTGACCAATGAGAATATTCCATAATATAGCCAAGTAATCCTTTTTGAATAAAAATGGTGGATCGACTATTCAGCAAAAGCTACATAATTTTAACAGTGTATATTCTTATACTGAAATGTTAGTTTCAATAATGTGTCTGTCACATCATTTTTCGGGTCATAGAGTCACTATGAAGTCAATTAGAATCTGTACTTGTAAGAATCCAATTGTACATTAATTCATTTCGTGAAATGCATCATTTCATTCATCGTAATGTGATTCATTCGAATAAATTATTTACCATGGAATGATTCATTTGAGAAATGAATGATGATTCATTTCATTCATGAAATAAGTTATTCCATAATTATTTCACTTCATAGAATATTTTGTAATCCTAAATCCAAAATGCAAATGTCAGCGGTTGACGCACTTTTACAAATTTCTAAGAGTTATTGTATAACACCTCATTTCTTTTAAATTGTGTGAATATGAATTTTATTTATTCTTTAGATCAGAAGGTTGGATTAGGTCGCACAATGTACTGAAACTAAAATAAAACTGAAACAGACTTATTGAAATTAAAATATCATATTGTAATATTAGTTTGTATTTCAATAATGTTGTAGAAATATTAACTTTAGGTCACATTTTGAGTTGAAAACATTTATAATCTGTTTCTCTAAGGATCCAGTTGCAGATTGTTTCATTTCATGTTTCAGAAAAGAAAATTTCTAAGATATTACATTTAACGAAATGAAACGTAATACTTTTATTAGGGCAACTAATGTTCATTCAAGATTGAGACAGGCTTGAAATAAATGTAAGAGTTTCTAATATATGCCTTGTAGGTTTTATTTTTGCAATTTTTTTTTTCATTGATTTCGCGATTAAAAAAATAAATTAATAAAATATCTGTTTTTTTACGAAATTCTATTTAGAAAGTAAAAAAAAAAAAATCAATCATTATTAATTGAAATAGTCATTTCTGTCTTCAAATTTATAATAAACAAACACCGATGTAAGCAAACATGATCTAAATAATAGAGATAATAAACTATTTTTTATAACAAAACTATGATCCCTGATTGGCTGTCTTTGGTTGTGGCCAAGGCATTGGAAATGCTGCCAATTCGCACGTGCTTCTATTTATTTCCATTCTTATTTTCAATGCATTATAATATGCGCATGCAAAAAAAAAAAAAAAAAAAAAAAAAAAAAAAATGCAAACTGCAGATCTATTGCGCTGACTGCAGAAAGATTTTTGTGATATCAGAAACATTTTCGGAGTTTAAAATTTTAATTGTAAACTAAAAAAGATAAAAGATTTTGTTTAATTTTGCAGTTTTCAAATGACTGAAAAGTCGGATTAATATCATCGCAGAAAATGCTTTTTCTACTATGTGTAGTGATAAAGATGTCTGTTAAATTGATTAATAATAATTTTGAAAAAAAATCATTGAACAAAAGTACAATTACCAACAACATGATTAATAAGTGTGTAGAATTTACATCCAGGTGTTAAAATATTAATAAGCACAAATGCACCCTAAATGCGATAGTTATAAATACATCATAAGTTTAAAGTTCACAATATAAATTTTCGCTTTCTAAAATAATATTTTTTATATATAAAAAAAAAACTTATTTAAAACTTTTCAAATTTCACTTTTACTCCTTTATTTATCACAACTTTTTAAAGCCCAAAACGTCATGTATCCATTAGTTGTTCTAAAATCATATAAATAATCAAAATCAATGTTTGTATTTTCTGATGATTTTAATACTGTATAAATAGATTAGAATAATTCTTCGTCGTCTAAACGATTAGTTTTGGAAAAGTCAGTGTCCACTCCAAGCCTTCTTTTGAATCAGCAGAAAAAATAGAAATGATATCCTTGAAAATACTATGATTTTGTTACACAATAATGCACGATTTTGTTTTCGTGATATTTCGATTTTCTTTTCCATTTGTAATTCTGAAAGATAAGCATCGTTTCTAAAGTTATTCTCCTACTTCAATTTACTGTGGAGGGAAATGTCTAAGTACATTTTCGTTAGTTAATCAGAATTTCTTTGCAGTCAAATATTGTACCTTGGTTGAATTTAGGCTAGTAGTTGCACACTGACAATTCAAAGTGGGTTAAGCTGGAATATGTTCTTATAAGTGTCTTTTAACAATGGCTTGAATTTCTTTCTTTTTGCATCCCAGGAAGTACTGAGTAAGTAGACCATCACTCTGTCTACATACAAAATTGTATAATTGTTCATTTAAGTCGAAGTTAAATTAAGTTATTGTTTATTTAGTAATGATTATTGAATTGTTATGTCTTGTCATTTTACTATTATTTGTTACACAAATTCATTTATCCTATAAATTATGCTCAGTGATATTTACTAACAGGCTACTGTAAAAGAATTCAAATATGCGGTTTATTTAAAGTGTGATACATTTGAAATAAGTTGCTAAGATTTATTAAGCACTAGGATACCGAAAACTTATCTTGATCAAGATTTTTCTAAAATGAAAGAATAAGCTATTACATGTTTGATGCTGTAATTTAATTCTAAGCTAAGCACAAAATCTGATACTGAGACCAGAATTTTTTGTTATTTAATTGTAGCATACTTCATTTTTTGGTTGACTATTTTTTATTATATTTAATGTAGATATAGGAAGGCATTTAATTGGCTTTTTAATTATCAAATTATTCTTTTCTTTAATTAAGCTGTTTAATGTAATTTAAAATGGTAGCATTATGACACGATTAGGTTGTTGGTGATTTCTTAGAGACAGTGTTTAATAGATTTCAGAAAATTACATAAAAGATTAATCCTTAATCACATAATACTGAATCAGGAAAATAATATAGAAAATGAAATTCCCTCGTAAAGATATTTGCAAGTTCTTCCAACTACAGAGCCCACCCAGTTATACCAACCAATTAAAATATGCAAAATTCTGTTTCGAAGTTTATCCGTTCTGTTTGGCCAAAGTAAAAGTGAAAGGTTTTCTGGTTCCTAAAAAAAAGTAAAAATTTTTCCCTTTTAGAAATCACACCTGTAGCCATTGCGAGATGACATAAACTGCTTTTGTACAAAAATACAAATCTGCTTAGCCTGATAAAATGTTGCAAAAGGATTGCTTCCAGGACCATGGCATAAGTTTCTTTGCTCTTTTGTCATTGCTTTGCAATTCATTGTAAATGCAATTTAGATTATTTTACAATTAATTTCACTCGCTGTAGATATTTTTTAGTACTGTATCAATTAACAGTGTTGACTCTAAGCCGTTTTAGCAGAGCACAGCGCCCTGCGGCCTTTATTTCTTTTATAAGCCCGCCGCCTTTTTTTTTTTTACATTTTTGATGCGCTCGATCGCCTTTTTTATTTCTTTTTTGCGCCCCGTGGCAATTCAATTAATCCCGGGAAAATATCGAAGTTTCTAAAGGACTGTAAACAAACAAGTTCAAAATGTTTTGCTGAACAAGGTACGATTATGTCCTTTTTGGAAAAATATTGCCTTTTTTTAGAATAGAGTTCCCTTTTTGAAAATATGTACTTTTTTAAAGAATAGTGTTCCCTTTTTGAAAAAAAAAAAAAAAAAAAAAAACTTTTAATAGAATAGTGTTCCCTTTTTGAAAAAAATCTTTTAATAGAATAGTGTTCCATTTTTGAAAAAAAAAACTTTTAATAGAATAGTGTTCCCTTTTTGAAAAAAAATTTATCCCTTTTTTAGAATAGTGTTCCATTTTGAAAATTTTTGCCCGGCGGTCCTATTTTTCTAGAGTCAACACTTATATGGTCGATAATTTCCTTATTATATAATGAGATTATGATTATCTTCTAATTAGATGTATAAAGGGCTTCAATGTTAGAAAATTGGTCTAGTTCAATCTCACTTTATTTGAAATTTGCCTCACCCGTAACAAAGTAGTTTTCTTGCGAATAGCTAGAAAACACAACGATAATCGAAATCTTGAGTGGGATCAGCTATAGTTTTTGATTAGTGGATGTTATACATACAGATAAACCGAGTATCTCGAGAAAAACATTGAAGAAAAATGTGCTTCGCATTACCATAAAAATGTTAGTATGTTAACCATAAAACTTTTGTTTACCGTAAAACTGTTATGTTATGTATAATGTTTGGCTCATTACACATAACTCTAAAATTACAGATTTTGAAAATGGTCAATGATTTTTTGTCTGCTTTGATAAACTCATTCGCGCATTTGGTTTACTAGAACAACTATTACAAATTACTAAAATTATCATCTGTTTAAATGCATAGTTTTCCATTTAAGAAAGTAAGTTATGATAGCTTTGGCGAAAAAATGCTATTATTGAAAAATTCATTGCATTATTCCAAAAAGGAAAATGTTCACAGATACTGCAACCATTGATCAAGTAACAAGCGAATCCTTTTCTTCCAATTATGCCAACTCAGTTGAACGAAATTGTAATTGAAAAAGAAAATGCATGAGTGTATGTGTGACAGATCTTCTGTGACTTTATCAGTATAGATATCGCTTTCTTAACCATAAAAGATATTAAAGCAAACTGACAGCTTTATCCTACTTTCTTGGTAAACCATGCACCTATTTTATTTTTTAAAAAAGTTGTTCCACTAGTTTTCGTTTTTAAATAGTAAGATTATCTTCTGTTTCTTTACATTTATAATGTTTTCTCACGTAGTAGAGTAGATATAATGATCAACCAGTGACCATTTATATGCATTAAAAAGTATTGCACTTTTTATTAAGTTATCTTTGTGTTCTTAAATGAACAGATTTCAATCTAAATTTCCATTCCATAACCCTGGTTGGGAATTCAAATGTTCGTTAAATTATCTGAATTCGGTGTTTTAAAAAAGGCATTAAGATATTGCAAAAATAATAAATGGAACCTACTATATCAGAACATTCTTACGTTCTTAAATTTCAGAAGTCCTTCAATATACGGCATCCTTGAAATACGGAGCCACTTTAATGATATTAATGTTTTGATAGAAAATGCTATCAGCCTAAGTATCGGTGTTCTATTTATCCATAAAATTAAGTCCTGGTAAAATCTACTTTCTTCACTCAATTTTGTTATGAAAAATTTCCGTAAATAGTTAAATATTTACATTGTAAACCATCTCAATTATTAATTATTTCATTTCTATATCTAAGGTATTCCATTTTTGTTACAAGCAAATATAAAGGAAAAAATATATTGATCCGATTTTAATTTGTTACGTATTTAAACAGGTAATAGTACATAAAATATTTAGATTTCAGGGTCTTATTTAGTTTACATGCAAGACATCCTTTCTTACTAAATCGGTAAAGCTCTAAAATTTTGTAATTGACGTTTCTCGTATCTCGTTCTGTTTTTGATATAGTAACGCTCGCGCTGTAGTTTTCCACTAAATGGCGCTGTAAGGAATCTCATCTTGCAGTGCATAGCCATTTTACCATACCTAGACACCAAGTATGTAGTGGGCACAATGTACACTCTATGGTAGATGTTTACACCCCCAATATCTTATTTTTTCCTCAGAAAATAAATTTACAAGTATAAATATGTACATATATGGAAATTACGAAAAAACACAATTACGAAAAAACATACTAAGTATTAATTTTGTTGGAAGTAATTAAGGCTGTCAGTCATTTTTCCCTCTGCCCCCCCCCCCCCCGTAAGATAAAGTCTCTTGAGAAAATATAGAAAGACTTTCTGACACTTACAAGAGCATTATTTTTGGACTTTCTTCCAGTCTTTGCAAGCATGTAAAGGTAGTTGCAAAGATATTTCATTATTTCTTATATTGGTAAAACATGCGTTAATATATAACTATAGAGGGTTCGTCAGCTATCTTTGCAAAATAACAAAAGTGATATTAGACATTAAAACTAATATTTTTGTTTATGAAAGTAAGGTCGCAAATCACTTATTCTCTCAAAAATACAGGGCGTTTGAGTCTAATCCAAATCCAGATTTTCCTTGAGAACATTAATAATAATTAGGATATTGTAACGATATTTGTAACAAAATAAAAGCTATGAATGAAGTGGCATGCCGAAAAATGTTGGAAATGGCTCCATATACAGATACAGAACTGAAATAGGCTTTTCATAATTCAGAATGTAGATGGGTATATTCTAGTTGTTTTATAAGGTGCCTTTTTAGTACGACCCGATATTTCATCACATTAAGTACAAAAGAAAGTTAGTCTGTTGAATAATTCACTAAGATATGTTTAATATTGTTAATATTATGAACAAAAACATGGATTCGACTTGGAGCGTGACACACTGTATTTTTTCTAAAATAAGTGGTTTGCAACCATGCTTTTTTAGACTAACATTAGACAGGTTGCAAACATCCTAACACATATATATATATGCAGTGTTCTCTCTGACATTTGACCAACGTTAGTAATTTGGCTAATTAAAAATAAAAAACATTCGCCAAATGAGAAAAGTATTAGCAAAATAGTTTCGCCGTGTAGCACAAAAAAAAAAAAAAAAAAAAAAAAAAAAAAACTTTAATTTTTTAATGTATTTTTTTTTCAATATGTTCTAAAATAACACAAGTTTTTATAACTGCGACAGCGATTATTATTAATCTAATTTCAAGTATCCGCTACAAATGTAAAAAATATGTATGTATTAAATATATATGCATATGTATGAAAAACGAAAAAGAAAAAAAGAAAAGCAAAAATTGAGCTCTAGCAATTTGGCGAATTTAATCGCTTGTTTACTCGCCAAATGAAGAATTTAGTCGCAATTTGGCGCATTGGCGAGCGACAGCGAGAACACTGTATATATGTAACTATTATAAAGAAACACAATGGTCATATGCAATTATGAATAAGCAAATAAAAATAAAGTTCTATCCTTTATAAAAATTTCAGAAATATAATATTATATCAAACGGGACAAGGAATTGAAAATGCAGTAAAACACTGTAAAATTGTAAAAACATTGGAAAAATTATAAATATTTATGGAAACAATTCAGAATCGTCAAGCTTAAATTACTTAAAGTTCCCAAATAACATGAATGATTTCATCCTTGCATTAGCCATAGCAAGCTAAAAATGCAAAATCGGGGGTTTAATATACAATATATATATATATATATATATATATATATATATATATATATATATTATATACAGGTCATGTAGTTAAGCTGGATTATGCATATTTATGCTGCCCTATATATTAAAATATAAGTACGTGTGTGGAGTGAGTTTGCACCCACGAAGATGAGTATAAATTTCATATGAGCCGAAAATAATAAGAAAATTGACAATCCGATTCTCTACAAATTATTCCCACATTGAAAGATATTGTCATTTAACTAACAAATTTTTCTTATTTTAGTTTTGTTTGTAATCATTTAAAATTACTCTTTAAACGTTCTGTGAACGCACAATCATACATTTCACGACAAACATGATTTTACTTGTAATCTGCTCTGATAAGTGCACCAAAATTAAAATTCGATGTTTCTACTGACATCCTATGTACAATTTTAATTACGTTTTTAATGAATCGCTTTTTATTTATGAAATATCTTACATAATAAGCGATAACGTAACTCTATTGAATAAATACGTTATGATTCTACACTTACAAAAAACTAAACTGTGTCCACTGAAAGGTTAAAATAAAATTTCTAACTATATTCACATGTATATTCACTTTAAAGTTATATATCAAAGAAATTAATAAACATATTTAACACATTGTATTTAAAACATATTAATTTTCACATTGGTCATTTGCAATAGGAATGATAATTTAAATGTATTAGTGTTTTTGTATTTAGATCTCATTTTATCGTGGTATAATCTAACTGAAATAAATTCAAATAAGTTTTTTATAATTGAATAACACACTAAAAGATTTCAGGAAAGTTTCCCGATATATCAGAAATATTTACGAAAGCTCAACGTAGTTATCTGTCATTCCTGAAACATTTCTTTTATCTTCCGAAACCTAAGAAACAAGGAATTTCAGAAATTTATGGAAACATTTCTTTCTTTTTCTGCCCGCTTTTTCCGAAAAAAAAATAAATAAAAATCTGTAATTTTTGAGAATCAAAAAACGCAAACAGGTTTCATATCCCCCCCCCCCCTTTAACTGCGTCTTATCTGGAAGCTTTCTGAAATTAAGGTAAATACTTCAAGGATCGCAGGTAACTAGGAGATTACTTCTCATAAAAGTTTGCACTCTACCAGGAAGCGTTTCTGCAATTTTTTGCAGTGTATCAACCTTAAAAATCATGAATAGTAATTTATTAAGTGGTGTCAATTTCCTGTACCAAATTTAAGGATAAGTTTAAATATACATAACAAGGACATTCACTTTGTGAGTCATGGTTTTTAATTTCTCAAGTCGCTTCCTTATAGGCAACTGAATTTTCTTCATCATTCCCGTTTTTCTCAGAGATTACACTCCTACGCTGTTACCACTTGTTTATACTAGAACTTGTTTGATTTAAATTTAGATTAACAGTAGCGATTAAGCCTACACTGTTTATCTGATTTATCTGAATATGATTTTATCTCTCTTTACAGCCATTTATGGAATATGGGTTTTTTAAATTATCATTATTGAATTTTATCTTGATAAATCTACACAGAATTTTCTTTTCTTGTAAATTATACACTGTACGCAAAGTGTGTATTTATAGGTATCAATGCACAAGTTCTGATAATACTCACTTTAAAAATTTGTAAATCTTTTTAAAAATTTACCATATTTACCATAATCATGAAATATTTCTCATTTCATCAGTTTATTCTGGAAAGTGTAAACACTGTTGAGTAAAAGCTTCGTATTCTATTAAATTGATTTCTTCATAAAGCTGCAAAAGGCTATTAATTAGCAATATAAAAGTTACTGAATATTTTGAAGAAAGATAGCCGATTCACTAACAACCAAGATGACATACAACATATTTTGAAATCTTTCTACTAGGCCCCCAAATTGTCTTGTTTTTGCTATCGATGATAAAAGTCATCAAGATTTTAATAAATTTGTTTCAACAAATTTCAAAATTTATTTTTTAATAAATGAATAGTTGTAATCTATTCGTTAATGTTTCAACAATATCGTTTGACAAACAATGTCTTAACCCCTTGAAGGTCGGTGGGGTAAAATATATCCCACTTAATTTCGAAAAGCCACATTGACACCAGAATTTTGAAATGAAAATTTTAAGTTTATCAAGTACGTGATGAAAAGCATTTATCTATTTTTAAATAAATTTCTTTTTAAATTTCGGTGTCAATCAATCATTTCAGCATTTTAAGAATGGAAGTGCTTTGCAACTCAAAGATCTTTGCATTTGCCGAATTATAACTGACTATGTATTTTTATAAATAAAGTAAAAATAATCATAAGAATGTTCATAAAATAGATCTGGTTGAGATTATATTACCTTTTACGAAAAATAACTCGTGATCAGTACTTTTTAGATTTAATCTAACTACTTAATTTAATCTAATTAAACTTTTTAGGTGTCTCTTTTTAGATTTAATTTACATTTAACATAAGATTTCACCAACAATCAAGATGAAATGTGATTAGAAACAGACATTTTGTATTCTTTGGAGGGCTTTCTGAAAGACCACAAAAATTTTCCCGATTTTTGCTTTCGATGCGAAAAATGATCAAGTTTTCAAGAAATATGGATCTCCACATTTGTTTTTAGATTAAACAGTAATTGTTATCTAATTTTTAACGAATGTCATAACCACTTCTACAGAGCGATATCAGACTATATCCTTTTTACAAATAAAGTAAAATTAATTGGAGAATAATTTAAAAATTTTCAGAAAATATATTTGGTTTTATCTTTGGTCGATAAAATAAAAATTTCTCGACAAAAGTTTGATGAATACATAAATTTTATTTTCTACAGTTTTCCGAAGTTTAAGCTTTCGAAGAGCCCACAGAAATTTTCTTGTTTTTTGCTATTGATGTAGGAAATGATCAAAGTTTCAAGAAATATGTGTAATGAGTTTTCAACATTTACTTTTCGATCAATGAATATTCGTAATCCATTTGTTAACTAATCTCTGAACAGCCTCTGTTGTCAATTAATGCCGTAAATATTTCTCCAGAACACTATCTGCCTAGCTGTTTTTGCAAATTAAGTAAAAGTAATCGCAAAGAACTAATTTTATTTCCGTGACTTTATCCAATATTCTTGGAATCAGAATAAGATTTTCCCTCCGAAATCTTAAGGTTTCCCGTTTCCGTGAGACATTCTCTGATAGCTCTTTCTTTTTTTAGAGATTTCAGGCAGTTAACTGTTAAGATTTTTTTTTCTCATTTTAGAAACCTTATGAAAACCGGAACTTAATTTGCCTGAAGTTGTAATATTCTTTAACCTTTCACTGATAAGTGTATGTGATATAACATATATATGTATATATAACAATTTATAAAGTCTGTTTAAGCTTAAAGTTCTGATTCAATAACAAGAATTTTTATTGAATGTTGCTATAAACATCTCTGAAGTTTGATTACATATACAGACAAGGCCATACCCTGTAACATGTTTCGTAGGTGGATTAGCAAGTTAAAATTTTATCATTACTATCTTGTTTTTAATACTTTAATGGAAGTGAAATTAGCTAAAGTTAGTTATTATGAATTTGAATGATCCATACCTTAATTCTAAAGAAAATTGAATAGTTGAGCCTTGTCCATTGTAAAGAAATTTATTGTCTCGTTTGTGCTGATGTTGATTCTATCTCATCAATGTGTCAACATTTGTGACAACTAAATCAATGATTTCTAAAACTGTTTACCACTTGTTTACCGAAAATCAAAATGTAATAACAATAACAATAATAATTTTGTTAGATTGTTAGCTATAAAGTAACGTATGTTTTTTTCTTCAAAATTTAAATATTTGTGAAAATGACTGCATTAAAATTAGAAATTAAGTTGGCCCCATAAACTGGTCATAAAATGCTTATGAGGAACTGAAAAATAAAACTAATTTTTAAAAATTCTACATAAATCCATAGCAATTTCAATTCTTTACTTTTGTATTAAATTTAAATATAATAGATTAACGGGTTCTCGAGTATTTCAAACGACCAGGTAAAAGTGACAAAGTCTAAAGGTGACGTTAAAAAATGCGTTGAAGCTTGCTTCTGCGATAGTTACAGCGACATATTTGTCTCTCCGTAACTTTTTTAGTAATTCGAATTAAAAAAATGCTTTTGAACTACATTCTAGATTATAAAGCAATCCGAAGGTGAAAAGAAATCGATCTTTAAAATTTTCAAACTGGCGTTCCTCCTCAAATTTAACATCACTTTGACTTAACACTGCATCGACACTCAACGGAATTGATAAGAGAGAGAGAGAGAGAGAGAGAGAGAGAGAGAGAGAGAGAGAGAGAGAGAGAGATTTTATTATATTTATACAATATCAGATAAAATTGTCAGTTCTTATTATACAAAAATCATTTTTTAGACATCAGTTTTTTTCTTCTTAACCTACTAATATCCAATTTAATATCTATACTGATCTCAATGTAAACATTAAACGAAGATTTTTTTTTCTTTTGAATTAATTCAACTTGGTGACCGATATTCATAAATTATAATTTGAACAAGTGTCTCTGATTCATACAGGTATCATCTTACTTTCAATATTTTATGTTTGTTTTTCAAAAGGATGGAGAGGTTATAATTTTGAATATGTAATTAGAGGAGAAAATTATGGAAATTTAAAGATAAATATCAAATCATTTCTACCGTAAAAGTAAGCGAGTGTGCATGTTAATAAAATTAATACTCATTAAGTCTTGAAATACGTTTTAGCTAGATCGATTTCAGTCCTAGCGTTCACAAACTTGAATGATGATGCTGTTTTTGCCGATGTAGATGATTCATTTATTTCCGCCATGAATGTCAACTTTTATTAGTTAACTGTATTCTTTTTCATTATTATTATAATTAAAAATATGTTTTTGTTTATTTTTATCTTTCCAAATTTGTACTGTGCTCCTTTGGGTGCCAAATTACCCACAGTTATTATATAAATTAAGTGCAGGGTATTTTATGAATTTGGAAATCAATATCAATCAATAATGCAGTAATTTTAATATGTATCAGATAACTCATACAGTTTTCATACAGTACTTTAGGGAATAATTCAAATTTTCGTCAGTAGTTGGCGATGATCTGTTTCAAACTGTAAGAATGCCAAACGTAATCAAAAGTCTGTCGGTTGTTACATTTTACTCTATTTAATATATTATATATAAAATCATGTACAATAATTTCATATTATGAAATTTTCAAATTATATATTGTAAGTAATAGTCATTGTAATTTTAGAGTGTGTTGCAAAAGAATAGGTCCATCCCCAAATTTTAAGATGTTTACTGAATTACTACATTAGAATATTAAATAATACTTTGTATAAAGTATAAATCTGCTATAAAAGCAAATTATTATGAAGAAAATTTATAGCAAATATATTTACTGAAATGAAACCAGTATATGAAAAAATGGGTATTGTAAAATGACTGTTGCAAAATGATAGGACCATATAATGAAATAAAATTATAAAATTCTGTTTTATTAAAAAATGTTTGATTTCCTTTTCTTTTTTGCTTTTTTTTAGAATAACTTGTTAAATTCTTTTGTCGTTTAAGTAATAAGTTTCTATAAGCTGTGCAAGACAATAATACATCAGTGAAACAAAATTGCTATTTTAGTTTACTTATGAAAGTGTTTTGTTTTGTGTTTCAACAATATTTATTGGTGAAAAGAGTTTAATTTATATAAATTAAATGATTGTTTTGCTGTCTTGAGTTGCAAAGAGAAGATCAACATTTTTCTAAAGAACAACTTATTTTCTAAACAACAAGAGGAATATGATTTCATAATGATTTGAGCAAAAATGGTTCTAGGGAAAATATTTACATTAACTTTTAATACTTTTACACAGATAAAATAAAGTGGTTTTCTATACAGAATATGCAAAGGAATATTATCCTCCTGTAAATTCATTAATATTTTTAGCGATGTTCTAGATGATAAATTTCCTTGCGAATAATCCCATTTCAGAGGATGCGACAAAACCTAAATAATAAGAGTATTTTGTTTTCACTTTTTTTCTTCAAATTGATTTAAAAGCGATTGACCCATATCGATATCAACCATTTATCACACTTGTCATCAAAAACTTCCTTAGATACCTGAAATCAATGCTTAATCTTCTGTGAAGCTATAATCAACTTGTATTTTCAAGGTTCTCTGAATATCTTACTTTTTTTCTGTTTCTTTTAGCGTGTCTGTACAGAATAATCTTCGCAGTATAGTTAAATCATTGTTTTTTATTCAAGAAATGATAACAAAGTGTTTTATTTTATTTTATTAAAATAACACATTTATTTCCTCTTCAGGAAGTTTAACTTCACAAAGTAATAAACAATTTATTGTAATCATTGTTTTATTTAAAAAATTGCGTTTTCTGTAAATAAATTATTCTGTTTGTACCTGTGTTGTAAAAGCGATAATGACCTTGTATTCCTACTTTTCTTCAGTTTATTTTAAAATATTCTTCCTAGTGTATTTAAATCATTTTGTTTGTTCAAAAGGAAAACAAATGATTAATAAAACTGATTTTAATTGCATTTTATTATAAAAATTAGTTTGTTTGTTCATCCGAAAATTTAATTTATAAATCAGCAATAAATCATAAACAATTTATTTTACTCGTTGTTTCAGTAAATAATCTGTACCTTCTACAAGTAATTTATGCTGCTTGATTTTACAGATTTGTGATACAAGTAATTATCGACTTGATTTGTATTCTCAACGTTTTCTGAAAGTTTTCTTTTTTTGTTTTAGAGCGTTTGTTATACATATAAACAACACAGTATCACTAAATACCCGATGGTATTTAATTTAAGAAATGCTTAACGTATGTGAACAAATGATTTTTTTTATTTTATTAGGAGAATACATTTTTTCACTAGAAAATTTAATAAATCCGTAATAGGAGAAATAAATAGTTTATTGTAACTATTCTTTTAATAAACAATTTGAACGATCTGTGGATGATCTCAGAGCCTGATTACCAACGGGGCACTCTCCTACCAGTAAAAAGAAATAGAATCTTTTACTTTATTCATGGCAATAATTTGAACGAAAAGGGCGTTTAAACACAGTGAAAATTTCTTTAAAATTTTACTGGTGGGAGAGTGCCCCGTTAGTAATCAGGCCCTGGATGATCTACTTTGTTTCTTTTTGTACATTTGCAATACGAGCTATAATTCACCTTGTATTGTCAAGGTTCTGTGGATTTCTTACTTTTCTCCTCCATCTTTAGCACGTTTGTCATAAAACAAATTTCGCAGTCCCAACACTAGAACGGCTGTGAGCGGCCCTTTTGACCGCTACAATGAAAATATTACAGTTCAAACCAGAAATTTCATGATAAAATATGTTTAAAAGATACAAAGAAGAAAAAAAAAACGCTCAATGAAAAAAGTGAACTGTTTTTAATTAAAATTCTGGTATGAAAAATCTTTATAAAACTAGGCGAAAATTTCCGGTCTTTCTAGTGCTAAATCATAACATTCATTCAAAAATAATTTAACAAAGAGATTCCCTTTTTTTTTTCAAACAACATGAATATTTATTCACAAAGACATTAATTCGAAAAATCGGTCATAAGTAGCAAACTATTGCATTTTTTGTTTCAATAAACTATTTGTGCATTCTGTAAATAAATTGTGCTATTAGTTTATTAGTTTTTGCATGTTTGCGATACATGCGATAGTTTAATTCTGTTTCCAAGGTTCACTAAATACCTTACTTTTCGGCAATTTGTTTTTAGCGTGTGTGTTATATAATAATTTTCACAATATGTCTGAATCCTATTATTTATTCATGTTTTATTCAAGAAACTGATTTAATTTTATTTCGTCAGAAAAAACTTTTTAGTTTTTCACTAGACGTTTTAATTTTATAAATTAGTAATAAATAACGAAAGCTTTATTGTACTCTTTGTTCATTCAACATTTGTGTTTTCTGTTATTAAATTTGCATGCGTTTTTTGCGCATTTGTTATTAATAAGCATTGCAAAATGTAGCTAAATTCAAACTTTCCTTCATAGAAATTATTGACAAAACAAAATTCGTTTCATTTTTATAATTTATTTCTTGGGCTGACATATTTCTATTTCCTTAAAAAAATTCATTGATAAATTAGTAAAGAGTATCAAGCATTTAATTGTATTCGTTGTTTTATTAAACGACAATTGTATTATGTAAATAATTTTAATTAATGTACCGTAAAATTTAAATAAATGCTAATGAAAAACTTTGTATAGAATAAAAAACTACAAAAAAATAACAATAACAATAATAACAATGATTTTTTCTATAAAATGATTATTATATGTTTTGGTTTTCGTACCAACTAAAATTTTGCACGTGTGAAGCCGGACACGTCTACCATATTTCGTCCCCCCTCCCCCGCCGCATCAAGCGCTGCTAGTTAAAATCGGTGTTGACAGGCTCATTGGCAACGTCACTCATCATAATGGTACGCCGACTACTGGTATTAAAAAAATGAGCAAAATTTTTCACACCAGACATCAAATCGAGTTGCTGCAGAACTCCTATACACTGTTAAAAATCTGCTGATTTTGATGTCTAGTCACACCACTCTATCACTTTTATAGAATATCCGGATTTTGACCAATGAGAATGCTCCATAATATAGTCAAGTAATCGTTTTCTTATAAAAGCTACTAAAGGTAGTTTTACTTTATAGCAAAAGCTACAGATTTTTAACAGTGCAGGTTCACCATGACTGGGCTAAAAAGCTTCAAAATATTAAATATTTTAGACCAGAAATATGTCCAGAAACTTTCAGGTTATGAACATATTCATACGAATTTTGTTTATACAACGTTGATTAAATGCTTCTAGTTCCCTTGCGTGACCAAAGATAAATGCTGTCTTATCATTACATGTTAATATCTTCTGTAGACATCTAGACAATGCCTGTTGCATCCACATCGTTGCTTCGTTAATATGTAGAGATTTGGATTCCCCGCTGATAGTTATTACGAGGGGTGTTTTCACCTATTGAATAGCTTGTGTATTTCATGTTATTAAGAGAATGTCCAGGTGACATGCTACCATACTAATACGATTTATGATAAGAAATTCTTGTGGTTGTTTATCTATCATTCAAGGTCGCTAATCTACGAATATTTATATTTCTAAACGTCCTTGAAAAAGCAATTGTGTTTTAAACATAAACAGACTTTCAAACTTTCCCCTTTCTTTAAATATTATGTGCAAATTTTGAAATCCTTACTCATTGAAAAAAATATGGCTGATTAAACAAAAAAAAAAAAGAAGTTTGAATGTGGTAATAATTTTGTTCATAACTGATAGAAATAAAAAATAATGTGGGATGCAATATATGTTTTGTTACTTTTAGTAAATTTTAATTAGCTATAATGAGTTAAATAAGTTTCATTCAAGTTTTTATGAACTGCAAAATCAAGATTCTATACTTTGTTTTGCAACTCAGAATCGTAAAAATAGATTTTGTTTCTTATCTTTTTTACGAAATGTGTCTCTGATTAATTTGTATTGCGATATTCTGATGTTTTGCTCTATAATTATAGAATCTAAAAAGAAAAAGAAAAAAAAAACACGTAGAACATACAAAAAAGTTCAAATGTATTTCTAAATGGAACGTAATAACGATGATACTTTAAAATGCTTACTTTAAGTATTGTACTTATAGTATATACTTTAATACATACTTATATACAGGGTGTCCCAAAAGGTCGTTTACAACTTAACATGCTGGTCTGTCATATCATGATGAACAATATTAAATAGGAAACTAAGGGTCCCAAACGTCTTCCAAAGGAGATATGCGCTATTAAAGTTCAGGGTCCAAAAATTCAAATGATTATAAAAAACAGAAAAATTGATCAATTCGTTTGCGGTTTTCACTAAAACTATTCTTTATGTCAGTATTTTCTTGAAAATAAATTATAAAGATAAACTTCAAAAAATGTCGATAGAGGGCGCTTTAGACTTTGGAGTAACGATAAACTAGTTTTTAACAATATTTTTTGCATCTTATTAAATTTTTTTAGAAGCTTAGACAGAAACTTAAATTTTGAGCTCAAAATCTAAATCGTTGGAAGTGGTTAAGTAGCGCAAATTGAATTGCGGGGGGAGGTTCAAATTTCAAATGATTATAAAAAACGGAAAAATTGGTCAATTGATTTGCGATTTTCACTAAAATTATTCTTTATGTCAGTATTATCTTGAAAATAATTTATAAAGATAAAGTTCAAAAAATGCCGATAGAGGGCGCTTTAGACTTTGGAGTAACGTACAACTATTTTTTTTCCGTTATTTCTTGCACCTCATAATTTTTTTTAGAAGCTTAGACATAAACTTAAATTTTGAGATAAAAATCTGAATCGTTGGGAGTGGTTAAAAAGCGCAAACTGAACTGTGTTCAATGGGGGTGGGGAGGTTCAAATTTCAAATGATTATAAAAAACAGGAAAATTTGGTCGGTTTTGGCTAAAACTATTCTTTATATCAATATTTTCTTGAAAAATTTTTTTTACAGATATTTTTCAAAAAATTCCATCAGAGGGCGCCTTAAACTTTATAGTAACCAACAACTATTTTTAACCGTTATTTTTTTGTATCTAATAAAATGCTTGTAAAAGTTCAAACTTAAATTTTGTGCTCAAAATCTGCATCGTTGTGAGTAATTAAGCGGCCAAAAATTGAACTGCGTTCGAGGGGTGGGGAAGGTAACATTTCAACTCCTGAACACAGTTTAGTTTGCGCTTCTTAACCCCTCCTATCGATTTAGATTTTGAGCACAAAATTTAAGTCTAAACTTTTGCAAGCATTTAATAAAATTAAAAGGAAAAAAAAAGGTTAAAAATAATTGTTGGTTATTCTAAAGTTTAAGGCGCCCTCTAACGGATTTTTTAAATTTATCTTTAAAATTTATTTTCAAGGAAATATTAACATAAAGAATAATTTTAGCGAAAACCGACCAATTTTTCCGTTTTTTATAATCATTTGAAATTTCAACATCCCCACCCCCATTGAACACAGTTCAGTTTGCGCTACTTTACTACTCCCAACGATTCAGACTTTCATCTCAAATGTAAGTTTATGTCTAAGCTTCTAAAAAAAAATTATGAGATGCAAAAAATAATGGAAAAATATAGTTGTACGTTACTCCAAAGTCTAAAGCGCCCTCTATCGGCATTTTTTGAATTTTATCTTTATAAAATATTTTCAAGATAATACTGACATAAAGAATAATTTTAGTGAAAATCGCAAATCAATTGACCAATTTTTTCATTTTTTATAATCATTTGAAATTTGAACCTCCCCCCGCAATTCAGTTTACGCTACTTAACCACTTCCAACGATTTAGATTTTGAGCTCAAAATTTAAGTTTATGTCTAAGCTTCTAAAAAATTTAATGAGATGCAAAAAATAATGGTAAAAACTAGTTTATCGTTACTCCAAAGTCTAAGGCGCCCTCTATCGACATTTTTTCAAATTTATCTTTATAATTTATTTTCAAGAAAATACTGACATAAAGAATAGTTTTAGTGAAAACCGCAAACGAATCGACCAATTTTTCTGTTTTTTTTATAATCATTTGAATTTTTGGACCCTAAACTTTAATGGCGCATATCTCCTTTGGAAGACATTTGGGACCCTTAGTTTCCTATTTGTGAGGATTTTGCATTACTATATATGGTTTAGTAAATGTTTGGTAGCGATGAAGTGATGCAAAACCTTTTCCATGTTAAATATCTTTATTCAAGATATGATAAAATAATATACAGTTCTAAGAACTCAGGGTTCTGTATGAAAAAATAAACCACACGCCTTTTCCAGCGAGCTCCATCATCGAGAATCCTCATCCAACCTCTCTCTCATTCCCATCAGGAGAGCAACTCTCCTTCGGGCCCCTCCCAGATCAAAGTTATTGGTTCCGCTGGGATACGCCTTGGCGACAGATTGCCATCGTCCGTCTGGGAATAAATGAAACTATTTCCTCCGTCTCTTGGCTTCTGGGAGGTCTGGCGATAAATCAATGGTGGCCGTAACTAATATGCTAACGTCACATGAAAAAGGCCGCGCTAGACTTGCTGTCTACAGGGAAAAAAGGACCTTAATCCTTTTAAGTGCTTCCACAATCGCCAGACTTCTATGTACCAGTCCATTGTCTAGCTTTAATTAGCCAAATTAGATTCTTACAGCAGTTAAATCCTTACAACCATCCCCTCCTGCGGCAGAGATTTTTCACATGTGGAAAATCTTACGTCGAGGTACAGTTACTCTTAACTTAATTCACTACAGAGGTAAGCACCAGTTAATTTTATTAATTTAACTTGTAAGATAATACACACAATGTACTACAATACAACATTTTTATAAGCCAGATACACATTTTAATTAATAATATAATATAGAAATAATTTGAATGCAAGCTAATTAAGAATTTATATACAAATATTATTTACAGCTCACATTCATTCTTCTCTACTCAAACATTAATGTGTAACTTTCCCTTTACAACCTTTTTCTTGAAAGAGTGATGATAAGCTCGAATTATTTTCGAATTTCTTCGCATAATTCGGCATCTCCCAGATCGGATTTCCGATCACCTCTTTCGATGTGAGGAAAGCTTCCTCCCTTTCTGGATTCCAATTAAATTTAGTTTTCCGATTTTTTTCCTCAAAATCGTGCGTCTCAGATTTTATTACCGAAGCATAATTTTGGATAAGATCGGGCATCAATTTCGAACGACTAAATTTTGGCTTACGTTCCGGCGAGGAGAATTCCGTTTTATTTCGGGTTTTAACTCCCGTTGACTTACGACCTCTGTCACCTAGCCTTCGTCTCAACTCATTAATCGTATGCAGTGCTGATTTTCCCTTGGTAACCTTAACTTTCAAATTTTCCTTACGCCTCTGCGAATTCCGACTCGGGCGAAGCCATACCAATTGGTTATAATTTGATCCTCTTTTTTCCGAATCAACTTCTTCCGGGATACTGATTAAAGGTCTAGTACCGAAATCATTCCTCGTTACATCAGATTCCGATGCCTTTTTACCCATGAAGTAAACTTCTGACTCCCTTGGAATACGCATTTTAAGAAAATTTTCCTTATTGTTTTGGGAAAGCTCTCTGCGGTTCAACCGACTAGTGACATCATCCGCCTCGGTTAATTTTTCCTCCACCGTACCTACATCATTTTGCTCCGTCTTATTCTCAGACGCCTTTGTCATCGTTTCCCCTAATAATCCCTGATGACCTTTCATGCGGTTCATCAAATCAAAGGCACATTCAATTACCGTATTTTCGGAAATCTCACCTTTCTTCCATCGTTCGTATAATTCTTTCAGCTCTTTTTCGGCATTTAGCCAAAAATAATTATCCCCTATTTTGCACTCAATTTCTTTCATAATTTCCGGTTTTACTACACAATCACGGTTGCCTGATCCGATATTTTTCTCAATGTCTATCGGGCTGTGATTAGTTTTTCCTTTTCGCTGATCCGTTAAAACGCGGCATTTTCCTGATTCTCCTTTTTCTCCAATGAGCGATATTTTCTCGTCAGGTTCAAGGTTAGTACATTTTACTTTCGCTTTCGGTTTAAAAACACTAACGGCGCTCTGATTGCCCCAGGCTATCATTCCTCCTAAACCTTCTCTTTCGCTCTGCGAGAAAATTCCCTCCTTCGGACTGACTATCTTGGCGCGCCGGTATATCGCTCCTCTCGACACAGGGGGGTTGAAGTGGGGGGACGCTCTTCCTCCCTCAGCGCTGACAATTCCCTCTCCTGCAGAGATCTGGAAACCGGTTCGCTCGTCTAACGATTGAGATTTTCTCTTCTCACGTTCGCTGCTAGTTTCAGAATTCGAAAATACGCGTGGTTTCGGAGTGATATGTCCTTCTAATTTCGCGCTTGCCCTCCGTTTATCAATTAACGCTTGGGTTTTGTTTCCTAATAAATAATGGATCATATCCGTTTCTTTATCAACTGCAGCCGCTTTAGTGCGTATGAAGCTGCCGTCACTTAGCCTAATTTCAACATTTACCACTGGTAAACAACGAAGTTTGTTGTCTAATTCTTGTTTTAGCCAAACCCTTTCTTTAGTAAATTGGTCCTTATTTACATCGTGAGCAGAAATTAGGTCAAATGTAGATCCTGTATCGCGTAAAATTTTCATCTCTTTCCCATTAATTTTCCCTCGACTGACATAGGGACTAAAATCTTCTTCCAGATTTCGTAGACCCGCGATGTGATAAACTGTTTCAGTATTTTCAGTTTTTGATTCCGTACAATTAATTTTATAATGACCTGATTTCTTACAATTAAAGCAAGTAATTTCTTTTCTCTTATCGAATATCCCATTTCGATTTTTAGAGTTTTCTTTATCCCTCCAATTTATTTTGGTCTCATCCGCTCTAGTTTCACTTTTAGACTTACACTCAAAAGGTTTAGCGGCGCTATGAATTTTAGGGGATCCTTCCCGCCTAATATTTTTCCTCGCCACCTCGTACGCATCTAACTTTTTAGCTAACTCAAAAGGTGTGATTATCGCGCTCCAAACATCAATAAAATGTTGCTTCGCTTCCGGGTTAATTTTCCGTTTCAGTTGATCAGTGATTATCAAATCTCTGAGTTGTTCGAATGTCGTTATTTCTAAACCACTTAACCATTGGTCAAAGAAATTGGAAGCTTCGTACACGAAATCTTTCCATGTTTTGTTCTCGGGCTTTTTAGAATTTACGAATTTTAGCCGAAAGTCTTCTGCTGAAAGTTGAAATCTTTCGAGAAGCATTTTTTTAATGTGGTCGAAATCATCTGAATCAGAGGGAGATTCGCGCAGTATCAATTCCCCTAAATCGGTAGGCAATGGTCCTAACAAATGAGTAACCCACTGATTTTTATCGATTTGAGCTTTACGGGCTTGTCTTTCAAACAAATTCAAATAAATGGAAATCTCGGAGTTCTCTGAATCAAATTTAGGTTGAACAGACTTTAAAGATATTTTTGGTTCTCTCTCGCTCTGGCTAGAGGCCAAACTAATTGTATCCGTCTCCCGTTCTAACCTTAGTTTCGCTAATTCATGCTCCCTTTCCAACGCTTTAGTCTTTTGTTCCCTCTCATAAACCTTCAGTAATTCTCTCTCAGCCCTTTCTTCATTTTCCCTGTCTAGCCTATCTTTTTCAATAATTTTTAGCTGGGCTAATGCCAAAGTCTCATCATAATCAGGTGCTTCAATTAGTTTTTTTATGATTTTAGGAATATTATCCGAATCCTCTACATTTGCGCCAAATTCAACAGCTAATTCCTTTAAATCACATTTTCTCTTTCCTGACCACGTCATTCTGAACGGTGCGTAATTATGAAAAAAAAAACAATCTATACTAGGTTCACTACGTAAATGGATGCCTCTCAATTATTTCCCGTAATGTAAATATTCACAATCATAATACGCGACATGTCAATCACAATACAAAATACACTATGAAAATACTCACAATACAAATACTCAACAATATGTTAAATACCTCTTATCATTACTCAAACAGGAAAATATTTCTAAAGCATTTTACCGAACCCAATGTTAAACAATCAACTGATTCTTAAAAAATATTAATTTTGATTAATATGCAAACAAGAAATAGAAATTTCTTTAGTTAATCGCAAAACTCTAGTATAATATTTAAACTTTTACTACACATAAAGATTTAAATCCTAAATCACAGAATTATATTTATTCAAAAGAATTAAAATGCATTTTCAATAAATAATTAGTTATTCAAATTACTGCATACCAATTTGTACCCTACTTAAAACTTTTTTAATTTTAAACTTTGCAAATTTAATTTAATTCAATTTTGAATAATCATAGATAACTGCCGATGATTTTTTTGAACGAACACACAACCTACAGTGAAAACCTCTGCAATGAACAATTAAAGAGCACTGACCTGTATTCCTTTTTCGGATGTCCACAGCTCCCACACTTGGGGTAATCCACAGTCCACTTTCCCCGGGCGTCCTTTTCTGGATTATCTCGGGCTCCGGGCTACGTCTGTCACCGCGTCAGGGAAGTCACCTCTTTTCGGCTCAAGTCCCAGTCAGTTGACTCCTTTCGGCTCTGACCTCCGTCAGTTTCCTCTTTTTCGGCTCAGGTCTCCGTCAGTTGATTTCTTTTCGTCTCAGGTCTCCGGCTGCACGTCCGACCTCTCCTCGGCTCTGAGTCACGTCGCTTGCGTCTGGGTTGATTCCTTCAAGTCCCCGCTGCACGTCTGGAGTCCTAGGCTCTGAGTCACGTCGCTTGCGTCTGGGTTGATTCCTTCAAGTCCCCGCTGCACGTCTGGAGTCCTAGGCTCTGAGTCACGTCACTTGCGTCTGGGCTCTTCCGTTCAGGTCCCGCTGTACGTCTGACTCTCCTAACTCCGAGTCACGTCGCTTGCGTCTGGGTTGATTCCTTCAAGTCCCCGCTGCACGTCTGGAGTCCTAGGCTCTGAGTCACGTCACTTGCGTCTGGGCTCTTCCGTTCAGGTCCCCGCTGTACGTCTGACTCTCCTAACTCCGAGTCACGTCGCCTGCGTCCGGGTTCCACTAGCGATTTTTATCATCGTCCGCTGCGTCTGGGCTTCAGTGGCTATTTTTCATAATCTTCCGCTGCCACCACTCTGAGGATTTTGCATTACTATATATGGTTTAGTAAATGTTTGGTAGCGATGAAGTGATGCAAAACCTTTTCCATGTTAAATATCTTTATTCAAGATATGATAAAATAATATACAGTTCTAAGAACTCAGGGTTCTGTATGAAAAAATAAACCACACGCCTTTTCCAGCGAGCTCCATCATCGAGAATCCTCATCCAACCTCTCTCTCATTCCCATCAGGAGAGCAACTCTCCTTCGGGCCCCTCCCAGATCAAAGTTATTGGTTCCGCTGGGATACGCCTTGGCGACAGATTGCCATCGTCCGTCTGGGAATAAATGAAACTATTTCCTCCGTCTCTTGGCTTCTGGGAGGTCTGGCGATAAATCAATGGTGGCCGTAACTAATATGCTAACGTCACATGAAAAAGGCCGCGCTAGACTTGCTGTCTACAGGGAAAAAAGGACCTTAATCCTTTTAAGTGCTTCCACAATCGCCAGACTTCTATGTACCAGTCCATTGTCTAGCTTTAATTAGCCAAATTAGATTCTTACAGCAGTTAAATCCTTACATATTTAATATTGTTCATCATGATATGACACACCAGCATGTTAAGTTTGTAAACGACCTTTTGGGACACCCTGTATACTTTAAGTAATTTTTAGTTAGAATTAATATATGTTTTTATGGTAAATACAGTTAAATTAATGTCAAAAAATTGAAGACGTAGAGTTCTAAATTATTTACCCAGTATTTTTGTTATATTTAATAACACTTAATAAAAAATAATTGCTAAATGTCTGCTTACCTTTACTGGTAAGCCAGCCAAGAGTTAGGTGATTCTTCTTATATCCGCACGAAGCAGCTGCAGAAAAATAGATTAGTTGAAATGAAGACGTATGCTTTTATTAAACTGCGTCACACAATATCCAAATTGGACTTTATTATTAGCACGAAGAATAACAGATAATCTTGACTACACTGAAAAATATGATAAAAATATGGTACTAGGTTAATATGATTATGTAATTTTGAGTCAGTTTTAACATGGAAACAAAAATTCCGGAATATATAATATTTTTTTTTTCGGGAGTTCATGAAGATGCTTGGTTTAAATCAACCAGCACACAGGACCCCACAACACCTTCTGATGACGTCGAAAGTTCCGAGCGAGAAGCTTCTTTTCGTGCACGAGGCAAAACTGAAAGGTTGCAAAATCCTTTCTCTTCTGATACTTATCATTCTTTATTTCATAGCCGGCAGCATAGTCTTAAAATTTCGTGGTGCTGCCATCTAGTGTGTGGATATATAATCTTGGTTAGAGCACTTGGAAATAAAAGAATGTTTTAATTTTCACGAGTTTGACACAAAACATGTTCATCTTGAGAGGTATTCTAACACCCCCGCTTTTTGTGACAAACCGATGAGTGTATAATGTTTAACTGGTTTCTCAAGTATTCGAAGTGAGGCTTTGCCAACGGTTTTGTTAACACGTCGGCCAGCATCAATTTTGATGGGCAATAGGTTATTTTTATTATTCCTTTTTGGCACAAGTGTCTGATATAGTGAAACTTTATTTCAATATGCGCTTTTTCATTTTCAGACAGTTTAATGGCTGAAACATTATCTTCATATAGCGTAATAGGGAGTTGTTGATTGAGTTCTAGATCAGTCAGTAAATCTAATAACGAATTTGTTTCTTGGCATGCACTCGAGGCGGCAATATATTCCGCCTCTGTAGACGAGAGTGAAACGCAACTCTGCTTTCATGATAACCACGCTAAGGAGTTATTTCCTAATTTAAATAAATTTCCTGTGGTGGATTTCCGATCCACCCTATCATTACCCCAGTCGGCATCACTATAAACTGTTGATACTGGGGGCTCTGACTTGTCGATGATGAACTTCAAGTCTTTCGTAGTAAGTAAATATCTAATTAATTTTTCGACTGCTTTCCAGCCCACCTCTCTGGGTAATTCATTCCTCCTTCCCAGTATATTAACAACCGATGCTATATCGGGTCTAGTTAGGGTCGCGATGTATAACAGCACCCCAATGGCCTGCCTGTATTTTTTGTTATCTCCCAGTAATTTTCCATTCGGGTCTAGGCTGAATTAGTGTTGATTGGAGTGTATGTTGGTTTTGCGTCTAACAAATTAAACTTTTCCGCAATTTGCACTATTTTATTTATCTGATCTGGTTCTAGATTTCCTTCTGCTGTTTCTTTAATATTAATTCCTAGATACTGCGAAACCTTTCCCAGGTTTTTGATTTCGTATTGTTTTGAAAGTTCAGTAAATATTTCGCACGTGTCTTCTTTATCTTCGGCGACCAAGATGTCATCCACATAAACAATTATGTAGGCGACTTTCCCATTTTGGACTCTTTTATATAGACATTTGTCCGACGCGCATTCTTTGAAATTCAATTCATTTAGAGATTTGCTTATTTTCAAATTCCACGCCCTAGCTGCCTGCTTAAGACAGTAAATCGCTTTGTTCAAGCTGCATACTTTATCCTCTTCCCCCTTTTTCACATATCCCTCGGGTTGAGCCATATAAACCTCCTCTTCTAACTCGCCGTGCAGGAAGGCGGTTTTTACGTCTAAGTGAGTAATATCGAGGTTTTTGTACACTGCTGCGTTTAAGAATGCTCGCAGGGTGGTATGAGCAACGACGGGTGCGTAGGTTTCGTCATAATCGCTACCATATTTTTGCGCATAACCCTTAGCAACTAGTCGCGCCTTATATCTTTCTATTGACCCGTTTGCTCCCCTTTTTGCTTTGAACGTCCATTTACACCCAATGACGCGTTTTCCTGGTATCGGCTTTATTAGTCTCCAGGTATTATTTTGTTTTAGGGACTCTATTTCCTCATTTGTTGCCTCTAGCCATTTATTTTTAGTTTCCACGTAATTGATGTCCTGCAGTTTCGCCCATGTCTTTGGCTCCTGAATTTGGCATAAATTCGCGCTTATACCAAAACGGTTGGGTGGTACTCCGCGATTTTGCCTTTCCGACCTTCTAAGTTCGGGGGGTTCTTTGGCTGGGGAATTAATTTGATCATTGTCATTTTCTTCTAGTTCGATTAGGATATTTTCGGCGGGTGTTTCGTAATTGTTATTTTCTTTATCAGATTTAAATTCCTCTTGTTTAATTCCATCTTCAAAAAAATTTACGGTTCTAGATATCATTATTTTATTTTCGCCCGTATAAATCCTGTAACCTTTGCTCCTGAAATCATAACCTAACATTATTCCCTCGACTGCTTTCTCGTCTAATTTTCCCCTTTTAAGCTTATTGATGTAGGCGAATGCCTTACACCCGAAAGTTTTAATATTCGAGAGATCCGGTCTCCTGTTATTCCAAAGTTCGTATGGTGTTCTGTTATTTTCATTCGCTTTCGTTGGCAGTCGGTTGAGGAGATATGTGGCGGTCATGACCGCTTCTCCCCAGAATTGTTTGGGTAATTTAGCGTCTGATAACATGGTTCTAGCCATTTCCATTATTGTCCTATTTTTTCTCTCAGAGACGCCGTTCTGAGGGCTGCAGTAGGGAACGCTTAACTGGCGCTGTATCCCATTCTCGATCAGGTAGTTTTCAAAGTCGTCACCGATATATTCTTTTGCGTTATCGGACCTGATTGCTTTTACTGACTTGCCAAATTTATTTTTCGTCAGCGCTATATATTTCTTTAATTTGATAACAGCTTTTGATTTATGCGCGATTAAGTACGTCAGGGTGTACCTGCTATAATCATCTGTAAATGTTATGAAGTATCTTTTATCTCCTATCGTTTCTGTCTGCATAGGGCCACATATATCTGAATGTACAAGAGTACAGATTTCTGTACTTCTGTTGGTAGCTGCTTTAGGGTAGGGTAGAACAGAAAGTTTCCCTTGAATGCACTTAGTGCATCGTATGTAGTGTTTGCAATTATTAATTGTTATCCCTTGAGCTAATTTATGATTGACTATGTATTTGATATCATCGAAATTTCTGTGTCCGAGTCTCCGGTGCCACATTGATATGCAGTTTGGTTTATTACAGAATGTTTGAGCGCATATTGTGTAACCATATTCATCTTCGGGGTTTAACTCATAAAGATTATCATTTAGTTTAGCGGTCAAGATTATTTTATTGTCTTTGACAAATAAACATTCGTTTTTCTCGAAAATTACTTTTATGTCATTTTCGGTAGCTCTTTTAACTGACAAAAAATTGCTTTTTAGTTCTGGGCAATATAACACGTCCTTAAGTGTAACATATTGTTGTTTGTTTGTTTTTAATTTTACGTCCCCATCCCATGTGAATTAAGCCGTTTTCCGTTGGCAATTATATTGCCGAAATTACCGGCTGTGAATGTAGCGAAATTTTCTTTCGTGGAGGTGACGTGTTTCGTACAACCAGAATCTATTATATAGGTGTTTGAATCTGTTGTTTGTGTTTGGTTTACCTTTGCTAACTCATTTTCGAAATTATTTTTTGCTGGGAAGAGAGGAATGATCAATTCGTTTAAATTATTATCAGTGTTAGTTTTGCTATTAAAGCAGTAGTTTGATGAATCACCTGTAGATGTGTTTTGTTTTTTAGGGGTATCGGAATTGTTTTTGTAGGTTTTTGTTTTATTAGTATCATATTTTTGATAGTTATTTCTTTGTTGATTCTTTAATTTATAACATTCCGAACGGTAGTGCCCTTCACGTTGGCAAAACGTGCAGTATTTCTTGCTTTTGTTTCCTTTACTCACACTTTTATAAGCGGTGTCTTTGGGACGGGAGTAAGTGTTTTTATTTTCTATTCTATGGGAATATTCGTCCAATAGTTTATTTTTGACCATTTCGAGATCAAGGTCCTTTTCGTCTCTTGCCTCAATACTTATTGTCAGAGGGGCATAGAATTGTGGCAGACTGCATAGCATGATAGCCACTACGTGAGAATCATTTATTGTTTCACCGATAGCTGATAGCTTATCGCGGAGCGTGATAATGTTGTTAATATTTTGGGTGAGGTCTCCCCCTTCCGGAAGCCTTTGGGAATAGAGTTTTCGCAGTAAAAACAGTCTCGAACATAAGTTCTTTCTCTGATGTACATTTTGCAACTTTTCCCAGATTTGTTTTGGGGATTTTAAGTTGCGTATGTGTACAATCTGGGAATCAAAAATGCATAAACAAATCGTTGCTTTTGCTTTGGCAGATTTTTTAATGTAGTCTTCGTCAGCCGTACTAGGTGGTTCTTCGGTTATAAATTTTAGAAGATCATCCTTAATTAAAAGATTTTCAACTTTAAAACTCCAATTGGAGTAATTTGTACCATTGAGTTTCTCAATAGAACTTATGTCTCTATTTACTGCCATGTTTTTATTTTAATTTGAGTTAATTATACTCCGACATTATATATCTTTATTATGCACTGTATATAGATTCCAATATTATTCGGCGTTTTATATATATAAGAAGTTTCAAGAACTTTCGTTATAATTATATAAATGTAAATATATATATATATATATATATCAGTATTTCATTATACAGAAATATTATCAATTATTTGTGCTATACACAAATTTATTTTACTGGGTTTTTAATATTCCTCTGTTTCGGTCTCATTATCTATGGTAAATACAGTTAAATTAATGTAAAAAAATTGAAGACGTAGAGTTCTAAATTATTTACCCAGTATTTTTGTTATATTTAATAACACTTAATAAAAAATAATAGTTAAATGTCTGCTTACCTTTACTGGTAAGCCAGCCAAGAGTTAGGTGATTCTTCTTATATCCGTACGAAGCAAGCTGCAGAAAAATAGATTAGTTGAAATGGAGACGTATGCCTTTATTAAACTGCGTCACACAATATCCAAATTGGACTTTATTGTTAGCACGAAGAATAACAAATAATCTTGACTACACTGAAAAAAATGATAAAAATATGGTACTAGGTTAATATGATTATGTAATTATGAGTTAGTTTTAACATGGAAACAAAAATTCCGGAATATAAAATGGTTTCTTTTTTTTTCGGGAGTTCGTGAAGTTGCTTGGTTTAAATCAACCAGCACACAGGACCCCACAACACCTTCTGATGACGTCGAAAGTTCCGAGCGAGAAGCTTCTTTTCGTGCACAAGGCAAAACTGCAAGGTTGCAGAATCCTTTCTCTTCTGATACTTATCATTCTTTATTTCGTAGCCGGCAGCATAGTCTTAAAATTTCGTGGTGCTGCCATCTAGTGTGTGGATAAATAATTTTGGTTAGAGCACTTGGAAATAAAAGAATGTTTTAATTTTCACGAGTTTGACACAAAACATGTTCATCTTGAAAGGTATTCTAACAGTTTTCATAATGTATTATAAATTAATTCTAAATATAATATATCTAAGTGAAATTTTAATTTTATAAAGTTTGTGAAATCGTATGAACTCAGTTTATCTGGCATGCAATATAACTAAATTGCTTCAGATGATAAAGGTGGTATGTGACAATATATATATCTATATATATACAGGGTGAGTCATAAATATCGAAACAATAGGCTATCTCCTTAAATATTGCCCTTAGACCCATACTTCCAATTGCAAAAATTCATAAAAAAATGTAAAATTTTTGATAAGATAAATTGCTACTCCATGGGGGATCTAGTTGAAAAGTTACGAAAATTAAATTTTTATACGACCCCCGTAGGACAAAAATTCCAATTAGGAAAACTTTCCTTATTCAGTCCTGAATAAGACACAAAAAGTTGCATCTTCATATCTCCAAAATTCGCAAAGTTATAGCCGTTTAAAAAATTCATCAGGTTTTAAGGGATTAGACACAAATTGAAATGCGCGCAATTAAAAAAACAATGTTACTTTAACAGTTCTAGAAAACGTGTAAGAAATCTATTTCTTGAGTTAGAATTTTGATTTTTTTCTTTTTTTGGGATGGTTAGCCTTAGAATTTGGTAAGAAAAATCACATTCTAAAATTTCTCATACAATTTATAAAAGTTCCATGTGGTTAGTACTGGTTTAAATAGGACAATCAAAAATCGTTATAACTCGTAACATTATTTATCGGATTTCAATTTCTTCACATTTAATTAAAGATGAAAATCTGATTTTACTTTTGTTCCAAGGTTTTTTTTAATATTAATTTTAAAACTATTAAAAATGTTTGTTGAAAAAATAATATAACTTTTAAAAAAATCATATTTTGAAAAGCAAACATTTTTTCAAAAATAATTTTTTTTTTTCAAATTTGCATAAACAAAACTAATGTAAAAATATAAAAAATGACGTGTTTCAAGTTCTTTTTTCTTTAAAAAATTCTTAACATTTAATAATTTAAAGACAAGAAATAGAGAATAAAAAATTCATTTTGCAGAAAAACGAAATGTATTGTTTAAATGTCCGTCAGTTATTTTTAAAAATGCTTTTTCTAAGATTCAGATTAAATCTTTTTTTTTTCTTTTTAAATTTACCTCTGATAACTTCAGGCTTTTTATCATCCTCCAGAGGATGTTAAAAAATCTGTATTCTGGGCCCAGGTAGGGCCAGGATCGAGATGTTACTTTTTTCTGAAGACCCGCCAGGCCGGGCCTAGCGTACTTTTCATAAAGGGGGGGGGGGACTACTTCCTTCAACTTAGGTGCACTCTGGATGAAATTTTCAAACCCGGTCTCGACAAAACCCGTATTAAAATCACTGTCTCTGACTGACTTAATATGTGCATAAAATAAATAAAATTCGGCTCAATCGAATTTTTTACGAAAAACATATATATTTTAAAATCTTTATTTTACAAAAAAAAAAAGAAAAAAAAAGAAAAGAAATCTTTAAAATTCATTTTTTTAAAATAGATTATTCAAAGGCTAAAAAGATTTAATACAATAAAACCAGTGAAAAAAAAAATCTGCCTATGACGGAATTCTGTCTTAAACGGAAAATATGTTGATCCATGCAAAACAAATGCAATAGTACCTGAAAAGAAAATAAGCTCCAATTACATCTTCTAGGGAGAGGATCTATCTATAACTTATTTTTTCTTTCCTATGTGAGTCCGTCTTAAAAAGTTTTAGTGTATAACATTTTTCAGAGTCTCCAACGCATGGGATATGGATTAACGATATTAAAATATAAGTGAAACATTTATATATAAGTAGAGATTCATTGATAAAATAAATATATTACAGCCTTTGGCGCTTCTTTAATAATAAAAAGTATAAATATAAAAAACGAAAAGCTATAAAAGAATTTTTTGGTCAGAACTCCTCCATATGAAACATTTTTTTCCCACGCCGAATTAAAAAACTATGTAAAAATTTGCGACTGAACCGGGCTATGATTTAAACTATTTTCCAGACCGGTCCGGGTTATGATGTTGACATTTTTTCAGGCCACGCCAAACTTTTTCCCCTATGGGTCGGTTTGGGATCTGACCTAGATATTTTGACCCGGGCAGACATCTGGTATACCAATTTAGCGTAAAAACTATACGCTGCTATTTTATGTCCAAAGAAAAGCGCTATCTCAAACCGATTTTTATTAAATTGCAATTTGTGAATGTTCCCTAACAAGCGTTGAAATTGAGGCAAGAAAGCACAGTTTAGAGGCAGGGAAAAGTGGTGTAAGTCAGGAATTTTTGAGGATTTTGGGATTTAATATTTCTGTGGGATTTTTAGATACGGAGATGAAATTTGTTTTGTTCAATTTAGAAATGGATAAGGAATAATTTCCTAATTGAGAATTTTGCCCTACGGGGGCCGTATAAAAAATTAATTTTCATATTTTTTCAAATAGACCCCCCATGGAGTTGCAACTTATCTTATCAGAAAATTCACCTTTTTTTATGAATTTTTGCAATTGGAAGTATGGGTCTAGGGGCAATATTTGAGGAGATAGCCTATTGTTTCGATATTTATGACTCACCCTGTATGTATATATATATATATATATATATTCGATTAAAAATAATCAATGATCCTGTATCATATGTTAAATTATTTGAAAAAGCCTAATGCTCACAAAGATTTTTATCGATAAAGGAAGAATTTGACAATACACGGAAAAAAATATTTGGAACTTAGCAGCTGATTTTCTCAAAAGAATGACTGGGTCACTCCCCATTTTTATCGTTTGAACTCTATATAAAAAATATAAATATATAGATACTAATATATATATATATATATACTAATATATATGTATGTATATGTATAAATAAATACTAATATAAAAATATATTCTGCAAAATGTTCTTTATATTTTCAAAGAAAAAAAAAAAAATAACACGCAGAGCCTATTAAAAAAGAAATACTGATGAGGCATTTCTAACTTCATTAATCAGTTATATTTAGAAGTTTTGAGAGTTTAAAGCATAAAAATTAACATGTACAAAGATGCCTCTTATATTATGCACTTGATCTATTGTAATTACGTTTACAGTACAAACAAGTCGGAAATTGCTAACCAAGCGTAGCAAATGAGGTGCTTTCGTACTATAACGAAGTTTTAAATATATTCAGATCTTTGAGTAAAGTACTTAGGATTCAGTATAGTAGCCGAACTCTTTTGTGTGTCGTTAAAAATACTATCTGCTTTCTATTATACAGGAAGTATCTTCTAGTATACCTCAGCAATGTATATCAATTTCATTAAATGTGAAATAGTTTAATAATTAAAATGCGCCCCAAACGATGTGTCTCCCTATACCATTATGTAATTGAATACTATTTTGTGGTCCTATAAATTAAATATTCTTTGCACCACAGATTGTACAGAATTCATATTTTAGAATTTGCTTCATAGATACATATCAATTATATTAGATACATATCAATTATATTACGTTCGAAAGAGTGTAACATATTTAAAATGCACTTGAAACCATTTTTTCCCATTGACCGTATAGTGTAACGGAATACTTTAGATTGTCTCTGTAATTAAACTATCCATCTGATTTTAATAGAATTTTAAATGAATGGAAAATTTTTATATTTTAAATTTTAAACTATTTGTTGCGTAGCTTTTACTCTGTTATATGCGGACGGATGAACAGACGAACGGATAGATAGACAGAATGACTGAATGACAACTATAGATGCTACGTATTTACATAATTACGAACGCACCTAAAAATGAATAAATAATTCTTAATGTAAGGAAAATATAATATAACTCCGAACGAAAATATACGATAACCTCCTCCTAGTTACCCACGATTCCGAAAAGTTTTCTTTATCTTGAAAACCTAATAAACCAATATCTTTTAGAGATTTAAAGAAGTGTTTATAAAAATAAAGTTTTTTTTTTTTTTTTTTTTTTTTTTTTTTTTTTTTTTTTTGCTGCCACTGATTTTCGGAAACATTTACGAGTAGGTTTTATTGTGTAATAATCAGTTTTTTCAATCCACACTATAGGTTTTTGGAATGCAAGTGACTATGTCCATGCTTAACAAACATGTTTTATAGATAAATAGGATTAATTAACAGCATTAACATTAGCATTAAGGTTACTTTAATTACTCTTGCATGAATAAATTCATTTGTGCAACTGAAAATGTGTAATTGATAAATGATGACATCCTAAAAACCGATATTCCAGTTTGGGAAAACTGGCACTATGTAACCTACTTGGAAACGTTTCAGAAAATCAGGGGCAGCAAATTTTCTTCTTGTAAATGTTTGGAAATATATTGGTTTTTTAAGATAAAGAACTCTTTTTAGAATCACGGTTAACTCGGAACATGTTATACATTTTTGTGGGCGCTCATATTATATTTTCTAAGATTAAGAAAAATTTGTCTTTTTTATTTTTTTTTTACCTTGTACGTACATAATAATAGCAAGGTAATTCAACATCTACAATGAATATAGAATAACCCAATATAAAACAAACTTAAACAAGACAAGATGAGTTAGCGATATAGGAACAAATACAAATATTATTGGAAATAGTGGTACTTGGTTCGTTTTCAAGGATAATATCAAGTAGACACTAGAATTACGATTTATTTCTGATTAGAAATCAGGAATAATTCTAAAAAGAATTTTTAAATTACCCTATTAATCACAAAATTTAAGTCAATAAAACAGCAAGACATATATTAGACCAATAATTATATATATCTAGAACAATTATAGAATAATACAAATAATCATCAATTTCAAATATAATTTATAAATTGAGCTTCAAGACATAATACAAACATCATAAATGTTAAATTGGGAACAACATTTATTAAATTAACAAATATGTATTTTTGCTTGAGAAAAAGAGAAAAAAATCATCAGCATGATTTTTGTGTATCCTTTTGATTATTTTTTCTGAATGTATGTATCTGAAATAAAACAATAGGTATTATTTTGAAATCTTACTTATAATCTCAAAATCCATACTCACAAAGGTCTCTGCATACTCTCTGCAAGAATTTTTCCTAATGAATGCATATGTAGCAGAACCTCATTTTTAAGTTTTTGTAAGACACAAAAACTTTTATTTACCTGTCAAAATATGAGTACAATTTACGGTACATATACCGAAACAGAAACCACTTTTTTTTACTCAATGCATTTCAGGATGAATAAAAAAAGAAGGAAGAACAAGAAAAGTGAGAAAAAGAGATAGAGAACTAAATGTTATATCAAACTTGGCTGAGACCGACCATTATAACGATCCCATTATGAAATTACTCACTTATATGGATCTACAAAATACACTTCAAAGGTATTGCTACATATTTGGCCTTTGAAAACATATAAAATATTTTTTTAACCTGTAGGCGTAAGATCGCATTTTCAATTTCTAACGCCGGTAAACTTCTTTATCGCAAAAGCAAAATGATGCTGATTGTCTATGGAAGGAGGGAATGGAAGTTTCGTTTTTACGGCCAAGGGCATTTTGCTCATTAATTTTCTCATATTTTCAAGGCTGAGTTGTAATCTTCGGTTTCTAATTGTGTAAGAACCAAACACGTTTATATTAATGAATGCTCAAATTTCAATTTTCACCTTGTTTTTCGTTGTTCTGATTTTTTGAGTTTGTTACTTTTTTACCGTTGAAAATTCAATATACTTCAGGGACATTTTTTAATCCTCTAAAAATATACACATGATTATTTTAAAAAATTGGTTATTAAACAAAGATTTGCTTAAAAATATAAGGTATCTATTCGAAATTAACAAGTTTATTTAAACGTATATTGAATAAACATGCATTATATTTCATTGAGGCATTCATAAGAAAATTGCGATTTTGTCTCAAACTTTTATATGCCTTGTTTCCTATTTAATTTAATCATGCATACTAAGAAATTAAATCTTTAAATGACTGGCTCGAAATACGGTACCCATAGATTTATTTTTATTTATTTGCACTTTTTACATATTCAAAAGAACTCATGAAATCTTTATTTCTCTAATAATAAGTGGTACATAAATAAAAGCTTTGCATTCAATTGTGCTAGAAGTTACATATCTTGTATAAAGAATAAATATGGCAAACATTCAAAAAAGAAAAATCTCTTGGTTAGGAAAATATTTATTGTAACTCAATTCACATTTTTTATTAAGAAAGTCTAATTTATAAAACGCAGAATATTTTACTTTTTAATAAAATGATGAACATTTTGTGAAATACAATCTCGTAACCTTCTTAGCTCACCAATGAAAAATCACTTCAGAAGATCCAGGAGCATTTTGTCCCATAAATTCACGGCAATAATTTTCTATTCCATAATACTGATTAATTTGTATTTTCAAAGAATTTTTTACTCATAACTTGCTTTTTTGTTAATAGAATTGAATATGAAAAGTTCAGTTTTTGTATTTGTATGAATATGCATTTCAAATAACATGCATTCTCAAAATTCTATTAATAACTCAAAAGACATTACCTATGTAGTGACGATCATTGCAGTAAATTTCAGGCATTTTTTTATTTATTCATTTATTTATTTACTTCAATGGAAGGTAATAGCTGTAAATTGTGCTAGCAAAGTGGTTTGGGCCACTTACACTTTTTTTTCGTCGTGATTTAGCCTTTGCCATAATTTCCCCATCTAGTCCAAAACTTTCCATCACTTTATAACATGTTCTAATCGGTATCCCTGTTCTCAATCTAGTCTAATTTTTTTAACTAATACCACATTTGATAGAAATTGAAGTTCCTTTAGGTTTTCTATTTCTATAATTTTTTGAGTATAGTTATTTCTTTACAAAAAGAACTTCGTCTTTACAAAAATACAATTACTATATACAGGTATTGTGGTTAATTTTGCTCATGACATATATTTCAATATTGAAAGCAATGTGATAACTTTAATGGTTATTTGTAAATTTTATTTTTTGTTAAAAAAAAATGGCTTTATTGTGTTTTACGGTATAAATAAAACGAATAGGCTGCTCATCGAATACTACTTTCTTTGAATATTGAATAATTGCATAATTGCTAATCTTATTATCGCAGCACAACATGCTTCATATTTAAACACTTAAATTTTTTAAAGGCGTATTTAAAAATTTTGACTACATTGTTAGAGTCATTTTGCAGCGCCTATTAGCTCTCCTAAGCTGTATCCACTGCTAGAGTCGGCAATGAATCCAAAGACTTTTATTAAATTAGAAAAATTATAATTTCTGCTTACAACGTTTTAAATATCGGATTAGCAGTTTCTTAATCTCCTTTTATTTATGAAACTCATATATTATAGTACAAATACGAATCGCATGTTCTTTATACAAAGATATTTTAAAATGTAACTAGTACGTGATAGAATATTTTATATAAAAATTCAAACAAAAATCATTACATTTTTAAAATATGTATTATATTTATATATAATTCAGCGAAAGTTCGTGTTAGAATAAAATAGCGGAAAGATAGATAACTATGAGATTAAAAACAGTAACTTCTCTGCAGTTCCACTAAAATTAACTAAATTTATTATGAAAATATAGTTTTAATGTTCTCATGAGAGTTTTTAGCAAAAATTAATATAAAATTAACCGTATAGTTTCTTGCCTTTAATTTTTTTTTTATAACAGATCAATTTGTATTTTTATTTTAAAATAATATATTTCGTCATATTTAATATCAGAATTTCTCCCTTTAAATAAAGCTAATATTTCTATTCGGACTAGCAGCTATAATGCCACCTTATGGTAACGCTAGATCTTAATGAATTAATATTAATAAATCTAGTATTGATCTATCTTACTAAACAAACATTATTTCATATATTGTAATAATCTACTTTTTTTATTTAAACATAAGCAGTAAGTTTATTTGTAATTTAATTAGATTCAATCTGAAGATTAACATTTGTACAATTGTTCTAAGCAAAATTGACTACTCTAAATCTACTGCAGTGAGTCATTCATGATTTATGTTGAAACAATAAATGACAATTATTTTGAATAAATCTCCTTTTGTTTTGTATTGTCTCTGAACTCTGAACGTAATTAAAAAAGTTAACTGTGTGCTAATGACTCTTTGTTTCTTTCCTTTGGAACAGTTACACCACACTAACCTTAAACCCTTGGTTAGTCTTGTATGGTCATTTTCAAGCAACAATAATTAAATAGAACATACCACCTCTGTTGCTTAAATTTTATACGAAAAATACTGCCATAAATATGAAATGAAAAAATTACATAATGCTTTATTTTTTAATTTGTTTCGCTAGACTTTATTTCGGTTATGTAAAATTGAAGTTAGACGTCTATGAAGGTGTTGTGTCACAAAAATTAAATTTAGACAAAAATTGAAGTGAAAGTTTTTTTTTCTTTTTTTGTGAATTTATTGTGTTATGAGTTTTTAGAAGCTCAAATTTAAAATGTTAATAGGTTGTACTGAACTCCCTAATAAAACATATTAACATTTAAATAGTAAAAATCAAACATTATTATTATTGTTTATCAACTTATTATACATTAAACAATATTATTACTATTTATTAAATCACTAATTATTAAATGTCAAGCATTAGTTTTGTAATTAGTTAAATTATTAATATTATTATTATTATTCATTGAATTATTAAATATTGTATGTTATTTCCAAAATTCCTCATAACTTTAAGAATAATTAGAATCTTTGTATTTTACACGATGTTTATATTTCTTGGAATTTACACTGTTTACATCACTATTTACGATTAGAAAATTTCTATTTAAGATTTAAATAGCAAAAAAATCGCATCATTAACTTCAGGATTTCTAATATTTTTCTTCCATTACAGGGCTCCCAAATGGTCCGCGAACTGAACATCAGTATTTTTTAACAGAAAATGTCATCATATGTTTCTACTGAATTTGCGCTAGAATCAACTTTCAACGGCGGTTTCCTGGCAATATGCAAGAAAAATCTAAAAGGAAAATTACTCTAAAAAAATTCTGATGTTCAGTTGGCGGACCATTTGGGAGTCCTGCCATTAAATACTACATAATATCCTATTAAAATTTGTGACAAAAATATAAGCAGCCTGATTTCGGTTTTACATGATAGATACCTCATAAAACATTTACCAATAAAACAAAATAATTTTTGAAAAAAAAATATATATATATATATATACGCAACAAAACCACCTTCTTTCAAATGTGTTTTCAATAATTCATTCAAATTATTATTAACTTTTTAACCATTCCATATTTCTTTTTGGATGACTTTTAATCAAAAAGTCCTTGATTTCAAAGTGCAATTGGCGAATGTGAATATTTAGATAGTGATAAGTTTAAACTATAAATTTATAGTAATTATTTTCAAATTTAATATTGTGTCTCTCATCTAATATTAGAAGTCTATCTCAACCCTTTTATCCAATATATCAAATACAAATACATTGTAGATTGCTATAATTTTTCTGGGTTTTTTCTAAAGAAGGTGGTTGATAAGCTGCAAATAAAGCATTACTGATTATTGTTTTTTGTTTGATGTATGTATAATATAACCAATGTAGACAATACTGACATTAAAATTTCCATCTACTTTCTCTTTTTCAATTCTTATTTTGATTTACATCGTTATAATTGTTAATATATTTCATGCTACAAGAATGTGATAAAGCTATTTTTTCAAAATGAGCCGAAAGTTATGAACTGAATGTTTGTCGTTACTGCATTGATTTTAAGTTCTTGACAAGTGATACTGTCGAAGTTTTATCACTTTACTTATTGCATCAAGAATTAGATTACATGAAGGTATCAAATCTTTGGAATAATCTACTTATTATATGCAATTTTTTTATGATCCCGAATAGTTAAAAAAAAAGCAAGAGTTTCTCTTTTTTTATAGTACAAGCCAAAAAAGAACTTAATGTATATATTGAAGTAAATTGCTTAAAAAACTCTATTTATAAAATAATTAAAAATTTATTTTAAACCTTTTTATCCTATCAGGAAAAATACTGTTTTAATCTTTTTTTCTCACACAAATAAAAAGCAATCTATGAAAGCTAATGCGATTGGTCGAATCCCTATAAAGAGATTTTATTTTCTGATAACTTGCTAATTTTTAATAGAACTAAATTGTAGGATGTGTGGTCATCAATAAGCTATTGAATCTCTCTCTCTCTCTCTCTCTCTCTCTCTCTCTCCCCCCCACACACACACACAAGAAAATTCGATGTTTGGTACATTTTGGGGATCATATAGGGATGAGATTTCCACGTTTTTGCACACGAGTGTTTTCTTAGAGAAAATGTTGTTCTGTTAATTCACAAAAAAAGTTCCCATTAAATGAAATAACATTTTCTCTTCTGGTATGCAAAAATGTGGAAATCTCATTTCTGGATCGATCATCTAACAGAATTTTACCAGTAGTCCAAAGCATTATGTTTGCATTTTCAAACTATGCAATAGCATTCAGATAGAATTTTGTATAAAAAAGTTGCATATTGCGTTAAACGACTTTAGCATGCAAGATGTTACACCACCCTGATCTAATCTTTAATTAAATGCCTTCATCCTATTCTAAACTTTTCACCACTCGATTGTGATGTATCCCAAAATGTGAGGGTTCTCAAACTAGCCACTTTTTTATTTTATTTTATTTTTACTTATTCTACCAACCTAATACTACGTTTGCTTAAAAATTTGAGGCTTGGATTTCTCTCTTGATAAATTTTGAATGGAACTGCATCTTGATAGAAAAGATTTTTTCATTTATTTTCAATTTCCGAAACAACTGCGCAGTAGTATTTCGTTAATGTCGTAATGTTTTTAAATTAGATATTAATTTTGGGTGCTGAGTAACTTTTAATATGTTATTCCGGTTTAATTTAAAAAATTCAGATGAGGAGACCTTTTACCCGAGATGCCCTTGAACTGATTGTAGATCTAACACCCACACTTCAAGTTACGATTCTAACAATGTAACAAGATAGCATCATGTTATATATCCAGCAGGCGTTTTTGTTTTATTCCCATGGTCCGAAATCAGGTCTTTAGAACAGAAATGCAAGTACAATGAAGCTCGAAAACTTTTCTGAATTGTCGGCACGTCAAGTGGAATGAAGGAAGCAGTTAATTTTCATAACGGAAGTGGTTACATTGACAGGTTTCAAAACCCCTTATTACTTGCAGAATGAACTTTGTTCACTTCATTGTGTTTCATGTCTCTTTAACTAAAGTTAAATTCTAGCGATGAATTTAAAAAATATTTTCAAATCTCTCTTAATGTTTTTAGAAATTTCAACTCAACTTATAGAGCTACAATCAGTGGCGTGGAGTAAACAAAACTTTAATTTTGGGAGAATACTGGACCATTATTAATAATAATAGTAAAAAAATTACAAATAGGAAAAATTGAGATTGTGTATGAAAGTAATATTTGGTGCAATATGAGTTGTAAAAAACAGCGTAAAGGAAAAACTCAAAAAGCAAAATTAATGTAGCATACAGTTATAGTAAAATTTAAAAAAAAAAAAGAGGGGTAGAGGAAAATTGTTTTGTGTTAATTTTTTTCGGTTTTATTTTTTTTTACACGTTATTTACATGTTTAAATATAAAAGTTTTTGAATCTATATTATAATATTTATATTACTTTTATTTTAACCGCTCGCTTGCTTTCGTCGTTAAATGAGATCAAATACATACTTACATACATATATATATACATTTAGAAATCGATGTCAATCAATATCTTTCTTACACATGCACAAGTTTTTAGCAGAAATGCTGTTTTTCGAAAACTATATTAACTATTGTTGTAGAAAGTATACTTTAAAATTCAGAAATAATCATAAAATAAACTGGTTAAACATTTTTAAGTGATTAAAATAGTATGTTTATTATAAATATGATACGGTTAAATAGTTAACTCCAAGAATATCTTGGGAAATGTTGGAGTCTCACGCGATTAAGGCGGAGTGACCTGCGTAAGGTTTTCATGGTTTTTTTTGTTCGAGAAAGATGCTTTGCTTCAGCTTTCACCTAAAAGGTCCTCCTTGAAGACATCGCTTCTGTAGAAGTGTGGCCAAAACTGGGTGTTGTTTAACAAAATTCTCCTCTTCATAAATTCGTACAGTTACTGCATCTGGGCTACAGTATTTTTGAAATAGAATTTTTGTTGTTGTTATTAGTATTTTTGAGTCAAATTCTTTTAAAATCATATCCCATGAAGTCAAAAGAATCCATAATTTAACAAATAATTAGATGGAAGCGTTAAAGTAGCATAGAAACGTCTGTCTGAAAGTATATTCCATAACTTTAATTCTGTAAGTTTTTCTCACAGGAAAATATATCACAGTTAATGTACATTGTATTGCTTTTCTTCACTTAGCATTCTTTTTTTATTCATTCTCAGGAGTGGGGAATTTGTGAGAAATCTTACCAAACAACAAGATGCTACACACAGTTTAAAATAGTTATGACAAAATTACATACAGCTGCAGAAATAATTAATTATTATTACTACAATGCATCTTCCTAATTCTTTTTTTTATAACATTAAGAAATATATACAAAAAAAGAGAACAATATATAAGATATAACTTAGTGTCATATATACCTTGCAATAATTTGGAAAGTTAAAGTATATAGGTTGAAAAAATGTTTTTGGTATGTCTCTATAGCCAACAGTTTTACAAAAACTACCTAAAAATTCACTCGTCCTGTCAGAAAATCATCTCACCACTGACGAGTAAAATGATGTATTTCCCCGCTTCTGTTCATCCGAGTAAACGATATGAATATCTATGCAATTAGCGAGATCTCAACCCTAAGTTAGTTGCATGTGTATGTCTGTGATACAAACCGCTATTTTGTTCTTGTAGGTTTTGAATAATAACCTGTTCGAGAGCATATGTGCCGCATTTGAAAAATTGATAACGATGGGAGAAAGGTGTAAGGATCCACAGGTTCAGAATCTATTTTTTTTTTTTTTCAAAACTTATAAGAGAAAAAAGGCTCCTCCTATCATAGAGCCAGCTAGGTGGGGTGGCCTACCAAATAGCTTGCACTCATTATATCCACCCACGCCTTGTATCAATGAGATACACATGCGACTAATGCAAAATTAAGGGTGAACCTACATAAAATCTTTCAAACTATAAAGAAATCTCAATTTCAGAGAAGGCCATATGAAATCGTTTTTGTTATGTTTCCTTATAAATAGTGGAAAACATTCGGATTTAGAAGAAAATATGTAAATGATGTGCAACTTAATTTTGAAAATACTATTCTACTTTATCTACATATCTGTATATGTATATATTTTAAGCCTGAAAGAATATTATATAGTTAAATAAAACAAATCATTAAATATAAGTATATGTATATATATAATATTTTTATTTTATTTCAAAAAGGTTCTATTACCATTGGCAATCTATAAATGGAAAACACCATGCCACGCTCATTGTTTTAATTGGATTTTGTGCATAAGTGTGAAGAAATGAAAAAAAGTTACCGTAATTTCCTGCGTATAATCCACGGATAAAACAATTCTTTTTCGACCCAGAAATTTTATTTAATAACTGAAGTCAAATATGTACTGCGATCTGCTTAGATACGTTTTATTTAAATAAATTTCTGGGTCGAAAAATGATTATTTGATCCGCGAATTATACGTAGGAAATTACGGTACTAATGCTCAGAAACGCTAAAGTTAATTACAATGTTTTTTGTTTTAAAACGCAAAAGTCATTGAAATATTTCATTATTTGTCATTATCAAATAACAATTAAATTTATATTTAAGGCAATTTTGAGAATATTCCATGTCATTCTGATTACAATATCTGATTTTCTATGAATAATAAGCACGCTAGTATGAATAAATTTTGTTTTACAATATTTTTTTCCATATATTTTACTTGCACAATATTATTGAGTGTATTGTATAGGTCTGCGTTCAAAAATTCATATTGAAAGCAGACATTTATATAATTACAATAGTTTTTGCTTTAAAACGCAAAATTCATTGAAAAATTTTACATGTCATTCATATAACAAAATTGTCTATGAATGATAAGTACGCCAATTTTGGTATTTTTGTTCAAACTCATTTTAGAATTTGAAATATATTATACCTTACGGTGGTTATTTTAAAGATTTTTATTTATAGTCATAAATACAAGCCTAATTTAAATACATTTTAATGGGTTGTTGGAGTAGATCAGGGCTGTCCAACGCGGCGCCCGCGGGCGCCGTGGCACCCTTTGCAAGTTTTCTTAGCGCCCTTTTAAAGATTGCACGTTACTAGCATTTTTTTAAGAATAAAATTCTTTTTTTTTATACCAAGCTTTATTAAAAATCCTTTATATTTGATTGAGATATTTTTAAAATCTTTTCAAATGTATTTCACGCATAAAAAATAATGTTGTTTCGCTGGCCCATTATCTGTTTTAAAGACGAGAAAGGTCTTGCCATTTCCTTTCTCAGAACTTTGAAATTTAAGGTAATTTTCTTTTTATATATAAAATCATACGAAATTATTTCCATTATCTTCCAGAACCTCTCATAGATTGATCACTATATCATACCCGTCTTTGCTTCTGTACTTTTCATACCGGTAAATTTACACCTTTAAAATAAATCTATATTTTTGCGTCTCCAAAAAATCTACAGGGTTCGCACACTCCTTATATTTTGTAAGGACTCTGACCCCACTATTAATGGTAAGAAAATTTATATTTAATTTTTAAGAAACAGAGTTCGCAGCCACCTCCCCGATTTCCAATTTCCGCAATGTTTTTCTGCAGTGAAATACTTTGAAAATTTTGTAAAAATTTAGTGGTAGAGCTGTGCGAACCCTGATCTAACAATATCGATGGTTACAATTTTATTTTAATATACGATTTTTATCTTAACGAATAGGCGAGATTTAGTTTTCTGGCTCCTTCCAATAATATTTTATATATATACCCCACGGAGAAAAATGTATAATTCGAAATTTACAACGATTTATAGTTATTTTGAAACGATTTTCTACATGGTAGTATTTCAGACCCTTAGGGGCCTTATGTCTTCTAAAGCAAAATAAATTTGCATATATGTATCGGTATTAGTACCCTTAGATAATTTTGTTGTGTGTTTTCAGCCACGTTAATAATGGCGCCCTTGACGTTTCGCAAATTGTGGAGATGCGCCCCTGCTTAGTACAAGGTTGGACAGGGCTGGAGTAGATCATTACGGAGGAAAAATTAATGAGTTTAAGTTGCTGCAAATATTGTATGATTTTTTTCTCGTTCTAAAATTGCATTTTTGTGGTAAAAGTAAAATTTCAAAAAAGTGCAAACTACAATATTTTTAAATGGAATGCTGGTCCTTTTTCATATATTTCTAGTTTTCTTTCATAGTACATTCACCGAATGTTCACTTTCCTACACCAATTAAAAAATAATAACGCACTGTCAATTGAAAAATATATGCTAAAATAATTTAAAATAGAAACGGGGTTACTCGTAACAGAGCAGCTGCTTTCAGTGTAGGTTAATTCGATATTAATTGAATAACCCATTTAGTATTTTATAAGACATTAAATAAAATAATATCTATTTATCTAGGATGAAATTCATAATCCATTTTAAGCTCTTGTAAGCTGTTTTTATTGCGTACTACTGTTTCAATTAAACTTTTTCTTTATTTAAAATTATATCTTTAACTTACTTATTGTCTTACCGAGGGCAATTTGAGATTATAATGCTAAATGTTTTAAAGATATATATTTATGTACGTATTTACTTTTACCGTAAAAGTAATACTATGATTATGTGCATCAGAACTTTTTTTATGACATTATATTTTTAGTTTGAACGCTTTTCATGATGCTGTCAGCAACCAGATCTTTACAAACAAATACAAACAGTTATTTTATATGCATTTAACGCTTCAATAAGTATTTTGTTAATTAAACTTTATGCAGTTGTCTTTTTCAGCTTATTTCGTTTTGTGTATGTTTCTAATTTACTCCATGTTTCAGCTGTCTCTTTTTTTCAAATATTTAATATTTTCAAATATTATATAATTCTCTCTTTTTTCTAATATCATATAATTCCATTTCATTATAATCTATAGGGGAAAATCTTTTAAAGTGTATTTTAACGATGTTACATTATTTCAAGCATAATGAAATTCATATGCATTTATACGATGCACTGTAAACTTTTTTGTAGAATGTGGAAGGCTAAGCTTTTATCATACATTTACAGAATCACACAAAATTATTTAATTATATAATAATTTACGGAAGAAAATCGTTTAAATCTTATTTTAATGGTGTTACTCTATTTCAAACAGAATGAAATTTATATACATTATTAAGGGACATTAGAAGAGGCTTACAGGAATATAGAGTGTGCAGTATTTATCGTTAATTTACAGGGACACACTAAATTATTTTTTAGTTGTATTATAATTTATCAGCTTTAACTCTTTAAGCTCTGATGGTAGAATTTTCTACCACATAATTTTAATTACGAAATGTTACAACGGCACCAGAAAATTCAAACAAATTAACTTGAAAAAGGTTTAATGCATTTTTTCGTGTATATCGTTAACCGATTTTTTTATTTGCAAAATACTGGTGCCAAAGTGACTTTTGGAATTTTCAAGAAATTTGCCCACCAGAGCTCAAAGGGTTAAATGCAGAGTCAAAAATGCTAAATTAAACCAAACGCAATACGTTTGGTTTAACTTAGCATTTTGACTCTTTTTTTTTTCATTTTACAAGAAGTGTTTAATCATTCATTTTACATGAAGTGTTACATCATATACATGGCAACACAAAAGAATTATTATTATTACAATTTTTATTTTGTCACATAGTTGTAAATAACACATGTCTGAATGAAATTAATCAAGAAAATAGAATGGTATTAAACGTTGAACTAAATTGAACTTATATAATAAAGATAAATTGGTTTCCAAATGACTTATGTACTTTAAAGCTTATTTTAACAGGAAAATTTATGCCAAAACTATCTATTGAAAAATAAAATAATATCTTGGATTACCACCTGATGCCAAGTAATAAAATTTTAAATGTTTTGTGTCTAAATTTTTCTTTAATATTTTCTTTACGTTTTTCACATTATGTAAAGCATACAGTTATCTAAAACACTTTTCCTTTGTTATCGAATGTTTACTTTTTGCGATTAACTCGCTTTTAATATAAGTGGAAGATTCCTGTATTTGCATGCTTCAGTAAAAACATTGTAAAGGTCGAAGGCATAGATGAAATAAGTCGGAAACAAAATGAAAATCCTAAAACAAAAAACGGGGATCCCTCGATCGTTCAGCCTTGAATCGCAAGAATCACGCTCTAATGCACTCCGATAATTATACCAGTCACTCAAACTCTTTGCATCTCTTGTTATGCTCTCAATATATTTCAGAAAATATCCTTTCTATACCAGGGGTGGATCTCTTGATTTCATCTCCAAAATCCGTAAAGCATTGGATAAAACTTTTCTTCTTTCTCAAGTATTGATACTTCAATCTTAATTTCGTAGTACAGTTTTGTAAATTAGCCGGTTTTGTGCATATGGTGTACCGGTAAAGGGATTTTTTGTCGTTACATTATTGTTGTCTCCATGGAAAACTTTATGATATTTATGCTTTTCTCTATTAAACTAAAGTAATTCATTAAAGAAAGAAAGAGTAATATTGCAAAATATGAGCATCTGAGCTAGCAAACTGATCTAAAGCAACATCTGGAAAACAGAAGTAACGAAGTATCTGGACTATATTTGAGAATAGATAATTTTTTTCATTTTATGCAAACATCGGTATTTCCCACGAACTTTTCAGTAAAGATTTATGAATTAGCCGATTGTGTGCATAAAGAGCACCGAAAACTAATATTGTCATCGAAGCATTATCGTTACCTGCATGAATATTTTTATGCTTATGCCTTTTTTGTAACTATTCATTATAGGATTAAAGTAAAAATAATATTACGAATTTTGAACATCTGAACAAATATGCTTATCTAAAGAAAGATCTGAGAAGCTGTAGTAGCAACTTATCTCAATTATATTTTCGAATAATTAAACTTTTTTGCTTTGTGCAGCATTGATATTTCCTATTGAACTTTATAATACTGTTCTATGTACTATTGGATTATTTTAACACATTGTGACAGAGAAGAATATTTTTTATCGAAGCATTATTGTCATCTGAATGAACAATTGTATGATAATTGCGTTGTTCTCCAACTATTCATTAGAGTAAGAATAATATTGCCAACTCTAAGTATGTGAGCAAGAAAGTTGGTCCAAGCAAGATCTGAGAATAAGTATTTATCAAAGAATCTCAAGTACATTTTAGAACAGAACTTTAGACTCATAATGCTTGAAAACGTGAAATAAATTTGTTAAGACCATTCTTACGTTTAAAAAGACAAAAAGTGCATGGGGACGTAAATTGTTCATAATGAATAATTGAATACAGCGAACACTAAATGCTAATTTCCTAGTTTACACCACCATTCAAGGAATAAAATTGCAGAAAATGCCGGTATTGGATGTTTTAATTTGCAACTATGAATCAGTTATTTGCACTCTGCGTCGCTGGATGGTAATTACTTTTATTTATTAATCTTTCAACTATCTTTTTAGTCAGTAAATTTTCAATTTCTTGTAAAGGTAAGAAAAATTTAAAATTTCACTAATATTTATGTTATTTTTATGTATAATATTACCTAATATAAAATCCTCTTTCTTATCATACATATTAAATAGATTTATTATATAAAAAGCATTATTATCTACTATGCATTTATTCTTACTATACATCCGTCTTACTATACATGCATTTCTGGAACAACAGTTTTAAAATTTGATCAGTTTGAATGGACAATTCTTGTTTTACGTTATAATATATCTGCCATTTCTGATTTTTGTTTACAAAAGTTTTCTTTGCGTTTAAATCGTCTTACTTTGTTTAAATAATAAATTTGCTTAAAAGATGAAGTTAAAAAGAAAATTGCTTATCAGTTAAATTTCTCACTTCAACGTAATGATATTTAAATACATGATATTGTTAAAATCCATTTTAACAATAGTCGTGAGTAATACATTTGAAATTACCGATCCAGAATTTTATTTACGGAATTATTTACGGATAAATTTTCCGTAAGAAAATACTGGCGCGAGAAAATTTACTGGTCTTAAAATTCCAAGACTCGTACGAATCCTGATGCAACGGGTGACTGCAAACAGTTAAAATATAAACTGCATGTGGGTGTGCACGCTATTATTTCACTACATACACGTTAATAAATAATAGATGTGTACTTACAAACATAAACACTCTCTAATACTTTTATTTTTAAAAAAATTGTGTAAATATTTAATATGAACAACACGTTTGGAGTAATTATCATAAAAGGATTTGTCCTTCTATCTTTTATAAAGCATTAGAATACGCATTGTTTTATCATCAGAGAACCTTTTAAAATAGAAAAAAAAGTGCTCAAAAAAGACAGGAAAATAAATTTTATTAAAATACTACATATGAAAGCAATTATTGCATATTATTCAATTATCTAGGCAATGCCGATACTATCACTAATTGTAAAGTTTTTATCTTAGCTGTTTCATATAGTCAGTAATAAATATCAATGTTTTTTCCAATTTTTGCAAAAATATTAAAAAAAATATTTCTTTAAACGAAATTAATTTTCATGAATTATTACGATAATCATATTTTCATACAAAACTAAAATGCATTTTTATCAATATGTAACTGAAGATATATATATATATATGTGTGTGTGTGTGTGTGTGTGTATATATATATAAACTATTAAATTATAAATTACGTCAAAATTTGGGCTATTAATAGATGAATATATAAACGACAGCTGCAATAACACAAGTTGTTCTTCTGTATTCATCCACTTGCTTTTTCATTTGTAATTTTTATACGTCATTTCACAATAGTGCATGATTTAACTAGTATTTTGTTGCTCTTGTTTAAAAATGGCGATTTCATATTATTTTGTCAATATCATCTGCTTTAATGGCTTAATTGTACAAAAAGTAGTCATTGTCTGTCCGATAAATGCAATTCACATAAATTAATTTTGAAATATAAAGTATACAAACAGGAACGTAGACTGAGACTTTCCAAAAAACTTACATAAAACTGTCACATAATAAAAGAAAATACAATGTCTAAAAACTTCTTAAAATCTGTGTAAATACAGCGAAATTTACTATTCGAAGCAAGTCTTATTCATCTTTTGGCAGGGAAATTGATTGAAATAAAATTGTCATTAAAGCAAAAGCTCTCAGCCAATCCTCTTTTTCTTCTAATGGTGACGGTTTTTAATTTATTTTCCTATATGGGACATTCCATGAAAAACGGACAAATGTTTTGTACGTGACACTTTCATATATACCTATATCTCTTGACTTATAAGATATTAAATTATAAACTATGCATTAAAAATAGCAAGAAAACTCTAGATTTTCATATTAACAAAGTTGTTTTAATTACGGGATACAACAGCATTGTTAAAACAACAGCAATATGTAAAAAAGTAGGAAATTGCATGTCAAAAGTAGCAAATGAGGTGTGTTCGTATTATAACGAAGTTTTAAAAATACTCAGATCTTAGTGTAATAGATACAGTACTTCGGATACAGTATAGTAGCCGAAATCTTTTGGGAGTTCCAGTTAATACTATCTGATTCCTATTATACAGTAAGTAACTTAAAGGAAACATCATCAACATACATCTATTTCATAAAATGTGAAATAGTTTAATGTAATTAAAACGTCTCCCAAACAATACCCCCTCTCCATACCATTATGGATTGGAATACTTTTGCGAGGCCCTGTAGACTAGTAACAAATATTCTTCGCACCACAGTCTGTACAGAATGTACATTTTAGAAAATATTTCATAAGTTCATGCCAATTTTATTATGTTTGGAAAATTTTGACATCATTAAAATGCACTTGAAACGATTTTTCTCCTTGGCCGTAATGTAACAGAATACTTTTGATTGTCCCTGTAATTAAACTATGCATCCGATTTCATAAAATTTGAAATGACTCGAGAAAATTATGCAACAATTATAGATTTTAAATTTCAAACAGTTCGATTCAGTAGTTTTTGCTCTGTTATATGTGAGCGGATGGACTTAACGACAATTATAGATGGTATGTATTTACATAATTACGAAGGCATATAAGATCTATTTCGTCATAGGAAATGAACCTTTAATCTGTTTAAAAATTGCCACATTTTTACACTAGACATCAGTAATCTGCCCGTTCAGGGTCATTAAAAACGGGCCGAAATTTTAACTTTAATAACATGCCGCGCCGAATTTTTTTCTCTATGGATTGGACCGTGCTCGGGCCTGAAAATTTCGGCCCGTGCAGACCTCTAATTCGCCCCATATTGTTTATTTTTTTATAGTTCAAATTTTGGCTATTCACTGTATTATACTTCATAAAGTGCACCCGCTTTTGAAATCCTTAAAAATTCCGTAAATAGCAATTGATTTTGCTAAATTTGCCTTTCAAAATTTACCCATTCTTACTATTCGTGCATATCTTCGTTCATTTCTTCTTTCTTTAGAAATTTGAAAACCGCACCGAAAGATCAAAGGAATTCCGACGGAAGAATATTCCCTTTAAGTAAACTCAGAACGCCTGTCATTAAATGAAGCTAAAATTACGATTCAAAATTTCTGATATGAATTCAGAATTTCGAGAATAAAAATAAAAAATCCTGAAATGCATGCTAATGATACAAATGGGTTAAATGAACTTATTCCATGAATGCAAAACTCTTAAAAACTAATGTTATAACTTTACTGACAAAATACAAAACTCCAGCATGGATTATCTCATATTTCGAGTTCATTATGGTAAACACACGACAAAATTAGAGAAGCTTTGTTCGAGGTAAAATTTTCTTTATCCATCAATTTTGGAAAGACGCAGTATCTTCAAGGTATATTTAAAAGTTTTTTTCGGAAATAAGTAATTCCAATAAATTGCGTTTTGATACGGAATGGTATATTAAAATATAAAAAAAGAATTAATTAAAAATTGAAAAGCTATAGAAGGAAGGAAATTAAAAAGGATACTGTCTATGAAAGATTTCAACTAAATTCTTTGTTTGAAAATTCAGCAATTTTTTATCCAAGGTTGTTTTAAAAAGGAAAACCATCTTAACACTAGAACCACGATGATGGATCATTTTGACCCTTATCGAATGAATAGATGTCGGTTTGAACCTCAAATTCCTTCACAAAAAATTTCAATATATACTTCATAAAAATAATTTAAACAAATCAATTAAATAATTATAAATAAAAGTTTTGGTGTCAAATATTTTTTTAAAACTTTATAACTTAAGTAACTAAACTTGGGTAAATTTCCTCGCTCCTTTAGTGTTAAAACTTCGACTGCGGTTCCGGACTTATACGTCTCAGTAGACAATTTTTTATTCTTTTTCCACCTTGGAAAAAATGTCTTTGTCATCCTCTTATACTAAGATAGTTTCAAGAGAAATGAGCTACAAAGTAAAATGTTTGTAAACTGTGATGATTGAAAATATAAATAGTCATTATTCCTGGACTGTAATCAAGAAGTTAATAAGATTTTATTATCCAGTACGCAGTTAGTGTACCGAAGTTAATTAAAAAAAAAGTTTTTATATGAATGCATAGAATGCAAGTTTTTCTGTACTCCAAATATTTTATGGAAGTTGTTAAAATATTTAATTCGTAGATTACAGCGATTTAAAAAGCAAAATTTACTATTAAATTTTTTGTAGTACAAATAAAGCGTAAATGTTGGCAGCTATCGTTGCCATAATGATCTAAGTGTCGTAGTGATATTTGAGTTCTGAAATTAGAAAATATCCTAGAAATAGTTCTTCATTTACAGTTTAATGATGCACAAAATAAGATTAAAATATTTTTAAATTACTTGAACACATGTTTCGAGGGTTATTAGCCTCGTAAATACCTACTTACATGCTGTAATTTCTTCGTAAACATATTTTTTAATTGGGACTTTTACTGTGCATACCAGATTGGATCATTTGATATAACAGTCGTAATATGTGACGGATTCAACTTATTAAGTCTCATATAGTTATATTTACCCACGTTTGCCTTTTCGTGCGTTCTGTAAATATGGTTGATCATGAATTTGCTCCAGAGTTCTACTTTTACCAGTATATTTTGATCTTTTAAAAGTGCCTTGCTTAATGATAACAAAAACGAGCTATTCACGTTGGTCTAAAGGTGTTTCAGAAAATAACAGTTTAGTTATTTTTATTCACTGGACAATGTTGACTGCCAAGTTTTTCTTCGCTAATAGTTAGTATAATTATTGATAATATCATACTTCTAACAGGTCTACTGCAACTATCATCTTAATCTAGCCTATAACTGTCCCAGACGTGTCAGAAATATAAAATAGTGTATCGGCCTAGTGATTTTTTGCTGTAGTATACTGAACTCCATCGTTCTGCATCATTTTCTTCATTTAAGTGATGGTGATATTCAACAAGGCATTTCATCAGTTACATGTTTTCAGTTTATGCTCCTGTGCATCTATCTGTAATGTATAGATTACTAGCGTGTTCTGTATTTGTGATTATTCAGTTGTTTAATTCAGTACAGTTTTCGAAGTTTGTTCAAGGGAAAATTGAACATTAAGTATTCAAAAATGTCATCTCATGAAATGAGATGAGCTATACGTTATCGCTAAACAAAATTAAGAAATACGGTCACACATCAAGGTATTCGGTCGTCTGTCAAATTTAAGCCTATTTTAAGTTAACTAATTAAACATATCTAAAACGTTATCGCTTTTGACAATTTACTTAACCGTGAATATGTTTTTTTTTATTATAGCTTTTACAGAATTAAGACCTTTCAAGGTCAAAGCATTTATTTTGCTAAATTGTTGAAATTATTGAATGACACTAAGATTTACGAACTATTTTATTAGAAAATAAGTAATTCATTTCTTTTCACATATTTCTTAAAAGTAAAATTTTATTCGAAAATTGTGGAGCCATGTGCCATTTGAAAATTACAATTAAGTGAGATATATAATATACCATCGCCTTTAAGAAGTTTAAAGAAAGATTTTTTAACCTTTTATAATCCAATGGTATTTAAATAAATTTCATTTAACATATAGATCGGTAATAAAGTTAATTTATGCATCTTTATTTTATCATATTCCAAAAGTATTATTTGTTGTACAGGGTAAAAATATTTTAAACATAATTCCTTTTGCAATTATTGAACTTTTTATTATGTTGAATAGCATGAAGAGATCCTTTTCAGTCTTTGAAAATACTATGTTTATATGTATGGCCATTCTATTTGTGCACATTCTAATTCTTTAAATATTAAAAACAGTATTTCAAATACATAGCTTTAATAAAATTATTGTGAATATTCCAAAAAATATCTATAAATGCCGATTTAGTTTATTAATTTTATTAGGCGAAATATTTCTAAAATTTATTAAATGACTGAAAAAAAATTTCTAAAGTATTTTCAAAATTTTAAGAAAAATGCTTTGAAAAGCGACATTTTTGTTAATTCACAGTTTGTAACATTGATGGTTAAATGCAATTTTAACATTTACCATATTTTCCAGTGTAAAAGTTAACTCGAAAATTTGAGAGAAATAACATGGTCTTGCTTTGAAATATCAATGCTTCGTATACGATTCTTCACTTTATTTAATCAAATAAATGTATCACGAATTATGAGATTGAAACATGGAAATAGACCTATTCAAAAATATTGATATTTAAACGTGATAGTAAGTTATTTAAATTGGATTTGGTGTTAACTTATATAACGGAAAATATAGTAAATAATTTGTTTGAATGGGAAAAAAATATACCATTTATTTCCCTAAATTAATTATATTTATTAATTTTTACGATGCCTCATTTTTAAACATACACTAAAGGCACAGCGAGACTTTTTATAGACTATATTAATTTGATGATTTGAAAGTAGTAGGAAAATAAGAGTACGGGCTCAGGAGCAGGGACCAGGGACCGTCCCTGCTCCCGTCCCTGCTCAGTCGCTGGGATGAAGGGACCGTCCCTGCTCCCACCGTGCCACCGCCGTCCCTCCTGGTCCCCCACCATACACCCCCCTCCACGATCGCCCCCTAGTGGAAAAAAGGAACATTCTATTCTAACAGGATAGGTGAACAACCTTCCCTAATTAAAAATATCATCAATCACATCTCAACACAGAATCATACTATATGATGAAGATTAAATTTATATTCGAATTTTGAAGAACCGTAATTTTAATGAGTATTATTAATTAAGCGAAACAATTAAAATCTCAGTTTTTAACCATTTTATTTAGATTTCTTCAACTACAAGATGAGATTATCAATTTAACACAATAAAGTTAAACATATATTTGAATTTTGCTTGATAGACATCTTAATGAGTAGTATTAATTAAATAAAAACAATAGAAAATATCAAGTTTTATAGAAAAAGACTGATTTCTTATGATTTTTATCAACTATATGATCAATGTAACGACTTAAAAGTTGAAAGTTAAACGTACATCCTAGTTTTTCAAATGCTATAACCCTTATGAGTATCGTTAATTAAGTAAAAAACAATGGAAAATATCAAGTTTTATAGAAAAAGACTGATTTCTTACGATTTTTATCAACTTAAGAGAGAAAACTTAATCGTACATTTCAGTTTTTCAACAGCTGTATCCTTAATGAGTATTGATAATTAAGTAAAAAACAATGGAAAATATCAAGTTTTATAGAAAAAGACTGATTTCTTACGATTTTTATCAACTGCAACATTAGTGTATCGACTTACAAGTTGAAAGTTAAACATGCATTCTAGTTTTTCAACAGCTATAATCTTAATGAGTATCGTTAATTAAGTAAAAAACAATGGAAAATATCAAGTTTTATAGAAAATGACTGATTTCTTACGATTTTTTCAACTCAAACTTCAGACTCTCAATTTGATAGAAAGAAATTTAAGCATGCATTCCAGTTTTGGACAACCATTTTCTTCATGAACATTATTAATTAAGCAAAACAACAGAAAATATTAAATTTTTAACTGATTTCTTCATATTTTTTTATTATTTTTTTAATATAAAATCAGAATACACACCTTAAAATAGAAATTTAAACATTTTTTTTAGTTTTTGAACAGTCGTTACCTCAAAGAATTTCGATAATTGAACAATTAACAAAAGAAACTAATGATTTTTTAACGAAAAAAGACGAATTAAACGAATTTGGTTAACTTTTACTCTAATTGGAAATTTCATCGTACTTTATATATACCAACTAAGTAGAATTTTAATACATAAACGAATAATTTAAAGAAATCCTCAACACGCAAATGTGAACCTGCAGAGCATTTCTTATTACGTCATATCTAAACTAAAACTTTTTTCTGCAACCCCTCCATGCATGCATTCCAGGTAGGGGAACATAACAAAGAATTTTGACGTCACAACTTACAAAGGTATCCAACAAAATGTTTACGTTCAAGAAAAAGTATCATCTAGAGAGAAAAAAAGAAGAGATTTAAGCTATTTATCCATTCTAGTTTTATAACAGTTACCACAACATCTCCAAATTAAAATTTGGAAGTCATAATGAGTGTAATTAATTAAGCAAAATAATAGAAATATTAGTTTTTCAGAGGGGAAAAGACGAATTTAAACAAATTTTATTAGTTTTACACTAGTTAATAATAATTTTAAGAGGAAAAAGACGAATTTAAACTTTTTTTTTTTTTTTTTTTTTTTTTTTTAGTTTTACACTATTTTTTCTCATCTCCAACACGGATATATCAATTTTAACAGAAGAATTAAACGTATATTTTAGTTTTTAACAACAAAATCTTAACAAGTATCATTAATTAAACAAAAATAAATATCAGTTTTAAAGAAAAGACGAATTTGAATAATTTTACACTAGTATTTTCAAAAGCAACATGGAAATATCAATACTTATTCTCATATTTCACTTATTCACTGTATTCAATACTATATTTAATAAATTTGGATACACTTTAAGAATTTCCTAATCTATAATTATATATTAGCTGTATATTTAATGTTACCCATGTTTTCATCATTAGTTCATAATCGTGAATTTTGTACTTTAAATACCATGTATTCAGGTTCAGATTATTTTTACTTGAAATCATACAGAATTTTTTAACAGAGTTTGTTTTTGAAATCATTGAAGCAACTGTATTTAATATTTTTAACACCAATTTTCTAAGATTTTCTAACATTTTCCGATTATACATTCCTCAGAAGTACATTTCTAAATGCTACAATCACTTTACATATCGAAAAGATATCATTGAAGCAACTGTATTTAATATTTTTAACACCAATTTTCTAAGATTTTTTAACATTTTCCGGTTATACATTCCTCAAAAGTATGTATTCTAAACAATAGAAAATATTAATTTTAAGAATAAAAAGACGAATTTAAACAAATTTTATTAGTTTTACACTATTTTTTCTCATCTCCAACACGGATATATCAATTTTAACAGAATTAAACGTATATATTAGTTTTTAAGAACAAAAATGTAATAAGTATCATTAATTAAACAAAAAATAAATATCAATTTTCAAGAAAAGACAATTTTTTACACATTTTCAACTTTGAAATACATTTGTTTACATATATTGTTACAATATATTACTAAACTTAAACTTTTTAAAAAGTTTGAATGTCTTTACAAAGGGTTCATATTTATATTTTTCACGTCTTGACTGCATTCGAAATCTTACAACAAAAGTATACTTTTATTATTATTATTATTCTAGAAAACCTAAAAAGTCATTTCTTGCTGCTTTAAACACTTGACATATTAAAACTACTCTGAGATATTCTACCCATATAATTAATCAAATTAGAACATGATTTATCTTACACTTCAAAATTTCTGAATTTTTACAATACTTACTTTCATCAAACTTTATTCTTGATCCTATATATTTTAACAGTACAGAATTTTAACATCTGTTTTTATCTACTTATCAGAAACTTATTAAAACACCCAACAACATTTTCCAAATATGAATATTATCTTTACAGTTTAATAATACAAAACATACACGAATACAAAGTTTAATTTTTACAAACATTTCATATTTCAAACCAAACTTTTCGAAATTTTCACATCATAAGAGCAAACATTAGATGAACTTTTTAACATCAATATTACTTAGATCTTTTCATCATAACTTTTAATTATGATAATTATCCATTTTTAGGTTGATTGTCGAAAAACTGTATCTGAAATTACATAAACTTAATGTAAAAAACCATGTTCTCACACAATTTCTTGAAATTCAACAAAGAATTGACTATTACTTATCTATTATTCTTATTAAATACTTATCTACATCAATATCGACTCTCGATAGTATATAGATATTTCATCATTACACACTTACAACTCTTTTCAAACTTTTATCAGAAAAATAAGTCAATCAAAGTCTAAAAGTTATCACACCTGTTCCTCAGAAATATTACTATCATATGAAACAGTAAAGAAAATTAATAGATATTTAATATTTAATAACCTCATACGTGAAATTACTGTCGAATGAGAATACTAATAATCTATAAAATCAACTGTTGAACAAAAAAATAGTACAGATTACCGAAAATTCAAATGTTTTTTCTGCAAAAGTTACAAAAATTAACAAATGAATGACAAGTTAGAGAAATAACTAAAAAAGTTAATGAACATATTTACAAATTTATTAAAATCACACCTTTTTCTGGATTACAAACCACAATTTCTTGAAAAATTTAACACCGAATTTGTAAGATTTTAATCCTAGTATTACATGCACTCAATAAATATTCAAAATTAACAAAAAAAATAATTTTTTAGTCTCATCAATAAGCAGAAATTCTATATTAAAAGAATATTTTCATATTAGTACTTATAAAAATGAGAGTTTACAAACTGATTTTCATAATTTTATCACATTTGAACTTAATATTTTACATAAAACATTATTTAATCAAATTTTATGCTTTCTAATTCAGTAAAATTCAATACTTTTTTAGTTTTTAAACCAATACCACGATATTTATTTACATCAAACTTGATTCTTCACCTTTTATATTTCCACATTACACACGTGAGATAAATACTAACTTGGATCAGGAGTTGAAGTCAATTGATTCCATTCGATTTTCATCATGTACGCATTGCTCCTACACGAAATTTCTTACTGCTATAATCATCTAATGTATTAAAACTAATCTACTCATATTTTTAATCAATTCATCAGATGTTTCATCTCGCACTTCTGAATTATCGTGCATCAAGTTGCTTAAAATATAAATACTATCTTTATAGTTTTAATGATATATAGTATACATGGTTTATCTTGAGTTAGCACTTCCATAGTATTAATCAAATTATATGTTTCATCTTGCACTTGATCTTAATGATTTCATCTTGCATCTGAATTATCGTCCATCGAGTTTTTTTTTTAATAATAATATATTTATAGTTTTTGATTATACATAGCATGTACGAATACAATCTTTAATTTTAACATTTCATATTTCAAATAACCTATTCCCGAAACCAAGCTATGTGAATTTTACCACAATGCTTATTATCATAGAATAATTTGTGTTTCACACTTTTCTAAAAATTATCAGATATGTACCCCTCAGAGAAATTACTACCGTATGAATAAATGAAGAAAATTTAATTTATATTAAATGTACACGAAATTGATTGCAATATACATGTATTTAATAAAAATAAATAAATAAGCGATTATTTATACATTAAACCTTTACTAAATATATATTTCTTTCATTATACAGATGTTTCAACAAGATGAACCAAAACAGCAGCAAACTTCAGAAATGAATGATCCGAATGATTCATTCCTAGCACATGTAGCGTTAACGAATAACACATATGTGAGTACTTATATGAGAAATACTAGAATTCGTATATGAAACGTAATTAGAGTAAATACAAAATGATTTGTCTTACTACCTACAATTTAACAAGTGCTTTTTACTTATATTATTGAAGAGAATCCTAACTGTGTCCATTTATTTCTATTACAGATGTGCTCTATTTGCTACAAACACTTCTTAAGTAAATGGAATTTAACAGAACATGCAAAAATCTATACAGGTGAAAAACCTTACACTTGGAAAGATTACCATAAATGCTGTTTTCAAGGAAACGTGAATCAAAAATGCACACATCATCATATAAAGCATCGTCAGATATATGTAAACTTAGTGAAGATATTCAAAAATTAGTCAGACTTTTGAAGAATTTAGAAATAAAGGAAGATATTTAGACTATTTATCCATCATATTTTCACAACACTTACCACAATATCTCAAACTTAAAATTTGGAAGACATACACACTGCTGAAAAGTAATTTTGTGATTCTTCTAACCAGTATGAATGTATAGATATTATTTTGTATTGTATTCTTTAAATGCTCACATTAAATATTCTTTTATATGCATATATCGTTGTGTTTATTTTTCTAATACCTATTACATTAATGAAATACATAACATTTTAAGTGAAATAACACTCTCACAACTTAAAAAATGCATAAGAACATACAAAAAATAAGCAGATGTATGAAAAAATATACAAGTTTACAAAATAATTTCATTGTTTTCTAGAAATATTAACAAAAAATATTTACAATATGAAAAAATTGCAACCATTGCATTTGCTATTAAAAACAACAAAATTTTTGAGACTTTTTTCATAACTTTTTTTTTAAATTTTTGCAACTTTTTTTTGCAATTTTTTTGCACTTTTTTTAACAAAAATTTTTCATTTTTTTAACGTTGTGATTTTCTTTTTTTTTACTTTTGTAAAAACTTATTTTGAAAAAAAATTTTTTTGTAAAAAATTTTTTTGAAAAAAAATTTTTTTGAAAAAAATTTTTTTGGAAGTTTTGGTTTTTGTAAAAAAAAGTTTTGTTGTAAATATTTTTTTCAAAAACTTTGTTATGAGTTTTTCACTTTGTGGTTTTTGTTTTTACATTCGTGTTTTTTCTTTTCACTTTTGCAATTTTTTCATATTGTAAATATTTTTTGTTGATATTTCTAGAAAACAATGAAATTATTTTGTAAACTTGTATATTTTTTCATACATCTGCTTATTTTTTGTATGTTCTTATGCATTTTTTAAGTTGTGAGAGTGTTATTTCACTTAAAATGTTATGTATTTCATTAATGTAATAGGTATTAGAAAAATAAACACAACGATATATGCATATAAAAGAATATTTAATGTGAGCATTTAAAGAATACAATACAAAATAATATCTATACATTCATACTGGTTAGAAGAATCACAAAATTACTTTTCAGCAGTGTGTATGTCTTCCAAATTTTAAGTTTGAGATATTGTGGTAAGTGTTGTGAAAATATGATGGATAAATAGTCTAAATATCTTCCTTTATTTCTAAATTCTTCAAAAGTCTGACTAATTTTTGAATATCTTCACTAAGTTTACATATATCTGACGATGCTTTATATGATGATGTGTGCATTTTTGATTCACGTTTCCTTGAAAACTGCATTTATGGTAATCTTTCCAAGTGTAAGGTTTTTCACCTGTATAGATTTTTGCATGTTCTGTTAAATTCCATTTACTTAAGAAGTGTTTGTAGCAAATAGAGCACATCTGTAATAGAAATAAATGGACACAGTTAGGATTCTCTTCAATAATATAAGTAAAAAGCACTTGTTAAATTGTAGGTAGTAAGACAAATCATTTTGTATTTACTCTAATTACGTTTCATATACGAATTCTAGTATTTCTCATATTAGTACTCACATATGTGTTATTCGTTAACGCTACATGTGCTAGGGATGAATCATTCGGATCATTCATTTCTGAAGTTTGCTGCTGTTTTAGTTCATCTTGTTGAAACATCTGTATAATGAAAGAAATATATATTTAGTAAAGGTTTAATGTATAAATAATCGCTTGTTTATTTATTTTTATTAAATACATGTATATTGCAATCAATTTCGTGTACATTTAATATAAATTAAATTTTCTTCATTTATTCATACGGTAGTAATTTCTCTGAGGGGTACATATCTGATAATTTTTAGAAAAGTGTGAAACACAAATTATTCTATGATAATAAGCATTGTGGTAAAATCCACATAGCTTGGTTTCGGGAATAGGTTATTTGAAATATGAAATGTTAAAATTAAAGATTGTATTCGTACATGCTATGTATAATCAAAAACTATAAATATATTATTATTAAAAAAAAAAAAACTCGATGGACGATAATTCAGATGCAAGATGAAATCATTAAGATCAAGTGCAAGATGAAACATATAATTTGATTAATACTATGGAAGTGCTAACTCAAGATAAACCATGTATACTATATATCATTAAAACTATAAAGATAGTATTTATATTTTAAGCAACTTGATGCACGATAATTCAGAAGTGCGAGATGAAACATCTGATGAATTGATTAAAAATATGAGTAGATTAGTTTTAATACATTAGATGATTATAGCAGTAAGAAATTTCGTGTAGGAGCAATGCGTACATGATGAAAATCGAATGGAATCAATTGACTTCAACTCCTGATCCAAGTTAGTATTTATCTCACGTGTGTAATGTGGAAATATAAAAGGTGAAGAATCAAGTTTGATGTAAATAAATATCGTGGTATTGGTTTAAAAACTAAAAAAGTATTGAATTTTACTGAATTAGAAAGCATAAAATTTGATTAAATAATGTTTTATGTAAAATATTAAGTTTAAATGTGATAAAATTATGAAAATCAGTTTGTAAACTCTCATTTTTATAAGTACTAATATGAAAATATTCTTTTAATATAGAATTTCTGCTTATTGATGAGACTAAAAAATTATTTTTTTTGTTAATTTTGAATATTTATTGAGTGCATGTAATACTAGGATTAAAATCTTACAAATTCGGTGTTAAATTTTTCAAGAAATTGTGGTTTGTAATCCAGAAAAAGGTGTGATTTTAATAAATTTGTAAATATGTTCATTAACTTTTTTAGTTATTTCTCTAACTTGTCATTCATTTGTTAATTTTTGTAACTTTTGCAGAAAAAACATTTGAATTTTCGGTAATCTGTACTATTTTTTTGTTCAACAGTTGATTTTATAGATTATTAGTATTCTCATTCGACAGTAATTTCACGTATGAGGTTATTAAATATTAAATATCTATTAATTTTCTTTACTGTTTCATATGATAGTAATATTTCTGAGGAACAGGTGTGATAACTTTTAGACTTTGATTGACTTATTTTTCTGATAAACGTTTGAAAAGAGTTGTAAGTGTGTAATGATGAAATATCTATATACTATCGAGAGTCGATATTGATGTAGATAAGTATTTAATAAGAATAATAGATAAGTAATAGTCAATTCTTTGTTGAATTTCAAGAAATTGTGTGAGAACATGGTTTTTTACATTAAGTTTATGTAATTTCAGATACAGTTTTTCGACAATCAACCTAAAAATGGATAATTATCATAATTAAAATTATGATGAAAAGATCTAAGCAATATTGATGTTAAAAAGTTCATCTAATGTTTGCTCTTATGATGTGAAAATTTCGAAAAGTTTGGTTTGAAATATGAAATGTTTGTAAAAATTAAACTTTGTATTCGTGTATGTTTTGTATTATTAAACTGTAAAGATAATATTCATATTTGGAAAATGTTGTTGGGTGTTTTAATAAGTTTCTGATAAGTAGATAAAAACAGATGTTAAAATTCTGTACTGTTAAAATATATAGGATCAAGAATAAAGTTTGATGAAAATAAGTATTGTAAAAATTCAGAAATTTTGAAGTGTAAGATAAATCATGTTCTAATTTGATTAATTATATGGGTAGAATATCTCAGAGTAGTTTTAATATGTCAAGTGTTTAAAGCAGCAAGAAATGACTTTTTAGGTTTTCTAGAATAATAATAATAATAAAAGTATACTTTTGTTGTAAGATTTCGAATGCAGTCAAGACGTGAAAAATATAAATATGAACCCTTTGTAAAGACATTCAAACTTTTTAAAAAGTTTAAGTTTAGTAATATATTGTAACAATATATGTAAACAAATGTATTTCAAAGTTGAAAATTTGTGTAAAAAATTGTCTTTTCTTGAAAATTGATATTTATTTTTTGTTTAATTAATGATACTTATTACATTTTTGTTCTTAAAAACTAATATATACGTTTAATTCTGTTAAAATTGATATATCCGTGTTGGAGATGAGAAAAAATAGTGTAAAACTAATAAAATTTGTTTAAATTCTTCTTTTTATTCTTAAAATTAATATTTTCTATTGTTTAGAATACATACTTTTGAGGAATGTATAACCGGAAAATGTTAAAAAATCTTAGAAAATTGGTGTTAAAAATATTAAATACAGTTGCTTCAATGATATCTTTTCGATATGTAAAGTGATTGTAGCATTTAGAAATGTACTTCTGAGGAATGTATAATCGGAAAATGTTAGAAAATCTTAGAAAATTGGTGTTAAAAATATTAAATACAGTTGCTTCAATGATTTCAAAAACAAACTCTGTTAAAAAATTCTGTATGATTTCAAGTAAAAATAATCTGAACCTGAATACATGGTATTTAAAGTACAAAATTCACGATTATGAACTAATGATGAAAACATGGGTAACATTAAATATACAGCTAATATATAATTATAGATTAGGAAATTCTTAAAGTGTATCCAAATTTATTAAATATAGTATTGAATACAGTGAATAAGTGAAATATGAGAATAAGTATTGATATTTCCATGTTGCTTTTGAAAATACTAGTGTAAAATTATTCAAATTCGTCTTTTCTTTAAAACTGATATTTATTTTTGTTTAATTAATGATACTTGTTAAGATTTTGTTGTTAAAAACTAAAATATACGTTTAATTCTTCTGTTAAAATTGATATATCCGTGTTGGAGATGAGAAAAAATAGTGTAAAACTAAAAAAAAAAAAAAAAAAAAAAAAAGTTTAAATTCGTCTTTTTCCTCTTAAAATTATTATTAACTAGTGTAAAACTAATAAAATTTGTTTAAATTCGTCTTTTCCCCTCTGAAAAACTAATATTTCTATTATTTTGCTTAATTAATTACACTCATTATGACTTCCAAATTTTAATTTGGAGATGTTGTGGTAACTGTTATAAAACTAGAATGGATAAATAGCTTAAATCTCTTCTTTTTTTCTCTCTAGGTGATACTTTTTCTTGAACGTAAACATTTTGTTGGATACCTTTGTAAGTTGTGACGTCAAAATTCTTTGTTATGTTCCCCTACCTGGAATGCATGCATGGAGGGGTTGCAGAAAAAAGTTTTAGTTTAGATATGACGTAATAAGAAATGCTCTGCAGGTTCACATTTGCGTGTTGAGGATTTCTTTAAATTATTCGTTTATGTATTAAAATTCTACTTAGTTGGTATATATAAAGTACGATGAAATTTCCAATTGGAGTAAAAGTTAACCAAATTCGTTTAATTCGTCTTTTTTCGTTAAAAAATCATTAGTTTCCTTTGTTAATTGTTCAATTATCGAAATTCTTTGAGGTAACGACTGTTCAAAAACTAAAAAAAATGTTTAAATTTCTATTTTAAGTTGTGTATTCTGATTTTATATTAAAAAAATAATAAAAAAATATGAAGAAATCAGTTAAAAATTTAATATTTTCTGTTGTTTTGCTTAATTAATAATGTTCATGAAGGAAATGGTTGTCCAAAACTGGAATGCATGCTTAAATTTCTTTCTATCAAATTGAGAGTCTGAAGTTTGAGTTGAAAAAATCGTAAGAAATCAGTCATTTTCTATAAAACTTGATATTTTCCATTGTTTTTTACTTAATTAACGATACTCATTAAGATTATATCTGTTGAAAAACTAGAATGCATGTTTAACTTTCAACTTGTAAGTCGATACACTAATGTTGCAGTTGATAAAAATCGTAAGAAATCAGTCTTTTTCTATAAAACTTGATATTTTCCATTGTTTTTTACTTAATTATCAATACTCATTAAGGATACAGCTGTTGAAAAACTGAAATGTACGATTAAGTTTTCTCTCTTAAGTTGATAAAAATCGTAAGAAATCAGTCTTTTTCTATAAAACTTGATATTTTCCATTGTTTTTTACTTAATTAACGATACTCATAAGGGTTATAGCATTTGAAAAACTAGGATGTACGTTTAACTTTCAACTTTTAAGTCGTTACATTGATCATATAGTTGATAAAAATCATAAGAAATCAGTCTTTTTCTATAAAACTTGATATTTTCTATTGTTTTTATTTAATTAATACTACTCATTAAGATGTCTATCAACAGGGATGCCACTTTTCCGCCTTTTGGCGGATTTCCGCTTTTTTTAATTTTTAAAAATTCGCGATTTTCTTTAAGCGATCACGCGATAAAATAACGTTTTTCGTCGAACGATCGCGAAATACAAGTCTTTTCCATCAAACGATCGCGAAATACAACAGTTTTTTTCGTCAAGCGATCGCGAAATATAACATTGATTTTCTTTAAAAGATCGAAAAAACGGCTATTTTCATCAAACGGTCGCGATATAAAGCAGCAATTTTCATCAAACGATCGCGAAACGAAACGGTGATTTTCGTGAAACGGCGATTTTCGTCAAACGATCGCTAAATAAAACGGCGATTTTCGTCAAGTAATCGCAATGTAAAACGGAGATTTTCGCCAAACTATCGCGATGCAAAACGGCGATTTTCGTCGAACGATCGCGAAACAAAACGGTGATTTTTGTGAAACGATCGCAGTGTGAAACGACGATTTTTGTCAAAGGATCGCGATGTAAAACGATGATTTTTGTCAAAGGATCGCGATGTAAAACGATGATTTTTGTCAAACGATCGCTAAATAAAACGGTAATTTTCGTCAAACCATCGCTAAATAAAACGGCGATTTTCGTCAATTAATCGCAATGTAAAACGGCGATTTTCGTCAAACGATCGCGATGTAAAACGGCGATTTTCGTCAAACGATCGCGATGCAAAACGACGATTTTCGTCGAACGATCGGTGATTTTTGTGAAACGATCGCAGTGTGAAACGGCGATTTTTGTCAAAGGATCGCGATGTGAATCGATGATTTTTGTCAAACGATCGCTAAGTAAAACGGTAATTTTCGTCAAACGATCGCTAAATAAAACGGCGATTTCCGTCAAACGATCGCGAAATGAAACGGTGATTTTTCTGAAATGATTGCAATGTGAAACGACGATTTTTGTCAAAAGATCAGGATGTGGAACGATGATTTTCGTCAAACGATCATGATGTGAAACGGCGATTTTTGTCAAACGATCGCTAAATAAAACGGCGATTTTCGCCAAACTATCATGAAATAAAACAGCTATTTTCGTCAAATAAAAAAACTGCAAAATTTTGCTATTCTCTCGTGGAATAATCATTGAATCTATTGCTGGGTTACTTGAATTGGTTTAAAATGATGTGATACATAAAATTCTTCACTGAACCTATTGCTGGGTTACCTTAATTGATGTAAAATACTGTGAACTAAAGAAAAATCATTTTTACTTACTCTTATAAATTAAAAGTTTACAACAAAAGAAAAGCTGTAATTCTTTATTTAGTTTATTATAAACAATATAATTTTCAAAATTCACACATAAAGTTCTGAAAAATGTCGTAAATTTTACTTTACGCATAATTTCCTCTTTTTTGCTATTTTCTGAGTGGCATCCCTGCTATCAAGCAAAATTCAAATATATGTTTAACTTTATTGTGTTAAATTGATAATCTCATCTTGTAGTTGAAGAAATCTAAATAAAATGGTTAAAAACTGAGATTTTAATTGTTTCGCTTAATTAATAATACTCATTAAAATTACGGTTCTTCAAAATTCGAATATAAATTTAATCTTCATCATATAGTATGATTCTGTGTTGAGATGTGATTGATGATATTTTTAATTAGGGAAGGTTGTTCACCTATCCTGTTAGAATAGAATGTTCCTTTTTTCCACTAGGGGGCGATCGTGGAGGGGGGTGTATGGTGGGGGACCAGGAGGGACGGCGGTGGCACGGTGGGAGCAGGGACGGTCCCTTCATCCCAGCGACTGAGCAGGGACGGGAGCAGGGACGGTTCCTGGTCCCTGCTCCTGAGCCCGTACTCTTATTTTCCTACTACTTTTGAAGATTTTCGTTTGCTTCCTTTCAATACTTATCCATTAATAAATCATTAAAGAGTTCATTTTCTTTTTAAGTTAAGAATCTTTTCTTTTATATTCTCGACGCACACATCTTATCAATCAAATTATCCAATCTGCACATTTTTTGTACAGCTTCGTTTGAATAATTTTGTATGTCCTGCTCCCGACAGTTATTTGAACCATGTAGTTTCGAATGAATATGATCTTACTTTTTTCAAAAGCAATGTTAACTCCCAAGAAAAAATCGATATTTCGACAGATTACTTTTTCGTTTTTAGTGAAAGACGTATAACGTCTGTAGATACTCATTATCGGTTTTAAAGATACTCTCTATGTATTAAATAGATATAACATTAATATTTTTCAATATAAAAAGTTATTTCCACGAAGATAATTTATAAAATAACTTCTGATATTCTTTAAAATTTAAAATAGCTTTGTTACTTATTTTTGTCATAGCTAACGGATCTTATTTAAATCACATTTTAGAAAAATACTTATCAATTATTCTTAAATAGATTTGCAATGAAATAATCTACATTTTTAAGCCATTAATGAAATAATTGCAGAAAATTTGGCGGGAAATACTATATTATTTAATTTGATATGTATTTAATTTTCACAGTTGTTTCATTTCGTAAAAGTTCTGACGGATTTTTAATCTGACTGTATTTACTTTCTACCTCTTTAATAAAACAGTTAAAGTGTTATTAACCTTTTTTTAACCTGTTCTCAGGCATTTTACAATAAAAGTTTGCCATTTCACTTATAATTTGCAAATTAATAATGATGAAATTATATGAAATCTGAACTATCACTCCAATTTTATATATCTTTGAATATTATAAAACAATAAAATGATTAAATTGCAAGTAATTGATGTTTTCTCCATCTCTATTTGTAAAGTATAATGAGTATTTTCTTCTTATTATTTATTAACTAGTGTGTTTTGGATCAAATGTTCATTAGCTGTGCAAAAGATTTATCTATTAATGTAAGCAAACCTTTTCTGATATCGTTAATACAATTACTTACTTTAAAATTGCTAGATCATTTTTCTCTAGGCAGTTTCAGAGGGGTGCGGGGTGGGGAGTTATGTGTCCTTCTTGCCCTTTGATTTTCAAAATAACACCCTCCTTGCCCCTTGTCCAAAAAATTAACCCCCTTCTTCCCCTTATCCAGAAATAGCTTTACTGTTTTTTTTTTTTTTTTTTTTTGTTTAAAAAAAATTTGTTTGCATAGTAAAAACTTACTCATTATTATGTTGAAAAGAGTGCCCTGAATTTTAAATATCAAAACTGGCTTTAAAAATGAAAAAAAAACTGTCTAAAACGTAAAAATATGCATTTTATAATCTAAAAAGTGTCCTTAAGAATAAAAAAAGTGCCGTATTTTTTCACCAGCAGCATTACTACCCCTTTTTAAACCTGGGGAAAAACTCTTGATATTTGTTACAAATGAATTAAGAATAAAGTATTAATAAATTTCCTGTTTTTAATATAGTACAATGAATTTTAAACAAATCTCTTCTGCGATGTAATATTTCATTAGCTAACTCCAGAAAACAACTGTAAAATTTTTCATTTTATTTCTCGAAGGACAAGAATTGTACTTCTCTACAATCCTATATTTTCCTAATGAAATTATATATATGTGTAAATATATCTAGAATGTATTATCTTCCCTTTTCTTTTGTGTAATGTTATTATCTTCTGTATTTTTTCCTATTCTAATAAAATCAGAGTATTTATTAATATTGAGTATATTTTTTCTACCTAATTCTTATTATTTGTTAATTTATATTGTGTCGATTATTCTTTGATTTAATAGTTATATTATTTGCGAAAAGTTTATATATATAAGTTTGTTATGTATTGAGTTATTCTATATTCATTGTAGATGTTGAATTGTAGTATTATATACTGGTTATACATATATATATATGCATACATACATATATATATATGTTAATACTAGTTATAATTTTCACCTGCAGCATAAAATCTTGCTACTCATAAAAAAGGGAAGTTATGATGATATAGAATAATTATATCAATTTGATAGTAAAAAATAAAACTAAATACAATGCTTGTTTCTTGAAAAAAAATTAAAAGATTGCAAATATTAAAATTGTTATACTTATGCTCATTGTAGCTAGAAAACTCAAATTGTATAGCTAATATTTTACTAAAAATAATGCTGAAAAAATCAACAATATATTTAAGAATCACGAGCAGACTATATTACAACTGCATCACCAACAAATTAAAAATGTATAATTAATGACAGTACAGTAAATTATTAGACCCATAATTATAATGATCAAGATTTCCTTCTTTATAAGAATGATACAGTTTTGAGCATTCTAAGAAAAATAGCTTGAATTAAATTATATTCTACTCATCTCTTTCGCCGCTGTAAGAAGGCCTGTTCTTTGATCTGAGGTTCACACACGTGCACTCACACAAATGTTGCAAGTTTCTTTGGGTCATAGCTAAAACTTGTCTATTTCACCGACTAAGGACGACCGGTCAGAAAGTTGTTGACCGGTTTTCATTCCACTGTTTTATTGTAAAAAGGTAACCTAACAAAATGTGTAAAAATTCCTTTTAAAAGAATATGTTGTTAACCCTTAACTGTTAAAGTTATCGGTCTCACAGACTGCTGCTTTTTTTTCTGTTTCCACTGTTTAACTTGTAATTTTCAGTTAAAATATAGATACTAGTGAAATTCTTGTTTCGTTTGGAGGTCTAGTTCTATTGGTAGAGACTTCTGAATGAATTTTAATTATAACAGTCCTGTACATAATTTTAGTACAGACACAGTATTCTAAGAGTTAACTGCGCCTGTCATTAATCCTTCGCTCGTAATATCTATGCGACATTTTTTGTCACAACAGTCAAGGTTAATACATAACAATTTTATAGTTGGTTTTGAAAAGTTCTAATTTCAATAATTCCTAGTATAAATCACCAAAGTTATCAACTTTTTATAAATAAATGATAATTTCAAGATATTCGTTAGCATGACTTTGAATCTCAAAGAGGATAAAATTATATTCATAAAAATTCCATTTTATGTACAAGAACATGCAGTTTAAAAATAAATTTATGTCGAAGCACAGAAATTTCATTTGAAATTCTTTGCTTTCTTATGCTCAGCAGCAGTCTTGCCAATTTAGAAGGTTTTTTTATATAGAAATTCGGAATTTATATCAGAAAATTCTGAATAGTAATTTCCGCTTTATTAAAACACAAAATATCGGACACTAAGTTCAGCAAAATTGATATTCGTAATTTCTGGAATGAATTCGGAATTTCTGAATAAAAAATACTATAAAATAGCAAAACTTCTAATCAGATTATATTTATTTGTGAAATTGATATAGCTATGTTATTAACTCTTAACTGAAGTTCACGTTCTCAGAGACATTTTTCAATTTACACAGTTTAACTTATGATTTTTAGTTTAACCACTTAACTGATTTGCCCGTGCGTCGTACGGATAAGGAGAATTTGCTTGATCCATCAATAAAAGCTTTTTGACACCACTAATTTTTTAATTACAATTCCATACTATTAAACGGCAGAAATGTTTAGACTAAATATTACGAATATTTTGGCTTAAAAAAGTGGTGTTTATTACAGATTTTAAATTTTTTGTATGAGAAAACAATAAGTTGAGTAGTTAAATGTTGAGTGTTTGTGGAATTTTGTTTCATTTGGAAGTCTAGTACTATCAGTAGAGAAATTTTCTGAAATTTTCTGAAAATCATTCTGAAAACATGAATTAATTTTAATTATAACAGCCCTGCACATAATGTAATAGTATCAAAAGATTTAATTCAGCCTTTCACTCATCCTTAGCTTACAATATCCACTGAAAGCAAATTATCATTCTAACTCTAAAGTTATAAATTTTTTAGAAATGAATAGTAATTTTAAAATGTTCGTTAGCATGACTTTGAATTTCTAAGGTGATAAAATTATAATTATAAATTTGTACATTACATACAAGAACATTCACTTTAAAAATTAATGTATTCAAACCCCAGAAATTGTATTTGTAACTCTTGCTTTCATGTGCTCAGCAACAATCTTGCCAATTTAGAGTATTTTTTATACAGAAATTCCAAATTCATATTATAAAATTATGAATAGTAATTTCCACTTTATTTAATCACAGAACGACATTCATTTCAGCAAAATTACTATTCGTAATTTCTGGTATGAATTCCGAATTTCTGAAAACAAAAATATCCAATAAACTGGCAAAACTGCTATACATTTCTATGAAATTTATGTTAACCTCTTATAACTAATAAAATCAAATTTACACTACATTTTAGAAATCTATTTAATTTCAAGATAGTTTTCAATAACAATGAATAGTAAAGTTATTATTATTATTATCATTTCTAATATAGATCTTTTATCATGTTTAATGTTTACTCAAAAAACGAAGCATTTTAAAACATCAGAACGTGCAAAAACGAACATGTAATTCTAAAAAAATTGTCATTATTATTTTTTTAAGATATAATAGTTTTTTGAATTCATATAATCATTCATTTCTCTTTTTTAAACTTATCGTTGAATCAAACATTCTCAAATGTTCGAAATTATTTTAACTCTGACTGAGACAATAAAAATACAAGAGAGTTTCATATTCTAACTTTATAATTAAGGCTAATTTAAGGTTAATGACAAAAAGCCAGAAAATACATTATGTGTTCCCCAAAAAGAAATTTAAGAAGTATAAACTAAGTGCCTAGTGTCGATAATATACGTATCAATGTTAAAACACTTCGTGCAATACGGAATGGGAGAATTGTTACTGATGCCAGTTCCACATTCCCTATGGTTCATCAAAATATTAATGATAACAAAACACACCCTGGTCAAAACTCTGCTATTTTGTTCATCAGTGTAATCTCAAAGAAAATTTTATTTTATTTAATCGGAAATTATTGCAATTTAACAGAACAACATTTTCTCTAATATTATACTGGTGATTAGAAAAGCGGAGAAATCTCATCCCTACCTGTAGATATTCAGTTCAGATTCCCATTAAAGCCCTTATGTCCAAAAACGTGCTTAGAAAATCATTAAATAATCTTTTAAAATACAATGTAATTCCATCTTTTGAGCTACTAAAAAGTTTTAGAATTGATGTAAGATTTTTTACCCCATTCTGGAAATTGGGTAATGATTTAAAACGCCTTTGCTGGTATTTTGTGAGTATAATTTCTGAAAATTTTTATATTATGGTTATATTTTACTAGTTTATGAATTATTTTTAAAAAATCTATACGATCTTTTTTGTTTTTTGCAGCGATCTCTCCGGTCTTCATTTACTGAAAACTGTTCTTCTGTAGAAGATACGCCTGTCGTTAAAGTCAATACGATGTCGTCAGGTACAGTTCAGAACGGTGGAACAAATGGTTTCAAAGAGAGTTTAAGGTTTTTCCAGAGTCAAGTTGAAAAAGCCAGCGTTCCTCGCACAAATAATCCTACAATACACTCGAAAAAACCTCAAATCAGTGATAAAAAGCCACAAAATGGATTATGTGTTCCCCCAAAAGGAAATTTAAGGACTACAAACCAAGTGCCTAGTGTCGATAACATACTTAGCAATGTTAAAACACTTTGTGCAACACGGAATGGTAAAGTTGTTAGTGATGCCAGTTCCACATTCCCTGCGGTTCATCACAATATTAATGATAACAAAACACAGTCTGATATTGTTCCTCTTGTCTTCCAAACATCTGACTCTCAAAAAATTAAAGGTGTAACACGATCTGAACAAGTTTCAACTTCAGATTCTTTTAATCGATTGAAGCGACCATCCCTTTTAAGCAACTTTAATCCAATTTTTGAACCAGAAGAATCCGAACAACAAACCAAAAGTATTATAAGTGAAAAAACTATTAACAACAATTCATATAATAGCCATTATTCCCATACTGTATATGATTCAAAGAAAACTGTTTTAAATGATACTAAAACCGAATCACTAACCAATGACTTTCAACAGAAACTTAACTTTGAAAATATGAATGTCACTTCTTGTTTAAAATCAATAAATAGCTGGTCTAATGAGCAAAATTCTGTGAGAAAAACTTTAAATGAGACTGTGTCTCATGATGTTATGCAAACTACCGAAGACAAAGTTTCGGTAGCTATTACCACTAACAGAACATTTGGTCAATGTAAAGAAAAATTGTCGCAAATGGAACTTAGTAAAGCTTCTTTAAAAGATATACAGTCTAAAGTACAAGACGTGCTAAATGAAAATACTGAAATAGAGATTGAGGAAAACAGTAAGGACTCAGATTCACCTATACCTGACGTTACTAAAAAAGAAGACGACGAAAGCATATCTGAGAAGCAATCAGATTCTTTTGAATCAGATTATGATTCTCAAGATTTCGTCGTTCACAAAGCGAGCTTTCCCGAGGATTATTTAGAAGCAATATCGGAAGATAATTACAGTTCTGTTAATGAAGATTACGAAGTTGAGCATCCAGAGGAACAAATTAATCCTCCAGATATACCTTCACCCGATTATGTGAGTGATGAAGAAGAATATCATGTTCAACATGAGGAGGATGATGCTCAATATGAGGATGTGGAATTTATTGATAACACAGCTCAGTACATGAACGACCCCAGGCGCTATATGTATTATCCAGATGATAAAGAACTTGAAGTCATACCTGAAGAAGATGAAGATGATATTGAAGAATATGAAGAGATGTACAGTCACGAAGAAACTTACAAGCCAGGTGAGTCAAAAATTTAAAAATCTATTTTGTGAATATGTATTTATTACATTTCACTTATACTAATTTTGTTTACTTCAATTATTGTGAAAATATTTGTACACTTTTTGTCAGTTTTTGCCATTAAGCTGTTATTTTTATCCCAGGAATGTTCTAACTTTTTGTATCAAAGCCGATTATCACGACCTTTATGAAATAAAAATTGTCTCCTTATTTAATAAAGCTAATTATGTCATTAAAAAATAGCTGTTGCTTTGCAGCCCGCCAGCCATAGCTTGGAAACCCCTATTTTCACCTTCATATAAAAAAATGTATACTTTAAACAAATTATTAATAATAATAATAACTACATTTTTTCAAAATATTAATGTAATTTTTGTTTATGTTAATATAATCATTTTCTATTTTCTTTTCGCTTTTAAGAAAGTACGTTTTCATAATTCAAAATACCTGATAAATATATGGAAAATATTACCCCTTTCATTTTTTCCGTCACTTAATTTCTGAGTTGAAAGATTGAAGTAACGAAATTTTGAAATTCGCATTAAATTCCTCTAGCGCATAAGATAACTGAATACCAAATGTATTTATATATAAATCCCGATACTTATGTTCTTCATAGGTAATATTTTATGAGTCAAACAGGTATGTTAAAAACACTGATTCATAATTACATACATTTACTCTTACTTTTTAAAAATATTATTGGCAGGTTTTCTTATTGTACATTAGGGTAGCCGAAAAAATTCAAAAATTATACCACTAATATTTTAGCGAAATTGTTTACTGTTAAATCGCTCAAATTTTCCCGTTAAATAAAAGAACATTTTCTGAATTAAAATAGTGATGAGAAACTTGAAAGGCTCTGCATATTTGAAATAATATGCATTCGAAATGAACACCTTATGAGGGTTAAAAGTTTTTAACTTACATAAGAAAAATTATTTGAAAAATCAAGATTAATCAATCTGAAGAAAAATCAATAACACTTATATATTTATGCACAATTGTGCAAATCAGTCTACTTCATTTTAAGGTTAATTTAATCTGTATTTCAGATAATAGTTCTTTTTTGTTTCATTTTGGCGATGATAATTCTTGATTATCAAAGATATTTGGATAAAATAGGAAATATTGCGTTCTGCTGAGTAAATTCGAGCTTGTTAAATGTCAAACCATTAACGATAAATTTATTTTCATTTGACTGACGACAAAACAGTCATGCATTCTGTCATGATACCCAGTTTAATCCTTCTTCATGCTTTCGAAATATTCGTGTTTGAGGTGTTTTCTTTCCTCTATTTGGAGTTAAAGAATAGATTAAAAATAATCCAAAGATGACATACATTTAGCAAGTTAGTTAATAAGTGCAAATCTGTCATTACCTTTTCTTCGCATTGAAAATAGCTAATTCTTCTATAGTTATCTTTCTCATAATGGTGCTTGATATTTATTTGAAGTTCATTAATGTAAACGAGCCGTTAATTGGAATGAAAAATTCTTTGTCCAAACGGATTATTTTTTTTCCTTTTGATACTTTGTGTTTATTTAATAAGACGATGCATTTGAACTCTGCAATACTAAGTCAATTCCGCTCTTTCTTCCTTTTGAAGTGTAAGCAATGGTCTGATACCTCGTAATAAATTTAAGTAGGGGAGATGGGGGTACATGTGAACATCGCATGTCTTCACTAGTTATCTATCTAATTCTATCTCAAGAATTATGGACGAAATTTTCTAAAACTTAGGATTCAGTTAGTCACAGATATTGATTAGTGTTGCTTAGTTTTAGGTGTAAATCGCCCAACGTTGGCACTGCTATGCTGTATTTTTTTACGATTTTATAAAAAATGTATCTCAAGAGCTAATGCATGAATTTTCATCAAACTTCAGATTTAGTTAGTACCTGATAAAAAATTGATCCTGATTAATTTTGGAGTACATCACACTACATGCAGTGTCGTTATGCAGTTTTTTTTTTAAGATTTTGCAATAGCTCTATCTCAAAGTCTAATGCATGGATTTTCATCAAACTTTAGATTCAGTTATAAGTTAACATACGTTGTTGCTGACTAGATTTTGGTTTAAATCACTTAACCGGTGGTGCTGCTATGCTGCATTTTTCAGGAAATTTTAACATACATAAAATAGAAGAAAGCTTTGGGATTGCCACATCTGACTAGTTTCTCTATTGGATCTTCATTCATTTCAGGAAAGAAGTCGATGACCTTACTTTCTTTAATAATTAATTAAAAAAATATTTCATATTTCTTTAAATTTTTTGTGAACTATTAACAACGACTATTAAAACCCAGTTTACTCATATTAACTTCATAACAGGGATATAAAATGTGAAATTGAATGAATAGGGTATTAAATAGGAATAGCAGGGGTCGCAGCGTCCCCAAAATTTTCGCACTTTCCTACCAAAGTTTTAAAACGATAATATTTATCATAAAATTTCATTGTAGGTGTTAAAAGAATCTTACATGAAGATTTTTGATTTAAAATACTGGTAGAAAGTTGCGAAAATTTTAGGGATGCTCCGACCCCTGGAATAGGTTAACAAAAACCAGTCTTTATTTTTGGCGGAAAGTGAATTAAAAGAAACAAAACTTCATAAATCGCTGTACGAGTTCTGAATAAACGCTATTGGAAAGAGGACAAAATTTACGGTATTGGTCTAGAAGATAAAATTTTGAATGCTATACTTGTTGGGGGAGAATAGTATTAGTTTAAATCATCTTATCTTTCATTCGGTGAAATTCTTAGTTAGTGTATTGCATGAAAATCTCTGGTTTATTCATTTCATTTTTAGGACATACGGCAGTTTGTAAAAATGAAACAAATACATTATTGGTAATTTTTTTTTTAATTTATAGTTATACTTGGTTGCCTCATTAGTCTGTAACATTATTTTTTACGAAACTTTTTTACTTTCTTCTAACTTTACAAGAAAGTATTGGAATCGTAAATTTTTAAATTCCGGTTTTGACGGATTTACACGTTTTAGAAGCCAGAGATTCCAAAAAACATGTTTTTTACAAAATGTCTGTCTGTCAGTCTGTCTGTTTGTATATAACATAAATTTTATGGGAGCTCTATCTGAAGAACTTATGCACGGAATTTAATAAAATTTTATATTCAGGTAGTCTTTAATATAAATTTATGCTGATTAGTTTTTGGTATAAATTGATCAACAGGTGGTGCTGCTATACTGCCTTTTCTTGCAATTTCCCCAACAGCTCTATCTCTTTAGATTCTGTTATTCATTGACATGAATAAATACTGTTTATATTTTGGTGCAAATCGCTCAAGAAGTGGCGCTGCTATGCTGCCTTTTTCACGATTTCCACAACAGCTCTATCTCAAGAACTAACGCACGGATTTTCGACAAACTTCAATTTCTGTCAGTGCTTGACATGAATAGATGCTACCTGCAACTTGGTGTAAATAGCTCAACAAGTGGCGCTGCTATGCTGTTTTTTTTTCACGATTTCTGCAATAGCTCTATCTCATGGATTAATGCACATATTATTATTAAACTAAGGATTCAGTTATTTTTTATATGAAGCGATTCTATTTACGTTTTGGTATCAATCGCTCAATAGGTGGCGTTTCAATGCAGAATTTTTCCCGATTCCCGCAATAGCTCTATCTCAAGAACTAATGGACGAATTTTTATCAAATTTCAGATTTAGGTTTACCTTGATAAATATTATTGCTGATTATTTTTTGCTGCAAATCACCTTATCGGTGGCTCTTTTATTCTGCATTTTTCCCGATATTCGCAACAGTTCTATTTCAAGAACTAATGCACGGAATTTCATACCATTAGAATCCTCACGAAGGGTATAGATAGCCATTTAATTTTGGCATTGCGATAGTGATTTTTGAATATATTAAAATGAATGAGATAGAAGAAAGTTTTGGGATTGCCACATCTGACTATTTTTTTGTATGTGGTAGACTATGAGTTGAACATTTGTTGTTTGTTATTTAACTAGTGCTCAATTTACTAGTATAAATAGCTGATATTTTAAATACATAAAGTCGAGCGGTATAATTTATTTTCTTTATCTGAAATGAGATTTTGGAGAAGGATAGAATTAGCAGGGATGAGATTCTTCTGCGGATCCGCGGTTTTCAGCTTTTTTGTTATTTGCAAATTTCAAATTTTCTGATTTACCAAAAAAACACAGAACACGTAATTTCGTCAAAAAAATCGCGAAAAAACGGCAAATTTCCTTAAAAGATGGCCAAAAAACGACTCATTTCTGGCCAATTTCCAAAAGATTCTCGAAAGGATGGTTAATTTCGTCACAAAATACCGAAAAAACGGCAGATTTTGTCAAAAATTGCGATAAAACGACAATTTTCGTCCAAAAATCGCGATAAAACGGCGAATTTCACCAAATGTTTTGCGAAAAATCACAACTTTTGTCAAAAAATCAGGATAAATCGGTAGATATCGTCAAACGATCGCAATAAACCGGTTGATTTCGTCAAACGATCGCGAAAAAATGGTAGATTTCGTCGAACGATCGCGAAAAAACGGCAGATTTCGTCAAAATATTCGCAAAAATGGCAAATTTTTGAAAAAAAAAAACCATTTTGCTAAAAGATTCCAACAAATGACAGATTTCATGAAGAGATAGTGATAAAACTAAAAATTTCATCAAAGGGACTCTTAAAAAAAAACCAACCCAAAAATTAATTTTCAAAATTACTTTTTTGCCACTCCAAATACAGACTTTCTTGCTTCAAAATCCATTTTTGACACCTCTAAATCTTTCTGAATGAATGTGACTTCTGAAAGCACCCATTCATTGAACAAAAAATACCCTTATATTCAACAAAATATCCTTTTTTTCAACAATTTTTTTTTTCTTTCAATAAATCTGTCTTGCTCTTTTTAAAAAGAAATGCAAACAATAGTGATACATGTTATCTTCTACACTCAAATAAGCATTAATTTATAATTAAATTTGTATCTTGTACATTTTTTTTTTTTTAAAATAAATAACATTTTTCTCAATAGTTTTAAAAAATAATATTGATTTTAATTATTTATTAATTATTGTTAAAACAAAAATTATTGCATTTCAGTCTTCTTTTCCAAATGAACAAGTTTAATTTTTGCATCTAAAAATGACTTATCAGTGAGGACCCACTTTTATAAAAAAGAGACCCAGAATTTAAGACGAAGGATTTTTAAAGTCCAGTGACATCACTAGATATCTTTAATGTGTAATAGCCAAGAAAAAAGCAGGAGAAGGAAATTTACCTTGTGCAAAAGCAAAGCTAAAAAAACAAAGAAAATTTCTATTTTCTTTTCCCTAATACTTAACCAAAAGTGTCTTACTGTTAGAAAATTTCAATAAAAAAAAAATATTCATGCCAATAACAGAGTTTTATTAATGTGCTGTATCTTTATAAACTAAATTTTCATTAGAGTAAGTATAAATAATTTCTGCAATTCACGTTAATAATTTCCTTTTAATTTAATTTACCAAAAGCTAAATTGTATGTTATACTTTAATACAATTATATTTCATGCGATTGACATTCCTGTCATTGCTCAAAAGTCGTTCACGCAGTTTTCAGCTTTTTTGCTTTTTGGTCAATCTCATCCCTGAATTAGTTTAAATCCTCTTACCTTTCATTCGGTGAAATTCTTAATTAATATTGCATAAAAATCTCTAGTTTATTCATTTCACTTTTCCTTACCCTAGAAATATATAAATTATTAACAATTTACCATTTAAAATATTGAGAAATGCTTCTGCATCAATTTTTAGTAAGATGTAAAGATGATAAAATTGCATTTTATTCTCCGAGTAGCACTTTATTGCTTCAGACAATGATGTCTGCTTCATTGACAGTAAAAGCTCCTCATATATTACTTTACCAGAGAAGTATGATCGTAACTTTTTTTTTTAAATGACAGGTGCGTTTGTTTGAGTCACAAGGTCAGTTGAACGTGGAAGTATAAAAAGTGTGGTATTTTCTTTCAACTGTACGTTTGCTTTAAATGTTAGTACATTTCTAATTAATTGCAATTTAAAACTTCCACTACAAATTCAAGTTACGTGGATGTAACCCTACACTGCTCAATTTTTCCTTTTGGAATTATGTTTTTTACACTCAAAATTAGGATTAAATACTAGAAATATTAAAAAGAAATTCCTCGTCGTATTAATTAGCATAGACTTCTGTGGTTACATAAAGCATACATTTTATTTAAATATAGTGGTTGCTTGGAACTAAATTTATTTATACAAAATTAAATTTCGATTGATTAATGTGTGTATCACTGCACAGCATGCAATTAAGAATTTTTTCACAAAATCACCGAAGTTCAAGTGAGTTTGAGTTATTTGCTGTGAGCATAAGCCAGTTTATCGTGTATTATTAAAGCACAAATGGTGTCAAATAAAAAAATTTAAAGTCATAAAAATGCTGACTTATGGAACACATATCCCAACTGTCAGTTCTAGATTTTGACGAAGGTGGTGTCGTTCGAAAGCTCTTGTTACAAGGATCAAGAAATATACAGAAATTATATGCCCGAATCCAGAAGTTCACGAGATATGGGCCCTTTTCTATTAAAAAAAAATAATGAAGAGAAAAATTGCATGAGATTCCTACAAAAGCTATTGATGAGAGGAATTTTGTCATAATTATTCATGATAGAATTCTTCTGTAAAATTATCGAAAACACACGTGTTTTCAATTCTAGGTACACTGTAAAAATATGATTATTTTGCTGCATCGTCACTCCCCCACTTTTATAGAATATCACTCTTTTGGCCAATGAGAATGCTCCATGATAGCCTGAAGTAGTCGTTTTCTATAAAAGCGGTGGAGTGAAGATGCAGCAAAATAGTCATATTTTTTACAGTGTACATACGATGAAGGGCATTATTATTTGACAGTAAAATGCCTTGATCCATTACTGGAGTTTTCCACCAAAGGCATGTATTAGGGTGTATTACGATGTCTAGATTAGCAAAAGTCTTGCAGTTTTAGAAAAAATCCTGCAGATGCTGCTACGATCGTCTGACTCTTTGGATTTCAGCATCGTTGAACATTTAATGGATTCATTTTTTTAGCACTCGTTGTTAAAAATAAAAAGTTTTTGCTGCATACACTGTAATAAAATTTACCCTTTTGCTGCATCGTCACTCCCCCGCTTTTATAGAATATCACTCTTTTGGTCAATGATAATGCTCCATGATAGCCTGAAGTAGTCGTTTTTTATAAAAGCGGTGAAGTGACGATGCAGCAAAATAGTCATATTTTTTACAGTGTAGATATAAATAGATTTTTCATTATTTTGAAGAGATGATTGAGCAAGTAGAAGCCTAAACTTCGCGAAATTTTCCAAAAGTGCAAGCTTTTGATTGGTCAATCCCTTTTTCAAAATAGCAGAATATCTGCCTGAAATACGAAGAATAAAAAGAAAGAATAGAGAGGAAGTACACTGTAAATAATATGACTATTTTGCTGCTTCGTCACTCCGCCGCTTTTATAGAAAACGACTACTGCAGGCTATCCTGGAGCATTCTCATTGGCCAAAAGAGTTACATTCTATAAAAGCGGGGGAGTGACGATGCAGCAAAATAGTCAGTTTTTTACAGTGTATAGGGGTTGCGGGCGACACCAAAATGTAACCCGAAAATCTGCTACATTAAGCCCAAACACAACCACGTGCTTTCGCAAAAAAAGAAGAAAGCCTTTAATAATACCGTTTTTAATTCATAATACGATGAAATGTTACTTTAGAATGCTTAAATATAAGCAGATCATTTCCATTTAGAGAAAAAATGCACGGCTGATATCAAGAAATTCTATACCTGTCCCACTGGATTGTTTTGTTTGGGCCTAAATAGAACATTTAAATTTGAGCGATAAAGCGCATCATATTACACTGTAAAAAATATGACTATTTTGCTGCATCGTCACTCCACAGCTTTTATAGAAAATGATTACTTTAGTCTATCATGGAACATTCTCATTGGCCAAAAGAGTGATATTCTATAAAAGACGATGCGTAGTCATATTTTTTACAGTGTACATGTACAAGTCAATTTTATGGCGCACTGCACCTCCATCTATCTTTTTGCTCCATGATCTGCACGGTTAAAAATTTGAAACTTTTGCTGCATCGTCACTCCACCGCTTTTATAGAGTATCGCTATTTTGACTAATGAGAATGCTCCATAATTAGGGGAAGTAATCCTTTTTTTTATAAAAGCGGTGGAGTGACGATGCAGCAAAAGTTTCAAATTTTCAACAGTGTGGATCCCTGCCTATATTACACTGTTAAAAATCTGCTGCATTTTGCTGCAACGCACTCCCCTGCTTGTATAGAAAACGGTTACTTGGCCGTGAAATGGCGCTTTCTCATTGGTTGGAATAGAGATATTATATACAAGTGGTGGAGGGCGTTGCAGCAAAATGCAGCAGATTTTTAACAGTGTATATAATGAAGCTCCTAGATTAAATACTCGAGTAGAAACGTAGTGTACAACCAACCAATCAAATTATTTATTTCTTGTTTGTGTTTTTAATGGCTGTTGTAATTCGTTCTCTTTAATGTGTTTTAAGTATTTAATAACTTATTTTAAAGAACAATTTTGAGAAACTAAAGTGGAAATTGAAAGCCGCCAATGGCGCTATATTTTTTTTAATCTGGAAATTAATTCACTATAAGCAAATTACAAATATTTAGATATGGATAACATTATCACGCCCTCAGTCACGGCAAGAACGGCCGTCTGTCCTCCACTGACAGGTACTTTTATTCTCTATTTGGAATAAAATATTCTAATTTAAAGTATATTACCATCTTATAGTTTCAAATTTTCAATCATCCTATCTTTAAGATTAACATTTAAAAAAATAAATGCATATTAAAGTTAAAATTCTTCATCTAGATAGATATAATCTTTAAATGCAGCTTTTGTTATAATGCTTATTGTATTTGCTTTAACAAAGACATTAAGGTTGTTCTTAAGAGCCTATTTAGAACTTCCTGTCATATCACAAGATTGTTTCTTGTTTTTAACACTTTCCGGTGCGGAAAAGTGTTTGTCCGTACCCTAACTCTCGTAAAAGTAATCGGATTGTCCAAATTTTTATATGCTGTTAATATTTACTACAACATGATTTCTGTTAAAAATGAAGTGTTTAGCATATGTATAATTAGTTTACAAGAACAGTCAAAAGTATCCCGCATCATTTTGATCAATGTGAAAACTCGTTTCGAGTTCATTTTAGTGTTTCACCATTTCAAATGTAATGAAATTTAAGGGAAACTAGGGTACAGTGCAATTAAGTACACAGTGGACCACCCCTTATATTTTATTTATTTTTAAATTTAAATTTTTTTTCTTTTTGTCTAATTGATTACAGCCCTGAATTGATTACTTATGAACTTAAAAACACGTCGTTTGCTCATAGTGATCCATTTTATTCTGATTGGTTGTTTTGAGCTTCTAAAAGTAAAATTTTCATCTTAGTACATTCCTTTATTATTAATTAAATATAGATAAATAAGAAAAAACAACTTTTTGTGCAGATAAAATACTTGTTTTTATTTAAATGAGCCAGACATTTTTCTGAAGTACTTTTGGATCTGAGGGACAGTTTTACGTTCACTCATATAATCAACAGATTAATGACCATAAAATTTGATTCTTAATGTGTTTTATTTTACATTTAATATGAATAATAAACTTTCAGAATCTGCTAGAAATTATTTAAGTGATAATAATACACAATCGACAGGATATGTTTCTTTTTTTTTTTAAAGCAGTAAATACAAACCAAAATATTTCTTACTATGTTAATAAATTGACGTTTTTCTTTATATACTTTGACAATTAAATAATTACTTAAAAAAGTGTTTTTTTGTAGAGAATAGCAATTATTAAATATTTTGAAAATTCTGAATTACAGTAACAGAATGGATTGTGGACTATTGTACCCCAACAGTGGATGGTCAGCTGTGCCTCAAGTTTAATTTCAATACATTCTCATAAAAATATCATTTAAAGCATTATTTTAAGCATATTAACTTTAATATTAAATTAGAAAAAAAAGTAGCTCACCTTTACTAAAAAGCTGGTTTTTTTTTTCTTATTTATCTATAACCCTTAATTAATAATAAAGAAAAGGTACGGTGATAAAAAATTTCTTTTTAAAAGCTCAAACCAATCAGTCAGGATAAAATGATTCATTCTGAGATAATAATGACTTTTAAAGGCTATCAGTAATCAATCCATTGCTGTAATCAATTAGTTAAAAGAAAAGCTTTGAAAATTTAAAAATAAATAAAATATAAGGGGTGGTCCACTTTATACTTAGATCCCCTCTCCCTATCAAATCATAAAATTTCTGTCACTATATAAAAAAAAAAATCTAAATTTCTGAATAAATAAAATGCACTATCGGATGCAAATAAAGATAAGATAGCTCTTTTTTTCTTCGCTATTTAGATTATAATTGAAATTGTTATAAAATAATTCATCATTAGTTTTTTAAAAATTTAAACAATTACATTTCCGGCAACAAATTTCCTCTTTTTAATTATTTGTTTCCCCCTTTTTTTTTATTAAGAAAATTGCCAAATTTATCGGATCTTCTGGGTACATTATCCTAGAAACAGCTCTGGATTCCAGAATGTATTTATGAATTTTACCAACTTTAACACAATATACAATTCTCAGTTTTTAAATTTTCTCTCCTTTATTTTTCAAATTTGTAAGAGTACAATGGTCGAAATTTCTTTGAGCACGGTTAAATTTAACTGATGACGCAGTGACTACAAAAATGTTTCTACAGTTTCTGCAGACATTTTTGAAGACTTTTTTTAAAATTTTCCTTTAAAAAAAGGAAGAAAGAGAATAAAAGCAGATTATTTCATCGTCTGGGGAGAAAAGTAAGAGTTGAAAATCAGAAGAATTGTGAAAAAGTCATAACAGTTGGAAGATATGTGTAATATATTTGTAAAAAAACGAAGAACGCTATTCATTTTTAAAAGAATTGAATAAGAATGTCTTCAAATTTCATTATTTTGCGTATAAAGTCTCTGTGAAGTGTCAAAAAGTTTGTAATTTAATTTCAGGAAATTTTTTATATTTTTTCTTTTTATAACAGCCATAAATGGAAATTTAGTTAGTCTCGAATAAATGTTTATATAAAATATGTATGTATGAAGTATATATGTTCTTATTAGTATTGAAAGCATTTATTACATCTCCTTTACTTCTGCAAAACAAGCAAATAAAAAACAACTTCCTCTTAACTTTCTTGTTTACGCATGTAAGTTTTCTTACATCTCTTTCGAGGATGTTTTAGCAAGGTAAAAATGGTGCTAAAATCTTTCGAACGTAGTATTTGTTAAGTCGTTTTTGATGTTACAAAAAGCAAAATTAATATGTTTAACTTTCTTGTGCTCTACATCTTTCTCTATCTAAATTATTCTCGTTTTTAACATCTCGTTGAAAAAAATGCTTTGTTGACTGAGATTCATTCAACAGCATGAATAGAAAAAATACATCTACATTGCAAATATAACCTTCTAATTAAGGGATTTTTATACAGTATGTCCCAGCGACTATTTTTTATTTTATTTGTACCATTTTTGAAAAAAAAAATCTTTTCCATACACATGGTACTAAGATAATTTCAAGATATATACACCACAAAGAAAATTTTTTGGAAAATGTGGTATGATGAAATATAAGCATAGTCGCCAGTCTCAGCGCAGGATGAAAAGTTTAATTTCTGCGGATTATTTTAAAATTTTAAGCCAAAAAATCTGCTTGAAATTTCCTGTTACGAGCATTAAAAGTAAACTGTATCTTTAAATAACTGGTATAGTTCAGTTTTTAAATTCATTTTAATTTTGAATTGTTGCTGTTTAATCTTTAATGTAATCGTTTCTGTGAATATTTTACAATGGCTTGAATGAATGTCAGTCTGCCACATTGTCTTTTAATATAGTATTATTTCTCAAAGAATAGATCATTTGTAAATCCGAACTATTAGTTAAATATATTTTACCACACACATTGCAATTTCCATTCTAGTCTGTTAATCTAATAAACCAATGACCTTGCATATAAAGAGAGAGAGAGAAATTTCCCGTTATATTTTCTATTTTAAGCAGTGGCGGCTCATGGGTTATTTAAATTAGGGGATTCATATTATATATAAATTACGCAAATAAAATCGGCCAGTAAGACTTAAAAGGCAGTCGTTGAAAAAATAAACACCTTCTACTAATTCTGCAACTATTCATTATTATAATAGATGAGTTACTGGTACCAAACAATTGGAAATAATGACTAATTTTTAATGAAGCATGTAAAATTTGCTTAAGGGGTATCTGCAAATCTAAACCAGACAAAAATTTGTTTTCAATGGCAACGTCTAATTTTGACAACATATTTTAAGTTTTCGGTTCAAACTATGCCTAGAAATGAAATTTCAAGTCATTTGGATGTTGAGTTTTTGAATTATAAACATTCAAAATTTTGAGCTTATAATGTTAAATTACATTTTCATATTTTTAATTAATATTACCTCAAATTATAATCCCAATGTGATCATTTTCGTGTGGTTGTAATAATAATAAACAGAAATACAGGTGGTTATCAAAATAATGGAAACACTTGTGAATGAAAGGGACATTTAAGAATTCCCTTCGTAAGCATTAAAATATAATCTTAGCTACCAGATTTTTTTTAATATAAAAAGTACATGTATTAGGTAGTATGAGAGAGCTCTAGAAGAGTTGTCTACGTTTTGATTTTTTTTTTGTCAGAAGCGTAAAATGTCAGACCTCACGGATTTTCAAAGAGGCCAAATTGTAGGAGCCCGACTAGCTGGAGCAACGGTGACCGAAACATCCCAGCTTACAGGCGTTTCTAGAGGTACGGTGTCTAAAGTCATGACAGCATACACACAGCGGGGAAAGACAAGCTCAGCAAAGCAAAATAGTGGACGGAAGAAGAAGCTGAGTGAAAGAGACCGACGGGTACTGAAGCGGATTGTAATGTCTAAAAAGAAAACAACTGCAGCCAAAGTGACCGCAGAGCTCAATCAGCATCTGGATTCTCCAGTGTCAACAATTACAGTTCGGAGATACCTTCATAAAGAGCACATTTACGGCAGAACAGCAATTCCCAAGCTACTTGTCACAGATGCTAATGCCAAACGTCGTGTAGAGTGGTGCCACAACCACAAAACCTGGTCGATTGATAAGTGGAAGACTGTTATATGGTCAGATGAATCATCTTTCACATTTTTCCCCCCAACAAGGACGGGTACATGTCTGGAGAACACCTGCACAAATGTATGATCCTGATTGCCTCCGTCCAACTGTCTAGCATGGAGGTGGATCTGTCATGGTATGGGCAGCCGTGTCATGGTTTTCTGCTGGTCCAATCGTAACCCTGAAAGGAAGGATCACTGGGGAGAAGTATAGAGAAGTTTTAGCTGACCAGGTCCATCCCATGATGCAAATTTTGTTTCCTGCAGGAGATGGAATTTTCCAGGATGATAATGCCCCTATTCATGCAGCCAGAGTTGTCTAATCATGGTTTGATGAACATGAGGATGAGGTGGAACATCTATCTTGAACCGTACAGTCCCCAGACCTCAACATAATCGAACCGTTGTGGTCTATTTTAGAGCTTTCAATCCGGAATCGATATCCTCCACCGGCATCTCTCACGGAATTTTCACAATACAGTGTTTCCCCCCCAGGAGAAGGGCGCACAGGCCTTCGTGGAAACGTCCACCGGTAAATGTTAGCAGAAGGTTTTTTCTTATTTAAATTCTTAAAGATACATAATTAATGCCAAAAATAAGGGAAACATTTCTTTTCAAAAATTTACTGGTGGAAGATAAAAAATTTACTGGTCGAAGGCCTGTGCGCCCTTGTCCTGGGGGAAACACTGCAATATCTTCATGACGAATGGTACAATATTCCTCTTAACACTTTTCAGAATTTGTATGATTCGATTCCCAGGCGAATCCAAGCTGTATTACATGCCAAAGGCGGTCCTACGCCATATTAATAAAGAATTCCTTCAAAATCTAGGATGTTTCCATTATTTTGATAACCACCTGTACACAATAATATCTAACTTTGACTATCGTCAGTTTCGGTTTTCGTCGATTTTTTCAGCGAAAAATTTGTCGTGATTTCCATCGGTTCCCTTGGATGTATGTCGTTTGTGTACTTTAGCGATCTCGCTGCATTTTCTGTAAACTAGGGCTAGTGACCAGGCGTTCTCCTTCTCACTGTAGTGATGTTTCTTGTTTCGTATGCCTAGGCCAACAATTTCGTTTATTTCCAGGGTATTTTAGAAATTTTTTTATTTATTGTGAGTGGTTCATCATGGAATTAAAGACAGTTTCGAGATCCAGCAGACCTTACACATGTGGTGAAGTCAGTTATTGATTTCGGAAAATTCATGGGTTTTGAGGTGAATTGTGAGGATGTGGAAGAGTTCGTTGATGAAAACAGTTAAGAACTTATCATTGAAGAGCTGCAAGACGTTCATCGAGAAGTGCAACAGGGGACAAATGAGGGGGAAGAGACTGGGAAAATTGCGGCTATTTCAAAGACTAAAAATATCTACTTTATATGTAGTAAGGTACAGGGCTTTGTGGTGAAAAATCACCCAGACAAAGCTCTTGTAATCTGTGTCTGCAATATGTTTAATGATGACATCTTGCCAAAATTAGGCAAATCTTAAAGCGAAGGCAGAAATAGACAACTTTTTTGAGCTATATATAACCCGGTCACTTTCAGAATTTTCAAGCTATGTTTTTGAAATTGTCACAAAAGTTGCTCTGTTCATTTAGGTAACATAATATGCAAATGAAATTTTGATAGCGTTTACGCATGCGCAATGAAAAAATATTTAGTAAACCTGCTTATTTTTCATACATTTTTTTTATTTTTCAATTCTGATTACAGGATATTGGATACAATGTATTTTGTCATATTTTTGGGAAAGAACATTATTTTATATTAACACTGTAAATTATAAGTAAAAATCTTGGCAAAATTTGGAACTGTTTTTATTAAAACCTTAATTTCTGTAAGAGTATACATTCTATCCGCATAAAAATAAACACAGTTTATTACAATAAACCACTTAATCATAATCTGTAGTTTAAACGCTTTTGCTACATTAGCATTTACAGGATTATGCAAAAGATATTCATTCTTTTTTTCAATTTATTGACGGCCCCCTATGGAGTTTCGAGTAAAAAAAAATTCAAGGAAATGTATGACCTGTTATATATTGTTTACGCGCATAGAGTTTCAGGATAATTCCTCATGTACTTTTCTAGATATTTAACAAAATGTCTAGAATCGCAAATGGCCGGTCACCTTTGGCCATATAGTATATCCACTAGTATACAAAATTAGGAGAATTTTCAAATTTTGTCAATCATCTCTAGAACTACTAGACATATTTTAATGAAATTTAGTATGAATATAGGTTGATATAATGCAAATAAATTAACCATTCAACAGTTATGATGCATACGTACGATCATGCGTAAGCTTTATGAGCATCATAAGTATAAAGTATAAAACCAAGCTTGCAATACTGAACCAAAAAAGGTTAATATTGGTTATGGTGCACTCTTAGTTATACAGCTCTCACAATGTGAATTCAGACTGGAAATCGAGCAGTTTCTGAATATCAGTGGAAATTAGTCTCACTTCTCAAGCAACGCTGTTTTCAGACCCTGGATAGATCTGGGAAAAGGAAAGCGAATTCCAATTGTCCTCGCGAGAACATCGCTCTGTAGGGTTTGGGTCAGGAGATTTGGTTGGGAATCTACCAAATGAACATTCTCACTTTCCAGAAATTTGCGTAGTGTACCAAGATAGCATCCATACACCTTACAGTGTAGGCATAGAGCATTTAACAGACTTAGAGAGGTGTATCGACCCATCCAGCATATTTGCTGTGCCGGTCATCAAACTTGCCATAATTATCTTTCCCAGAATCTAGAAGGAATGCATCGAAAACTTGGTTTTCTTCAGATGACAGTATGCGAGGAATTAGTGTTTAGGCTGAACCGAGACATACCAGGGAATAGGATGGTCCCCCATTAATCCCTGATCCAAAATAGACATTTTCTCCATCATGTTAAACAGTTCTCCTGTGTGCAAATATGCGAATGACGCAAGCAGTAGGTTTTATTGCAAAGAACTCTTTCATGTAGTCTTCTGAAAACAGTATTCCTTAAAACACGGCTTCCTGCGGCCACATAAAGGTCACGACAAGCTGCGGAGCTGTTTCATTCCTACCCCTCACTATAATCGACAAATAACAAATTTCGTTGGCCGTCGGATCTCTTGCACAATGTTGCTCAGGCTTTCTCTCTATCCCTCATAGCATGCATGGTCACTGTGACGTCACTATGGTCACATCACATCTGTGACCAAAATGCCACCACTCAGTGATGTCACATTGTGACTGAGATGTGACTTTCTTAAAAATCTTTAGAAAATTACAAAAATTCTTCAAAACATGTTATTTACTTTAAAAAACACTTTTGTCACAACGTCGCTTTTATCAGTTTCGTCACGATGTTAAAGTATTCTCAAATGACACATTTGTCACAAATTTGTCACACCGTGACTTCACAAAATGGTCACAATGTGACATCACAAACGAGCTCTAAAACGGCCATAAAGACTTCACATTTTAGTCACTGACTTCACATCGACGATCGATGGTCACAAAGTCACAGTGTGACGTCACCATGCCTTACGGGATGGATCCAATGAAATTAAACTGTTTCCGTAAATTAGACACGACTTTGGGCGTTAAATTGAAGTCTCTAAAAATCTGCACTTGACACAGTCCTGTTTCCACTCTCCTGTTGGTTTGCTACCTCAATCCAACATTTAAACATTGGTTTTTACCCATTTTTACTATTTTCGTTTGAATTTTATTCAATGTTGCAAAAAAATCCAATATATTCGACGAGATGTACCAATGAAGAAATCTCGAAAATGGCCTCACTTGCTTATAAAGCTTGTACCTCTAACCATTTTGCTCATACACACATTTACGCTTAGGTACTAGACACTAAAGACTTGCGTCTTTGTTTCGAAGCATTAGTTTTACATTTAGTTCAGTACTTTTCATAAAATTTAGCAAAATATGCAAATTATCTTAATTTTGTACATCAGTGTACATCATTTAAAAATAAGCTCATTTCAAATCTTTATAACCGGTAACTTTCTTCTACAATAATTTGTAGCAGAGTTAGTAGGGGGTATTTCCTTTTTTATTTCATGACTTTACATACATTTGAGTTTTAAAAATTTACTCAAGAAAGATCTATCTAAAAGAAGTCACAAGCACTTAGAAAAAAAAATATTTTCATTCTGTGATGGAAGGTCATACAATCAAATATACATGCAAATTTAGCTAATTGAAAATAGAAACCAAGGGAGATTTCGGATAAATAACTATAAAGAAAGAGTCAGCAAAATGTTCAACCTTTTGCATACCAAAGGTTATGCGAATGCATGGTAGGAGCAGAGCCTTTGACAGACACTTTTCTTACTGCTTTCGTCTGCATAAGCTGGTTTCAAAGGTAATTTTTTTTCAATTGCACAGGGTGTCCAGCAAATAAGCCCCGATTTCAAAATTAAATTTTTCAAAGGAAAAAAAAAATCGATAGAATTATGCGGTAAACGGTTTGATTTTTACGTAAGCTGTAAATATCGTATACAGAAGTTTCGATCGGTGAATGTTTTCAAAAGATTGTGTTCTGATTGCAAAAAATACTTTGACATTTTTCTTGCTTTAGATTGCTTGCAGAGTTTTTCAGCGTACAGTGCCATATTTTAACGATTTTTTTAGCTAAATTTCTTGAAATTTTGAAATTTCAAAAGTTTAATTAAAAAAATTGTTAAAATATGGCACTGTAAACCGAAAAACTCATTTTCTACAAGCATTCTAAAGCAAGAAAAATGTCATGTCAAGTATTCTTTGCAATCAGAACACAATTTTCTCAAAATATTCACTGCTGGAAATTCTGTGTAAGATTTTTACAGCTTACCTAATAAATAAACCGTTTACCGCATAATTCTATCGATCTTTGTTTTTGAAAAATTTAATTTTGAAATCATGGTCTTATTTAATGGACACCGTGTACCTGTGAACCTGGAAATACCGAGCGCTCTCTATTTATATTTTTCAAAATTTACATTAATAGAGAAAAACTTTCAATGTACGTATTTAAAAAACACAAGGAAGCATTTAGACGCCTCTTGAAAATTGGCAAAAATCTAGAATTGTGTTTTATATTACTTCATTTTATTTATTTCTTCGTTTTTCTTTAGGACTTGTGTGCACCAATGGAGGAGCCGCGAATGATTTCTAAAAAATTGTTAATTTAGAATATCTGAACTATTTACTATAGAATAATTTATTTACAAAATAATAATGTTGCATATCTGAATAGCATATTAGAAATTATATCTTTATCTTGGTTATAAAAGACTCAAAATTGGACAAAAAAGCCCATCTGCCAATCAATTTACAGAAGTCTTAAGCAAGACTTGATTAAAGCTACTGTTTGAAGTGAGCCTTTTATTTGGGCACTGAATTTGGTATGTGTTTGCATTTGTCGTAAAGCTAATATTTTAGACCATACCCAGTGGTGCAGCAGTCAGTATGTCTGACTGCCACGCTAGAGGTCGAAAGTTCAACTCCCAAATGGGCAAGCTTCACTCAACCGTTCATCACTTCGAAGTCAATAAAATGAGTACCCAGTTAGCTTGGAAACTAAATACGAGAGCCTCACGTTAAGCTGACTTCTTGACGAAAAATATGCTATATAGGGTACATCTGAAAAAGGTGGATAAAACTTTACGGGGTGAAACAAAGCATCTTTCCGAACAAATTTCGTCATAGAATGAATGGTTGTAAGAGACGAGGAGTTAAAAGATAAATTTTCCACTTTCCCAGGGTGATGGATTGGTCGAGGTGGTCCCAAAGCTTCGCCAGCAAGATCGCCGGATCTCTTGTGTTTTGGACTTTTTTCCTGTGGGGCCATATGAAAAACCTAATCTACAAGCGCCCCATTGAAACCAATATAGAACTAATCGCGGGGAATGCCGTTGTTGCCGGTTATATTTCGGAATTGCCTGGTGTCTTCGCAAATACGTGTCAGCCCCTATTCCGCATTTGTGAAGTGTGCATTACAGTTGGCGGAAGATCATTTGAGCAATTTCTTTGTGCATGTACATTAATTACTGTTAAAGTATTTTCAGAAGTATCTCCTCTAATTCTTTTGTCAATTCTTTAACTGCAACAGTGGTAAACTATCTTTTATCTTCTCGCCGCTTGCGTTGCGACCAAACATTCTAAGACGAAATTTGCTCGCATTACTGCGTTCTATCACTGTATAAAATTTTGTCCCTTTTATCAGATACACCCTGTATAAAACAACTCAGGGACCAGGATCAAGTAAATAGGGTTGGGCACTGTAGACTCTGATGTTTCATGGATCGTATAGCCACTGGTTACATTTTATTTTAGGTATTTTAAATCTGTTCTTAACTTACCGATTATAATCAATATTTTGCAATTTTAGTGTAGGGTAGGATAAAATGTAAAACAATTAGAATTATCTAAATACATATATTATGCATTCATATATATATATATATATATATTATAAGATATCGAAAATATTTGTTTATTGACTGAAAAATAAGAGCATAAAATGAATCTTAGGCTTTGAACCCTTTCCCATTTTTTGTGGCTTAAACATGCCTTGGACATTGGTACAGTTGAATAAAATATCAATCCCTTCTTTAATGAATTCCAATCTTTATAATCACCATCATTTAATATTTACCCCCCTCCCCTTTTTATGTCTTTACCTATCCGTTAAAATAACCATGGGTATAACAGAAATAAATGCGAATGTTCTTCCTTTTATTTATTCCAAAAAGAAATTGATTTTTCAGTAATAATTGAAAAAAAATTAAGTAATAGAAACATAAAATTAGCTTTGGGCACAAAAGGGCCAAAAATTGACATTGGCCTTTTTGCTGCTGAGATACAAATACATTTATAAGCAACATTTCTTATGCAGTATTTTAAACCTTTGAATAATTTGAAGAAAGATAGAAAAGACTGTCTCTGTCTGAATATTTTAAAGACCATAATGTTTAATGAGACACCGGATGTGGAGCAACGTAATTGCGACTTTGCTTGGCGCACCTCAACAATGACACAATAGCAGGTTATCGACACAACCCTGGCCATATCGTCATTGTCGCAGAGGGCCTTATTGGGCCAAGTTCTTTATTGTGAAAAACGCGTAGTGCTATTCTTAATCCTGTTCCCTGATTCAAAGATTACGTCAGTTTCTTGTCCCGCTTCTTTTAGACGCGGCATTCTGTTTGAAACAATTGCTTTGGTCAGCTGGACGTCCGAGTCATGTCGAAAGTGAAGAAACTGATGGGATACTTTTCAAACGGTGAGCTATATTAATTAAACTTAAAATGCATTATTTTCAGTCATTTAGCATGCTCGTCAATTTATTTTCAGACTATTTTCAAGAGACTCCTTTGGATACTTTGAGGATTTTTGATATAATCAGTTGATCTTCGGTTATTCTTGATTTAATGAACCGGTCATTCCATTGCTTCGAAAACCAGTTTCCCATTTTATGGGTGCCCTAGCTCGACCCGGGCCTCAAGATGGGGCGTAGGAAAGGGAGGGGCTTATGGCGCACAAACCCTTTCCATTCAAATTAACACTTTTTTTTTTTTAAATTCCATGATCTGTTCCAAAAACAACTTTATTCAATTTTAATTTAAATTAATTTATTTTCAAAATTTTAGACAAACATTTTAATTCTTCAGTATCTGACATTCCATCTCTGAGGGGGTAGAAATTACTCTGTAAATAAATATTCGTTGCATTTCTAATGTTTGGACCTACAGATTGTCAAGTGTATCTGTCGGTTTTGCAAGTCGCATTTTTATTTTTATCACTTTTTTAATATAAGCCAATCCGAATTATCCATGTGAAAGATGTTTAACACTAGAATAGCAGTGAATGGTTATTTTGACCTTTACCATATGAATATATTTCGATTCAAACCCTAAATTTCACGATAAATTAAGTTTAAAATATACAAAGAAGAAAAACGCTAGATAAAGAAATTAAACGGTTTTAAAACAAAATTTTGATGTGAAATATTTTCAAATTACTTGACTAAAATTGGTGGCCATTCTAGTGTTAATAAACTGTATAGTGTACAGGAAGTGGTTGAAAATCATTTTTTATGGAAAAAATTATTATACTTTTTCCATTTGCTTTTTCTTGTATTGTTCACAAATTTCACCGAAAAGCATGTTTGATATTTCTCTATTAAACGCATGCAAATGATTAATCGTGAAATGTTTTTGTATTTCTAGCAGCTTCTTTGATTTTGCTTCACTTTTTAAATGCGTTGTTCCATTAGATGTTTGTTAAATTCGTGTTTTATTTATTTGTGAAACCTTAATTTTGTTTGTTAGCAAAGTTATGTATTACACTGAAGAAACAAATGCTGATTTATTTACGTTGTTTGATTAGTAAACATGCCATTCTTCCGTAATTGAGTTGCATGTTCATTTTAGAGATATTTTTAAAAAATCATGCTTGAAAAATATTTTAAAAACCATAAAAAAATCAGTAAATTGAGGTAGTTATTATAAAAATTATTTTTGAAATTACATTTTCCCCCATACTTAACAATTTAAAAATTGAAATTATGCAATGTTTAGAAGTTACAAAAATTTGCAATAAAACAAAAACTATTGTTCTGGTGATTGCCATAGTCAATATGACGTTATGGTACTCACGGACATATTTTTTGTATTATAATATAGATAAGAAACTATGAACATTAATTTTAACTTCTTTGATATTAGTGTTAGCATGTTTCAGAATTTCAGATTTAAATCTTGGAAACAGTAACGCGAAATTGAATTACATCCATTAATAGTTTAGGACTGTTTATTTTGTACAAAATTTTAACCCTTTTGAGGAAGTGGCCACTGTCCCCCGCAGTGGCGCCAACTTATATGGGCCCATGGAGCGCGAGCCCACCCACTAATTTGATATGTCTATCCATCCATTATTATTTGAGCCCACCCAATATTTATATATTTGTGAAAATTATTAAAATTTATTTAAAGGTGATATTTAAGGTTGAGCAGCTCAACTTTGACAGTAAAAGACACTTATAGAATTGCTGTGTTTTAAATTTTAATGAACATATGGGCTCGTTAAAATTCTCGATTAATCATTCTCGACGCTGTCGATTAAGCTTTGATATAAAATTTTGTTGTTGATGTCACAGACAAGAATAGGGAAGAATATTTTCGGCATACAAACAAACTAAATTCTTCGCCATGGAAATGTGACGACAGTGATCACAATCAATTTGAATGAAAACGTTTCTCTCCAGTTTTAATAAAGTAGTTATAGTCGGTATTTTCAAGTTTTCTAACATAGCGATTTCCTGTGTTTACCTTCATGTTAAATGCTTTTGTCTAACTGGTAATCAACTGCCGTGATTAGGGAAAAAAAATGTAGTCGATGCTTTCTGTTTGTTGCGATGTCATCTAAGAATCATAATCCGAAATGCGATTGTTAAAGAAGTTTCTTGAATAAAGCTTATGGCCACAGATAAAATTAAACAGAGGAAGAAGCCGCATTGTTTTCAATATCGACTGGCACGAAGTTATTAGTTGTAAATGCAATAAATATGGTACAACTCAAAAATTGGGTTTTTTGAGTTATGACTGCCATTCGACTTGGATTTTACGCCTCTACCATAAGCGATTTGCGTGTAAAGAAGGTGGAATGCTACATCTGCAATGAAACAGAAGGTAAATATGCTGTAGTTGAAATTGGAAGTACTGCGATTCGATATCTTAAATCAGTGGTGGATACAACGTAAAACCTGCCATTTGCGCAATATTGTATTCCGGCAATTTTTGTGGAAAACAGAAAAATAAGTATTTGCTTGTAGCTTATGAATACGCAGTAGTGCTTCGAAATCTGATGTTTAAAACACAAATTTCTAACACACAAACATTCTCAAAACGAGGGTGATAATGTGTATAATGTCATTGGAAAGGAGATTGCAAGGCACTATGAATTCGCACTAATATACGACCAATACGTCACGTTGATAGAGATCGCGGCAAAATAGAGGGCCTCCTTACCATGTTAATGACCTCACATTCGCGGATTTTTGTGATATAATGTTGCTGCAAGAAAAATGAGGTAATAACGTGTAACAACTTCAACGTGGACAGAATAAAAATGAAAGTGAAGTGGCAAGAAATCAAGATGCTACGTGTCAAACGAGATTATCCTCGTGCATTTTTCAGTAAAATATCCTACAGATGAAATTTTCAAGGGGTTGAACATGTGCAATATGAACAATAAACGATCTTAAGAGGATTTGAGTTCTATTGAGCTACTTCGGAAATATTCATGTAAAATTCCTTTATTTGTAAATACATAAAATATATTCAAAACCTCGTGAGTAAAAATATTATCCTAATTTTTTTTTATGATGATTAATGATTTTATCTTAATTTAAACAATGATCTAATAAAGTATGAAATAAAATATTTTACAAAATGACATAAGTTACAAATCTTTATTATTTAATAATAGTAAATATGTGCAATTAATATGAATACATCAAAGCAAACTTTTATAAATATATAGCGGTGATTCATGGTATCGTTCGAATTATTTATTTAAGGATGGAAAAAAGAAACTCAACTTTTTGTTTAATACAAATTTGATTATAATAAAGAACTAAATTAACTATCAAATACACAAACATTGTATCGTGTGGGCTTAGATATATTTTTCTCGATTTTTATATCTTTTAAATGTTTAATTTTAATGCAATAAAAAAACTAGTAAGACATGGCGATTGAAATTTTCTGTATCTGTTAAATTTATTTATCTTTGTATATAAGTAAAATTTCTTTCAGAACAGTTTATGAATTTCGAAATCCATCACTAAAATATTTTTGTTTCAGTATGGAATATTAGTAAAATGTTTCTTGTTGTTATTCTGTTATATTTTTTAACACATAAAAGTTCTGAAGTTTATTTATTCATAATTTTCTTCAAACAGTGACCCAAAATTAGAGTTGTAAAAGCTAACATTCGCAGCATAATTATTTTATTGTATTGTCAAACGAGACGCGTCAAACGGAGTGTTTTTTACATAGCGAATACGCATAAAAACCCACTGTATTACTATGTTCTTGGCATATTTATCTTGCTTTTATCTCGAATAATGTGTTTCAAGAAATTTCCGACGCTTTTTTTACCCCGGAAAAGAATATTACGTAAAGCGTAAAGTTCCTGACAAGCACAGAATTATGTCTTTTAGAACTACTTTTATTAAAACTCATTTTATTTGAAATATCTTTGCTGCTATTGATTGGGACAATATCAGTATTTGCGGGGAAAATGTCGATCTAATGTTAAAAAGTCCGAAATGTGTTTATTAGATTGTTTGCGTTTTAGGTCAAATTAAAAAAAATCCGTGTTGACTTGGCCTAGGCGGAGTAGATTTCGAAGTGTGCCCATTTCAACCAAAAAAAAAAATATGATTACAGATAAACCCAGTTTAACAACTTTATTTGGCCGCTTTTGAAAAAATTTTAATTTGAGTTTTCTGTAAGAACTAGTTTTATAAAAATCATCTTAATCGAAATTTGCTCAAATGCCCATATTGACAGCATATTTTGAAATATAAAATTAGAATTTATCAAAAAACTGACCAATGCAGCACATTATACAGTTTCTAAATAAGAGAACCTGTCAACTGGATGCGTTTGAGAGTATTTAAAAATTAGTCATAAAATAAGCAATTTGTTATTTGACTACACCCTCAATTATTCAATCACGATCGCAGCGAGAAATTTTGTACGAAATGCCCTCATTGACAGCTTTTTTTTAATATATTCTACTTTTATCAAAACTCACTAATACGGCACGTTATACAGTTCCTAAATAACAGAACCTGTCAAATGAACGCGTTTGAGTGGAAAAATGGATTTAAAATGAGTCAGATAAAAAGCAGTTTGTTATTTGAAACTTCCTCAATTTTTCATTCACAGTCGCTTCGGGAAATTCTGTTCAGAATACGCATTTTGACAGCCTTTGTAAAAATATATATATTCTGCCTTTATCAAAAAACTGAGCAATACGTCAGATCATATAGCTCCTAAATAAGACGACCTGCCATTTGGATGCTTTTGAAATCAAAAATGAATTTAAAAATGAGTCAGGATATAAGCAGTTTGGATTTGATGTTTTTTTTCTTCAATTCATATTTTTGTTTAATTTATTTTTCCAATAAAAATCGGTCCTATAAAAAAACTTGTCAATATAAAAGTTGTAAATATTATTGAGAAAATGTAAAATAAATTTAAGCGGATTTCATAATTTAAGAATTGATGAAATTTTGGGCCTTTTTTCTCTACCCCCCCCCCCCTTTTTGTTTTTGTTTTAGGTTTTTTTTTTTCTTTTTATTAGTAAGAGTTGGTCCTATCAAAAACTTGTAAGTACAAAAGTTTTTTATAATTTTGAGAATGTTTTATAAAAAAAATTAATTGGATATCTTGAGAATTGACGAAGTTACGATTTTTTTTCCAAAACCCCCCATTTTTTCGCCCTTTGAGCCCATTTTTTACTTTATCCAAAATTTGTCATGCATAAACTTTTGGCCCATTTTCAAGAAGTAATATAAACTTTAAACTGATTCGATATCTATTTTAATTAAGAAGTTATGGTGTTTTTTCGGTTTTCACAAAAACCCTCCCTATTTCCACCCTCTTCGACCGATTTTGCCCATTAACGAACTTAGCCGAGATTTTATACCCCTTGATTTTATGTATGAGTTTGGAAGAGAGTGGAGTAGAACTGTAGAAGTTGTCTTGTCCATAAGAAAGTGAGATACATATATATATATATAAACTTTTTTACTGATGGTAGTTTTGGGGTCTGGATATCATGATCGGCGTAGATCTGCAAAAATTTTCGGTTTTCACAAATACTCTCCCTGTTTCCACCCCCTTTACCGATTTTGCCCTTTAACGAACTTGACCGAGATTTTATACCCTTTGATTTTATGTATCAATTTGAAGGAGATTTGAGCAGAATTATAGAATTTATCCTGTCCATATAAAAATGATATGTATATAGATAGATATAAACTTTTTTAATGATGGTAGTTCTGGGGTCTGAGGATCATAATCGGCGTAGATCTGCAAAACTTTTTCAGAAGTTCCAACATAGGAGTAACCGCAATAGGTAGTATTTCATACGAAATCTACCTGTAATAATAGGAGAAACCTCACATGAGGTTTGGTATTGATTATTGCTTTATTTATTTTATAAACTATTTAGTTTTAAGAAAATTATTAATGCTGAAAAGTTTTCTTGGTAGCAAAGGTTCATTATCTTTTGTATTAAAAACATTTATAAAATTAACTCCTTTTTAAAATGAGATCAAAATTTTTCAAGTACAGTCCTCCCCACTTAATCGGGTAACGGATAATCGAATACCCCGCTTATTCGAATAAAATCCTCCGGAACCGAATTTAATTCCATTGGGCTAATGTTATTTTACCCGCTTAATCGAATACTTTTCACGAAATGTCTTCGCTTAATCGAATAACAAATGTGTGAGACAATTTGAAAAATGGGTGTAAAAAACATGTTTCAATTGGAATTTCCTCCACACTTTTTGTCCTTTCCGGTTGTTACACAGAAAATAAATTTCCAGAACTCCCAGCATGGATTTCGCCTGGCAGGTATAGTAATACAATTTTAGAATTGCATTTTTTACAAATATTTTTTAACAAGATACTTTCACTTTCGGAGCCGATTTCTAAGATATCTGCCGATTAACGTTATTAACCCGAGTGCATCTGTTTCGAATTTCACTTCTGCCCTACACACTCAAAGTCTAAGTTGGAAAATGAATGTTGTATGTCTATGACAGTAGGGGAGAGAGGGGGTTCACCTTTCAACACTTTTTGCAAAATAATTCTTGTTCATTTTTTCGAATAAATTTAAAAAATGATGAAATAAATTGTACAGTAATTTCGATCAATTATGTATTTTGTTTACTTTCGTTTGTCAAAGGACTTTTTTTTTTTTACAGTTATTTTTAATGGAGACACTTTCATTTTCAGAACTGGTTCCGAAACTGAAATCCTCCTCATTAAAAATATCAGTAATAAAAATCGAATGTTAAAAACGTTGACATACTTTGTACAGATCGATTTTAGCTATCCATTGCAGAAAAAGATCATTTTAAAATATTAAAATGCGATAGAGATAGCTTTATAAATTTCTTCTATAGGATTTGCATTAGCGAGTAAATCCTTTCGCGTGATCGAAGTAGCCTTTTAATAATAATGTGTTGTGACTTAGAGGTTCAAGATGGTAATTGTGATACCATTCGTAAAACATCTCGTCCATTTTTTACCCTAAAATTTCACATAAACCACTTTCATCTACTTTTTAAAACCTGTATAAATCACGTTAATTAAATTATAATAACAAAATTTAGACCCAATTCACACAATCTGCATTGAATGTAATGTGAACGAAATGCATGTGTTTACTGTCATTGAACTTTTGCGTATTTATTTGTCATTTTGTTTTTATTTCAGTTTGTATTATTCTATAAATGTTTTTAACGATTTTCTTACTCTGGTAACTAAATATACTATGTTTAACAATTTTGTCATTTTATTACACATTAAATATTACGTTTATATGCCTCCCCGTTTAATCAAATAACCCGCTTAATCGAATATTTTTTCTGGAACAGTCAATATTCGTTTATGCGGGGCCGACTGTACATCGCCAAAATTAACAGAATTTGTAGTTTAAAACTGTAGTTCCATAAGTTATTCCAATCCTTGAATATATGAGGACGTGAGTTTCAAAACTCGCCTTATCCAGAAAATCAAATTTTAAAACAATCGCGAAAAATCTCTGACTGCATCTACTGATTTTCATTGTAAACCTTTTACAATGCAACTTTATTAATAGAATACACTGATAGAGGAAAATTGATTTTTTTTTTATATTTTGGATAAAGCGAAATTTGGGTAGATTTCGTATGAAATACTACCTATTGCAATCCCTCCCATGTCGGAATTTCTGAAAAATTTTTGCAGATCTATACCGATCATGACTCCTAGACCCCAAAACTATCATTAGTAAAAAAAATTATCTATATCTATCTATCTATCTATCAGTGTATATTACTTTCTTCTAGACACGATAACTTCCATAATTATGCTCAGATCTTCTTCAAACTTTTACATAAAATCAACGGGCATAAAATCCGGGTCAGGTTCGTTAATGGGCAAAATCGGACCAAGGGGGTGGAAATAGGAAGGGTTTTTGTGAAAACCGAAAAAACGTGGTAACTTCTTAATTAAAATAGATATCGAATGAGTTTAAAGTTTATATTACTTCTCCAAAATGGGCTAAAAGTTTATGCATGACAGATTTTTGATAAAGTAAAAAATGGGCTCGAGGGGCGAAAAAAACAGGGTTTTTGGGAGAAAAAAATTCATAACTTCGTCAATTCTCAAGACATCAAATCCAACTAAATTTTTTATAAATATACTCAACATTATCTAAAACTTTTGTATTTACAAGTTTTTGATAGGACCAACTTTTACTGATGAAAAAAATTAAAAACGAAAAGAAAAAGGGGGGAGGAAAAGGAAAAAAATCCATAACTTACTCAATTCTTAAGCAATCAAATCTAATTAAATTTATTTTACATCTTCACAATAATATCTACAACTTTTATATTAACAAGTTTTTCATAGGACCAATTCTTATAGCAAAAATAAATTAAATAAAAATAGGAGTTGGAGAAAAAACATCAAATCCAAACTGCTTATATTCTGACTCATTTTAAAATTCATTTTTGATTATTTTAAACGCATCCAAATGGCGGATCCACTTATTTAAGAACTATATAATGTGACGTATTGGCCAGTGTTTTGATAAAGGCAGAATATATTTCAAAAAAAGCTGCCAAAAAGGGTATTTTGAACAGAATTTCCCGAAGTAATAGTGATTGAAAAATTGAGGAAGTATAACAAATTGCGTTTTTTCCGAGTCATTTTTAAATCCATTTTTGTTCTCAAACGCATCCAATTTACAGGTCCACTTATTTAGGAACTATATAGTGGGACGGATTGGCCAGTGTTTTGATAAAGGCAGAATATATTTCAAAAAAAGCTGCTAAAATGGGCACTTCGCACAAAATTTCCCTATCGATCATGATTAAAGGAGTGAGGATGTATTCAAATAACAAATTGGTTATTTTATGACTCATTTTTAAATCCAAATTTGCTCTCAAACTGATTCAATTGACAGTTATTTGTTATTTAGAAACTATATAATGTGCGTATTCATCAATTTTTTGACAAAGGCTAAATATATATTTTTAAAAAGCTGTCAAATTGGGCACTTCGCACAAAATTTCCCTATCGATCATGATTAAAGAATTGAGAATGTATTCAAATAACAAATTGGTTATTTTATGACTCATTTTTAAATTCAATTTTGCTCTCAAACGCATTCTCAATTTACAGTTATTTGTTATTTAGAAATTGTGTAATGTACCGCATTGGTTAGTTTTTTGATAAAGGCTAAATAGATATTTTAAAAGTTGTCAAAGTGGGCACTTCGCACAAAATTTCCCAAAGCGATCTTGATTAAAGAATTGTAGATGTATTCAAATGACAAATTGGTTATTTTATGACTCATTTTTAAATTCAATTTTGCTCTCAAACGCATTCAATTGACAGTTTTATTGTTATTTAGGAATTATATAATGTGCGTATTGGTCGATTTTTTAATAAAGCTAGAATATGTTTTAAAATATGTTTTCAAAATGGGCATTTGAGCCAAATTTCGTTTAAAATGATTTTGATAAAATCAGTTCTTACAGAAAAATGAATTTAAAATATTTTTAAAGCGGCCAAATAAAATAGTTAAACTGGGTTTATCGATAACAATATTTTATTTTTTGTTGTTGAAATGAAAACTTTTCGAAATCTACCTCCGCCTATAGGCCAAGCCGACAGGGATTTTTTAAACTTGCACCCTCATATCAAACTTTGTTAAATAAATATTATCCATGAAAATAAAGAATCGTGAATGAAAATGTTTACATTATTGTTCATTTACATTAAAACCACTTATATTTTTTGTGATGGATTGAATAATTAAAAATAATAATCACTTCGGAATCTTTTGTACATTTCTTTATACGTGAATATTAAAGTAATTTATTAAAAGTGGGGCAGAATGAGATTCTTGCATGCTATAGTAAGATTTGACAAAAAAGTTTATGAATGTAGTAGTTACGATTCGATGACCTAGTTGAGTGCAACTTTTAGATTTGAAAAATGAATTTTACTCTATTGAATTCGCGTATGTGTCTGTTATTCATATACAATCCAATTCATTTCTAAACAATTTCAAATGACCTTATTGCTTTCTGACATTTGATGAATATTAAATTGAATATTGCTCAACTTCCATGAGATAATTAAACACATTTTACTTACGCAGGTAATGCTGTTAAATTAAGTATTTCATAAATATTGTTAGCTGAAAGCAATCTAGCTTTCTACTTTAATTAATATCACGACTTTATTCATTCTTGGTGACATTTTTTTCAATACATATTTTAAAGGAACTGCTATTTATTGAAATTTTGAAGAGAAAAGTTGCATGATATTTAATCATTATCCCACTCACAGTAAAGTTTTACGGAAATTCAAGGTCTGCGTAGGCAATAAATATTTCTTGTGGGATTTAAACGCAATTAGAATTATTTTATTAATGTTACTGCGTCCAGTTTCATATCGTCGGTCTTTGAGTAATATTGATTTCTCGCTGTGTTCAGATCAAAAATAAAATGGGTATGCAACATGTTATCTCTTCGTAGGATTTTTCTTAACCCACCTTTGACAAAGGGATAAAGGTAAGTGAACTTTCATTAAATATGGAAAAAAAAAATAGATCTCTATTCCATATTTCAGGAAATAATTTTTTAATAGTTTAAAAAAACTTTAAAACTCCAACTTAGAATTGTAATTTTTTAAATGTTTTTGAAGTACTAACTAATAAAAGATTTATATATAGAAGGATTCTGAAATGTTTACGAGTATATCTCTTAAATGATTACATGTGCCTGGTGTATCTCCTATCTTTTTTTTATAATTAGAATCATGAATAGTAAAATTAAAACAAAGGAAACAGCGATTGGATACAAATAATACATAACTTATATATTTAATGTAAGCTTTACAGGTAAAAACAGCTAAATTTGTATAGCCTTGCACATACAGCGCACTATTCTTAGTGAGGACAAATAAGGCCATTTTTTGTCAGTATTAAACAATGTTTTACGTCATATGAGTGACGTAAAACAATTCTTTGTCTTGATAAAAATAAATTCCGTTTTTGACAAAAATTAAATAATTTACAAACTTTAAAACAAACTTCATTTTCTTTAAATTATTATTTTTTACTAAAAAAATGTTTTGCAAATTTTTTAATACAAAAGACCAAATTTCTCAGGGAATTATACAAATAAATTATAGTGCTTACATAAATTGAGGAATTATGTCACTTGTAATTGTGCGACAGTTAAACAAAGGATTTTCCTGATCCTACACACTCGAAAATTAAGTATGGCATACCATATTTCGATTAGCAATTTCAACAGTAGTTATCAATGACTATCGCTAACGATTTCTTTATCTCTCATTGACTGCAGACGCATTAACAAGAGAACTTCGTATGTATATGTATATTGAGAGGTATGTATGTTTTCAAGCATAAATTTTGTTACTTATATATAATCATGTATATATAAGAGTCCTCTGTATATAATGAAGTTAATTTTCTTGAGTAAAAAAAAGACTCATGAATGATCTTTAACTTAT